>JARWIR010000011.1:12994031-13611531 GCA_029959085.1 Nemophila menziesii | reverse complement strand
ATTTTGAGATTGTTTACTATTTCTGTCTTAGCTAATTAAAAATAGGTATTGGTAATTGGGTTATTGACTAGTGGCGGTGATCATCTTGAAATTTATTTATTTATTTATTTGCGTCCAGTAGTTAATCTTTGAAAACCAAACAAAAATCCTTTATACTTTATTTTCTGTATTTTTAATTACTACTACTTATATGTTGAACACTTGAGTTATACCAGTCCGATCCATGAGAACGAAATCCCTACTATCTGTCTATTACTTGGAACAACCCGTACACTTGCGGTTAGTAGGTCCTCTTATTTACTTGAAATTTATACTTTAGTAATTTATTTATTTGTGTCCAGTAGTTAATCTTTGAAAACCAAACAAAAATCCTTTATACTTTATTTTCTATATTTGTAATTACTACTACTTATATGTTGAACACTTGAGTTATACCAGTCCGATCCATGAGAACGAAATCCCTACTATCTGTCTATTACTTGGAACAACCCGTACACTTGCGGTTAGTAGGTCCTCTTATTTACTTTATCACACCCCAAGACGTACCAAATATACAAATGGCTGATGTACTTGCTCGATCACACGGTTGGGATGATGATGGACAAGATCCTACCTGTAACCCCGATTGGTCATTGACCAATTGTAACATACAATCTGGTATACGATATTTATAATTATAATACTTTTTTTATGTTTTATCAGTTACATCTTTATTCAGTGGTTATAAAAACATAAAAGAGGAAGAGAAAGCCCAGGGGTAAGGCCTCCCTGCAATCTACGATGAAGGTCTTACGTGAATTAGTTGTTAATTACAAGTGGACTTATATATATATATATATATATATATATATATATATATATATATATTAGACGACACCTAAAATGTGATGTGGGAGTACGAAAAGCAGGTTGCTCAGGTTGCTATCACAGTTAGGGAGCGAGTCTTTCGTGTTAAAAAATATGAAAAGACATCTCGATACGTCAAAGGAGGGTGTCATTAGTTGCTTCTCTGTAATTTTAATTCTAAATTAATTTTTAAACCATTCCTTAATGTTTAATTTAGGTTTAGGTGATATCTGCCTTGTTTTTGTTGAATACAAGAATTCTTTGACATCGAGGGTTGGAGGAGAAGGGAGGACTGGGACAATGTAGCCAGAACTTGAATAAAACATTGTCTGGGAGGTACAAAAGATTTCAAATACATCGTCAAGAGGGAATACTATTTGAAGGGGAAGAACCCTGATAACGTGAGTGTCTTGAATTGGAGAAAGAGTTTTGTGAAATGGGATGCCAAGAAGAGAAAGGTAATAAGGTTTTAATTTATAATACATGATTTTACTATATGTTATTAGTTTTTTAAAATTAGAATGATCCAGGGACCAGGCTAAGGCTAACGTGGAAATCCGGATAAAACAAATGTAGAGGAAATGAGATAGGAAGACCAACAAAAGAAAAGGAAAAATGAAACAAATTTTAAATTTAATCAAGGATTAATGAGTTTGTTAGTCTTATTTGTTCAGATAAAAAATAAATTTTGATCATATAATAAAAATATATGACTAGAATGTTAATTTGCAAATATAAAGGGAAATCTTGTCATTTGAGACAAAATTAAAGGAATGCTATAAAACTTACCCTAAAATAAAGTATCAATATCAATATAAAAATAAAAATAAAATATAGTATAAATCCCCCTTGACCTAAATTGTAACCATGACATAATTGTATCTCACAACCGTCTGTATCTCATTTCATCTCTTCTATCTCCCTCACATCTATTATTCAACTTATTATTTTATCATTACATTGTAATCGATATAATATTTCCTCCAACCTTCATCTGTACTCTTACATGGGATCAAACCTAATTTTTGTAAGAATAAGGTTATTGGTCATGACATTTCAATAAAATACAACAAAACAATAACATCGGGTAAGACACGCTACTATATTCTGTATGATGGCTTTCCTGTTAATCATATTCATAATTCTTCACGAACGACTAAAATTTTGAAAGGAAATTAGGGTTGCACGATACAATTGATTTTATTCTGGTTTAATTTCCCAGTAACTCAATTTTTATCTGAAATAGTCAAATTACAAATCTTTATTTTATTATATTTATGTTTATTTTAAAATTTGTATTAGTTACATGTATTTTTTATTATTTTGATATCTCATTTGATATATATATATATATATATATATATATATATATCCATGAAATATTTAATTAATCAGAAAATACAAATTATAATATTTATTTTTAAAATTTTAAAATTTATAATTAAGGTTAATTTATTTTTTCAACCTCTTTATTCAAAAAAGAAGCCTGGACAAATTTGGATTTTTTTCCGGGATAGCCCCATAACATAGTTCAGCCCATAAGTTAGTAAAATTAGATCATTGCCTAAGAGTTTAAGTTTAAGAGGGACATAATAATAAAGAGGAAAACAAATTATACAAGTCTAAACAACTTTTATTATAACTTATTTATAGTTGAGCTTAATATGGAATGTACAATATAAATAGATAAAATAGCCAAAATGAAGATAGAAGAAGACGTTAGGAAAAATATAGTACTTTGTCTACAAAATTCAATTTTATTAATAATTTTGTGTCCAATGCTATGTTTAATAGCCATGGAAATTTTATTTGTTTTGTTTTTGAGATGTAGCAAATAATATGAATTAATGATCATAATAATATTTTTAAAATCATTACACTAGACTTTAATATAAAATATTAAATTATTATAAAAGAGGAAATATTAACTATTCTTTTACATATAAAACATAAAAATTATTATTTAAATTACTTAAAAACTCATATTTATATGATATTTTTTTAAAGTTTTATCTTTTAAATTTTAGTTATATATTTATAATTAATTATAATTTTTAGATATATATTAGATATTAGTTAAAATATAATATTAAAAATATATTATATACATGGATGGTTTGTAGGGTAGAGAATATATATTTCCCGGACGTAATCATTTTTGTATGGATTTTGAAACCAATCCCCACAATTTGCAAACTATTAATATCTCCACCTAGCTTTTAAAATTGTCTTTTTAGATTTTCATTTATTATGAAATTATATGATAAATATATAATACTTTGTAAATATAGTGCAATTTTTTGATAAAATAGGACCTATAGTGCAATAAATTCTGGAAATGTTTTTCTTGGTCCACCCCACCCCATCAACTAAAATTCTGCAAAAATACTGAGTTTTACCCCTGCATTGGATGACAAATTAAACTTGGAAAAAAAAAAGATGACAAATTAAACAAGTCAGTGCGATTCATAAACATCTCCAAATCAAATTATCAAATCATGTTGCTCGTGAATTGAGTTGGATGATAGAATCTGCACTGTAATTTGTACAAATATAATAACTATGGTTATTACATACAAGTGTTTTAAAGTTATGTCATTTTCCTTTTGTGACCAATTCTAAAATTATATCGCATGAATGTATTTTCTGTCCCTACTTTGCTTAGTAACTGATGATAGTTCTTTTTGTTTCCAGGTCCTCGCCATTGCTCGAACCATCACTGAGTGCACAGAGGTTGTCATTGCCAGAGCCATTATGGTCGTCTAAACAACACTGCCTTTTATGCCTTCAGTCGTTTATAAATCTTGATAAACACGCCCAAAATTGCAAAACAGGGCAACCTATCCCTCTGAGTATTAGCCAGAAAACCAAAAATTAAAGAGGCAAAAAGACTGGCCAAGAATGATAAAGAGATCGACTCCAAATTTGTACTATCAACCTATACTGCAATATCAGCACATACTTTTATTGGAGTCATAATACTCATGATCTTCTTACTTTTATTATATAGAAATAATTTAATATAAAATTCTCATTCCAAATATTTGTATTTTCAAAACATAAGTTAGAGTTTTTTGTTTAAGGGACATTTTAGAGATGATTTTAATCTTTCTATTCCTGGTATCAATTCATCTTTCCATAGATTAATGCTTTTACCATTACCAACCTTCCAAACAAGTTCATTTTTAAGGTATATTTACCTTCAAGGGGACATCTCCATCCCTAGGATGGATGGTACCCTAGCTTTACATTGATGAATTCAGTTTTACTATAGTATATACCCTTAAGTATTTTTGTCACGCCCCGAAAAACAGGACTATTCTATCTAATAATTAAAAGGACATTTTATTACAATAGAATAATCATTTATTACATTACATAATTTAAATTTAATATTTACAAGCTAGCCAATACAATAATCTTCCTCTTCAACTTGCTCCTAGGCTACTGACCACTACCCAAATTCTTAAGTTATCTAGCACCTGAAAGGGTGGGGGAAAGAGGGGTGAGCCTCCACTAGCTCAGTGAGAAAGTAAATAATGGTCATATGCAAACTTTAACCTAGGTGCAGTAATTGTATTTAAGACGCTGTCATTGAACTGGTAAAAGTCAAAATATAAAATAAACATTCATAAAGCTATAATTAAATAAATCAGATAAGTGTATATATCAAACTAGGCAGCCCATACTGCCCAGCAAGTCATATACACTAGCAAGTAATAAACACGTTGCAAAGGATACTGTGGTCTTGCCCTTATGACTCCCGCCGGAACTCTCGATCCCTTATCACTCCCACTGGTAATACCCCGGGTAAACCGAACCTACGACCCACTGGCCAAGGAACTCTCCGTCTCATGTGCCTGGTGGGAATAGATCATGATAGTCGTGTAAACCCTGGCAAGCCCGCTGCTGCCCAGTGCCACACGATTGTATCATGTCGAACAATCGATCGATAGATATATCAGATATCAAATATGAAACGACTAAGTAGGTCGATTCAACAACGATAGCAATTAATGGATAACCGACAAAGTAGGTCGTGCTACCCCAAATATACAATTAACCATATGATAACGATATAATACAATTAATTCAATAATAACAAGACAATTTAGATAGATCATAACCGATAGAGTCCAAAATCACCGAATTAAATATATTACTATATAATTTTAAAATGGGGTTAAAGATAAACATATTAAGCATTATTTAAACCCTCACCTTAAAAGAAGCTAATACGAATAATTATTTAAGAGTCGTCTTTTTACCCAAAAAGCTATAATTCCCCGTTTCCATAAGAACCCGCCTGCTCCATTATTCTTTATTGGTATCTATTTATAATTTATATATAATTTATTTTATGTTTCTATTTTAATCGTGATATTACATTTCTATTTTATATATTAGTATCAATTTCGTGTCTTTGATATTTATAGGCTACAAATATAGGTTAGTCATAAGATAAATGGCCGTGTGTAATTTACTAGACATAGTCATGTTAATAGGAGAAACCGTGGCATCTAAGTAAAGAAAGAAGGTGGCATGTTATTGTTAACTGTTATCTACTTAGTGATTAGTCATTGCTCTGTAATTTGGTCAAGTTACAAAACATACGAAGCTAATATACAATTTGGGTTAACATATTTATGTATATCAATATCAAGTAAAATGGTAATAAACGATTATAAACTAATTAACTATTAGGTTCTCTATTTTCTTTTATTTTTATATTTTTGAAAAACATTAAATAATTATGATTGAAAAATGTTTTATTCTTTTTATTTCATTTCTTTTCCTTTTCTTTTCTAATTTAATAAATAAAATCTCTTAATCAATTATAAAACTAATTTAGAAATCTCCAAAGTAGAAAACGCTCTCTCTCACTGGCGATAAAGGCGATAGGGTTCGTGACGTCATATTGGGTTTTCCGTCCAAATCACAACGGCGAAGAGGACCGCTCTATTCGTCGATTGATTTCTCTACATCAGGAGACAAAGGAGATAGAATTTGTGACGTCAGATTAGGGTTTCGTCCAATTCAACAGGTGAAACACACCGCTTTCTAAATTGACCGGATTTAGGGTTGGGTTTCGACCGCGCTAATAGGGAGGACGGTAACGATGGGTCTCTCTACTGATGGTGGAAATCACTTGATAAACATAGGGATAAAGAGGTACATATTAAACACGGAGGTGGTAGGTTTCTGGTCAGATAACGGCGGAGATGGGTACTGGAGAGAACACCACACCAGTATGACGGAAAGTTTATACACCGTGAAAAGCTTGCTTTGGTGGTCGGAGAAGAGCCATACCTACCTCATATTTGATGGGAGTGGAGAGTCTAGCTACAGTGGGACAAGAGATAAGGCTTCCTTTATCAATATTCACAGAAGTGGAGAGTATTTTGAAATACTGGTGAAGATCAATCAAACTAAACGAATATGGAAGCCGATAATTTTGGTTACTTGCTGTATGAGTCATTTTGATAAGGATATTGGAAGATGGTGCGAAAGTTTTGATGGCTATTCACTTACAAATAAAGTCACCGGTAATAGGGGTAGTGTTAGGATAAGGAACTTGGGTTGGAAAAGAGATGTGGAAGGTGCTAGAAAAAGATCAAAGGACTCAAGCTGGCACACATGCACTAAGTTCACCTCGTTCTCTACAAAGGTGATAAACAATGGGAGAGTTTCAAGACAGGGGAAACGGTTCAGGGTTAGTAGTGGAGTACACGCGGTGAGAAATAAAAAAAGTAATAAGTTTAAGGTTACATGGAGGCGACACATGGCCCACTATCTCGGTTATTCTTATCTACCCGATAAGATCACCGATTCAACTTCTCCATTTATACACTTCATACATTTTAGTCTTATTTTCTACTTTCCCTCTTCACTTTCTTGTCCTCTCTTTGTCTACCTTTTCAGTTTCAGGTTTTACAAACAAATGGCTACGTACTCTCGACATGCCCTACCAGTGACATATCTTCATCCTGAAGAAGAGGAAGAGCTCGGGGTCATCGATTTGGACATCAAGGTACGCCGTGTGGAGAATCTTGACCGAGGAAGAGTATTAATGGTTCGAGTAATGGGCGACGACAAGGTCAATCTTGCTGGCTTTCGACGATGGGTGTTTGATCGGTGGCAAGTTAGGGGTAACGTTTCCATTTCTGAAATCTCTCAGAACTATTTCAAACTGGAGATCGATAACCCTAAGGAACGTGATCGACTGTGGAATCTACGCCCGGGTATCATGATAGGACAACATGCTGGCTTCACAAAGGGTGATGGAAGCTTCAATGGAACCTTTACTCCATCCAACTATTCCGCGGCTTGGATTCAAGTTGGAGGCTTGGCTCACATCCAGAATACCATTGGAACTATAAAGAATATTGCTCGAACATTTACAGATTTGGAGGAGATTGATTTTCCTGAAGACGACTCAGCGGTGGTGCCGATTCTTCGTTTTCGTGCTAGCTTTAAGGTGGTTGACCCACTTCCACCAGGTAAGTTCCTGCGTCAGCAAGATGGTATAGGTTGGATTACTTTTAAATATGAGAATATTGGTCTTTTTTGCTTTGCTTGTGGTATGCTCGGTCATAAACGAGAGAACTGTGATGAGCCAGCTGTTAGAGAAGGGTTATCAGCGCCTAAACTTCGTTTGATCACTTGGGGTCCGGAGAATATAATTAAAGACACGCTTGAAAATCCGTTGTATGGTATTAGGAAAAGAGTTGGCGAGTCGTTCTTATCACATGCAAGTTACTTTAATTGGGATAGAGATGATGAGGGGTCACACCCTAACCCAGCTGAAGGACAAGATAGGGAGATTCGCTCCAAAAGAGGAAATGACAGAAGGGGCTTTTCCAGAAACGAAACGATGGGTGATAGTTCTGATACTAGGGGTGATATAGATATGGGTGGAGAGCAAACTGGAAGACAACAGAATAGGCTTGAAGATATTATCGTAGAAGCGCAGAAACAAGGCAGATTTGTACAACAAGCGGTGAGAACTGTTTTTATTAGTGACGATGATAATGATAAATCTAAGAATTCTGGAGATACTGAAGGGAGGAATAACGAGGTACACTCGCCTGAAAACAAAGTACTATCTGATAGCACTAGTGACACTACGGACTCAGATAAGACAAGTACTGCTCGTTTTAAAGGTTTATCTAATGCCAATGCGAAGAAGCGAAGGAATGAATATATGAGGTTTCACTCCGTAGCGAACAAGAGGCAAAAAACTCAGACTAGTGTGTACAGTGTGGAGGGGAATAAACTCAGGAAACTTAGCTTGGAGGAACGAATTGCTCTACAAGATGTCGACTCAGAAGGAGATCTTGGAAAATTACTTGAAAAGGCTATAGCTAAGGACAAACAGGAGCAACGTCAGCTTGTTGAGGGTGGGATTGTTGATGGTGCTGGTATGGTGATGACAGAGAATACAGGTGGTATAAACGAGGGGGTTAATTTGGACCAAGACAAACAGAACGAGGACCAGCAGCAAGGTATTGTCTTTGGCGAGAATGAGCAAGGAATGGAACAAAATTATGAACAAGAGAATAAGATTACTCGTGGAAGGGGAGGAGCTAGAGTTCGTGGTAGGGTTCGACGAGGAGGTAGGGGAAGACGAGGTAGCAGCCACCCGGAGATGGCTGCGAACCAGAAATGATCGTGTTATTCTGGAACTGTCAAGGCATCAGGGCACCCTTGACAGTTCAGGTTTTGAAAGCCATGGTTGGGGAGTATAAACCAGCTGTGGCTTGCTTTTGTGAGACTATGTTAATGGACTATGATGCTAAAATGTTTGTTAGGAACCTAAATTTTGGAAATTATTTTGTGGTTAACCCCCAGGGCAGTCTCAACCACTCTGGGGGCTTTTTGTTGATGTGGGACTTGAAGGTCTCTGTCTGTATTTTGGACTCCTGCCCCTACTATATTACTGTTAAAATCAATGATAGTTTAGATTCGTATTATTATATGTTTGTGCATACCCCTAATGCTTACCTTGAACGGAAAGTTTTGTATACATCTATTACAGATTGGAGGTCACATATCCAGCAGCAACCAACGTCTTAGTTCATCCCCGCCTAATCAGCAATACATTCTTAACTTTAATCTTTTTATTTCTAATAATATGCTCACTGAACTTCATAACTTTGGTAGTTTTTTCACATGGACTAATAGGCAAGACGAGTCGAATGTGGTCAAATCAAAAATTGATAAGGTCTTTGCTTCAACGGAATGGACAGACAAATTCCCCAATGCAACCGTTTTTATCCCACCTGCGGTGGGGTCTGACCACTCACCCCTCATTCTATTTCCTCATGGCAAAGGGAAAAGACACATGAGACATTTTAGATTCGAAACGAACTGGTATCTCCACCCTCACTGTAAGGATATAGTTGATGCTGCGTGGAACACCCCGGTGGATAACTCTGTGCTCCAAGTGATTATTCAGAAACGAGAGATTACCACCAACGCCTTGGCTACCTGGGGAAAACTTGCTTTCCCTAATAACAGATCCAAGATCAAAGAATTAGAACGACAATTAATTGAGACCTCTAACGCACCATATACCCCTCAACAACAAGGGGAGGAAATCTTGATTCGTGAACAACTTCTACTTTACTGGAAAAGGGAGGAGATCTATTGGTCGGATAGAGCCAGAGACCAGTGGATTCATTTTGGTGATAAGAACACTAAATACTTTTTCGCACTCACGGCTCAAAGACGTAACTGTAACCGAATTTCAGGAATCCAGAACTCGGATGGGGATTGGATCCAAACGGAGAATGATATAAAAGAACAATTTAATACCTATTACTCTAATCTTTTACATGAACAGGAACCTACAGATCTTACTGAAGCATTACGTGATATACTTCCTAAGGTGACAACTGACATGAATGATACGTTGACTAAGATTCCAGATGAAAATGAAATTAGACAAGCTGCCTTTGATATGAGCCAGAATAAAGCTCCTGGCCCTGATGGCCTGAATGGTAAATTCTTTCAGGAATATTGGGACATAATTGGATCTGATGTGGTTGACCTCGTGGTGGACTTCTTTACTAATAATACACCACTAACTCTGTTGAATGAAACACTTATTACTCTGATTCCTAAAGGCGATTGTCAGTTGGGGGTGGGAGACTACCGTCCTATCTCATGTGTGAATTTTGTGTACAAGGTGATAGCAAAGATATTGGCTAATAGGTTGCAGGCTTTAATCAATGATATTACTTCACCTACCCAATCTGCTTTTATTAAAGGTAGGGCGATTCAAGACAACATCCTCATTGCTCAAGAAGTTTCCTTCTTTATGAAGCGCAAATTGAAGAACAAAGCTAACTTCGCGGCTATTAAACTTGATATGGCAAAGGCTTATGACCAGGTTCGTTGGGATTTTCTCCGCTTGTTACTTGAGAAATTGGGGTTTGCAACCAAATGGGTACAATGGATCTGGAATTGTATATCGACGGTCACCTTTCAAATTAATATTAACGGAGAGCGTCAACCTCCCTTCAAACCTGGCCAAGGCATTCGGCAAGGAGACCCTTTAATACCATTGTTATTTGCTTTACTTACTGAATCACTTATCTCTCTATTGGAAACCAAGGTTGAACATGGAAGTATTACAGGTATTCAGATGACACGGAATTGTCCGACGATATCTCACCTTCTCTTTGCAGACGATTCCTTGTTTTTCATCTCGTTAGATGGACAAGACCTGCAGGAATTTCAAGAATGCATTCAGACTTACTGCCGGTGTTCAGGACAGAAGATTAACTACCACAAATCTTCAATATACTTCAGTACACAAACACCTGAAGAATTACGTCAACACGTGGTAGCAACTTTACAGATTACTGAATCTCGTGACCTGGGCAAGTACTTAGGCATTCCACTTTGCCACAAGAGATCACGCATGGAAACACTAAACTGGATAGTGGAACGGGTTTTTAACAAAGCCCAAGGATGGATAGCCAAACTCCTTTCAGAAGGTGGCAAAGAAATACTTATCAAAGCGGTTTTGCAGGCCATCCCATGTTATGCTATGTCTATATTTTCCTTTCCTATTGGTTTTTGCAGGAAACTCTCATCTATCATTGCTCGATTCTGGTGGAACTCTTTGGAGAAAAGGAAAATTCATTGGTTGGAATGGGAAAAGATGACTGCCGCCAAAGTTGTAGGGGGTATGGGTTTCCGGGACCTGAAAAGGGCAAATAGGGCACTCTTAGCTGCTCAGGCTTGGAGAATTCTTAGTAACCCGAATCTTCTGGTTTCTAGAGTACTGAAAGGGATTTATTTCCCACATGAGACTTTTTTGGATATTAAATTGAGACAAAGTCGGACGTGGTCCTGGGCTAGTCTGATTGAAGGAAGGGATCTACTTGTTGAACATGGCCATATCCAGATTGGAAATGGAGAATCTACCAACATCTGGAAACACAAATGGTTACCCTCAGGTATTATCAAAGATCATCCTATTGATACTAACCTTGTTACAGTCAATCAATTGATGACAAATCAGGGGAATAGTTGGGACTGGGCGGTGATTGATAACGCCCTCCCTCAGCCTGTTCATGGAGAGGTTGCTAGGATCCCTCTCCTTGAACCGGAGGGACAAGATACTTTTATTTGGCCTTTTACAAAATCTGGTACATATACTACGAAAACGGGATACAAATTATTATCCCAAATTGCGGTGAGTGGAACAGCTCAAACCTCAATTCAAGCGGAACTGAACAACCCCAAATTGTGGAACAGAATTTGGAAATCTAATGTTCCCAACAAAGTGCGATCTTTCAACTGGAAAGCTTGCCGGAATTTACTACCTACTAAGCTGAATCTTTACAAACGGCACTGTAGCGACAGCAAATGCTGTACCTGGTGCGACAACATGACGGATACGGTTGTACATATGCTTTTATCTTGTAATTTTGCAAAACAGGTTTGGGTCGGTATTGCAATACATGTACGGATACCGGAGGATGACCAAGCCTCGATTGGAGACTGGCTGACCAAAATTTGTGATTCAATGGACAACGCTATCTGGGAGGAGAACATTTTTATAGCATGCCTACAACTAACACTTTGGAACATCTGGAAGGCTAAAATGAAAATGCTTCATGAACAACTTAATATTCGACCACAACAAATTGTGGTTACTATTCATGCAGGTATGAAAGACCTATTCGGGGCCTCTTGGGACTCCCACCCATCTCCTGCACCTCCTATTACAAGGATACCGGCTGTTAACCCAATGAATGATACTGATTTAAACAATGCTATCTTTGTTTACACCTGTGATGCCTCATTTATTTCTGCCGACAAGCCAAGTGGTATTGGAATAGTTCAGCGGAATACCCTTACGGGCCAACGTGTTACTTTCTCGAAACCTATCTGGACAGATTCAGCGGCGGAAGGGGAAGCTTCAGCAGTTCTGGAAGCTTCTAGGCTTAGCCTGGCTCACCCAGGATTGAAGACCGTCATCTGTTCAGACAACCTTGACTTTGTTCAAGGTCTTAAGTCGTTGCCAGCTGCATGGTGGAAAGTCCGTCCGTACGTTACGCGAATCAACAAGATGGTTGAGGATCATGGAGCACTGTGCTTCAAACATCTTCCGCGTAGATGGAACGGTCTGGCTGACCGAGCCGCGCGTTTAGCTAGGCAATCGGCACCGAATCATTTGGACCCCTTGGATTTGGGGTCGGCTTTTACGAGACTAGGGATAGGCTAATTTAGACCTTTATATTCTGTATTTGTACGTTCGACCAAAAAAAAAATTATAAAACTAATTTATTAATATTATAATTCATAAAATGACAATTTAATACTAACAAATACATTTTAAATTTAACTATTTTTACGGGACATCACAATTTTGGCTAGTAAAAGTTTGGGTTATTCATTATTTTTCACGCATTTCTAGCCAGAAGTGATTTATTTTTCATTTTCATATCTTTAAAACCCATCCCACCCTCATATTTGTTTAAGGTCATTTATTTACAAGATTCCCAATGTGTTCTATTTTCGTTCCACCAAAATATTACAATAAGAGAATTGATTTATCACATACACTGCTAGGTATGGAAAATACTACCATAGTGTATGCAAGAATATCATTTATTACAATTTTAATTAGGGTTATAAACGAACCAAGCCGCTCGCAAGCAGATCAAACGCGGCTCGGAAAAAAGCTCGTTTGAACTCGTTCATTTATATAAACGAACAAAAAAGTTTGTTCAATCTCGCTCGTTAAGAAAACGAGTTCGAAGAATAGATATATTATTAAACCTTTACAAAAAATTATTCGTTAATAGCCCAACCCGACTCAAAAAACTCGTTTGATATGTTTACAAACAAGGTCTAAAAATTTAGGCTCAACTCTTAAAATTTGAGTTTGACTCGACTTGTCTCATAATCTAAAAAACAAGCTTGCACATCTAGTATTCAGCTCGACTCAGTTCGCTTACAACCCTAGCTTTAACTAATATCTCTTTACCTGCTTCAGATAAAAAAATAGTATTCCACTTTTCCAGCTTTTCATTTATTATATCCATTATCCAATCCACTGCCTTTACCTTAGACGTACCACAATTAGCTAGTAACCCCAAATATTTCCCTAGTGTTTCAAGTCTATTCATTCTTAGTATAGATATAATATATTTCACATTTTCTTTAGGAGTGTTTTTGCAAAAAACTATACCACTATTATTCAAGTTTATATTTTGACCTGAAGCATTAGTATATTCATTAAGAATCATATTGAATTGATCAACTTCCTCAATTTCAGCTCTTTAAAAGAAGAGGCTATCATCTGCAAGGAATATATGACTTAGGGTGGGGCATTGATTTAATTATTTTTATACCTTTGATTAGATTTTGTTCCATTTTTTCTCCATAATTGTAGAGAAAGCTTCAGTGATAATACAAAATAAGAAAGGGGACAGTGGGTCCCATTGTATCAATTCTGTAGTAAGGTCATTTAATGGGACTTGGTCTCTATAAACAAGTATAAGACACTGAGGTGACACATCCCATTATCCACCCTACCCAAACTAAGTTAAATCCTATTTTTACCAACATATCTTGCAAGAAATCATATTCCACTTATTCATAAGCCTTAGCTACATCGGATTTAATAGAAATATAGTGTTTATTAGTGTTCCTTTTCCTTTTAAATAAATGACTTAATTCATGAGCTATGCTATAGATCTCGGTTTCGAGGCCTAGGCGGGATTATACGGTTTTGAATCTCGTTATGTAATTTTGTATATTTAGTAATATATAAGCAGTAATAAAACAATTAACTATTTAAGTAATAAAATCTATCTAACAACACTATAATAATTATAAACATACTAAAATTTGAGTTATAATATTAATTCAAAAAATCTCTAGAATAAGAAAAATAAAAAGCAGCCATGTGCGGCCAGTTTTTGTCATTAATTGGTGCCTAGACGGCCATTTTTGGCCATTAATCGGCGCCTCTACCACGGTGAATAAGGCGCTAGGAAAAAACGCTTACAATTTTAACTAAGCATAAGCGGCTGAGGGGGGGGGGGGGGGGGGGGGGGAGTTGACGCCTAGGCGGCGATTTCTACAACATAGTTCATGAGGCAACAATATGTTCTCAGTAATTTCCCTTCCATGCACAAAGGTATTTTGACTTTCATTTATAATATTTGGCATAAGTTCTTATAATCTTTTAACCAATACCCTAGCCAAGATTTTATATATAACATTTAGAACAACTAATAGGCCTATAGTGAGTGATTTTATCTGGTATTTTAATCTTAGGAATCAGTGTAATAATTTCTTTATTAATTTCGAATAAATTCCCTATATTCGAAAGAAAGCCAGTGATGCATCTCATCACATCTATTTTAATAAGTTTTAAGTGTTTCTTAATGAAATATACAGGTAATCCATCAAGGCCCGGGGCTTTATCATTTCCCATTTCCTATATAGCCTTTTTTTATCTCATCCATACTAACATGACTAGTTAATCTTGCACTCATCTCCTCAGTGATACATGAATCAGTGTAGTTAAGAACATAAGAATAGTCTTTAGGCCCTTTAGTATGGGAGATAGAGTTAAAGTAGCCTATTATTTAATTTTCAATTCCTAATTATCCTTCAATCCACTTATCATTTTCATAAAAAACTCTAGTAATTTTGTTTCTCCCTTTTCTTGCCATAGTAATGGCATGAAAATAGGTTGTGTTTCTATCACCTAAAGTTAATCATTTCAATCTAGATTTTTGTTTCCAGTACATTTCTTCATGATGCCATCTAGTTTCCATTCTTTTATTTATAGTATTATACTCATCCCATTTAATTGGGCTAGTATTGTTAACCATGTTTTGTAAAGTTTCTTTTCTAATTTTAGATAATTTTTTTGCTCATATAGTCATCTTTCCTGTAATATGGTTAACTTTCTTTCCAAATTTATAAATACCATTACCCCTCAGCTTAGCTATCTCAATCAACCTATTGTTTATAATTTTTATGCATTCTTCTTCATTCAACCAGTTTTGATTAAATATAAATCTTTTAAGTAGAGGAATTTGAGCTTTATCATCTATAATAAGTAACATAGAGTGATTAGAGCCAATAGGTGGGAGAATTGCTAACCAAGCATTTGGTAGTAACTTCTCCCAAACTATATTTATACATCACCTATCAATAACTTGTTTTAAGTTCATTATCCTTTCTCTTATTGGTCTAGGTAAATCTACAACCTTAGAGTATAAATCAGATATTTTAAGTTTTAGTAAGAAACTATCTTGTCTATCAATATTCACCTTATTGGGGCCATTACCACCTAATTTTTCATAATCATATCTATACATATTTGTAATCCCCAATGATATTCCATGCCATATAGGGATAAAATCTTTTACATTCAGTGACTTTTTCTATAGCATTATCTTTAAGATTATCATATGAGGGAATGTTAACAAAAGTAGTACAGAATTGTATACCATTTTCATCTGTAATTAAGCAATCAATATGATATATAGAGGACTCCAGTATATCAATGTTAATGGTGGGTTTTGAGAATAAAGACATACCACCCTGATGTCTCCTCATTTGTGATAATAAAATCTATTTCTGAGACATCATTTTAGGCGTATTTATTAGTTTATAGGTCGAATTCTTCATGATTTAGTACACTTTCCTATTTTGTGACTTGAATTGATTATTTATTATTTTTAGAGCATATTGGGTTTAATTATTTATTTAGTGTGAAGATTTAGAGATATATGGTAATTAATTAGAGTCCAAGTTGGTTCAAAGAGATAAAGGAAAGAAGATAAACATGGAAATTGAAGATAAGGAAGTAAAAGCTAAAAACATGGAAAAGGAAAAGCTGCCTTAATTCTGAATTTCTGCACCTACGACCACAAATAAGATTATATCTTAAAATAGGTGAGGAATCTGGAGAAACGGTCAAGAGCAAAGTTAAAGATCTTTCCGAGACGATGAATTTCGACTACTCATACGCGTCAATCAGATAAGTATTGAAGCTGATAGGACCAAAACAAAAACGGGGCTGATTCCATGTTTTTGGGCTACGAAATTGAGTTGGGCTCGGATCCCAATATTTACCTTTTCCTTCAAGAAAACGATTAGGTCAACCTATAAACTATAAATACAGCCTCTTAACTCTAGAAAATCATCCTTGGTTAAACCTTAAGCCAAGAGGAAGCTTACAACACAAGAAAAGAAGTCTGGAAGGAGCTGTTCATCAATAATGTCATCTTCAACCTTTGAATTTGTAATTTCTTTATTTTCTTCCATTAGTATGAACTAAATTTCTATTTAGCTTGAGTTTTAGCATATATGTATGAACCCTAGTTTTGGTTGACATCTATCTAATTTTGGAATTATATGTTTTAAATTGAATTATTGTTTTCATTCTCTGTTTATGTGTTTGGATTTATATTCCGTGTTCTTGTGGATCGCGACCATATAGAATTACCATCTAGTAGTTAGGTCACCATTGACAACGGTGTTTAATTACATGTTTAGCACATAACTTCTAGTGTACGGTTTAGATCTGACGAATCAACCTAACTAGATAATTACCATGGTTTAGTGTATTGCTATTTTACCAATCGCAGGAACAGTTTGCTTAGGACTCCTTATTGACACAGGTAAACCCTATTTAAAACTACCTAAAGTAATTGGAACCGATTATTGAAATACTACATAATTCACCCTTACATGTTTAGAACGGCAAAACTAGTGGGGATTACATGCTATTTACTCAAGCTAAACTCTCATACTAACTTCTTCTCTTACATTTAAATTTTTGTCTTTACTTTATTAGTTTAATTTAGTTAATTGAAAACCAAATAAAAAACTATTTGTCTTTAATTTTTCTGCGTTTTATTTGTTCTAGCTTTTAGTATTTGCACTTTATTATTGCATAAGATTCCCCTAACCTTCGTAGTCTCTGCGAAACGAATCTTACTTATTTATTAAAACTTGCATACGATCTGTATACTTGTAGAACCGTGCTCAGCTTAGGGTATTTATTTGCATCTAATTTATACATCTTTTTATCACACCCTAGGCCACAACACATTTTTGGCGCCGCTGCCAGGGACTACACCGTTAGTCCTTGTGCATATATCTTGTGCTTTTATTTCAGTTAGTTCTATTTTACGCTTTTTGTTTCTTTTAGTTTTTGTTTTATAGATAGTACAGATGGAGAATCCAAGGCGACTTGAACTACCCATCGAATTTAGACTGCAACCACGCGGAATCCGCACTCCGGAAATCCAAGCCGCTAAATTTGGGCCAGATCCAGGGATGTTAACACAATTTGCAACTCATGGGCTATTTAGCGGTGCTGCACATCAAAATCCGATCCGATATATTCAGAAATTCATGCAAATCTGTGATGCTTATATCGTAAGAGGAGTTACTAGGGAACGGGTGTATTACGTGATGTTCCAGTTCTTCTTGACCGGAGGTGCAAGCAATTGGTACGGTACCCAATATCCTCATGTCATTCCAGATTGGGATAAGCTTCAAGCAAGATTCCTAGACCAATTCTATCCGGTTAGTAGATGATTAAATGATATGTTGGAGCTTGAACAATTTATCCAGGAAGGCGGAGAAAGTTTGGGTGAAGCATGGTTACGATTTAATGAAAAGAAGGCGAGATGTCCATACCATAAATCATCGCCGAAATATTATTTAACCTTGTTCTATGGAGGACTTAATGACAAATCAAGGGCAAAAGCAGATTCGTTAGGAAACAAAGGTTTTGTGTTGCTAGATCCTGAAGAAGCCAAACTTTGTATGGAGAGAATTCTTGAGAACGAGAGAAGTTGGCCAAAGGAACCAGAAAAAGAAGACACTTCAGAATCCCTGAAGCTCAAGGAATTGGCTCAACAACTCGAAGAACTACAAGAACAAGCTCGAACAATTGCTCAGGTGAATCTAGTGCGTACTATACCTTCATGTCCAGGTTGTGGATCAAGAAATCATGTGTGGGAAAGGTGTATGAATAATCAAGCCTCAGCTTCCGTTACATATCTTCAAGATAACTATTATTCTAATTGTTATGATTATCCGCAA
Source organism: Nemophila menziesii (assembly GCA_029959085.1). Lineage (NCBI taxonomy): Eukaryota > Viridiplantae > Streptophyta > Magnoliopsida > Boraginales > Hydrophyllaceae > Nemophila > Nemophila menziesii. Next base: position 13,593,081 of record JARWIR010000011.1, on the reverse strand, counting down.
GAAAGCTACGCTAACTATCAACACCCTCCACAACAAAGAAGTTGGGTCAGAAATCAAAAGAATTATTATCAACCCCAACCTCAATCTTATTATCCACCACAACCTATTCATCAAAATGTGCCCATTGTTGAAAAAGCTTATCAAAAACCACCAAAACAATCAACGCAACTAGAAAAGAAAGAACAGACCTTGAGCTTGAATTCGAGTATGGCTAAACTGATGCAAGAAATTGAAAACAATATGAATCGTAGCCAACAGAAAATTCAAGCCCAGCAAAAGGTAATCAAGAAACTCAAGCAAACTTTATCACATATGGCGAGTACATTGCAAAACAGGCCGAAAGGGAAACTCCCAAGTTATACTATTTCTCCTCGAGATGATTCTTGTCATGCAGTTGAATTGTGAAGTGGAAATCAACTACCTCCACCAAGACCAGAACCAGAACCAATCCCTATTCCAGAAAAGGGGGGAGAAGAAACAACAGAAGATACCGTAGAAGAGGTAGTTGAACCAAAGAGTGTCCAAGCCAAGACACCTGAAAAAACGGAAAATTCAGTGGAACTTAACACACGCCCTCGAGATAAGTCCTATAATCTAAAGGGATATGGATTATAATGTGGCTAATAAAAAGGATTTAGAAAGGCTAGAATGGGATGAGAATGATATAAAATAATAATTTGGATAGCAAGCTAAGAGGCAACAAGGGGCTTATGAAATAACCGCCTTAATCACTTTCTAAACAATGTAATTTCGTCATTCTCTTACCTTTAGCACGTTCATCAAATGGTTTTATCAACTAGCTTGGATCTCACGGCCTACAAACCACTCATGGCTCCCTAAGATCGAACATACTTTCTATCGCATTGCTTAGTAATATTTTCTTTACTATCAATGTGTGTTTTCTTGAAAATACTCAAAGCATACAAAATAAAGCAGCTCATAAACATACTACTTTCTATCATTAACTTACTGAGCTTATGCTTTCAAGCCATTAAACACACTCTACATCTAATTCCCGTGTATCAAAAATTTTAATTTCTACCTAAAAACAGAAAAATGGAGATGAGAGACAACGAATCCCCACACCCCCAACTCAAAAATGAGTCGTGTCCCCACGACTCGAAAAAGAAATTAAAATTAGCAGATAAAGCATTTACAGAAATGGCAAGGAAGAAAGAGAACATACTCTCGACGATACTACCTTGCATTATCAACATCCAAGATAGGATTTGCTAGATCTTTCTTTAATTGCTCAAGGATTGTCATGATGTGCACTTGATTAGCTTTGATTTTTGCCACATCATTGGCTAAGGAAGTATGAGCTGCTTCTACTTTATTTAATCGCTCCTCCATCTTCTTTTGCCAACTACTATCCTTTTCTTCTTTTGAGACTAGCATAAATCCCGCTCCTCTCAAGACTTTCATGATCCAAGCATCGTTAATATTGTTACAAGTTTTAAACTCTAGTTTCTCTTCTTCACCCAGAATCACATTTGCTTTCCGCACAAGACACGTGATAATAGTAGGATATTTCACATCAAATACCGCGTTAGGAGAGACCGAAAATTGTATCACCTTCTCTCAAAACACAATTCAAAAATAGAGCGTTCTTTTTACTTGCGTCCATAATTCTTGTGTTTCCAAAGACGTTAGTTATAAAGCAATTGTGCCAAATTCTAGCATCTGGTTGGAGATATTTGTAAGGCCAAGGTGTCTTTAATTCTCCCCTATGTGATTGCACTTTCTCCTTTTCCAAAACATGCTCAAAAAGTAAATTCCGATAAAAAATTCTCTTTCTTTCCACCGCTTCATGGTCCAATCAATTTCTTAAACTGGATGTGGTTTCGAATTTCTTCAACTATAAAAGGAACTAACTTTCCTCTAACTGGAACACAACCTTCACTATCTCGGCTAAAGAGGCCTCAATAGAATTCTGAAACTAACTCATGACATAAGTCAGAACGTCTTACCATGAACGTAGACAAGCCCAATCTTTCACCAATCTCCAAGAATCTCTTGTATTCTCCTTCACCAACTTCTTCATCAAATACTTTCTCATAAGCAAAAGGTAGTTCCTTTAATTTTTTCTCTGCTGAAGCTATCAAGGCCTTTGAATCTTTCTCTTTGTCTTCGGGTGTAGGACTTTTGAATAGGAGAGGTTGTGTTGTCTTCTTTACGAAAAGTGGAACCTTTTTGCCCATTGAATCAGACACAGCTAGCTCACCTCTCTTTACATGATCTATTTTACCCTTTGTGTTGGAACTAGAACTTCATCTCCGTCTTAGTAGATAATGTATCTCTTCTCTTAGTCATCTCAATTAACCTCCAACTCAAAGCTTTAACCACTCTTGAAAATTGAAATTCTTGATGATTGGTTGAACAAGCTTTATTTGGGTTAGGACAGGTGTTTTGATGATGAATCTCTATATGGGTAAGATGGATTCTTGATGGATTGCTATGGATCTAAGAAATTGTAGGATGAATTTTGGAAATTTAGGCTTTTGATTCTTAGATTCAATGTGTTTTGGTATGATATGGGTGGTTGAATCTTCTCTATAATGATGTGGAGAAAGGATTTGATGTGTTTTTATGGCGATTGGGTAGTGTTTTGATGTTTGGGGAAGGTTTGTTGAAGCTTTAATGGAGTTGGGAGAGTTTTGGAGAAGAAAGAGAGGCTTAAGGATTGTAAAATTCGTAATAGACTAGCCGTCTTCCTCTTCTTTATAACCAAAAAAACTCGAAAGTTTATCTCTCCAGCGTAGCGGACCAGCTTACCGGTTGTGTGACCGGCTACCCGGGTAGTTGTTCTTCGAAAAGACTCGCCTAAAACCTGATCCATAGACCCGTGGGCATGTGTTTTTGTCTGACCGGTATACCGGTGGTGTGACCGGGTACCCGGTGAGCAATTTTTCGAAAATCTACCTCTCGGCAAAGAACATGATTCATGAACCCGTAGGTAAGGGTGAGCAAATGAGAACCAGAAAACCAAACCGAACCAAAAAAAATCAAAAACCGAATAACCAAATGGTTCGGTTTTTAGTTTTTTAAAAACCAATTTTTTTGGTTCGGTTCGGTTTACTACGCAAAAACCGAACCAAAAAACACGAATAAAAACCAAACTAATGAAGGTATAAATAGGGAAGGTGTAAACTAGTTTTATAAGAATTATGTGGGAGAAACTTTTGCTGAAATTTTTTCATATACGTGAAACTTTAGTTATACTTTTCGATGGTGCTATAATATTTTAATATCACTTAACATTATAAGTATTCATTACTTGATTGATTTTGTAAATCATGATTGTATGAAGTAGGAAGTAACAGATTTAAATTTATTGTAGTATTGTAAATTAAGATAAGTACTGTTAGGTTATAAGTTTATTTTAAATTGATATATTAATAGGCTACATGGACAAGTAATAGTAGCATAATTGTATTACAATATTATTCTCTATTGGACAATGTATATCAAGAAACGGGGTGAAAATATTATAGACCAAGAATCTGAATTCGAAGCGAACCAAAACCGAACCGAAACGAACCAATTCAAAACCAAAAACCGAATGTGGAACCAAATGCGAACCACCCGGTTTGGTTATTAAATTATAAAAACCCGAAATATTCGGCTCGGTTCCGGTTTGGCTAAAAACCGAGACTAACCGAACCACGCTCACCCCTACCCGTGGGCACCCCTTTTTTACCCGCCGGCTTACTGGTCGTATGACCGGCTTACCGATGGGCAGGTCAGAATATGCACACAAATTTTGTTTTCCTCCCTAACTTATTTCTTTAATACCTGAACATTAAAACACTAATACCTTTCTCAAATATGCAATATCAACTAAAAACGACTAAACTAAACATGAATTAAAAACATAAAAACATAAAAAATTGCGGGTTGTCTCCCGTACAACACTTTTATTTAACGTCTTTCAAAGTTAGACGCATTACTGGTGTCTCCTCTTTTGTTTTATATATATATATGCTTAGGAGACATCAAATTTGGTGATTATCTTACTATTTTAATAGACTTTTAGTAATAATGTGCAATATTCCATTTTCTCTCCTTCGATTTTAGTATTTTTTGATTTATTAAGCTTTTGCGCGTAATATTGTGTATTTTAGTGAAAAGTTTGTAGATTTTGAATACTAGCTAGGAGCGGAATCCGAGAATAATGTCAAATATCGTGATATGGAGTCAAAGCATGAAGACAAATCCCGAAAAAATTGAGATTTTAGAGCTGCAAATCTGGAAAGTTGCCAAATATTGCTGATTTCGAGCCACCTAAGAGTAGATTTAGCCGCTGGTTTGTGAAGAGAAAACGTGCCCCATTGAGTTACGGAACTTTAGCAACTGGAATGAGGTCAATCGAACTTGATACGAGTCGGTTAGATCTGTTTTAGTGGAGGTGGTGCAGCAGTTACGGTATTTGGGGCTAAGATAATGGACTTGGGCCTTTATTATATCATTTAAACATTAGCTAAGGTCCAAGTCCGATTTTCATAAGTATAAATAGGACTTTTGACTTCTATTTTTCACACAATTCATTATTCACAATGTTAGACAGGAAGAAAGGAAGCAGAAGCAAGGAAAAGAAGAAGCTTGGAGCTGCAGACTGTCTATATCTCCACTTTGCAGCCGAATCATCTTCCTAATTAGGTTTCTTATTTTCATTTCTGTAAAACAATTATGAATTCCTTTCAATTTATTTTCTTAATTTTTACGATTATGAGCTAATTTCATTAAGTACTTGAGAACGCGTAATGGGTTGAACCATAATCTATTTCATTCTATGTCTTTGAATTTGGGATTAATTTAATTTTAATCGAATTGGGTATTTAATATTTTTCTTTAATTTATGCTTATTGACTATTATTGAAGTAGCTAATCAATATTAGGACTTATTTCTTAGGCTATTCCAATTAGTGGCAATTGGCTCACCTTGACGGGGGGTCTAGGTACGGAACTAATTAACGAATGTAGGATAGAAATTATTTGACATTGACAGGCTTAATTAATCTTACGGCCAATTGGGTAATTAGGTTTTAATCATCCGAAGGTGGACTATATTCACCCTGACGGGGTTTGTAGCACCTGAGAAGAGCTCCTTAGTCCACCCTGACTGGGGTAAGGAGATAATTGAATCCCGACCAATATTATTTACCGAATTCGTCCCTTAAACAACACATGGAATGATTTGATTTAGGTGATACCCTAGCGTTACTCGAGTACTACCTCTCATAACTTGCGTCTAACTATTTTTACTTGCGTCTAGCTTTACATTTGCATTAATTTAGTCTTTTCATTATTTGTCTTAGTTATTAGAAAAACAACCAACAAATCTTAAAATCATTTACTTGCTTTACGTGCAATTAATCACTATCTGATAAGCATTAGAGTCAACCAATCCGTACCTGAACGGATCTGTTAATCACTATTATTACTTGGGACAACCGTACATTTGCGGTTGTGGTTCTCTTTTCTTATTGCATTTATTTTAGAACACACTAAGGACCACCAAGTTTTTGGCGCCGCTGCCGGGGACGGTAGCGTGTGACCCCAGTGTTTATCCTTTAGTGTTAGTTGCATTTTTATATTTCAGTTTGACGCTTTGTTTGTTCATCTTTTCCAGGTTTTTAGGTTTGGTGTATGCAAAGGAAACTCTTTAAGGATATTGAGACACTACCTCCGATCCTTGATAATCCGGAATCATTAGTCAGACTTGCTAACAAGAGAAGGAAAGAACAAGAAGCACTAGAAGTAGAAAGACTAGCCAACGAAATGGATAATCTTAACATTCAAAACAACAATGGACAAGGAGTTCAGCTAGACGCGAATGTCCAACCAATAGCACCGCCAGCGCCCCCAGCTGTCCCTAATCCTCCTGTTCAAATCCAAGTAGCCGAACCATGGTTCCTTACCGGTCCAGCACAAGAACCATTCCTTGCTCCTCCTCTTGGGATTGGATCAGCTAATATCAATATTCCGAGATTTCGTCCAGATTCGGGTATGTTAACTCAGTTTCAGAATTTCGGAAATTTTCGTGGCAAGCCCGGAGAAGATCCAATTCGCGTAGTACAAAAGTTTATGCAAATCTGCGATTCGTACATCACTCAAGGAGTAACAAAAGAGCAAATGTATTTTGCTACATTCAGATTTTTCTTGATAGATAGAGCGAGTGATTGGCATGACTCACAAGAGCCCGGAAAGATTACTAATTGGGAACAGTTACAGGCTGCGTTTTTCGATAGGTATTATCCGTCCAACATGAGGTTAGATGCTCAACTCGAGTTAACACATTTCCGACAAGAATATGATGAAGCGTTGGGTAGAAGTTGGTCGAGATTTCAGAATTGTTTACGAAGAGTCCCCAATCATGGCCTTTCAGACCAACAACAGTTGAAAATCTTCTATAACGGTCTTGATGGGAGTTCACGCAAAGAGTTAGATTTGTTATGTGGTGGTGCGTTCTTACGAGTTCAACCTGTTCACGCAAGAATCATTTTGGATAGGACAGTCGATAATGAAGTGGGGTGGAATACCGTGAGAACACCAGCTAAAGGAGGAGTTAATAATGTCAACATGGAAGAGAAGTTCACCGCCCTAGAGAGAAAAATACAAACCACTTTAGAACAACAATTGAAACAACTCACGTTAGCCGTGAAAGAAGGTTTTTCGAGCAAAAAGGTTGAAGTGAATGCTACGCAAGAAGTGTATGGGTGTTCGAATTGTGGTGTTCAAGACCATGATTGGGAACATTGTGAGTATAATACCGAAGCTGTGATGTTCGTTTCTAACAGGGGAAAGTATAATTCAAATGGAAAAGGTTATCAACCCAACAGAAACCATCCGGGTTTCCAATACTCAAATTCTAATGGGGCAGCTAATCCTACCTACGCATATCAACTGCGTCCCCAAGGTAACACTTATCAACCTAGACCACAAAATAACTATCAAGGAGAACAGAATTACGGAAATCAAGCTCAAAGGCAACCTCCTCAAAATATTTACAATGATACAATGAATCAAAAAGCCTTACCCTCTCAACCTCAGGAAGGAACTGAAGATCTTCGGTTAACAGTTTACAAATTAATGGCAATGCAGGCACAAACTATTCAGACTCAACAAACCTATGAAGTTGCATTAAAATTGTTGGGGACTCAAGTAGATCAAATGTCAAAACAATTAAATCAGCGTCCACAAGGAAGACTTCCTAGTGATACAGAAGTCCCAAAACAAACCGAAAATTGTAATGCCATAGCTTGACTAGTGGTAAGAAACTTCCTCCACCCCCATTTCCAGTCATGAAAGAAAAAGAATTGATAAATAAATAAAAACCAGTAGTGGAGGAGGTAGAAAAAGAAAGTGAACCTGAAGTAATAGAGGTGGAGAAAATTCCAGAAGTTCAGAAAAAGAAAGATATTGTGGAGAACCGTCCTCCTCCGCCTTTCCCTTCGAGAGTTCAGAAAAAAGGAGATATGGCCGAATATCAGAGATTCATCAATAGGGTAAAGGGTCTAAACATAAACATTCTATTACTTGAAGCTATTAAAGACATACCGAAATACGTGAAGTTTTTGAAGAGAGCCCAAACCAACAAAAGACCGTATTGTGATAACCAGATGATTGGTTTACCCGAAGAGTGCAGCGCTATCTGCCAAAGTAAGTTTTTACCTAAGTTGCTTGACCCTGGGAGTTTCACAATTCCGATATCGATTGGTAAGGAATGGCAAGGTAAAGCATTATGCGATTTGGGTGCAAGTATTAATCTTATGCCCAAATCGATCTTTGATAAGATGAGAATAGGATATTTGAGACCTACTTCTATGGTCTTACAAATGGCTGATAGATCCCTCGTTCATCCGGAGGGACGAATCGAAGATGTCCTCGTTAAGGCAGGTACTTTAGTTTTTCCCGTTGATTTTGTTATTCTTGAATACGACGCGGATAGGAATGTCCCCATTATTTTGGGACGACCATTCCTAGCCACGGGGAGTACTTTGATCGATGTAGAAAACGGAGAACTAACCATGAGAATCCAAGACGAGGAGGTGAAGTTTAATGTGTTCAGAGCAATGAAATTTCCAGATGTTCCAGGAGATTCCTTTCGAATGGATGTAGCTGAACATGCCACGCAAGAGGTATTTGATTGTTTTAATTATGATGATATCTTGTAGGCCGCTTTGACATTAGACGTACCTGAGATGATGGAAGAGCTTGCCGAAACAGTGGCAGCTCTCAATTCGGGAAACCCAAAATATAGGCGTCCTGCCTATGAACCTGTGAGAGAACCGGGGGAAATGGTCAATAAAAATAAACCTTCCATTGAATCTCCTCCGAAGTTAGAAGAAAAACCATTGCCAGCTCACTTGAGGTATGCGTATTTGGGTACTAATAATACTTTACCTGTTATTGTTTCAGCAAATTTAACAGGTTTCCAAGAAGATAAACTGCTACGTGTAGTAAGGGCGAACAAAGAGGTGATAGGTTGGACCATTGCTGATATCAAAGGCATTAGTCAATCCTATTGTCAACATAAAATTATTCTTGAAGATGATAGTGCACGTTCAGTTGAAGGTCAAAAGAGATTCATGCCAGCAATGAAGGAAGTAGTGAAGAAAGAAGTTATTAAGCTACTAGACGAGGGAATCATCTTTCCCATAGCTAGTAGTGAGTGGGTTAGTCCGGTTCAGTGCGTAACTGATGTCTCCTCTTTTTTTCTATATTTATATGCTTAGGAGACATCAAATTAGGTGATTATCTGACTATTTTAATAGACTTTAAGTAATAATATGCAATATTCCAATTTCTCTCTTTCGATTTTAGTATTTTTGATTTATTAAGCTTTTGTGCGTAAGATTGTGTATTTTAGTGAAGAGTTTGTAGGTTTTGAATACTAGCTAGGAGAGGAACACGAGAATAAAGTCAAAAATCGTGATTTGGAGTCAAAACATGATGACAAATCCTGAAGGAATTGATATTTTAGAGCTAAAATCTGGAAAGCTGCCAACGATTTCTGATTTCGAGCCACCTAAGAGTAGATTGAGCCGCTGACATGTGAAGAGAAAAAGGTTCCCATTGAGTTACGAAACTTTAGCAACTGGAATTAGGTCAATCGGGTTTGAAACGAGTTGGTTAGAGCTGTTTTAGTGGAGGTGGTGCAGCAGTTACAGGATTTTGGGCTAAGATAATGGACTTGGGCCATTATTATTTTATTTAATTATTAGCTAAGGGCCAAGTCCGATTTTCTTAAGTATAAATAGGGTTTTTGACTTCTATTTTTCACACAATTCATTATTCACAAAGTCAGACAAGAAGAAAAGAAGCAGAAGCAAGGAAAAGAAGAAGCTTGGAGCTGGAGACTGTCTATATCTCCATGTTGCAGCCAATTCATCTTCCTAATTAGGTTTCTATTTTTCATTTCTGTAAAACAATTATGAATTCCTTTTTATTTATTTTCTTAGTTTTTCCAATTATGAGCTAATTTCATTCAGTACTTGAGAACGCGTAATGGATTGAACCATGATTTATTTCATTCTGTGTTATTGAATTTGGGATTATTTTAATTTAATTCAAATTGGGTATTCACTATTTTTCCTTAATTTACATTTATTTACTTTTATTGAATTCGCGACTCAATATTAGGACTTAGTACGTAGGCTATTCCAATTAGTGACGATTGGATCACCTTGACGGGGGGTCTAGGTATGGATCTAATTAACGAAAGTAGGATATAAATTATTTGACCTTAACAGGCTTGATTAATCTTACGTCCAATTGGGTAGTTAGTCTTGAACCATTCAAAGGTGGTCTATATTCACCCTGACGGGGTTTGTAGCACCTGAGAAAAGCTCCTTAGTCCACCCTGACGGGGGTAAGGAGATTATTGAATCCCGACCAATAGTAATTACCGAATTTATCCCTTAAACAATACATGGAATGATTTGATTTAGGTGAAATCCTAGCGTTACTCGAGTACTACTTTCTCATATCTTGCGTCCAACTATTTTTACTTGCGTCTAGCTTTATATTTGCATTAATTTAGTCTTTTTAATTATTGTCTTAGTTTTTAGAAAACCAACCAACAAATCTTATAATCATTTACTTGTTTTTCCGTGCAATTAAACACTACTTGATAAGCATTAGAGTCAACCAATCCGTCCCTGAGAACGAATCTGTTTATCACTATTATTACTTGGGACAACCGTACACTTGCGATTGTGGTTCTCTTACTTATTGCATTTCTTTTAGAACACACTAAGGACCACCATGTTTTTGGCGCCGCTGCCGGGGACGGTAGCGTGTGACCCCGGTGTTTATCCTTTAGTGTTAGTTTCATTTTTTATTTTTCAGTTTTACGCTTGTTTGTTTATCTTCTTCAGGTTTTTAGGTTTGGTGCATGCGAAGGAGACTCTTTAAGGATCTTGAGACATTACCTCCGATCCTTGATAATCCGGAATCAATAGTCAGACTTGCTAACAAGAGAAGGAAAGAACAAGAAGCTCTAGAAGTAGAAGAACTAGCGAACCAAATGGATAATATTAACCTTCATAACCAAGTGAACCCAGGAGTTCAGCTAGACGCGAATGGTTAGCCACTAGCGCCTCCAGGCTTTCCTAATCTTCCAGTTCCACCTGTCATTCCTAATCCTCCAGTTCAAGTTCAAATAGCCGACCCATGGTTTCTTACCGGTCCTGCACAAGAACCATTCCTTGCCCCTCCTCTTGGGATTGGCCCAGCTAATATCAATGTTCCGAGGTTCCGTCCAGATTCGGGTATGCTAGCTCAGTTTCAGAATTTCAGAAATTCTTGTGGCAAGCCCGGAGAAGACCCACTTCGCGCAGTACAAAAATTTATGCAAATCTGCGATTCACACATTACGCAAGGGGTAACGAGGGAGAAAATGTATTTTGCTACATTCAGATTTTTCTTAATAGATGGAGCGAGTGATTGGCATGATTCGCAAGAACCAAGAAGGATTACGAATTGGGAACAGTTACAGGCTGCGTTTTTCGACAGATATTTTCCGTCCAACATGAGGTTATATGCTCAACTTGCATTAACACATTTCCGACAAGAGTATGATGAAGCGTTGGGTAGAAGTTGGTCGAGATTTCAGAAATGTTTACGAAGAGTCCCCAATCATGACCTTTCAGAACAACAGCAATTGAAAATTTTCTATAACGGTCTTGAGGGGAGTTCACGAAAAGATTTAGATTTGTTATGTGGTGGGGCGTTTTTACGAGTTCAACCTGCTTACGCAAGAATTATTGATAATAAAGTAGGATGGAATACCGTAAGAACACCAGTTAATGGGGGAGTTAATAATGTCAACATTGAAGAAAAGTTCAACTCCTTAGAGAACAAGATACAAACCACATTAGAACAACAGTTGAGACAACTTACATTAGCCGTGAAAGAAGGTTTTTCGAATAAAAGAGTAGAGGTAAAGGCTGCACAAGAGGTGTATGGGTGTGAGTATTGTGGTGTGAATGATCACGATTGGGAGAATTGTCAGAATAATCAAGAGTCCGTGATGTTTGTCTCCAACAGAGGAAATTTTAATTCGAATGGTAATGGATATCAGCCTAACAGAAACCATCCTGGGTTTCAATATTCAAATCCTAATGGGGCAGCTAGTCCGACTTACGCATATCAGCCACGCCCCCAAGGTAACAACTTCAATCCAAGACCTCATAATAATTATCAAGGGGGACAGAATCAAGGAAACTACGTTCAGAGACAACCTCCTCAAGAAAATTATAACGACACCATGAACCAAAAAGCCCTACCTGCTCAACCACAAGAAGGTGAGAATAACCTTCAGAAAACCGTAGAAAGCTTGATTTCCCTTCACACACAATCAGCCCAAAGACAACAAGCTTCTGAAGCACACATAAAAATGTTAGAAGATCAAATTGCGCAATTGTCAAAGCAATTAAATTAGCGTCCATAAGGAAGACTTCCTAGCGATACAGTGGTCCCAAAACAAACCGAAGATTGTAATGCCATAGCGTTGAGAAGTGGTAAGAAACTTCCTCCTCCCCCATTTCCAGTCATGAAAGAAAAAGAAGTGATAAATAAAGAAAAACCAGTAGTGGAGGAGGTAAAAAAAGAAAGTGAGCCTGAAGTAGTAGAGGTGGAGAAAATTCCAGAAGTTCGGAAAAAGAAAGATATTGTGGAGAACCGTCCTCCTCCACCTTTTCCTTCGAGAGTTCAGAAAAAAGGAGATATGGACGATTATCAGAGATTCATCATTAGGGCAAGGGGTCTCAACATAAATATTCCGTTACTTGAAGTTATTAAAGATATACCGATATACGTGGAGTTTTTGAAGAGAGCCCTAACCAACAAAAGGCCGTATTGTGATAATGAGATGATCGGTTTACCCGAAGAGTGCAGCGCTATCTGCCAAAGTAAGTTGCCACCTAAGTTGCTTGACCCTGGGAGTTTCACAATTCCGATATCGATTGGTAAGGAGTGGCAAGGTAAAGCATTATGCGATTTGGGTGCAATTATTAATCTTATGCCAAATCGATCTTTGATACGCTGAGAATGGGAGATTTGAGACCTACTTCTATGGTCTTGCAAATGGCCGATAGATCCCTCGTTCATCCGGAGGGACGAATCTAAGATGTCCTCGTTAAGGCAGGTACTTTAGTTTTTCCCGTTGATTTTGTTATTCTTGAATACGACGCGGATAGGAATGTCCCCATTATCTTGGGACGACCATTCCTAGCCATGGGGCGTACTTTGATTGATGTAGAGAACGGGGAATTAACGATGAGAATCCAAGACGAGGAGGTGAAGTTTAATGTGTTCAGAGCTATGAAATTTCCAGATGTTCCAGGAGATTGCTTTCGAATGGATGTAGCTGAACATGCCACGCAAGAGGTATTTGATAGTTTTAATTATGATGATATCTTGCAGGCCGCTTTGACATTAGACTTACCTGAGATGATGGAAGAGCTTGCTGAAACAGTGGCGGCTCTCGATTCTGGAAACCCAAAATATAGGCGTCTTGCCTATGAACCTGTGAGAGAACCGGGGGAGATGATCATTAAAAATAAACCATCTATTGAATCTCCTCCGAAGTTAGAAGAAAAACCATTGCCAGCTCACTTGAGGTATGCGTATCTGGGTACTAACAATACTTTACCTGTTATTGTTTCAGCAAATTTAACAGGTTTTCAAGAAGATAAACTGCTACATGTACTAAGGGAAAACAAAGAGGCGATAGGTTGGACCATTGCTGATATCAAAGGCATTAGTCCATCCTATTGTCAACAGAAAATTATTCTTGAAGATAATAGTGCATGTTCAATTGAAGGTCAAAGAAGATTAATGCCAGCAATGAAGGAAGTAGTGAAGAAAGAAGTGATTAAGCTACTAGACGTGGGAATGACTACCATCCTCAATGATCAGAATGAAGCCATCTCCACGAGAACAGTTGTTGGTTGGAGGGTTTGTATGGATTACCGCAAGTTGAACAAGGCAACCAGGAAAGACCATTTTCCTCTTCCCTTCATTGATCAGATGTTAGACAAATTGGCTGGTAGGGAGTATTACTGTTTCTTGGATGGTTATTTGGGGTATAATCAAATTTACGTAGATCCAGCTGATCAACACAAAACCACATTTACATGCCCGTTTGGTACCTTTGCCTATCGAAGGATGCCTTTTGGGTTATGTAACGCACCCTCTACCTTTCAGAGATGTATGATGGCGTATTTCTGGGATATGATAGATAATTTCCTCGAGGTATTTATGGATGAATTTTCCGTATTCGGTGATGATTTTGAAGAATGTTTACAGAATTTGGAAAAGGTGTTAATAAGATGCAAGGAAAAAGATTTGGTGTTGAAATTGGAAAAGTGTCATTTCATGGTTCGGGAAGGAATAGTTTTGGGTCACAAAGTTTCAAGTGCAGGGATAGAAGTTGATCGCGCAAAGATTGAGGTAATCAAAACTCTTCCCCCTCCCAATTCTGTAAAAGGGGTAAGAAGTTTTCTAGGCCATGCTGGATTCTATCGTCGTTTTATTAAGGATTTTTCAAAGATTTCAAAGCCTTTTTGTAACTTACTCGAGAAGGACACCAGATTCCTTTTCGATGAAGGTTGCATGAAGGCATTTCAAGAGTTGAAGGAGAAGCTGATTACTGCACCAATTGTATTGCCTCCTGATTTGAAAATTCCTTTTGAAGTTATGTGTGATGCAAGCGATTTAGCTATGGGTGTTGTCTTGGGTCAAAGGAAGAACAACTAGTGCTCAAGTTAATTATACAGTGACTGAGAAGGAACTCTTAGCGGTAGTTTATGCTTTTGACAAGTTTCGTTCCTATCTTCTGGGAGCGAAAATTGTTGTATTCACTGACCACTCCGCTATAAAGTAACTTATGGAGAAGAAAGATGCTAAGAGGAGGTTAATCAAATGGGTTTTATTGCTTCAAGAGTTTGATTTAGAGATTCGAGATCGAAAGGGTTGTGAGAAGGAGGTTGCAGATCATTTGTCTCGTCTTGAAGATTCTAAAATCAAACACTAGTCTAGAGTTAGTTCAAGAAGAATTCCCATATGAGAATTTATTTGCTATCTTTAGTGGATCATCGTGGTATGCTGATATTGCAAATCTTGTGGTAAGTGGTTCTTTTCCTGAAGGAGCTACTTCCCAAGACAAGAAGAGGTTAAGTACACGTGCTAGACATTTATTTTGGGAGGACCCTTTCCACTACAAAGTGTGTGGTGATCAAATGGTAAGAAGGTGTATACCTGAGAATGAGATTTATGGGGTTATTGCAGGTTGTCACGATTCACCCTATGGAGGACATTTCAAAGGTGATCGCACAGCGGCTAAGGTACTTCAATCTGGTTTTCATTGGCCTACGTTACATAAAGATTGTCATGAATATGTAAAGAAGTGTAATATATGTCAATTTACTGGGAATATATCCAAGAGGGATGAAATGCCGCGTAATAACATTCTTGAGGTAGAAATTTTTGATGTGTGGGGTATCGATTTTATGGGTCCTTTTGTACCATCAAATGGGAATTTATATATCTTGCTAGCTGTTGATTACGTATCCAAATGGGTAGAGGTTGTAGCTCTACCTACAAATGATTCACGAGTGGTGATTAAGTTTTTGAAATCTCATATTTTCACTAGGCATGGCACACCTCGAGTAATTATAAGTGATGGAGGTACACATTTTGTGAACAAATATTTGAAGACCGTTCTAGAGAAACATGGGATTAGACATCGCGTTTCCACTGCTTATCATCCGCAAGCTAATTGTCAAGCTGAAGTTTCGAATCCAGAGGTAAAATCTATACTTGAGAAAAGTGTTGGTCATACGAGAAAAGATTGGTCTCTAAAATTAGATGATGCACTATGGGCTTATCGTACTGCTTTCAAAACTCATGTTGGTGCATCTCCGTATCGAATGGTGTATGGTAAAGCTTGTCATTTACCCCTTGAACTTGAATTGGGTGCATATTGGGCCATAGCTGAATTGAATTTAGATCCTACCTTAGCCGCTGAGAATAGAATGATGAAATTAAATGAACTTGATGAGTTCCGATTACATGCTTATGAGAATGCTAAATTGTATAAAGAAAACACGAAGAGATGGCATGATAATCGGATTAGAGTGAAGAAATTTGAAGTTGGACAAAAAGGTCCTTAAATATAACTCGAAGTTCAACAATTATCCGGGTAAGTTGAGGTCTAAATGGTCGGGTCCTTATATCGTAACAAAAGTCACACCTCATGGAGCTTTTGAGATTGAGAATCCGATTGAGCACCGTACCTTCATGGTAAACGGTCATCGATTGAAGATTTATCACGGAGGCGAAGATATTAATCGCACGGTGGACCCACATCCCGGAGAGGTTATGTACCTCCTCGAAGCACCTTAGAATATGAGGTAACCGTCGAGCTTAACGACGTTAAACACAAGCCAATTCATTGTATATTAGTTTTGTATTTTCGTAGTGTAAATCAGTAAGTTTTTGTTGATTAGTGTTTATTTTTAAGAAATGAGAAAGGGTAGTTGTTTTTGATAATTTCATGAGTACAAAAGGTCATGAGTTTGGGGTAAAAGTGTTAGAAGTAAAAAAAATTCAGAAAATGAGGTCAGGGAAAACCAGGAACCCGGTTTCGTGAGCTGTGAAGACCCGAGCTACTGACCATTGTGTGGCGCGAGACGCAAGGCGCTGCGTCTAGATTCGCGCGTCGACAAAATCTGGGGCCCTGGTTTTAACCAAACCGGGTACCCGGTTTTAAGAGCTGAAGAGATCGAAGGTTCTGACCCATGCGTGGCTCGAGACGCAAGGGATTGCGTCCAGGCCATCCCACGCTGCTGCACCAAACGCAAACCGGGAACCCGGTTTCGCACAAACTGGAAACCCGGTTTTGAGAGCTGCTAGTCCAAAACTATCTGACCACTGCTTGGCACGAGACGCAGGTCAGCTACTTCCAAGGCAAAAAAAAATCTGAATTTCGAATTTTTTTTCTCACCGACACTGCGTCGAAACCGGGAACCTGTTTCGCCACTGTATATGTCGGTTTTGTGTTCTTTTAACCTATTTATTTAGCTTCTTTCTCAAGTTAGCCTCCACATCCGATTTCAGCTAAACCCAACTCCGAAAATCATCATCAAAACAAGCTTTATTCACCAATTCTTGCTCTCTTTCTTCCTAAAAACACATAATCAACCCAAAATCTTTCCAAAACTCCTACTTTTTCCTCAATTCCTTCTTCACCCAACCCTTAAATTGCACCACTAAACCTTTCCAATCCTTCAAATTGATCCTTACCCATCTCATAACTTACACTAATTCACCTTAATCTTCTCTCAAAACATCAAAGGTTGTAACTTTCCCTAGTTTTCAACTCTTTGAAGTTCTGAGTTTGGGGTGGAAAGCCATGACTAACAGGGCAGATTCTTTCAGTTACACAAGAAGACACAACCCAAGAACCAGAAACAATCCTGGTGCTACACAAGAGAAATCCATTGAGATTCTAGATTCGGGTCCTAAACGAAAGATTGAAGAGGTTAAGACTGCTATGAAAAGAAAAGAAAACCCAAGTAAGGCCACTCCTGCTAAGCCTACTTTGTTTGATGAAGAAGAAGAGGAAGAGATTGAAGAGGAAATTCCAAAAGAACCTGTTCCAGAATCGCGAGCTCCGAGAAGAAAAGCTATTGCACACAAACCAAAGTGGTCATTCACACCTTGGGATGAACAGGTTCGTGATCGAATTAAGTTCTTGAAGTTTGGTATTGAGAAAACATTCCCTTCTGGTACTATGACTAGCGAATTTAAGAGTTATGCAACTACTTGTGATAAATTTGGGTGGACTGAATTGAGACAGAGGAAGAGTACATTTATCCCCACCTTGGTCCGTGATTTCTATGAAGGAGTAGCCTTTTCGAATAAACAAGTTATTATCGTCCATAAAAAGGTATTACCCCTATAAGTTGAACTTATTCGCAAAGCCTTGAAACTCCCCGAATTTACTGGTCCTTGTCCTTATTTCGAAACGCTAAATGACCCTTCTTTTGAGTGGGAATCTCTTTGGGACACAGTTTTGATTCGTGGGAAACGCCCTATTCCGATTGGTGAGAGATATGGTGGGAAGGTTTATAGTAGTTGTTTGGTACCTTGTGCTAAGGTATGGTCTAGATTCGTAGTACCTACATTCTTTGGTATTAATCACACTTCCGAGTTGAAGAGATAGCATGCTATTTTTATTAAGAACATTGTTGAAATTGAGAGATGGATGTTGCGCGTGTAATTTACGAGACAATAATGGAGTTTGAGAAAATCCCTACTACTCAACAAAAACTCAAGTTTCCTTGTACTATCACTACCTTGTGTCTAGACGTGAACATACCGCGAAGGAACGAAGAAATTGACGCGTCCGAAGAGGGAGACGCAATGACATTGAATTCCATTGACAACGCCCACAATGAAGCAACCCATCCAATTAAGAACCCTAGAGCTCCTCCACCAAAGAAGAAGAAGATGCATACCGATAATGAGTTAGAGGAAGAGATTCGAGTGTTGTAAGAGAATCAAGAAAAGATGATTGCTACTTTAGGGAATGTTACAAAAGAGTTAGAACTCCTCCGAAACATGATAATGGGGGTGAGCACTATGTAACACGCCACCTATGGTTTACTTACGCAGGATAGAGTTCATGGACGCAACACCGATGAGCAGCCACGCGCTGGTTAAGATACGTTTTCTTTCCTTTATCATTTAGTGTATATTATTTTATTGCGTTGAGTCTTTTCGAGTCGTGGGGACACGACTTATTTTTGAGTTTGGGGTGGGGTTCGTTGCCTCATCCCAGTTTTATGTGTTATGTGTTTTATCGCTTTCAATAAAATTAATTAGGAGTTGCGTTTGACTGTAGAAGCTTTTAAATGTCCCCATTAAGCATACTTTTGATAAATCAATGATAGTAAATAGTGGACTTTAGGAATTAGTATAAAACGCGCTTTAATTGCATGCAAACATAGATATTGGATAGGAAGAATTAACAAACAATTCAAAAGAAGTAAGTTCGTACTTAAGGAAAATGTTTGGTGTGTAGAACATGAGATCTAAATTAGTAGAGAACCCACTTAGATATGAACTAGAGACGAACCATGTAACTAGGAAAATGATAGGGGCAGTTCTTTGATAGCCATTTGAAGCCTTTTCGCTTTCTATCCCTTATATTAATATTATCCGCCTTAGCCCAATTTTGAGTCTTAAAGCCTTTTCTTTTGTCGCCATGTTATAATCCCATATCCCCTTAGTTTATTAGACATTTCCAAAATGACCCGCACTTGAATCACGATCCTGAGACATGTCTCGAGCTTGAGTTTGTTGTGGTGGGTCCATCTTTTGGGGAACTACATTGGGAGAGAGATATATGTGCTTGTACTGAGGCACGAAAAGAAAAATTTAGATGATATTGTTAATTGTACAACCCTTTGCCGGGATTGAAAAAAAAGTGAATTAAGATTCTCAAGTCAGTAGAATCCGGGAACCCGGATTTCACAAAACCGGGAACCCGGAATTTCACAAAACCGGGAACCCGGTTTCTATTGTATCAATTTTTCGAGAATACAAGAAAAAAAAAAGAAAAAAAATGAAAAATAATAAACACCAGGCAAAGTGGAAGTTTCTGAAATCATCTTAGTATAGATTGGGTTAACTTGAGGATGCTAATTAGCGCATCAAAGGGTTTGAGTGAGAACGTTATATGAGTGTAAACTCAAACTCGTGGACATTTATTGGTGGTAAGTGAGGAGAGAGCCAAAAACTCACTTCAACTTTACCAAATATACATACCATACCGTCCCTAAGCCTACGCTAAAACCGTAAAGTCCTCGTGATTCCTAGGTGCATGGTAAGTTAATAGATTATATACTAAGTGGAGCGTTCAAAGCGAGTAAGGATCGAGGAACAGCCTATAGCCATCATATTGAGATAAGTACGAATGTAACCTTCTAGCATTGCGAAGTTAATTTTATGATTCAATTTATTTATGTTTGATTGTTGCATGATTAGTGTATGTGTATATTAGTTCCTAATGTTTGCTATATGAGATTTATTTTTAGTAATGCTTTGGGTGTATTTATTTGCGTCTATTTCTTCATAATCACCTTCTTCCCTTTGTTTTAATTTTACTTTGTCGGGACGACAAAGGTTTGAGTTTGGGGTCTTGATGTCTCCTCTTTTGTTCTATATTTATATGCTTAGGAGACATCAAATTAGGTGATTATCTGACTATTTTGATAGACTTTAAGTAATAATATGCAATATTCCAATTTCTCTCTTTCGATTTTAGTATTTTTGATTTAATAAACTTTTGCGCGTAATATTGTGTAATTTAGTGAAGAGTATGTAGGTTTTGAATACTATCTAGGAGAGGAACACGAGAATAAATTCAAAGATCGTGATATGGAGTCAAAACATGAAGACAAATCCCGAAGGAATTGATATTTTAGAGCTGAAAATCTAGAAAGATTCCAAAGATTTCTGATTTCGATCCACCTAAGAGTAGATTAAGCCGCTGAATTGTGAAGAGAAAACGTGCCCCATTGAGTTACGGAACTTTAGCAACTAGAATTAGGTCAATCGGGTTTGAACGAGTCGGTTAGAGCTGTTTTAGTGGAGGTGGTGCAGCAGTTACGGAATTTTGGGCTAAGATAATGGACTTTGGCCTTTATTATTTCATTTAATTATTAACTAAGGGCCAAGTCCGATTTTCTTAAGTATAAATAGGGTTTTTGACTTCTATTTTTCACACAATTCATTATTCACAAAGTCAGACAAGAAGAAAAGAAGCAGAAGCAAGGAAAAGAAGAAGCTTGGAGCTGGAGACTATCTATATCTCCACGTTGCAGCCAATTAATCTTCCTAATTAGGTTTCTATTTTTCCTTTCTGTAAAACAATTATGAATTCCTTTTTATTTATTTTCTTAGTTTTTCCAATTATGAGCTAATTTCATTCAGCACTTAAGAACGCGTAATGGATTGAACCATGATTTATTTCATTTTGTGTTATTGAAATTGAGATTATTTTAATTTAATTCAAATTGGGTATTCACTATTTCTCCTTAATTTACATTTATTTACTTTTATTGAATTCGCGACTCAATATTAGGACTTAGTACGTAGGCTATTCCAATTAGTGGCGATTGGATCACCTTGACTGCGGGTCTAGGTACGGAACTAATTAACGAAAGTAGGATATAAATTATTTGACCTTGACAGACTTGATTAATCTTACGGCCAATTGGGTAGTTAGACTTGAACCATTCAAAGGTGGACTATATTCACCCTGACGGGGTTTGTAGCACCTGAGAAGAGCTCCTTAGTCCACCCTGGCGGGGGTAAGGAGATTATTGAATCCCGACCAATAGTAATTACCGAATATGTCCCTTAAACAATACATGGAATGATTTGATTTAGGTGAAATCCTAGTGTTACTCGAGTACTACTTTCTCATATCTTGCGTCCAACTATTTTTACTTGCGTCTAGCTTTATATTTGCATTAATTTAGTCTTTTTAATTATTGTCTTAGTTTTTAGAAAACCAACCAACAAATCTTATAATCATTTACTTGTTTTTCCGTGCAATTAAACACTACTTGATAAGCATTAGAGTCAACCAATCCGTCCCTGAGAACGAATCTGTTTATCACTATTATTACTTGGGACAACCGTACACTTGCGGTTGTGGTTCTCTTACTTATTGCATTTATTTTAGAACACACTAAGGACCACCAGTACTAAAGAAAGGAGGAATGACTACCATCCTCAATGATCAGAATAAAGCCATCTCCACGAGAACAGTTGTTGGTTGGAGGGTTTGTATGGATTACCGCAAGTTGAACAAGGCGACCAGAAAAGACCATTTTCCTCTTCCTTTCATTGATCAGATGTTAGACAAATTGGTTGGTAGGGAATATTACTGTTTCTTGGATGGTTATTCGGGGTATAATCAGATTTATGTAGATCCAGCCGATCAACACAAAACCACATTTGCATGCCGTTTTGGTACCTTTGCCTATCGAATGATGCCTTTTGGGTTATGTAACGCACCCGCTACCTTCCAGAGATGTATGATGGCTATTTTCTGGGATATGATAGATAATTTCCTCGAGGTATTTATGGATGACTTTTCCGTATTTGGTGATAACTTTGACGAGTGTTTACAGAATTTGGAGAAGGTGTTAGTAAGATGCAAGGAAACAGATTTGGTGTTGAATTGGGAAAAGTGTCATTTTATGGTTCGAGAAGGAATAGTTTTGGGTCACAAAGTTTCAAGTGCAGGGTTAGAAGTTGATCGCGCAAAGATTGAGGTAATAAAAACTCTTCCCCCTCCCATTTCTGTAAAAGGGGTAAGAAGTTTTCTAGGCCATGCTGGATTATTGTCGTTTTATTAAGGATTTTTCAAAGATTACAAAGCCTTTGTGTAACTTACTCTAGAAGGACACCAAATTCCTTCTCGATGAAGCTTGCATGAAGGCATTTCAAGAGTTGAATGAGAAGCTTATTACTGCACCCAATTGTGTTACCTCCTGATTGGAAAATTCCTTTTGAAGTTATGTGTGATGCAAGTGATTTAGCTATGGGTGCTGTGTTGGGTCAAAGGAAGGACAAGGTATTTCACTCTATCTATTATGCGAGTAAGACATTCACTAGTGCTCAAGTTAATTATACAGTGACTGAGAAGGAACTTTTAGCGGTAGTTTATGCTTTTAACAAGTTTCGTTCCTATCTTCTGGGAGCGAAAATTGTTGTATTTACCGACCATTCCGCTATAAAGTACCTTATAGAGAATAAAGATGCTAAGCCGAGGTTAATCAGATGGGTTTTATTGCTTCAAGAGTTTGACTTAGAGATTCGAGATCGAAAGGGTTGTGAGAAGCAGGTTGCAGATCATTTGTCTCGCCTTGAAGGTTCTAAATCAAACACTAGTCCAGAGTTAGTTCGCGAAGAATTCCCAGATGAAAGTTTATTTGCTATCTTTAATGGATTACCGTGGTATGCGAATATTGCAAATCTTGTGGTAAGTGGTCATTTTCCCGAAGGAGCTACTTCCCAATACAAGAAGAGGTTAAGTACACGTGCTAAACAGTTCTTTTGGGAGGACCCTTTCCTCTACAAAGTGTGTGGGGATCAAATGGTAAGAAGGTGTATACATGAGAATGAGATTTATGGAGTTATTGCAGGTTGTCACGATTCACCCTATGGAGGACATTTTAAAGGTGATCGCACAGCTGCTAAGGTACTTCAATCTGGTATTTATTGGCCTACGTTACATAAAGATTGTCATGAATATGTAAAGAAGTGTAACAGATTTCAATTTACTGGGAATATATCTAAGAGGGATGAAATTCCGCGTAATAACATTATTGAGGTAGAGATATTTGATTTATAGGGTGTTGATTTTATGGGTCTTTTTGTACCATCCAATGGGAATTTATATATTTTGCTAGCTGTTGATTACGTATCCAAATGGGTAGAGACTGTAGGTCTACCTACGAATGATTCGCGAGTGGTGATTAAGTTTTTGAAATCTCATATTTTCACTAGACTTGGCACACCTCAAGTAATTATAAGTGATGGAGGTACACATTTTTTGAACAAATATCTGAAGACTGTTCTGGAGAAACATGGGATTAGTGATGTCTCCCTATTTGTTCTAATTATTAGCCCCTTGGAGACATTCTTTTAGGTGAATAAATGACTTAATTGATAGACTTTTAGGCTTATTTGATCATATTGCACTTTCTCCCCTTGGAAATTAACTATTTTCAGAATCTGAGCTTTTGTGCTTAAATTTGATTGTTTTTAACGCAAAGTTAATCGGTTCTTGAATTTCATGAAAGACCAATCCAAGGAGGAGAAGTGAGAATTAAAGTCTTAGTGTATTTTAGAGTGTTAGGAGATGTTTTTATTCGAGTTTCTATTTTCAGAGTGCACTTTCCTATTTCTGTTTCTTATTTTATTAATTTATTCTTTTTAAGCATATGCGGTTTAATTATTTATTTAATGTGAAGCTTTAAAAGATAAATGATAATTACTTAGAGACCAAGTCAAGATAAAGGAGTAAAGGAAAGAAGATTTACATGGAAATAAGAAGATTAAGGAAAGATATATGCAAAGAAGGAAAAGATAAAGCTTCCTTATGAATCTGAAATTCCAGCCACGTTTCAAAGATTTATTCATAACTAAAGATTGGCTAGGAATCTGGACGATTGGTCTGCACCAATAGAAAGCTCTTTCCAAGACAAGCAGTTTCATATATTGGAACTCCTCAAACGGATAAGTATTGAAAAAGATATGACCAAATCAAATCAGCAGCAAAATCTTACCTAACCTAGAATTTAGGGTTACGAATTTAAGAGTTCTTAACTTGTCTTCCACTCCAAGTAAATTCGACCTAGGGTTCCTTAACACCTATAAATACACCCCTTAACCTCCTCTTTTCACACACTTCAGAGAATTACACAAGAGGCTTAAGGATTTCAAGTCAGAGCAAGAAGGCAAGGAGAAGCTAGTGCTGGAGGAGTCCTGTTCTTCCATCATCAGTCATCTTAACCTTTGGGTTCTTTATTTTCTTTCTGTAATTCGAAACTATGAATTCGTTTATTTTAATTTTAGTTTTCCATTCCGTTATGAACTAATTTCTTTAGTACTTGAGAATCGCTATATGGGTTGAACTTAATTATGTTTAGTTTATGTTTAATTTATGTTTTCTGAATTTGGGATTTAATAGTTTAAATTAGACTAGGTATTTTGTGTTGACTATTATTTTGTTTTAATCACTAATTTTGAAGTCATGAATCAAACTTAGGTCATAGTAATTAGGCTATTCCATATAGTGGCGTATGGATCACCTTGACGGGGGGTTTAATTACAGACTTAGATAATAGACGCATAGTATCCGTTATTGACCCTGACGGACTTAACTAACCATGCAGCCAATGAGGTAAATTAGTATTCATCTGGAAGTAGCTTATATTCACCCTGACGGGGTTTGTAATACCGTAAGATAGCTCTTAGGTCCACCCTGACGGGGGCTAGGAGATATTAGAGTCCCGACTAGCATAATAATACCAGTTTAGCCCTTAAACAGAAGCATGAATTAGATAGGTTAGGTGAAACCCTTGCGAGGATCAAGTACTCTTTCTCATCTGAAGTTTCAAGTCTCTTTTAATTGCTTTCTTTTGTTTCCGTAATTTATTTTCTTGCATCTTTTAATTTATAAAAAAACAAAACAAAAATCTTTACTTTATTTTTCTGTTAAGCAATTATTCTTACTTTTCGATTAATACCTGAGTTGTGCCTAATCCGTCCCTGCGAACGAACTCGATTTATCGAATATTACTTGGATAACCGTACACTTGCGGTGATTGTGGTTCCTTTACTTTCGCACTTAATTTATAAACACACCAGGACCCACCAATTAGACATCGTGTTTCCACCGCTTATCATCCACAAGCTAATGGTCAAGCTGAAGTTTCAAATAGAGAGGCAAAATCTATCCTTGAGGAGACTGTTGGTCCTACGAGAAAAGATTGGTCTTTAAAATTAGATGATGCACTATGGGCTTATCGTACTGCTTTCAAAAGTCCTTTTGGTGCATCTCCGTATCGAATGGTGTATGGTAAGGCTTGTCATTTACCTCTCGAGCTTGAATTGGGTGCATATTGGGCCATAGCTGAATTGAATTTAGATCCTACCTTAGCCGCTGAGAATAGAATGATGAAATTAAATGAACTTGATGAGTTTCGGTTACATGCTTATGAGAATGCTAAATTGTATAAAGAAAATACGAAAAGATGGCATGACAATCGAATTAGAGTGAAGAAGTTTGAAGTTGGACAAAAGGTCCTAAAATATAACTCGAAGTTCATCAATTATCCGGGTAAGTTGAGGTCCAAATGGTCGGGTCCCTATATCGTAACAAAAGTCACGCCTCATGGAGCTATTGAGATTGAGAATCCGATCGAGCACCGTACCTTCATGGTAAACGGTCATCGATTGAATATTTATCACGGCGGCAAAGATATTAATCACAAGGTGGACCCACATTCCCGATAGGTTATGTACCTCGTTGAAGCACCTTAAAATATGAGGTAACCGTCGAGCTAAACGACGTTAAACAAAAGCCAATTTCTTGTATATTAGTTTAAGTTTTCAATTTTCGTAATATAACTTAGTTTTATTTTCATTAAATTAGTGTTTATTATTAAGAAATGAGGAAGGGTAGTGTTTTTGATGATTTCAGGGGGGTCGAAGAACCAGAGTTTGGGGTCGAAAAGATGGAAAAATGAGAGAAAAATGAACCCCAAGACAGGGGCGAAACCGGGAACCCGGTTTTCACAAAACCGAGAACCCGGTTTTGGAAGCTACAACCCCCAAGTCTCTGGTCATTGCGTCAGCTTTGACGCAGAAGGCTGCGTTGGGATTCGCGCCATCGACTAAAACCGGGACCCCGGTTTCGAGAGACAGAAATTCCAACTCTCTGGTGACTGCGTCAGCTTTGACGCAAGGTGGTTTGCGTCCAAGGTAAAAAAAAATTGTATTTAGTAATTTCTCCGCGCCGACATAGCGTCAAAAACCAGGAACCCGGTTTTCACGAAACCGGGAACCACGTTTCGCCGCTGTGAGAGACGGTTTTAAGCTTTTAACCTAGATATTTTTGCCTTCTTTCCCAAGCCAACTCCTATTTCGAATCCTAGCCTCCACCCACTCCGAAAATCAACATAACACTATAAAATCATCAAACCAAGCCATCTTTCATCACAAAAACACACAATCAACTCAAATCCTCTCCAAAACACCATAAACTTCCAATTTTTTTCTCCAAAATTTCTTCTTCCTAACCTTCAAATTAAATTAATTCCCTCCATAATTCTTCTTAATTTACTTCTACCCATCTCATATTCCACCATATTCTTCAAGTTTTAAGCCTCAAAACATCAAAGTTCTAAACTTTTCTCTAGCTTTGTCACTATTTGAAGTTTTGAGTTTGGGGTGAAAAGAGATGACTAACAGAACCGATTCCATGTATAACTATCGAAGACACTTACCAAGAAACAGGAACAATGTTGGTGCTAGCCCAGAACAAGCAATTGAGATTCCGGATTCGCGTTCCAAAAAGATTGAACAAATCCCAGTTGCTCCAAAGAGGAAAGAAAATCCAAGCAAGGCTAACCCGAAAAAGAGTAGATTAATTGATGAAAGTGAGGAAGAAAGTGAAGAAGAGATTGAGGAAGAAACAGAGCAAGAAATTCCTGAAGAGCCGGTTCAAAAATAGAAACCTCCGCGTAGAAAGGTATCCTAGACAAATGTATAACAGTAATTTGTTACCCTGTGCTAAAGTTTGGTCTCAATTCGTAATCCCAACCTTCTTCGGAATTAAACACATCTTGGAAGTGAAGAAGGAGCATCTTGTGTTCATCAAGTGTATTATTGAGGAGAAACCAATGGATGTTGCTCGCGTGATTTATGACATCATCATGGAGTTTGCACGAGTTCCAACTACACAACAAAATCTCAAATTCCCTTGTACCATCACTACTTTGTGTTTAGACGCAAAAGTACCGCGTAAGAGCGCAGAGATTGAGCGTGTGGCAGATGGAGAAAACATGGCTTTAACTTCAATCCAAAATGCTCATGATGAAGTATTACGAGCGGTAAGAACTCCTGGAGCTCCTCCAAAGAAGAAGATGCATACCGATCAAGAGTTGGAAGCGAAAGTTAAGGTGTTGGAAGAGAACCAAGTGAAGATGATTGCTACTTTAGGGAACGTTACAAAAGAGTTAGAACTTATGCGGAACATGCTAATGGGGGTGAGCACTATGCAACACGCCACCTATGGCTTACTTACGCAGGATAGAGTTCATGGACGCAACACCGATGACCAGCCACGCGCTGGTTAAGATACTTTTCTATCCGTTCCGCATTTTAGTGTAGTTTAGGTTATTTTATTGCGTTGAGTTTTTTTCGAGTCGTGGGGACACGACTCATTTTTGAGTTTGGGGTGGGGTTCATTGCCTCATCCCAATTTTATGTGCTATTTGTTTTTATCTCTTTCAATAAAATTAATTAGGAGTTGCGTTTGACTGTAGAAGCTCTTAAATGTCCCCAATAAGCATACTTTTGATAAATCAATGATAGTAAATAGTGGACTTTAGGAATTAGTATAAAACGCGCTTTAATTGCATGCAAACATAGATATTGGATAGGAAAAATTAACAAACAATGCAAAAGAAGTAAGTTCGTACTTAAGGAAAATGTTTGGTGTGTAGAAAGTGAGATCTAAATTAGTAGAGAACCCACTTAGATATGACCTAGAGACGAACCATGTAACTAGGAAAATGATAGGGGCAGTTCTTTGATAGCCATTTGAAGCCTTTTAGCTTTCTATCCCTTGTATTAATATTATCCGCCTTAGCCCAATTTTGAGCCTTAAAGCCTTTTCTTTTGTCGCCATGTTATAAGCCCATATCCCCTTAGTTTATTAGGCATTTCCAAAATGACCCACACTTGAATCACGATCCTGAGACATGTCTCGAGCTTGAGTTTGGGGTGGTGGGTCCATCTTGTGGGAAATTACATTGGGAGGGAGAAATATGTGTTTGTATTAAGGCACGAAAAGAAAATTCAGATGATATTGTTAATTGTAACCCTTTGGCGGGATAGAAAAAAAAAAGAGGTGAAATAAAATTCTCAAAGTCAGTATAATCCAGGAACCCGGATTTCACAAAACCGGGACCCGGTTTCTCCTGACTTTATTTTTCGAGAAAAAGAAAAAAAAATAAAGAAAGAATAAAATACCCGGCAAAGTGGAAGTTTATGAAATCATCTTAGTATAGATTGGGTCAACTTGGGGCTGCTAATTAGCGCATCAAAGGGGTTGAGTGAGAACGTTATATGAGTGTAAACTCAAGCTCGTGGACATTTGTTGATGGTAAGTGAGGAGAGAGCCAAAAGCTCACTTCAAATTTACCAAATATGCATACCACCCCGTCCCTAAGCCTACGCTAAAACCGTAAAGTCCTCGTGATTCCTAGGTGCATGGTAAGTTAATCGGTTATATACTAAGTGGAGGGTTCAAAACGAGTAAGGATCGAGGAACACCCTATAGCCGTCATATTGAGATAAGTACGAATGTAACCTTCTAGCATTGCGAAGTTAATTTTATGATTGAATTTATTTATGTTTGATTTTTGCATGATTAGTGTATGTGTATATTAGTTCCTAAGGTTTTCTATATGGGATTTATTTTTAGTAATGCTTTGGGTGTATTTATTTGCGTCTATTTCTTCGTAATCACCTTCTCCCTTTGTTTTCAATTTTACTTTGTCGGGACGACAAAGGTTTGAGTTTGGGGTCTTGATGTCTCCTCTTTTTTTCTATATTTATATGCTTAGGAGACATCAAATTTGGTGATTATCCGACTATTTTAATAGACTTTTAGTAATAATATGCAATATTCCAATTTCTCTCCTTCGATTTAGTATTTTTTTTTGATTTATTAAGCTTTTGCGCGTAATATTGTGTATTTTAGTAAAAAGTTTGTAGGTTTTGAATACTAGCTAGGAGAGGAGTCCGAGAATAAGGTCAAAGATCGTGATATGGAGTAAAAGCATGAAGACAAATCCCGAAAAAATTGAGATTTTAGAGCTGCAAATCTAGAAAGTTGCCAAAGATTGCTGATTTTGAGCCACCTAAGAGTAGATTTAGCCGCTGACTTGTGGAGAGAAAACGTGCTCCAATTGAGTCAAGGAACTTTAGCAACTGGAATGAGGTAAATTGTACTTGAAACGAGTCGGTTAGAGCTGTTTTAGTGGAGGTGGTGCAGCAGTTACGGGATTTTGTGCTAAGATAATGGACTGGGGCCTTTATTATTTCATTTAAGCATTAGCTAAGGTCCAAGTCCGATTTTCATTATTCACAAAGTTAGACAAGAAAAAAAGAAGCAGAAGCAAGGAAAAGAAGAAGCTTGGAGCTGGAGACTGTCTATATCTCCACTTTGCAGCCGATTCATCTTCCTAATTAGGTTTCTTATTTTCATTTCTGTAAAACAATTATGAATTCCTTTCAATTTATTTTCTTAGTTTTTACGATTATGAGCTAATTTCATTAAGTACTTGAGAACGCGTAATGGGTTGAACCATTATCTATTTCATTCTATGTCTTTGAATTTGGGATTAATTTAATTTAAATCGAATTGGGTATTTAATATTTTTCTTTAATTTATGCTTATTGAATGTTATTGAAGTAGCTAATCAATATTAGGACTTAGTGCTTAGGCTATTCCAATTAGTGGCAATTGGATCACCTTGACGGGGGGTCTAGGTACGAAACTAATTAACGAATGTAGGATAGAAATTATTTGACCTTGACAGGCTTAATTAATCTTACGGCCAATTGGGTAATTAGGTTTTAATAATTCGAAGGTGGACTATATTCACCCTGACGGGGTTTGTAGCACCTGAGAGGAGCTCCTTAGTCCACCCTGACGGGGGTAAGGAGATAATTGAATCCCGACCAATATTATTTACCGAATTCGTCTCTTAAACAATACATGGAATGATTTGATTTAGGTGATACCCTAGCGTTACTCGAGTACTACCTCTCATAACTTGCGTCCAACTATTTTTACTTGCGTCTAGCTTTACATTTGCATTAATTTAGTCTTTTCATTATTTGTCTTAGTTATTAGAATAACAACCAACAAATCTTAAAATCATTTACTTGCTTTACGTGCAATTAATCACTATCTGATAAGCATTAGAGTCAACCAACCCGTCCCTGAACGAATCTGTTTATCACTATTATTACTTGGGACAACCGTACACTTGTGGTTGTGGTTCTCTTTTCTTATTGCATTTATTTTAGAACATACTAAGGACCACCAATTACCTTTATCAATATTTGCGAATATAGCCTCCCCAGCAACGAGCAATGCTATGAACGTCTACTAATCTCCGCTTAATGCCCTTCTTGGGCCTGATCTCTATCACCTTAGCTGAAACAACTTTAGTGACTATAAATGGTCCCATCCACGAGTCTTGGTGACCTCGTGGCCTATTCTCTGGTTTGTGGGGTTTCCATAAAACTTCATGGCCGACCCCAAACTCAATCTCTGGCTCAGTATCCACAGGTTCTGCGTGGATCTTCTCTTAGGGACTTTGTGATGTGAAAGATTGTGGATGATAGGAACTTTGGGATCTGACTTCCTTGGTTTCTTACCCCAAATATAGAATGTCTCGGATATATTCTTAGCATGAAGGGTAACTATCCCTTCATGGAAGTTGATTATGCTCTGACTTGTGGCCATGAAAGGCCTTCCAAGTATGATTGGAACATGCTTATCTGCATCGAAATCAAGTATAACATAGTCAGTAGGGATGGTGATATTACCTTATTGGACATGAATGTCCTCCACTGTTCCCCATGTCTTGGTAACTGAGTTGTCAGCAAACTACAACTTCACTGGATCTTTTTCTGATATTTGAAGTCTAAGTTTATCGAACACGGACTTTGGTATAAGATTCACACCTGAACCCACATCACACATAGCTTTCACCTTGAGTGTACCATTTATATAAATAGGAAAATTAAAGCTTCCAGGACCTTTGAGCTTCAATGGTAACTCTTTCTCAATTCTTTTCGAGACTCTCACAGTCTCTTTCTTGGCATCTACACTCGCTTCTTTCTCAAGAATAATTTGCGTAAAAACTTATTGCGGTGTAAGCCCTTTCTTCGCAATCTCAAGTATTTGGGCGTTGATATTTTCAGGAGTGTACGCCTCTACAAAGGTCTTGAGTAAAGTGTCAACCTTCGGATTTGTATCAGGAATGGTTAGTGACACTATTTGAACAAGTGGTGGTGATTCCACCTTCTCTTCTTCTTTCTTTTCTTGCACATTAGGTGCAACTTCTACTTTCTCTTTTGAGGCTTCTTCCCTTTTCTCTTTAGCTCTCTCAGCTTGTAATTCCATAACCGATCTAATCTCTTCTTGCATATATCTCAGAAGCTGTATAAATTTGGATTTTTCTGAATCTTCTTCCTCATCTTCAGAACAGTCAGAGTCCACGGGGCTAGACTTGGTTGGATCTTCTTCGGTACTAGGAACTTCCACGGTACTTTCGACAGCATGCGATACTTCCTTATTTTCTTCAATCTCAAGGAAAATAGCCTTACAAGCTTCGAATCCAACATTGGCATCACCTCCTTCGATAGCCTTCAATTACTTTGCATTCATAATATTAGTTAGAACTTTATTCATTTGCTCTACTTGCATACCTAAAATCTGAATTGAAGCTTCTTGTTCTCTTAACTTCTCATTATGTGAATGCATATTAGTGGTCATATGATCCATAAAATTCTTCAAATGTTGATCACACGCAGCTCCTTCTTGAGGATACTGTGGTGGAGCCTTCTGAGCTAAAGTATTAGAATATGCGTCATTAACAGGTTTTTGTGGAGGAGCAGGTCGATTATAATTCTCGTTTCCTTGATATGGAGCTTGACCTCTTGGTTGGAAAGAGTTATTCTGGGCACGAGGTTGATAATGACCTGGATTAGCGTCCCCCTGTGGATTTGAATACTGCATACCCAGATGAATCCTATAACGAAATTGATAATTTCCTCGATTGAATATGAAATAAACAGATGCTGGATTTCCTTCACACTCTTCCCATGTATGATTTGTAACCCCACACTGTTGACAACCTTATGCTTCTTGCACTACGTTTGCTGCGGCTAAATTCTTCTGCATCTCAAGCTTAATCTCTTTGATTTGATTTTCTAATGCGGACAATTGAGCTGAGTGTGCAGTGTCTGCATCTAATCGAAGCGTACCTCTGGTATTTATAACAGAAGCTCGCGAAAGTGGCCAACTCCATTCTGTTTCAATAATGTTTTCCATACCTTCGACGACTTTTGTAGGATTCATGGACACAAAATTTCCTTTTCCAAAATTATTTACCCTCAGTCTACTCTCTATATTGATTCCTTGATAAAATATAGCTAATTGTAAAGACAGGGTGTAACCATGGACTGGACATCTAGCTAAATTTTGTTGAAACCTTGTCCATGCGTCTCCTACTTCTTCTCCACTCTCTTGACAAAACATTGCAAGCTCGCTTTAGTCTTTGAGTCTCATACTATTTGGATAAAAACGGTTAAAGAATGCAGCTTGAAGTTATACCCAGGTATTTACTGTACCTGATGGTTTCCTATCTAGCCACTCCCCAGCTTTGCCGGTCAGAAAGAACGAAAACATGTGACAATACAGTTGCTCGCGTGTAAAGCCTGGAGTAACATAGGCATCACAAATCTGCATGAACTTCTGAATCGCTCTTACCGAATCTTGAACTGCTGCACCACTATAGAGTTCGAAATTTCGTAATTGACGGAGCATGCCTGGATCCGGCCTGAATTTGATATTATGAATCTCTAGAGGACGATAACCTAATGGTTGAACATGAAAAGGTGCTCCCAAGCCTGGGAGGTCTTGTTCAACTCTGTTCTGGTTATTGTTATTGTTTCTGTTATCTCCAGGTGGTAGTTGTAGTTGGCCTACAGGTCCGAGTGGTGGAACTATAGGAATAACTGGTGGATCTACTAGTGGTGGATCCACTCCTTGCTGTTGAAATTCTGCCATAGCTCTTCTTTGGTTTCTTTCTTCTCGGATACGTTTGTTATAAGCTGTGAAGCTCCTTTCGGGCTCCGGGAGAGGAGGCCAAGGATGCACTGTTAAAACCTGAAAAAGACTAAAGCAAACCAACAAGCGTAAATCTGAAAAAATTAAAATAAAACTGAACAATAAAGATTAACTAAAAACTACCACTCGAAATAGATAACCAACACGCTAACGAGACACAAGTCCCCGGCAGCGGCGCCAAAAATTTGGTGTCGCCTAGGGTGTGATAAAATAATAGAATAAAAGATAGATAAACGGTGCACAAATCACCCTAGACAAGCACAGTACTGCAAGTATTACAGGACGTATGCAAGTTTTAATGATAAGAACAATTCGTTCTCAGGGACTTGGTGTGTTATACAAATGAGCAAATAATTCAGAGTAGCAATAATTAATTAAAAGACAGAAAGTAAAGATGAATAATTGCGGGATGATTAATTAAGCTAAGTAAAAGTAAAGATAATAAAATAAATATGAAATTAATAAGATGAGAGATATAGCTCAGGTATTTGCTAGTAAGCACTAATCCTTCTAATTCTTTCTATCAATTTTAGTTAATAAGGGAGATAATATCTCTTAGATATTTAGTCAGGATTCTAAATTCCTACCTACACCCGGAGAGCGAATAGGTAGGCTATGGCACAACCACGAGGCAGTTTCCTTCGATTGGTGATATGACGATTAAAACAACCCCTAATGACTATCTAGTTAGGCTGGTGTTGTCAGGACCAATTCCTTATTCTAGACTTTTATGTGGCGTTTCAATAATTAGACACCCCTTCTGGGCGACCATCTAACTACTATTAGCATATCCCTTAATTGATCAGGTTTAAGACAGACAATAATTTAAAACACATAAAACAAATATATGTTTAAGCAGCTAGAATCAGATTAAAACATATAATTCCCAAAGAAACTTGAATAGAAAGAAAATAAAATTCATATATTATACATAATGCAAAACCCAAACTATGGGAAAATTAGTTCATACCTGAAAGAAATAAACTATAAGATTGATACATCAATTTCATCTTGCTCTCTTCCATAACTCTAATGATATAAAACTTAAGGACTAACTTATGAGAGGCAAGGTTAAATTTACAGAGGTTAAAGGGTGTATTTATAGGTGTTTAGAAGACCTAATTCGTTTTCTTGGAGTGGAAGACAAGTTACTTGGACTCCAAGCCCAACTCAAATTCGTAGCCCTAAAATATAGAAAAGGTAATAATCTGCCGCTGATTTATTTTGGTCGTAACCTTTTCGTTTCAACTCCGTTTGATGCGTTCCATATGTCGAAACTGATCGTCTCGGAAAGCTCTATAACTTTAATTTAGGCAATTCTTCCAAATTCCTATCCAATCTTGAGTTATGATCACTTCTGTGGTCGTAGGTGCTGGATTTAGATTTACTTGGAAGCTTTTTCTTTCCATATCTTATCTTTTTTCTTCATTTATCTCCACTTTCCATGCATATCTTCTTTCCTTTATCTTTAGACTTGATTTGGCATCTTTATCTCTAATTAATTTGTATATATCTTTAAAGCTTCACACTAAATAAATAAATTAAACTCAATATGCTCTAAAAATAATAATTCATTAAATCAAGACAAGAAATAGGAAAGTGCACTAGTGTATATGAAAATCGAATATTTAGACTTCTAAAACACTAAAAATGATGTCTCCAAGTAATATTAATTCGTCACAAATGGGGAGACATCAGTAACAGAGAAAAAGATGTTAGCCGTGGTATATGCTTTCGACAAATTGCGTTCCTATTTGATTGGGAAGAAAACTATTGTATACACGGATCATTCAGCAATTAAGTACCTTATGGAGAAAAAGGACACTAAGCCGCGCCTTATTAGATGGGTGATGTTGCTACAAGAATTTGACATAGATATTCGAGACCGAAAAGGATGCGAGAATCAAGTAGCTGATCATTTATCCAGACTCGAAGGATCTGATGCCAACAAAGGACCATTATTAGTCAAAGAGGTATTCCTTAATGAACAAATTTTTACTATTAAATATACGTTTGTACCTTGGTATGCAGATATAGTTAACCTCCTCGTAAGTGGTGTATTCCCTACGGATTTCAATCCACAACAAAGACAGAGGTGAAGTAATAATGCCTGACAATTCTTTTGGGACGAGCCCTACCTCTTTATAGT
Source organism: Nemophila menziesii (assembly GCA_029959085.1). Lineage (NCBI taxonomy): Eukaryota > Viridiplantae > Streptophyta > Magnoliopsida > Boraginales > Hydrophyllaceae > Nemophila > Nemophila menziesii. The sequence continues at coordinate 13,557,679 of JARWIR010000011.1, read as the reverse complement.
TTGCAGTGATCAAGTTATCAGAAGATGCGTCCATGGGGGCAAAATTACCAAGATCGTGGCAAGCTGTCATGGATCACCATATGGTGGCCACTTTAAAGGCGATAGAACTGCAGCTAAAATTCTTCAATCTGGTTTCTATTGGCCTACCCTACACATAGATTGTCATCAATTCGTTCAGACATGTCATTGATGCCAGTTCACTAGTAATATATCAAAAAGAGACGAGATTCCGCTCAATAATATCTTAGAAGTCGAAATCTTTGATGTATGTGGAATAGACTTCATGGGACCTTTTATCACTTCCCATGGTAATCTTTATAATTTGCTAGCAGTATACTATGTATCCAAGTGGGTAGAAGCACTGACAACACCAAAGATCGATGCTAAAACAGTTATATCATTCCTGAAGACACACATCTTTTCAAGACATGGTACGCCACGTGTTCTTATCAGTGATAAAGGTACCCACTTCATCAATTTTCAGTTGAGAGCTGCCCTTCGTAAGTTGGGGGTGAGACACCGCACTTCAACCAGTTATCATCCCCAAACTAATGGTCAAGCTGAGGTTTCTAACTAATAAATCAAATCTATTTTTGAAAAGACCGTAAACTAAACAAGGAAGGACTGGTCATTAAAACTAGATGATGCTCTCTGGTCTTACAGAACAGCATTCAAAACACCAGATGGGGCATCTCCTTATCTCATGGTCTACGGCAAGGCATGTCATCTCCCTATTCAAATTGAATCTCGTGCCTTCTGGGCTATTAAAACGCTAAATCTAAACCTAGACTTGGCCAAAAAACAAAGGTTGATGCAGTTAAATGAATTGGACGAATTTTGTTACCATGCCTATAAAAATTCGCGTCTCTATAAGGAGAAAACAAAAAGATGGCATGATAAACGAATTCGCCCAAAGACGTTAGAGAGAGGACAAAAGGTACTGTTATATAACTCTATATTCTTGAACTATATGGGTAAGCTTAAATCCCGTTGGGGAGGGCCTTACATTGTTACAAAAGTCACACCTCATGGAGCAATCGAAATTGAACATCCAACCGAGCACAGGAATTCATGGTGAATGGCTAGTGTTTGAAGTTATACCATGATAGTGAGGACTTTGGACGAGAGGAGATGATCCTTCTCGAAGAACACGCTTAGCCCGAGGTACACGTCTAACTCAAAGACGTTAAACAAAAATGCTCTTGGGAGACACCCCTTGGTTTAATTGCTTTTTAGATTAGTTTTATGTTTTGTAGTGTATATTTCTAAGTTAGTGTATATTTTAAAATGTGTGTACAAGCTAATAGGAGAGAAGGTAGTGTGTTATTCTGCAGGAAATAAGTTTGGGGTCAAAAAGAAAAAGAAAGGGAATATCTGATTCCCTGGCCGGTATGCCGGTGGAAAAACACGTGCCCACGGGTTAGTGGAATTAGGTTGTTTGCCGAGAGCAGGTCTAACAAAAACCTAGGTGACCGGCTACCCGGTCAGACCACCGGTAAGCCGGCCAAAGAAAAACACATGACCACGGGTTGTCGACACGATTTTTATACCGAGAGCACCAAAAAGAAAATCATCACCACCGGTAAGCCGGTCCGAGGCGGTTTGTGAAGAGGTTATTACCATATCAACTTCTTGCCTTACCAAAAATTAAACCTAGCCTCTCCAACATGAATTTTTTCAGACCCAAACCTTATAAATAGACCTTGAAGTTTGATTAAACCTCCACAATAAACACAAAAACAACAAGAATCCTCTCCTCCTTCCTCCATAAACACATATTTTTCATCAAATTCATCACACTACACCATAAAACACCACCAAGATCATCAAGCTATCAAGAATTCTTCTAAGAATAATCAAGAAACCTTCTTCTATCATCAAATTCAAGCAAGAAAATCAAGCCACACCAATATTTCTTAACTTTATTCCATCTTTGGTGTAACTTGAGTTGTGGGTCAATCAGAGATGACAAACAGAACAAATGCTATGGATTATAAGAGAAAGTGTTCAATCCTAGGGAATAACAAAAATTTGCCTGGGGCCACAATTGAAAAGGCCATCAACCTTGATGAGCCTATTGAAAAGAAACCAAAGATAGAGACACCAGCACAACCACTATGTAAGAGATTAACAACTAGGATGTGTATACCATCAAGGCCTAAACAAAAGACACAAATTCAAGATCAAGGTTCTTACTCTTTTTCATATCAGAATAATTCTTGTAGACCACCAGTATGGGCAGTCAAATTACAATATGGAGTCAATTATATAAGAAGAGAAAACGCCGCTCTCAAGGAAGAAATTGACAAGATTAATCAGGTATTGGGTGAAGTAATTGAGACCTTGATATTGATAACTATTCTTCTTCTTCAGACGAAGATTTGCTAGATCTTTATGGCCAGGTACGCAGTTCTAATTCTGCTTCTTAAATGCTTGTATGCATTAGGTAGTTTAGTTTATGTTTAAATTTTACTTCTTTATTTAGTCTTTTTCGAGTCGTGGGGACACGACTCACTTTTGATTTGGGGGTGGGGATTTGTTTTCTTCATCTTCCTTTTTGTTTTTGCATAAAATTAAAAAAAAATTAGATTTGAATAGGCATAGAATATATTGAATGTACCTACTGAGCATGATTTAATTAGTCAATGACAGTAAGTAGTATGTTTTTGAAAGGTCTTACAAATATGTATAGTATGCATGTATGAAAACAGGAAATAAAAGATATAAGTTAATGAGCAATGCTAAGAAGTCAAGTTGAAACTTAGAGAGAGTTATTTGGTGTGTAGAACGTGAGGTTTGAAATTAGTTGAAACCCCACTAATCTATGAACTAGTAGTGAAAAGTAACAAAATCAGGTAGTTAGAAAAGTGAATAAGGCAGTTCTTTTATATTGAAGCCACTTGAAGCATTTTTAGTTTTCTCATCCTTTTATTTGATTATTATTATTATTATTATTTATCCGTCTTAGACCCTCTGAGCCTTTTTAAAGCCTTTTATTAACTACATTATAAGCCATACCCCTTATTTTATAGGACTTATTCATATGACCTGCACTCGAATCGCAAAACCTGAGACAAGTCGTTTTTAGAGCTTGAGTTTGGGGTGGTGGGTTTCATCATTTGCGAACATTGGGTTTGAGAAATTGTAATTGTGATTTTATTGATGATGAAAAAGTTATTATTGTAACCCTTTGTTGGGGTAAGAGTAAATGAAAAAAGCTGAAAAGCATGAATTGAAAAGAAAACAATATATGACAAAAAAATAGCGTGATATCTCAACATCAAAAAGAGAGTCATAGCTATACAAAAGAAAAAATTGATATGAAAAGAATATATATTTGGACCGGCAAAGTAGAATTGTTATATCATCATGAAAAGGTTTTTATTTGGGTTTATTGAGGATGCACATTAAGGCATCAAAATTGGGTTATGTGAGAACATCTTTGAGTGAAAACTCAAGCTCTACGGTGATTCGTTGTTGGAATGTGAGGAGAGAGCCAAAAGCTCACTTTTCATTATCCAAATATACCACACCGTCTCTAAGACCCGTTATAACCATAAAGACTTTAGGATTTCTAGCTACTTGGTGGAGAAACAGTTGAGATATTAGGTTGTAGGTGAGTGGACCATTGGATGCTATATTAGTACCTATGAACAACCTATAGCCATTAACATGAACAAAGTTGAAAACCTCTCCTTCTGGCATTGCGAAGTTAATCTGGACTTGAATTTATGGATTGGTGATTATGTGTATATTAAGCATACGTGTGCATTATTTATTTAGCATTACTACATGAGACTTTTTAGATATTTTGCTCCAGAATCATTCATTGTGTTCTATTCTTCTTCTCCTACTACTTCTTCTTCTCTATTTGATATTTGACTACCCTACTGTTCTTTATTTTTATTTTTTATTGTATCGGGAGGATACAACTTTGAGTTGAGGGTCTTGATGTCTCCCTATTTGTGATAATTTGATCTTAGTTGGAGACATCATTTTAGGTGTATTTATTAGGATATAGGTCGATTTTCTCATGATTTAGTACACTTTCCTATTTCGTATCTTGATTTAATTATTTATTATTTTTAGAGCATATTGGGTTTATTTGTTTGTTAATTGTAAAGCTTTAAAGATATATGGTAATTAATTAGATGCCAAGTCAATTCTAAGAGATAAGGGAAAGAATATAAACATGGGAATTGGAGATAAAGGAAATAAATGTGAAAAAGGAAAAGAAAAAGTTGCCAAATAAATCTGAATTCCAGCAGCTACGAGCATAAAAGTGATCATAACTCAAGATTGGCTAGGAATTTGGAAGAATGGTCAAAATCACAGTTATAGATCTTTCTGAGTCGATCAGTTTCGACTATTGGAACGCGTCAAACGGATAAGTATTGAAGGAGTTACGGCCAAAACAAAACAACACCAGAATCTTACCTTTTCTATATATTAGGGTTACGAATTTGAGTTTGGCTAGACTCCAAGTTACTTGTCTTCCACTCCAAGAAAAAGTTTTAGGGTTTCCTATACCTTATAAATACACCCTTTAATCAGAAGAAACACATCCTTGACAAACCTTAAGCCAAGAGGAATCTTACAACACAAGAAGAGAAGTCTGGAAGGAGCTGAACACCATAACATGTCGTCTTCAACCTTCAAATTTGTAATTCTTTTCTTTTCTTTCGTTAGTATGAACTAAATAATTTTATCTTGAGATTTAGCATATATGTATGAACCGTAGTCTTATCTATTTAATTTGGGATACTATCGTATTGAATTTGAATTCATGTTTTACTCTCTTTAATGTGTTTTGATTTATTGTCTGTTTTCCTTGCAGTGCGCAACGTATAGGATTACCTTAATAGTAGTTAGATGGTCGCCCGGATGGGGTGTTTAACTATTGAAACACCACATAACATCTAGAATAAGGATTTGGTCCTGACAACACCAGCCTAACTAGATAATCACTAGGGTTTGTTTTAATCACCATATCACCAATTGAAGGAAAGATCTGCTTAGGAACTGATGTCTCCCTTTTTGTTCTAATTGTATTCCCTTAGGAGACATCAAATTAGGTGTTTATTTGACTTATTTACTAGACTTTTAAGCTTATTTGATCATATTATGATTTCTTCCCTTGGATTTGGATTATTTGAGTTTTAAAGCTTTTACGCGTAAATTCGTTTATTTTAGTTTAAAGTTCTTAGTTTTATGATTTAATGGAATATCAAGACAAGGAGAAGAAACGGGAAATAAAGTCTTGAATTAAGCGTTGAAGTCAAAGGCAAGAATAATCGATTTGAAGAAGTAATTAGTGGAGAATGAAATCTGGAATGTTGTCACAAATCACCGTTTTTTAGCATCTTAGCCACTGATTCAGCCTTGGATCATAAAATTAGGTAGATAGAGCTTGAAGTCAGGAATATTTTCCAAGTTGAACGAAGTGATTCCGAGTCTGGACGCAAACGTTACAGCTGTTTTAGTAGCAGCTAGTCACCAGTTACGGGATTTCATTAAATGAATTGGGCTTTTATTTTAATTAACCTAATCCTTCCTTGTAAAAGCCCAATCCGTTTTTCCCACTATAAATAGGCCTTTAACTTCAGTTTTTACATAGACAATTCATATTACAGAAGAGGCAACGCTTAGTAGAAGTCAGAGAAGCAAAAAGGAGAGAGAAAGCTGAAGTTGGAGAATTCCTTCTTCAACAACAGCCAATATCAACCCTTTAATTAGGTTTTTCTTATTTCTGTAATTCATTATGAACATCTTTTATTTTAATTCAGTAGTTTTTAAAATTATGAGTTAAATTCCTTAAGTGCTTGAGATTCGCATTAATAGGTTAATATGTTTTTGGATTTGGGATAATTTTAATTTAAACTGAATTGGGTAATTTCGTATTGACTATTATTTTGTATTTAAATAACTATCTTTGAAGTCATGAATCAAACCTAGGAATTAGTAATTAGGCTATTCCATATAGTGGCGTATGGATTACCTTGACACGGGGGTTTAATTACGGAACTAAATAATAGACGTAAGGTAGAAATTATTGACCCTGGCGGGCTTAGTTAACCTTATAGCCAATTGGGTAAAGATCTTGAACCATTCGAAGGTGGATTATAATCGCCCTGACGGGGTTGTAACACCTAAGAATAGCTCTTAAGTCCACCCCAGCGGGGGTTAGGAGACTAAAGAATCCCGACTAGTACTCAATTGCCGATTCATCCCTTAAACAGAAACATTGATTTAATAGATTTCGGTGAAACCCTTGCGAAACTCAAGTACTACGTCTAAGTCTTTGCGTCTACTCTTTTCTATTTACTTGCGTCTTATTTATTTGCATTAGTTAATTTAGTATTTTTATTTATTTGCGTCTTAGTTCTTAATCAAAAACAAAAACAAATATTTATATCATTTATCTTCCGGATCATATAACAATTATCTAAACTTATATCATACCATCTTAAGTCATACCTAATCCATCCCTGAAATCGAAATCCCGTTTACCGGATATTACTTGGACGAGCCGTACACTTGTGGTATGTGTCTTGCCTTTTTAGGTGTGTTATTTTAGAACACACAAGGAGACACCAAGTTTTTGACGCCGCTGCCGGGGACGGTAGCGTGTGACCATGTTGTTATTCGTAAGTGTTTTAATTGTTATTTTTACTTTTTGTTTTCAGTTTTACGCTTTTCTTGGTTTTGCTACTTCTCAGGTTTTATAGGTTTGGTGTATGCTCTCGGAACCCGAGAGACTAGTCCGAGCTAAGAACAAGAGAGACAGGGAAGCAAAAGAAAAAGCAAGGTTAGAAAGAGAAATGGAGGAATTGAACATTCATCACGTTGACAATCCTGGGGTTCAGTTGGACGCAAATGGTCAACCAGTTTTACCGCCAGTCCTTCCAGATCCCCCAGACATTCCAAATCCAGCTATAAACAATCAACAAAATCATCCGCCTATTCAACAAGCTCAACACCTGATGTATTATGATCCATTGTTAGCTCCTTATCGCGCTCCTGCTCTCGGTATTGGTCCTGCAAATATCAATGTTGCACGCTATAGACCTAATCTTGGTATGCTATCCCAATTTCAAAATTTCAGAAACTTTCATGGAACACCTGGAGAAGACCCTATTCGTGCAGTTCAAAAGTTTATGCAAATCTGTGATTCGTATATAACTCAAGGAGTGACCAAAGAGCATATGTACTTTGCTAATTTCAGATTTTTCGTGATAGACGCAGCTAGTGAGTGGCACGATTCGCAAGAACCGGGAATAATCAATACTTGGGATGAGTTACAGACAACATTTTTCAATTGCTATTATCCGACGAATATGAGATTAGACGCACAGGTGGATCTGACATCATTTGTCCAAGAGCAAGATGAGACTTTGGGAAGATGTTGGACAAACTTTCAATCGTGTTTGAGAAGAGTTCCTGACCATGGCCTTAATGAGAAACAACAGTTGAAAATCTTTTATAAAGGCTTATATGGAGGATGAAGAAAAGACCTCGATTTATTATGTGGTGGTGGATTTTTACAAGTAGCTCCAGTCCATGCGAAGATTATTCTAAACAGAACGGTAACTAATGAGCAAGGTTGGAGTACAGTGAGAACACCTATCCGAGGTAGAAAAGAATGTAATACGGGTATTGATGAGAAATTCTCCTCTTAGGAGGATAAAATAAAGACTACGTTAGAACAGCAATTGAAACAGCTCACAATAGCTGTTAAAGAAGGGTTATCAGGTAAGAAGGCAAGCGTTAATGTGACGCAAGAGGTCTATGGGTGTTCGAATTGTGGTGTTCAAGACCATGACTGGGAACATTGTGAGTGGCTGTAATGTCCGTTTCTAATAGGGGGAATTATCATTCGAGTGGTCAAGGATACCAACCCAACAGAAACCATCTGGGTTTCCAATATTCGAATCCTAATGGGGCAGCTAATCCTACATATGCTTATCAACCGCGTCCCCAAGGTAACACTTATCAACCTAGACCACAAAATAACTATCAGGGAGGTCAAAATTATGGAAACAATGCTCAAAGGCATCCTCCTCAGAATAGTTATAATGATACCATGAATCAAACGGCCTTACCTGCTCACCCTAAAGAAGGTACAGAAGATCTGCGTGTAACTGTAGACAAATTATTGGCACTTTAGGCACAATCTATTTAGAGTCAACAAGCTAATGAGGCAGCACTTAAATTATTGGGGAATCAAATTAATCAGATAGCAAAACAGTTAAATCAGCGTCTGCAAGGAAGACTCCCTAGTGATACTGGAGTTCTTGTCCAATACGAAGATTGTAACGCTATCTCACTAAGAAGTGGTAAGAAGCTCCCTCCACCTCCTTTTCCAGTTATGAAAGAAAAAGAAGTGAAAATTAAAGAGAAACCAGTGGTAGCGTTGAAAGAGAAAGAAGATGAACCTGAAGTGGTAGAAGTGGAGAAAATTCCGAAAGTTCAGAAAAAGAAAGATGTTATAGAAACCCGCCCTTCTCCACCTTTCCCTTCAAGAGTTCAGAAGAAAGGAGATAGAGCTGAATATCAACAATTCATGGATATGGTAAGCAAGCTCAACATTAATATACCTTTCTTAGAGGCAATCAAGGGGGTACCAAAATATTTAAAATTCTTGAAAAGAGCTATAATCAATAAACACAAATATTTCGAGAATGAAATGATTGGATTGCCAGAAGAATGTAGTGCAATATGCCAGAGTAAGTTGCCACCTAAGTTGCTTGATCTTGGGAGTTTTACAATTCCGATTTCTATTGGTGATGAATGGCAAGGGAGAGCTTTGTGTGATTTGGGTGCGAGTATTAACCTCATTCCTAGGTCGATTATTGAGAAGTTAAAGATTGGAAATGTGAAACAGACCTCTATGGTCTTACAGATGGCCGATAGATCCCTCGTACATCCAGAGGGACGAATAGAAGATGTCCTCGTCAAGGCAGGTACGTTAATCTTTCCCGCTGATTTTGTTATACTTGATTACGTCGCGGATAGGAATGTCCCCATTATTTTGGGAAGACCATTCCTAGCCACGGAGCGTACTTTGATTGATGTAGAAAATGAAGAATTGACTATGCGTATCCAAGACGAGGAAGTGAAATTCAACTTGTTTAGGCCTATGAAGTTTCCAGATTCCAAGGAAGAGTGCTTTCGGTTGGAGACCATTGATCAAGAAGAAAAAGAACCAGCCAAGGTAGGGGATATCTTAGGAAAGGAGGAGAAAAAACTAAGAAAGAAACCACCTAATGAACCTCCTCCAGATCCTAAAGAAAACCCACACCTTGATCGTGCAAAGAAGAAAGGTAAGGAACGCGCCATGAAAATGCCGAAAGAACCTAAGAAAGAAAGTAAGAAGGAAAAGATAAGAGTGGGAGATGAAGTCTCATTAAAAAAGCCTGAACCCCCTTCGAAAATGCGTAAGTTAAAAGGTTCTTGGAATGGTCTATTCACGGTCACATAGATTATCTCGGAGAAACTAGTTGGAATCAAAGCCAAAGGATGCAAGTTTCGAATAGTTAACGTTGATAACCTCACTCACTGCTGTGGAGGTTAGTTATGTTATGAAATGATGCATGAGATAATCCGTCGAGCTAAACGATGTTAAACAAAAGCAACTTCAATTGTATATTAGTTTAAGTGCTTTTATGTCTTTTATTTCGTAGTGGTTGTTAGTATTAGTGTATATTCTTAAAAAGAAATGAGTAAGATCTGGTGTTTTGATGATTTACAGGTACTTAATCCATGAGTTTGGGGTTAACAGGTGTAAGACACGAGAAAAAACGTGTTTGGGTCTTAGATTGACCACTCGCACCGGCTAGCCGGTCAATGAGGATCAAACGAAGACCATTACACGCACCTTAATAGTGCGTCGCCGAGAAAACGCTCGCGCGAACGGTTTGCCGGTCATCTGACCGGTATGCCGGCCAAAGGAAAACACGAGGGCTCGGGTTCAGGACTCAGGTATTTTGCCGAGAGCGGGGAAAATGGAAAAGGGACTCACCGGCTAGCCGGTCAGCTGACCGACATGCCGGCCAACGGAAGCAAGCTGCTGTCTTCGAGGATTTTACACGCAGGTATTTGCTGCGTAAAAAAAAAAAAGAACACGAGGCCTCGGGTAGCTGACTCGGGTTTTGTGCCGAGAGGAGACATGCAATGGGGTCTGAGATCGGCTAGCCGGTCATCTGACCGGTATGCCGGCCCGAGCAACGGTATTCTCCCCAAAACCCTAGTTTCCTCTCTTTTAACCTAGCCTCTCCTGCAAGATATCATAAAAAATTACCCCTAACCCATTATATACCTGCTATTCCTCATCAGAACACCAAAACACATCAAATCTTTCCCTCTAAACAACTCCTAACACATAATCATCATCAAATCCTTCCACCAAACACCAAAATCCTTCACTTTTCTTTCATCAAAGCTTCACTCTCACCCATTAAACCTCATCTTCTCCATTAAATACTCATTACCCATCTCACAAAACACCTCATACCATCTTCCTATTTCCTCAAAACATCACAATTCAAAACTTTTTCTCTCAGTTTTTGAATTTTTGAAGTTTTGAGTTTAGGGTTCATTGAAGATGACGAACAGGGCTGATTCCTTGGGCTATAACCGAAGAGAAGGGGTGAATCCTAACATTAATGAAGCAACTCCAGCTAAGGGTATTGAAATCCCGAAGAGAGGTCATCACTGGTTTGAAGAGTTTGAAGCATGGATGACTCTTGGAGTCCCTCCACCAACGGAGCAGGTGTATTCCAATAATGAGTTCGAAGCTAAGATTCGAGTGTTAGAGGCGAACCAAGAGAAGATGATTGCGACTTTAGGATACGTGACAAAAGAGTTAGACCTCCTCAGAATTTTGCTACTTGGGGTGAGCACCATACAACATGCCACCTACTCTGTACTCACAAAGGAAGTTTTACGTGGACGCAACACCGAAAACCAGCCTAGTGCTGGTTCAAATACGTATTCCTAGCCTTCTCATTTAGTAGTGTATAATAGTTTATTTGCTTTATTGAGTCTTTTCGAGTCGTGGGGACACAACTCATTTTTGAGTTTGGGGTGGGGTTCGTTGCCTCATCCCAATTTTATGTGTTATTTGTTTTATTTGCTTTCAATAAATTAATTTTAGGGTTGCGTTTGACTGTAGAGAATTTTAAATGTCCCCATTAAGCAAACTTTTTATGAATTTATGATACAAAGTAGTAGACTTTAGGAGTTAGTATAAAACGTATTTAGATTGCATGCAAACATAGGTAATTAATAGGTAGAATTAATAAATAATGCAAAAGAAGTGAACTTGTACTTAACGAAAATGTTTGGTGTGTAGAACACGAGATCCAAAGTGATAGAGAATCCACTTAGGTATGAACTAGAGACAAGCTATGTGATTAGGAAGATGATAGAGGCAGTTCTTCGTTAGCCCTTTGAATCCTTTTTGGCCTTTTGTCCCTTAATATAATATTATCCGTCTTAGCCCCATTATTAACCTTTAAGCCTTTCTTTTGTCGCCACGATATAAGCCCATATCCCCTTAGATTAATAGGCATTATCATATGACCCGCACTTGAATCACTATCCTAAGACTTCCTGTCTTGAGCTTGAGTTTGGGGTGGTGGGTTTCATTAATGGGAGATTACATTGGGAGGGAATTTGTATGCGTTTGTGTTTATGCGCAATTGTTGATGATATATTAATTGTAACCTTTTGTTGGGATTTAAAGAAAAGAAAAGAAAAAAAATTATAAGAGACATGACCTTTCACATCAAAATGATGGTCATGGGTTTTTTGTACAAAAAAAAAGAGAAAAGAGAAAATTGAAATGAAAAAGAAAATAAAGAAAAAAATAAAGTAACCGGCAAAGTGGAATTGTAGAAATCATCTTTAGTGCTTATTGGATAATTTTGGGGACGCTACATTAGTGCGTCAAATGGGTTGAGTGAGAACGGTATACGAGTGTAAACACAAGCAAAAGGACAGTTTGTTGATGGTAAGTGAGGAGAGAGCCAAAAGCTCACTTCAAATTTACCAAATATACATTCCATACCGTCCCTAAGTCTACGCTATAACCATAAAGTCCTCGTGATTCCTAGTTATATATTGGATTTGTAATTCAGCTAATAGGGAGTATGCTAAGTAGAGCGTTCAAAGTTAGTGAGGATCGATGAACACACTATAGCCATCATCTTAAGATAAGTACAAGCGTAACCTTCTAGCATTGTGAAGTTAATTTTTAAATGATTATTTGTGTTTGATATTGCATGACATTTGAATATGTATATTAATTCCTAGGATCATACTATATGAGATTTATTTTAAGTTATGCTTTGGGTGTTATTCATTAGACTCTACCTTTTTGCGTATCCCCTTGAACCTTTATTTTTATTTTGCTTTGTCGGGATGACAAAGGTTTGAGTTTGGGGTCTTGATGTCTCTCTTTTTGTTCTAATTTTATGCCTTTATGAGACATAAAATTGATGATTATATGACTTATTTACTAGACTTTTAAGCTTATTTGATCATATTACGGTTTCTTCCCTTGGATTTGGATTATTTGAGTTTTAGAGCTTTTATGCGTTAATTCGTTAATTTTTAGTTTAAAGTTCTTAGGTTTATGATTTGATGGAATATCAAGACAAGGAGAAGAAACGAGAAATAAAGTCTTGAATTAAGCGTTGAAGTCAAAGGCGAGAATAATTGATTTGAAGAAGTAATTAGTGGAGAATGAAATCTGGAATGATGTCACAAATCACTGTTTTTGAGCATCTTAGCCACTGATTCAGCCTTGGAGCATAAAATGAGGTAGATAGAGCTTGAAGTCAGGAAGATTTTCCAAGTTGAACGAATTTATTCCGAGTCCGGACGCAAAAGTTACAGCTGTTTTAGTAACAGCTGGTCACTAGTTACGGGATTTCATTAAATGAATTGGGCTTTTATTTTAATTAACCTAATCCTTTTTTTTAAAAGCCCAATCCGTTTTTCCCACTATAAATAGGTCTTTAACTTTAGTTTTTACATAGACAATTCATGATGCAACGCTTAGGAGAAGTCAGAGAAGCAAAAAGGAGAGAGAAAGCTGAAGCTGGAGAATTCCTTCTTCAACAACAGCCATTATCAACCCTTTAATTAGGTTTTTCGTATTTCTGTAATTCATTATGAACATCTTTTATTTTAATTCAGTAGTTTTTAACATTATGAGCTAAATTCCTTAAGTGGTTGAGATTCGCATTAATAGGTTAAACCCAATTTTATTGAATTCATGTTTTTGGATTTGGGATTATTTTAATTTAAATTGAATTGGGTAATTTCGTATTTACTATTATTTTGTATTTAAATAACTATCTTTGAAGTTATGAATCAAACCTAGGAATTAGTAATTAGGCTATTCCATATCGTGGTGTATGGATCACTTTGACCGGGGGTTTAATTACAGAACTAAATAATAGACGTGAGGTAGAAATTATTGACCCTGGCGGGCTTAGTTAACCTTATATCCAATTGGGTAAAGACCTTGAACCATTCGAAGGTGGATTATAATCGCCCTGACGGGTCTGTAACACCTAATAATAGCTCTTAAGTCCACCCTGACGGGGTTAGGAGACTAAAGAATCCCGACTAGTACTTAATTCCTTATTCATCCCTTAAACAGAAACATTGTTTTACTAGATTTTGGTGAAACCCTTGCGAAACTCAAGTACTGCGTCTAAGTCTTTGCGTCTACTCATTTCTATTTACTTGCGTCTTATTTATTTGCATTAGTTAATTTAGTATTTTAATTTATGTGCATCTTAGTTCTTAATCAAAAACCAAAACAAATATATATATCATTTATCTTCCGCATCATATAACAATTATCTACACTTATATCATAACATCTAAAGTCATACCTAATCCGTCCCTAAGATCGAAATCCCCTTTACCGGATATCACTTGGACGACCCGTACACTTGCGGTACGTGTCTTTCCTTTTTAGGTGTGTTATTTTAGAACACACAAGGAGACACCAGGAACCTAGTAGCGTAGGATAACTCTATTTAAGGTCACCACGTGGTTGTGTCGTAGCCTACCTATTCGCTCTTTGGGTGTATGTAGGAATTTATTATCCTGATTATTGCAATAGTACATGATTCACCCTTACATGTTTAGAATAAACAATGCTAGTGGGGATTTCTTGCTAAATTCTCGAGCTAAACTCTCATACTATCCATTCTTTGCTTATTTAATTTTCTGTCTTTAAAGTATTAGTCTAATTTTCTTATTAAAAAACCAAACAAAAATCTCTTTAGTCTTTTATTTCTTGCGTGTTATTAATTCTAACTTTTATATTTGTACTTGATAATTTGCATAAGTTCTCTCTAACTTTCGTAGTCTCTGAGGAACGAATCTTACTTATCAATAAAACTTGCATACGTCCTATATACTTGCAGAACCGTGCTCAGCCTAGGGTGTCTACTTTTGCACTTATTTATATCATATTTTTATCACACCCTAGGCGACACCAATACCTTATCCAAAAAAACCAATAAAAATACAAAAAACATAATCAACTATTTAGAAGTGGGACCTGGACTTGAATCTGAGAATCCGACCCAATCATTAAAGAAGAAAGTTGATTGCCCCCAAATGACTGAAGGACGCCTCGATAGTGGAGTCTATATGTATGTTGAGGATATTTACAAGAAATCGAAAGTAAGTGAAACCTATGAGGAGCATTTAGTTAAAAAGTTTTGAGCAAAAATGTACATGTGGTTCATCGACTCCAAAGAACAAAACATCGCTTATGGAGAAAATTGAAGATTGTGCTAACTTTTTTATTATTATATTGAACTTAGTATTTTGTATTTTATTAAACGTATGTTGCGGAAAAATATCACCGTAAAGAAAAGATTTGAGAAGACGAAATAAATCAAAAGTTTCGATTAACGAATAAACTCACTATTACACGGAAATTGGAAAAACCAACGAAAAATTACAAAGCTATTATACGGAAAATCAAAAGCCAAACTTACACGGTAAAGGAAAAAATTCCGGTGTTAAAAAGATATTCCGGTGTAGTACCGGTATCTCCTAACAGAAAGAAAAGAAAAAAATAGTAGAGAACTTTTTTTATGCGTAAGGCTTTTGCTGCTTTGCTTTGTAATTCGTGGAGAATACAAGTGGAGAGTGAGGCCTTTATATAGTGGTGAGGAGCTGAAGACCCAAGCCAAAACGTCCCCATTAAATCTCATGATTCCCTCCCGGAATTGATTTAATTGGGTTGACTGTTTTGATTGTCTTGTAACCCCCACGTTTTGATATCTTGTAACATCTTTGACCTTTGATATTCCCACGTGTAACAACTGCTAATTATTCCTTTTCTTTTACCGCGTGCGTGATTGGAGGAAGTTTGTCTTTACGTTTACGTTTGAGTTGTCCACGACCATTATAAGAGCTGGTAGAGAAATCCAATTCATTATTCATTTTTTGACTCCCCAAACTCCCCACGTCCCACACCCCACGCCGTCGCCGTCGCCGGTGCCGGTGCCGGGCGGGTGGGTGGTGGTGGTGGTGGTGCGCGCGTGTGGGCTTAATCATTGCCTTGCCATGTGCATGGGTATTGGATCTTTGGGCTTTGTTAATACCACAAGTTATAAAAGTAGTCAAACTTTTCCACCACCCACCGATGTGGGAAACCTTTCATTTGCTTCAAATGTTCCAACAATCCCCCACACATTTGAATGTCAACAAAAGGTTTGGAGAGAAGGTGATCAGGTTTTCCATGACTTTCAGCGTTTGGGTGAATTGTACTTAAGTGCCAATATCTTTCGATTTGAATTGTCACGTAGTGAAGTGAGGCAACCACCGAGTTCCGTTTAAGTGAACATGCTCTTGAACTTTAACGGTATTCGATCGAGGCCCTCACAACACATACTCTACCCTACTGAAAGTTATGGTTTCCTCGAACCTCACCTTTCAGTTTTAGTTCATCAAGTCCTTCTTTAAAACCACCTTTGCGGGCTATGAACTTTGTGAATACCTTTATTTACATCTGTTCAAGGACGTCTCCTTAACATTCTGTTTTATAAAGGTTTTGGGTTTTGCTACTACCCTTGAATTCATCAAGTCCTTCTCGATAGGACCACCATAGAGGCTATGAATTCTGATTCATCAAGTCCTTCTCAAAAGGACCACCACAAGTGGCTATGAATCCATATTACTTTAGTGGATAGTCACATGTTCCCCATTGATGGGTCTCAACCCCATCCCCCTCGACGTTTCCAGGACTACTCTCCTGGGTAGGCCTTTGGTAAATGGATCAGCGAGATTTTCCTCTGATCGTACATACTCTAAGGCTATCACATCATTCTTCAGTAACTGTTTTACTGAGCCATATCTGATGCGTATATGTCTCTTCTTTCCATTGTAGGCACTTTGATGAGCGACTGCAATGGCTGCTTGTGAATCACAATGGATACACACAGGTGTGACCTTACCTCCCCAAAGGGGCACATCTGATAAGAGACTTCTCAACCACTCAGCTTCTTGTCCAGCCATTTCTAGTGCTATAAACTCAGACTCCATGGTGGAGCGTGCTATACACGTCTGTTTAGAGGACTTCCACGATATAGCACCTCCTCCTAAGGAGAATACATAACCAGTGGTGGAGTTAACTTCGACATTGTCAGAGATCCAGTTTGCATCACAGAATCCCTCAAGAACTGCAGGGAATGAGCTGTAATGCAGTCCTAGATCCATAGTACCTCGCAGATACTTAAGAAGACGACGAAGTGCAACCCAGTGGTCATTACTCGGGTTATGAGTATAGCGACTAAGTCTACTAACGGCGTAGGCAATATCGGGTCGAGTGTAGTTCATTAAGAACATCACACTACCTATGATTTTGGCATATTCATTTTGGGATACAGCATCCCCAGAATTTTTAGACAAATGAATACTAGAATCATAAGGAGTATTTACAGGTGTCACCTCAAAGGAGTCGAATTTCTTCAACATCCTTTCTACGTAATGAGACTGATTCAGGGAAATACCATTACTGCTCATAATGATTTTTACCCCAAGAATTACATCTGCTTCTCCCATGTCTTTCATGTCAAACTTAGAAGACAAGAAGCGTTTGGTCTCATTTATGGTATGAAGGGAAGTGCCGAAGATGAGCATGTCATCTACATACAGGCAGATGATAGTACACTCTGATCCTGTTACTTTGGAGTAAACACACGAGTCAAAAGTGTTGACCACAAACCCATTTGAAATTAGGGTACTATTGAGTTTTTCATACCATTTTTTGGGTGCTTGTTTTAAGCCATACAAAGACTTATTTAACTTGCACACTTTATCCCATTGACCAGGAACCACACACCCTTCAGGCTGGGCCATATAGATCTCTTCATCTAGGTCCCCATTCAGAAACGCAGTCTTAACATCCATCTGATGTATGACAAGTTTGTGAATGACCGCAAGAGCGATGAGGGTCCTAATGGTGGCGATTTTGGTCACAGGGGAATAAGTGTCGAAGTAATCAAGGCCTTTCTTTTGGGTGAAACCCTTAATAACAAGCCTAGCTTTGAATTTTTCTATTGAGCCATCTGGCCTCAATTTTTTCTTAAAAATCCATTTGATGTTGATGGGTTTGCTGCCTTTAGGTAAGTCAGTCAATTCCCACGTATGATTACTTCTAATAGACTCAAGCTCGCTATTAATAGCTTCTTTCCAAAAACTAGCATCTACCGATCTCAAAGCATCGGCATAAGTTTTTGGGTCTTCCTCCATGAGGAGACATCAGGTCAATGTGAAGACCTTCGGTTAAGAAGGCTGTGTAAAACCAGGTCCGAAGCTGGACTCGGTCCTGCGCCTCTTACTCCTCCTAAGTTCTTCCTTAAGAATACTACTAGGTACATAGGAGGTAGAGGGCCCAGGGGCACCATCACACAAAGGAACATTAACATCATCAGATAAGTTACTAGAAGACAAAGAAGCATCAACAGTATTCACAGTTTTCAAAGGGAAAATGTTTTCAAAGAATTCAGCATCTCTAGATTCAAAAACGGAGTTATCATCTAATGATAGGAATCTGTAGGCTGCACTATTCTGAGCATACCCTATGAATACAGAGTTTATTGTTTTGGGTCCAACAGTGACTGTTTTAAAATAGGGTAGTTTGACTTTGGCCAGACACCCCCACACTTTTAAAAATTTCAGGTTAGGTGGAAAGCCTTTCCACATCTCATAGGGGGTCTTATCTAGGGATTTATGGGGTACCCTATTAAGGACATAACAGGCTGACAAAACAGCTTCCCCCCACATGTTCGTTGGTAAACCTGAAGTTATTAACATAGCATTCATAGTCTCTTTAAGGGATCTATTTTTCCTCTCGGCTATGCCATTTTGTTGTGGTGTATAGGGGGCACTAAGTTCGTGGATTATCCCATTTTTTTCACAAAACTCTTTAAGTGAATTAGAACTATATTCGCCTCCTCTACCTGACCTAAATCTTTTGATTTTACAGTCTAGTTGATTTTCTACTTCTGCTTTGTATTTTAAAAACGCGTTTTCCGCATCGTCTTTAGTTTTAAGGAGATACACTTTAGTGAACCTAGAGTAGTCATCTACAAAGGTTATATAGTAAAGTTTTCCTCCTCTACTAGCGGAGTTTTTAAAATCAGCTAAGTCAGAATGCACTAACTCTAGAAGTTTAGTCTTTCTCGTGGTCACAGGCTTAAAGGGTTTCTTTGCAAGTTTGGACTCTACACATATTTGACATTTGGAAAAGTCATCTATTTTATTGAGGGGTATTAGTCCAAGTTCTTTAAGCCTTTTAATAGAAGAAATATTAAGGTGACCTAGTCTACCATGCCAAGTGTCAAGAGATTCAACGACATAAGCAAAACCAGAGGCATTCTCATTCATTGGTACAGTATTTAAAACAAATAAACCCCCATTCATGTACCCTTTCCCCACAAACTCATCATTTTGGTAATAACCATTTTCCCCCTTCAAATACAAGTTTAAGGCCTACTTTATTAAGAAGAGCTCCGGAAACTAGGTTCCTACGGAGACAGGGGACGAAGAGAACATCATTCAACTCTAAGATTTTACCAGAAGTGAGTTTGAGAGAAACCTGTCCTTTACCGAAAACCATGGCAGTTGAGGAGTCACCCATGTAGACAAATTTACCATTTGTTGCTTCTTCGAATTTCTTGAACATGGATCTCCTTGAGCAGAAGTGACGAGAAGCTCCAGTGTCAAGAATCCACTCGGTTTTGTTCTCAATTAAGTTTACCTCAACCATCACTGCAGCGATAACTTCTTCGGCCTCGATCAGATTTGCGGCAGGTTTGGGACCTTGATCAGCTCTAAGTTTGCACTCGAAAGCCTTATGTCCTTCCTTCCCACAACAGTAACGGGCTCCTTTGGGTTTCTGAATCTTACCAGAGGTTTTGAACCCACCACCTTTGGAGTTGCCGCGGTTCTTGTGGCCTCCAGATTTGGATTTGTTGTGGCCTTGTTGTTTACCCTTCCCTTTGAACCTGTCTTTGTTACCTTGGCCAGAACTTTCGATAAGATTAGCTTTGGAGGATTGAGAAGGGAAAGGAATAGACCTGTCTTTGAGTCGATTTGCCTCCTCAACTTGTATGTGGCTAATCAACTCTTGTAGCGTCATCTCCTTCTTCTTGTGCTTCAGGTGATTACGGTATTCGCTCCAGGAAGGTGGGAACTTCTCTAACAGGATATTGGCTTGGAACACCTCACACATTTTCATACCTTCAGCAATCACATCCGCGCAAAGGTTTTCATAAACATGGAGTTGTTCAGTCATGGATTTCTGATCGGTGAGACGGAAGTTATACCACGCCCCAGTGACATATTTCTTCTTACCAGAATCCTCGGCCCCATATTTTTTCTCAAGTGTCTCCTATATGATCTTTGCCGATTTTTCTTTGGCAAGAAGATCAAAGATGAGGTTTGACACGTTGTTCAACATCCATCCTCGAGCCATGGTGTTAGCTCGCCTAAACTTGGCTTCCAGAGCAAGATGCCTAGTCTGTTCTTCTTCAGTGGGAACCCCATTGTCCACTAAAAGTGGAGGATCTTTGTATAAAACGAAGTCAAGTTTGTACTGTTCAAGACAGATAAGGATCTTTTGTGCCCAACGCTTGTAGTTGGAACCATTAAGAGGCTCCAACTTATTCACGTCGGGAAAGGCTTTTGCATTCAATGATGAAGCAACAGCCGAGATTGGAAAAGCCATTAAAAAACGGTGATAAAAGAAAACTACTGAATATCTTTTTAAATTGTTGCGAACAAATATCACCGTAAAGAAAAGATTTGAGAAAACAAAATAAATAAAAAGTTTCGATTAACAAATAAACTCACTATTACACGGATACACGGAAAATCAAAAGCCAAACTTACTCGGTAAAGGAAAAAATTCCGGTGTTAAAAAGATATTCCGGTGTAGTACCGGTATCTCCTAACAGAAAGAAAAGAAAAAAATAGTAGAGAACTTTTTTTATGCGTAAGGCTTTTGCTGCTTTGCTTTGTAATTCGTGGAGAATACAAGTGGAGAGTGAGGCCTTTATATAGTGGTGAGGAGCTGAAGACCCAAGCCAAAACGTCCCCATTAAATCCCATGATTCCCTCCCGGAATTGATTTAATGGGTTGACTGTTTTGATTGTCTTGTAACCCCCATGTTTTGATATCTTGTATCATCTTTGACCTTTGATAATCCCACGTGTAACAGCTGCTGATTATTCCTTTTCTTTTACCGCGTGCGTGATTGGAGGAAGTTTGTCTTTACGTTTACGTTTGAGTTGTCCACGAACATTATAAGAGCTGGTAGAAAAATCCAATTCATTTTTCATTTTTTGACTCCCAAAACTCCCCACGACCCACGACCCACGACCCACGTCCCACGTCCCACGTCCCACGCCCCACGCCGTCGCCGTCGCTGGTGCCGGTGCTTGTGCCGGGCCGGGCAGGCGGGTGGGTGGTGGTGGTGGTGGTGGTGCGCGCGTGTGGGCTTAATCATTGCCTTGCCATGTGCATGGGTATTGGATCTTTGGGCTTTGTTAATACCACAAGTTATAAAAGTAGTCAAACTTTTCCACCATCCACCGATGTGGGAAACCTTTCATTTGCTTCAAATGTTCCAACAACGTATTTGAGAATGTTTTCGATTATAATGTTTAAAATGACTTGTTAGTTTTTTAAGTATTATGAAGGATTTGATTAGAATTGGAATTTATAAGGGTTATTATGATTTGTGATAGAAGCTAATTGTTAAGGAAACCCAATATTATGTTATTGATTTGACTATTCACTATCCAACAAAGGTTTTGATACCAACTGCAACATGCTTTTCTTTTAACAAACAACTCGGAAACAATGGCACAGTTGTGTGACTATGATTTATTATACATTCAAAGTTATATTCATGAGTAAAGGTCAACGAGTTATATGAAAGTAGTCAATTTCTGGAAAAATTCATTTTTGAAACATGAAATTTATTTTACCTGATCACTAACAAATTAAGCTACTCGGCACGAAACCTATACTAAAAGACTATACTATTAAAATGAATGAAACCCACCATAATATATATATATATATATATATATATATAGAAAAAAATATCTAAATCATAACAAGTATAAATGAAAAAATTATAAAACTCGTGAATATTAAACAACTGTTAAGAATATAATGGTCTTATAAAAATCATAAAAATATCAGAAAGATCATAAAGGAACTTGACTAGTTTTGGCATTATGGTTTCCTAGTGTATGACGACGTCCACAAGTTATCATCTTAGGGTCATACCAAAATTCACCACGAGACTTGAAACGCTTCGCTTTTGGCCTACTAGGAGAAATCTTGACAACTGGAGGCTGGACAAAAATATTGGTGGGCCCGGCTGTTGGTGAAGGTGGACAAACATAGAAAAATCGAGAACATTATGTGAGTAGCATTCACTATATAATGTGGGGTGGTAATACCTCTCGATGTACTATAAACGATGAGTTGGATCTACGACATTTTTCAAAACCGCAACGACATGTGAACAAGGAAAACCAAAAAATTTCCAAACACCGCAAGTACAAGAGCATCTTTGAAAATCAACAACATGAAACGGGTCTGAAAAAACTTAATACGCTTCTCCTGATTTCTGACAAACGATCCACAAACGGGATTTATCATAATTTAGAGCGTAAAGAACCTCAGCATCGGGAAACAATATTGCGGTCCACTTCGAAGACTTTTAATACCTGTCTGAAAATTAACGTATTACCCAAAGACGGATGAGATCAATTCGCTCCATAATTAGAAGTTTGTCCCACTATTCACGCTTGAATATCTAGTTGATTCAACAAATTTGAAGTCATCTCCCCGTAACATTTACCCCCAAAAAATTATTGGAAAAGTTCTCTTTTGACAAATTATCCATGAAAGTACGACCTACAACTTTCCCTTCACAGATAAAATCTGCAAGAACTACATCGAATTCCGCAATGTTTAGAGCATAGGAGACCTTATTTAGAAAAGTAACCATAGACTCCTTGATTGCATTCATGCATTTGTCTTTTATAGCATCACATAAATTGTTTGTTATATGAAACATACAGAAAGAATGAAAACCATCAGGAAAAAAAATTCCCTAATCGATGTTATAATACCTTGAAACAACCAAATATGGAAGTGATTCAACGATCATGGACCAAAGGTCTCGGAAACCTGAGAAATAGAGTCCAATTTGTGGTATTCTCGGCTCGGGCAACTACAAATGCAACTAAGAAAATATCTGCATGGAAATCAACAAAAAAAGACAATCAAAACTTGAAAGCAAGAAAATAAGCAGAAAGAGCAAGAAAAGGAATGTGCAGAAGAGAATTTCACTGTTTTCAACATGAAATTCATTGTTTAAAACAATTGATTTCTCTTCAAAAACAGGGGATAAACCAGGAAAAGGACATTTAAGGAACCTTTGAACTCGTCCTTTGCAGTAGCAAATAGAAGATGCCCCTTATACTTGTTGTTCAAATGTACTATCTATAAATAGCACTGGACGATAAAATTTAAAACCGTGAATACAACCACCTAATGCAACAAATCATCGCTCAAATGTGCAAGTAACGGGATAAAACTCATAATAAATGTGTGTAGAGGGATTCACTAATTTCAACTTATCTAAATAAGATCGTAAATGATGGAAAGACAAAGATAAATTGCCATGAACTTCATCCTTGGCCTTTTTCTAAACTATGATAGGCAATAGTGTATGAAATATCAAAACCATAACCTAATTTCATCTCCCTCATAATATATTTCGGAACAATACCCAGCCTAGTCCTAACTTCTTCAACAATCAAATCTGAAAAAACACTAGAGTTCATAGCATTATGAACTGTAAATTTCATAACTGCACCACAGTTGTGCTTATTCACTAAGGAACATATATAAGAAAGCCATTACTCCGTTCAAGAAAGGCTTAAACTTTTCAAGGACATGCTTTAGGTTAAAAATCTTTGCAATGCACAGAGCATTTGAACTTAAATTCTAAGTAAAATAATACTTAAAACAAACTTCAATGGAAAATTTGGCAACAGAAAAAACAAAGTCATTAATACCACCATAAAAGCATTGACCAACGTGACTAATTTGTTGCCTCAAATCATTACTTTTCAGAACCAAATCTTTATGAACACCAAATGTATGCTCCTTGAGATCATGAGATGACACATCATTTTTAGAAGGAGAGCAAAAATCAACAACGGTGATTGTCGAGCAAGCTGTCGACTGAACCGACTCTATTTTCCAATCATCTGTAACATAAATATCCATACACTACAAACTTAACTCGCTGACCAAAAATTGCATGTTGGAAAAGTATTTTTCGTTGTTCAACAAACAATTAACTTCATATCCCACTGAATAGACTAAATGCGTGAACTTAAGAGAAAAGATGGCCATTTAGACAACACATAATCGAATACAGAATCGAGACTAGGGACAAGATAAAATGAACGTATGGAACATTGTGAACTGAACCTAACATCATCCATAACAATCTGCGAAAATCAGGTGATCACTTAACTAGTATAATATGATCACATAAACAAACAACAAGTTGGAAAGGAAAAAAGTTGTTAAGAAACAAAGAATTTCATGTGACAAACATAAAATTCGTTATTTCTAACATGAAAATCGTTATCTTAACACTTTGATGTAGAGCATAACAACTACAAAACAAACTATACTCATATGAAAGCAACTTAAACACATAATTCAATAGTATTGAAGCAAATTGTTAACATATATAAGAATATACTACAGATACATACAAAATATACACAATAACATAATCAAACACATAATAATATGCATAAGCTATTGAAATTAAATAAAAAATACAAAATCAACAAAACATAAGCTGTAATTGAACAAAATTAGCATATAAAATCAAACGAAAAACAAAAAAACAAACAATTAAAAGATAAATACCTTGAAAAAAGAGGAATAGGCTTGATATTGCAAAATTAGGAAGAAG
Organism: Nemophila menziesii; assembly: GCA_029959085.1. Classification (NCBI taxonomy): domain Eukaryota; kingdom Viridiplantae; phylum Streptophyta; class Magnoliopsida; order Boraginales; family Hydrophyllaceae; genus Nemophila; species Nemophila menziesii. The sequence continues at coordinate 13,533,110 of JARWIR010000011.1, read as the reverse complement.
GTTGAATCAAAATGCTATAAAAATAATAAATATATACACACGTGTATGTATTATAAACTTAATACAAGACTGCAATAAAAAACAAAACAAATGAAAAAAAATTAAAAAATAACCAAAGAAAAGATTAAGAAGTAATCGCACGAGGGATTACACACTTAACTTCTGCTCATTTTCAGAGAGAGGGAGAGAATGAGAGATTGATAGAGAAGAAGATTCGCGCGAGTAAGAATGAGGAATTTGTGTGAGAGCGGAAGCTGTTATTTGTTATTTCGTGTGTGTGTGTGTGTGTGTGAGAGAGAGAGAGAGAGAGAGAGAGAGAGAGAGAGAGAGAGAGAGAGAGAGAGAGAGAGAGAGAGAGAGAGAGAGAGAGAGAGAGAGAGAGAGAGAGAGAGAGAGAGTTAGCATTTTTTAAAAATAATATAGTAATTATATGGGGTAAAAAATGAAACAAAAACAGAAAAGAGTTGTTATCTAAAAATAAGTAATTAGGGAGATATTTATGTACAATTAAAATAATCAGAGGCATTAAAAAAATTATTACAGAATTTAAGTAGTAGGTTTCGAGCAATAACCCCATATATGATAGAGGACGTGTAAACAATTAGTATATATATTTGATAGAGGCATAAAGGTTTTGTTTTCTTGTATCATATATAATCTAGCAAGCAACTTTTCGTTTTGCTGTCAATTGTCAATTTAAAGCTTTATGATTAGTGTTGTGATGAACATAACCCTCAAGCCACACGAGGTAAATCGGATTTACATACAATATTAAGTAGTAATTGTTTGTTACATTGATCAATTTCACTATCTGTAAGATTGTGATCGTTGATTCCAATCTCACAATTTCCTATCAATTTTATATGCTATAAGATTTTAGTTTTTTTATAATATTGACTATATTCAATTTTTTTTTAGCTTCCGTACTCACTCTATGAATATAAATAAGAGATCTAGTAATTCCTTGTTTATTAGAAAGGAAAAGAAGGAGGATTGGATAAGCATGATACCTGATGATATCCTAATAATGATATTGTCACGTAGGTCATGTAAAGAAGTTGTAAGAACAAGTGTACTTTCCCATAACCAGAGAAATTTGTGGACATATTATCCCAAAAATATGGAGTTTGATGCAACCGAAACTATGAAAATTACCGTGGATGATAGTCACACGTTTTTTATTGGAGCATGTAAAACACGAGATTTGGTGAATAAAGTATTCTTAAATTCTCATAAAGCCACATCTATGCAAGGAATAAAAGTTGTTTTTGGTTTAGACATGTCTTCTACCGATTCTATTTTTAAATGGATATGCTTTGAGATAGTGAATAGGGTTGAGAGGCTCGAGTTAGATCTTTTACTACCATTAAGAAATATTCCTTATAACTATCAAAAATATATGTACATCTTTCCAATTGGTTGTTGATTATGCCTCCAACTAGCAGTTGTTTCAAAACCCTAGCTACATTGAGACTCAAGTGTGTATATGTGAGTGAATAAGTACTTGTAACACATTTCTTATCCGACAAAACTTGCCCTCTTCTCCAACACTTGTGTTTGGATGATGTTCCAACTATAAGCCACTTAAGGGTTCCTGGTCCAAGACTTAAGTTGAAGCACTTAGAAATCAAAAACTGGAAGAATTTAGTGGATCTCAAAGTTTTGGCTCAAAATATAATTGTATTTAAAACTAAAAAAGTATTAAATGATTGCCCCTAGAAGATGTTCCTAAACTTTTGTCACTTACTCTTCATTAGATAATTCCTACCAGACTAAATCTACTCTCAACCTATTTCTCTCAACTCCAGCGACTATAACTAAATGTTTGCAGTTACATGGTTAGTATCTCTGTTACTCTAACTAATTTTTTAATATTCATCTCTTTCTTAATTTGTATCTGACAATATGCTTAATTTATATTATTGTTGTGTGTATTTTAATGGATGAGTTATTAGATGGCAATGACAATTATCATTGGTGTCGGTTAGGGCGTGATAAAATAACGAGAAATAAAGATGCAAATAATCACCCTAACCGAGTCACCTTACTTAGTGCAAGTATCATAGATCGTACGCAAGATAAGTAGAATTCGTTCCTCAGAGATTACGAAAGTTAGAGAGAACTTATGCAATATAAAGTGCAAATAGAAAAGGTAGAAGAATAATACGCTGGAAATAAAACACTCTGGAATATTTTTTTTGTTTTTAAGACTCTAACAATTAACTAAATAATATAAAGACAGAAAAATTATCAAAGAGAAAAAGATAGTATGAGAGTTTAGCTCGAGATCTAGCAAGTAATCGCGACTACCCTTGTGTTAACATATTTATGTAAGGGAGAATAGTGTGATACGCAGTAGCCAGGATTCTATATTCCTCCTAACCCCCTTCCGGGTGGACTTAGGTGGCGACCTAACAATTACCAGGGGACTTGGGAAAGCTACACAATGATCGGTGATAATCTCAAACCCTAATGATTATCTAGTTAGGCAAGCCCGTCCGGATCACTACCGCACACTAGACGTGTATGTGGTGTTTCAATAATTCGACACCCCTTCCGGGTGACTATCTAACTACTATTAAGGTAATCATATAAGTTGCACACCGCAAGAACTACAGACAATAAATCAAAACACATAAAAACAAAGATAACACCACTAATTTCAATTAAATGTAAAAGACATCCCAAAGTGAAATATATATATAAAACAAGTCTAGGGTTCATACTTTTATTCTAATCTCAAGCTAAAATATAATTAGTTCATACTTGGGAAAGAAAGAAAATGAATTACAAATTTGAAGGATTGAAAAGGCATGATTTGTTGTCAAACTCCTTCTGATCTTCTCTTCTCTTGATGTAAGCTTCCTCTTGGTCATAGATGATTAAGGACTGAACAAGGATGATTTCTCTAAGGTAAAAGTGGATATATATATATATATATATATATATATATATATATATATATATATATATATATATATATATATATATATATATATATAGGCTCTTGGTCGAAATTAGGATTATACCCTAAGTTAAGGAGTTCTGATCTTACCAAAATTCGTAGTCCTAACTTGTAGGAAGGGATGAACCTTAGCAGATTTTGATTTGGTCATATCTCCTTCGTTACTTATCGGATTTTGAATTTCATTATATAGAAACGACCATGTTTGAATTATCTAGCTGCTAATATAAAATTATCTTCCTAATTCTAGACCGTTGTTCTACAGAAAATTAATTAGTAGACGTATGTGCAATTTTGACAACTTCTTTACTCTCCAAATATATCCAAACTTATCCTTTTTTACTTTGACTAAGGGTTTTCCTTTTTTTTACTTTTCTAATCAGTTTCCATAGGTGTAATAGCTTCCATATATCTAAGTTCTACACAAATAACACACAAATTGCGCGCAAAATCTCACAAAATATCAAAATACCTAAAACTAGAGAAGAAAGTGTAAAGTATAAATAAATGGAGAAAAATCCAAAAATTGTTAACTAAATAACCCTAAAATGATATCTCGAGTATAGATTAATATATCAAAAATATGGAAATATAAATCATCATTTTCCAAAATTTAGCAATCTGAAGCAATTGAAGATAACTTTCAAGTCTTATAATAAGATTTTCCACGACATGCTATGTCTTAATTTATTTGTCCATGCTTCTCCACAAATGTGCGAGTTTACCGTCAAGTATTCAAAAATATTTCATCATATAGGGAAGAGTTTATCAGTTTCATCAGAGGTATATGGAACATGCAAGCGCCCAGAGCTCGGAAACTGTCACATGAAATCTCAAGGTTGTGGAATCTATTGGTTGGGTTGGAAAGTGATTTTGAGCTTTCGATGCATCTATCACAAATTGGTGTATCCCTTGACAAGATGATTATTGATACGCACGATCCATGTACTAGTTCCATATGCAAATATAAAGAAGCTGTTAGAGAACGTGCAACACAATTGTCAACTAATTTACCACTGGGAGATGATTTGATCATATTGTAATTGTTTCCATTCATCAAATACTCAATCGATACTGAGTTAAATGATTAGTTATTTGATGTATTTTAATAAGTATCATGTTAATTATATATTTATTTAAATATTCAGAATAAGTACTGCATACTACTATAATCAAAATGAATACAAACTTATCTTGTTTGATCTAACTTGTAACACAATGGGATCTTTCCTTCATGAGAATATTAAAAAAAAAGTAGATTTTGTATAATATGTCTGAAAATTAGACAAGGATATCACCTATAAAGTGAATATTTTTCTTGTTAATAAATCACAACATGTGATATGGGTTATTTTCAACAAGAGGTGAGTGGTCGGCTAAGATTGGTCAAGCATACTACCGTATGAGATAAATGGTGGACTACTTTGATTTGGCTGACTAGCATAAGAGCCAAGAGCTCAAGTAAGTTTGATCAAGCCAACATGCGTAAGAATTGAGTGGTCAAGTAGGGTCATCAAGCCAACAAGGTAAAAGTTGAGTTGTCAAGTAGTTTGAACGAGTCGAGTAGCTTAAGATTGGAGTACTCAATCAGTTTGATCAAGCTGGCTAGTTTAATAGTTGAGTTGTTGAGGCAGTTTGGTCAAGCCGACTAACATAATATTCAATTCATTGAGTAACTTTGATCGATCTGACTAGCATAAGAAAGCTAAGTGGTTGAGAAATTTGATCAAGTTGGCTTGAATAGAAGCTGAGTGGTCGAGAAATTTGATAGATACGAGTAGCATATGAGCTGAGTGGATGAATGATATGATTGATTTGATTACCATAAGTGTTGATTGGTCGAGTAGTCTGAACGAGTCGACTAGCTTAAGATTGGAGTAATCGATCAGTTTGATCGAGCTGACTAGTTTAATAGATGATTTGTTGAGGTAGTTTGGTCAAGCCACTAACATAATAGTTAATTCATTGAGTAAATTTGATCGATCCGACTAGCATAAGAGATCTAAGTGGTTGAGAAATTTGATCAAGTTGTCTTGCATACAAGTTGAGTGGTCGAGAAGTCTGATAGATCTAAGTAGCATATGATCTGAGTGGATGAGTGATATGATTGATTTTATTACCATAAGAGTTGATTGGTCGAGCAGTTTGATCAAGCTGACTAGCATAAGAGATGAGTAATCGTATAAGTTTTTTTAAATCGACTAACATAAGAGTAGAGTTTAGTGGTCGAGGAGTTGGATCGATAATAGTTAATTCATTGAGTAACTTTGATCGATCCGACTAGCGAGCAAAGTGGCAGACCAATTTGATCAAGTTGGCTTGCATGGGAGCTGAGTGGTCGAGAAGTTTGATAGATCTGACTAGCATATGAGCTGAGTGGATGAGTGATATGATTGATTTTATTACCATAAGAGTTGATTGGTTGAGTAGTTTGATCAAGCTGATTAGCATAAGAGATGACTAGTCGTATAAGTTTTTCTAAATCGACTAACATAAGAGTAGAGTTGAGTGGTCAAGGAGTTGGATCGAGCTGACTAACATAAGCGTTTTGTGGTTGTAGTTTAATCAGGACGACTATCGTAAGTTCTGAGTGGTCAAGCATTTTGATCGAGTCGACAAGCGTAAGATCTGAATAATCAAGTAGTTTGACCGAGCCGATTTGCGTAAGATCTGAGTGGCCTAGTAATTTGATCGAGTCGTATGGTGTAAGAATTGGATCGCCGAGGAGTTTTCTCGAGCCGAATAGTATAAAAGAAGAGTGGTCATGTAGTTTGATCAAGGTGGCTAATGTAAAAGATGGGTGGTAGAGTAGTTTGATCGAGCCGACTAGCGCAAGAGCTAAGTGATCGAGTAATTCAATCGAATCGACTAGCATAAGATAAGAGTGACAATAGTTTTATCGGGCCGACTAGTTTAAGAGCTGAGGGGTCAAGGAATTTTGATCGAGTCGACTAACATAAGATTTGAGTAGTTGAGTAACTTTGGTCGAGTCAACTAACATAAGAGTTGCGTGGTCAAGTAGTTTAGTGAGCTGACTAGCGTAAGAATTGAGTTATCGAGTAGTTCAATTGATCTGATTAGTGTAAGAGCTTAGTGGTTTAGTAAATGAGATTGAGCCGATTGACATGAAAATTGAGAGGTAGAGTAATCTCATTGTTAATCACTTTGCTTGAAATAAAACACAATTTTAATTGAAACTAGCCCTTGTAGAATGCATCCATTTGATAAAAGATTTTAAATTTCTCTAGCAAATGATTAACACATCTAAGTTATTGTAATGTATAGATTTTTTTTATCAATATGTATAGATATGTAAACCAGTTAGGTTAGCTAGCTACCAGAGTCTTGTGTCTTTCTTCTTGGAGGTATAAGTTCGAATCTTTCTTGAACGTAAGTAACATAATTCTGAATTGTCTGGGAATATACATAGGAAATTAATAACACATGTTCTCTTTTCTATATACATCAGATTCAACTATCTAAGAGTTAAGTACACTATTTCTCAAAATAACATCATTTGCCACAAAAAAAGCTACAATTCAATCCTATCAGGAAATGATTCTAATATGGTAGAACCAACATCTTTGTCTATGCAATCTTGCTCAAGGAATAACACATGTTCTCTTTTCTATATACATCAGATTCAACTATCTAAGAGTAAGTACACTATTTCTCAAATTTCTCAAAATAACATCATTCGCCACAGAAAAAGCCACAATGCAATCCTATCAGAAAATGATTCTAATATGGTAGAACCAACATCTTTGTCTATGCAATCTTGCTCCAGATATGTTTACATGAAGAAAATAATCACAGATATGTTACTATTCTACATTTTTATATCATCACAGATATGTTACTATTCTACATTTTTATATCGACCAAAAAAAAATATTTTACATGTTCGGTAATTGCCATAATAATACCAAATCATCCAACAAGTAAAAAATTGCTAAACTTAGCTAAGAAGATATTTAGTTTAAATAAATATAATCCCAAAAATACAATATACAATAGGGATGAAGCTAACACTACGAGTCTATTCCCTCGCTCTGGAACATTCTGGAATGTCTGAATTTGGTAATATTTGCATTCATTGATTCTCAGAGCTTCTTCTGTGTCCACAACACCATATGAAGAAGCAGGTCTCTCGTAAATAATGGCCGAATCCAAGGCGTAAATACGTAGCTAAAGAGCAGAAAGTGTGGTCATTTGTGCTGCTGCGGATGGTGAAGACCAGTAAAACCAATCATTTCGAAAATGGTCTCCTCTAATCATATCCTCCAGAGTGATTATAGATTGAATCATCTGAAAAGTATAAAGAAAAACTAAGTATTATCAACATTTCAAAAAATGAAAGAAGAAAGTTTAAATGTGGAAATAAAAAAAATGTAAGTACTAACTGACCTCGTAAATTGTATTGGTAGATTTTGTCAAGGCTCGCCAAACACGTCTTCTCTCTTGTGATAACCTTGAGGCTCTCAAAGCTTCGTCAGATATATCTGACTCCATATCCAGCAAGTTTATCTTTAAATACTCCATATAAATCGAAAGATTCCCTATCAATGGCCTTAGTGCGGATAAATGAATGGCACTTATATTACTTGAGGAAAAAGAAGCACCATTTGTATAAGCATTTACCATCTCCCTCACCAGTTTCTGTACTAATCGTGGCAGTACGAATTTGGACTTCATCTCCGCATCTTTCTTTCCATTCTTTTTACCCCGAGTGATAAGTCGCCATGTTTTGCAATATTGGGCATGTTTTTCGGCATTTATGAAGGATTGGTGACACAAAACAATGAGGTTTAGTTGACGATATCTGTTCTAGGCAATGACACTTGTATAGTACCCCCTCTTTCAATTCCGGATTACCCTTATTCATTGGTATTGGCTCCAAAAACGAACCAAACTTCTTTTTCAGTATAGTGAGAGCTTTGGTGACTGATTATCTATTTTGTGACCAGAGAGCTTCACTCTCTGTTTTGGAGGATAGAGACATGGATTGCTCCATGTGCTTGCAGAAAGTCGATAACTCTAGCGCTTCATCACACAAGAAACTCAACAGGAACACTCTCTGCATCAATATGGTATAAGTCACATAGATATTATAAGTAGAGTAAATAACACTTTTGCCCCTTGTGTTTATACGCGATTGACAGGTTGCCCCCTAAGTCTTAAAATGCGGCTCGATGCCCCCTAAGATTTAGTTTTGTGACCCGTTACCCCCTACTGCGTGTTCCGTCCATTTTTTCCGTTAAAAATGACGTGGCAATTCCATGTCACCTTTTTTTTTTAATCCAGATGTTAATTAATTATTTAATTAAGATTAAAGTAAGGGTAAATTAGGTTTTTTATAATAGTTTTAATATTATTAAATAAAAATGATAAAATAACACCCCCCACCCCCACCCCACCGCACCTCCTACCCCCCCTCCCCTTCTTCTTCTTCCCCTTCTTCTTCCCCGATGACCTGCAACTCCTTTTCTTTAAAAAAAAAAAAACAATCTCTTCCAACTTAGGCATTTAAGATCATGAGTAATGTTCGTTGGCGAAGAACAATATGTTCGAAATGTTCGAAATGTTCGAAATTCTTCGGTGAAACAAAGCTTCGAACATCAACTCTTGCCTGAAACCCAGGCTCGCAAAAATCATATATTTCAAAAGCTGTCGTTTCAGGGTGGTAAGAAAATAAAGAATGATTATTCCATTCAAACAAGATTGATCCATCTTCAAGAACTGTTAAAGCTTTAACACGTTTATTCGACAACCATAAATCATCAGGACTGTTCATCTCACATTTCGTGTACCTACGCCTTCTTCATCGAAAAACCCTTTACTTATTTCACCATTTTTAACGACAAGCTCGAAACTTTGGAAGGTTTAGTCTTTTTAAAATCTATGAAACAAGCGTTTGATAATGTTGCCAACAATGATTCGACGAAGAAGAGGATGGATAGCTTGGATTCTCATTGTTTTCAAGGTGAATTAAACCCAGTTTTTCACCATTTGTTGGGCGGTCCATCTGGAGAATCGGAGAGTCTCCATACATCTACTAGCAATGTGAAAATGGGTCACCAAAGCAATGGTAGTTTGGATTCATCAACAAGGAAGCTTCCATTATTGTCTGGGGATCTCGGAAATGGTTTGACGAAGAAGAAAAAGAAGAATTTTTTCGATGAAATGGTGTGTTGGGAGAGGAGAAAGAGATGGAGGAGAGAGTATGAAGAGGCAATTGAATCAGTCAAGGAAATGAGAAAACATGGTTTCTCAGTAGATGCAACTACTTATAGAATCATACATGAACATCCTAAGTTTCTTCATAAAATTCAACACATGTAAACTTCTAAAAATCAACAGTCGTTAGATTTACAAGTGATAGAGATGGTCATTAATCAGCCTAGGCTGCTCCATTAGTCCTTAATTAAGTCGAATATTGTTCTTCGCCAACGAACATTACTCATGATCTTAAATGCCTAAGTTGGAAGAGATTGTTTTTTTTTTAAAGAAAAGGAGTTGCAGGTCATCGGGGAAGAAGAAGGGGAAGAAGAAGAAGGGGAGGGGGGGTAGGGGGGTAGGGGGTGCGGTGGGGTGGGGGTGGGGGGGTGTTATTTTATCATTTTTATTTAATAATATTAAAACTATTATAAAAAACCTAATTTACCCTTACTTTAATCTTAATTAAATAATTAATTAACATCTGGATTAAAAAAAAAAGGTGACATGGAATTGCCACGTCATTTTTAACTAGAAAAAATGGACGGAACACGCAGTAGGGGGTAACGGGTCACAAAACTAAATCTTAGGGGGCATCGAGGCGCATTTTAAGACTTAGGGGGCAACCTGTCAATCGCGTATAAACACAGGGGGCAAAAGTGTTATTTACTCTTATAAGTATATTAAAAGTAAAAACAGGAAGAATAAACAGACCTCCTCTAAATTCAACTCCAAATATTCTCGCAGGACCATTGAATATGCCAACTGAGATTCCTTTGTCTGAGAGTTAAAGGAGGTTGTGCTTAGGGAACGCATGAAAGTTCTTCTCAGTGTGCTTTTGGAAGAAAACTCTCACTCTTGTACTCCAACAAATCGTTTCTCTTCTGTTCAGCCACAGTGATTGTAGTGTTTGATTATGTGCACTCTATGATTTTTTGTGCTATGGTGAGTACCTGGAAACAAATAGAAGCATCTTTAGTTGTTAGAAAAATAAAGACGAAAGCACATTAAAGTTCATAATAACTATTCATAGGATATATTAGAATTGGTCACAAAAGAAAAAAGGACATAACTTTTAAAACAAATTTGTAATGACCATAGTTTTTTTTTTTTTTTGGTTACATGGGTTCCGGACTAGCTTGCGCGCACCCGACTAATCCCACAGAGATATACATGCCTCCCCATATATATTCTCATGGTAAATCAGAACTAGGTTGCCCATGTTCAGGGAGGAGTTCGAGCCTTGTACCTCTTACTTTACACCCGTTAGGGAGGGGATTCGAACCATGGACCTCCCCTTTAAGTGCTGAAGAAATAGCAAGGCTCTGGCCAGATGACCATAGTTATTAGTGTTACAGAAACATTCATAACATAATTATAAAATATTAAACATCAGATTATTAGGTAGTAAATATTAAAAAAGAATAAATCTGTCTTGTAGAAATATATTAACCTTGTAGAAAAAAATTATTAGAAGCAGTTAGGATTAGTTCACTGGCCAGGACTTTGGTCATCAAATCTAGTAATACATGTTCTAACTGAGTCAATGACTGCGAGTCCAAAAGTGACTCTCCTATATAACAAAAAAAAAAAAAAATTGCCTTGTAGTAAATATATTTACCTTGTATAGCATTTTAGGTAGTAAATAAATTGTAATAATTTACTATATAAAGGGGAGAAAACCCATAGGAAAATCATCCATACTATTTTTACATAGTATTAGAGCATATTCTAATAATCATTTTAGTGTGTTAATCTTTGAGAGTTTTTTTTAGGGTTTTCTTTTGTGGTTAATAATATATTTCTTGAGTGTTCTTTTGTCGTGATCAGAGTGTTAGGGCAATTCATTTTGGAGAGTTTTGTAATCATGTCTTTTGAAAATTCTATGGTTCGATTTACGTGAAAAAAATTTCCTACGTGGAAATTCTAGTTCACGATGTTTATGAATGGTAAAAAAATTATATGATCATATTGATATATTATTCAAGTTTCAAATGACAAATCTTAAGTTGCTCAATTGGAGGTCAAGGATGCTAAGGTGGTTTCTTGGCTATTGGGGACGTTTGAAGCTAGTAACAATTTTCCGTGTTTCACTACAATTCATGCTATGTGAAATTATCTAAATCATATTTATCATCAGAAAATAGTGTTAGAAAAATCCAAATGGAATTGGAAATCAGCAACTACACTCAAGGTAACTTAACAATAAAGCAATTTTATTCAAGTTTTATCAATATTTGGAGCGAGTATTCTGCTATTTTATATGATAAGGATCCCAAGGCCGCTCTTGTGGATCTTCAACCTATCCATGATGAGATCCAAGGCGATCAGTTTCTAATGAAGCTTCGACCTGAATTTGAACATTTTCGAGCTAGTTTACTGGACGTAATCAGGTTTCTTCATTAGATATCTTCTTGGGGGATTTATTGCATGAGGAACAACGATTATCCACTCAAATTGGAATAACTTATGACAAGGTATTTTCTAAAACGATGAATGTCGCTTAAGCTACACAATGGAGAGGAAGGAACAAATTACAGTGTTTCAGTAGCAAGAATTTCGGTCATATTGCTCGCAGCTGTCCCAATAAAGTTTGTAACTATTGTAAGAAAGAAGGCCATATCATTAAAGATTGTCCAGTGTGACCTCATAATCGCACATCTCAAGCCCTTTAAGCGGTGGTTTAGTCTTCCACTTCATCTAATCCTCCCAATGTAAGGTCCAAGACTTCTATCCTTACACCAGCCATGGTTCAACAAATTATTATATCAGCTTTTACGGCTTTAGGCCTATAAGGTACAAATTTCCCTTCCTCTTCTTGGACTGTTGATTCGGGTGCTTCTAATCATATGACTGGAAATACGATGGGTCTCTATGAAGTTTGTAAGTATGGAGGTTCACAAACTATTCAAATTATTAATGTCAGTACACTCCCTAAAACTGTTATTGGTAATTTGAACTCCTCATTTCAAAATGTTCTCGTCTCTCCTGGATTATCTACAAAGTTAATATTTGTTGGACAACTGGTTGATAATAATTGTGATAATCATTTCTCTCGTGGGGGTCGTATTGTGCAGGATCAGGTGTCAAGGACAGTGATCGGGAAGGTGCCTAAAGTGGGGCGTCTATTTCCTTTCCAGTATTCTATTCTTAATGTTGTTTATTTTGCATGTACGTCTACCTCAAATAATAATGACGTATGTCATAAGAAATTAGGACACCCTAGTTCTGATGTCTTTAGTCATCGTTTGAAACATGGTTTTTGGGTAATAAAAAACTTTCTTCTTCTTCTATATCTTTCGAATGTGCTACTTCTTGTCATCTAGGTAAAAGTAAATTGTCAACTTTTCCAAGACATGGTAGTTGTGATTCCGCATGCTTTGAAATTGTGCATACTGATGTTTTGGGCGCTATCTTATTATTTCCCATGGTCAATATCACTATTTTGTAACGTTTATCAACGATTTTAGTCGATTTACTTGGATATATTTCATTCGTTCTAAAGCTAAATGTTTTCCGTCTTTCAAAAATTTGTTGCACTTGTTGAGACACAATTTAGTACTAGTATCAAAATGTTGCGGTCAGACTTAGGGGGAATACATGTGTCATTTATTTAAGAACTATCTTCAACAAAAAGAGATACTTTCTCAGTGCTCTTATCCATATACCCTAAACAAAATGGCATGGTTGAGCGTAAGATTCGACATTTGTTAGATGTCGTTCGTACTTTGCTAATTGATTCATCTACTCCTTTTAAATTCTGGGTAGAAGCCTTATCCGCAATTGTTTATTTAATCAATTGTTTCCATACTATCACTTTATATTATGATTCCTTATATATTCGATTATATGGCATATACCTTGAGTATTAATCACTCCATACTTTTGGGTGTGTTAGTTTTGTTCATCTACCATCTGTGATTGTCATAAACTTTCTGCTCAATCTGTCATGCATGCTTTTATGGGATATAGCCCTAGACACAAAGTATTTGTTTGTTACGATGCTCGTACTAGCAAATTTTGTATCTCTCGAAATGTCGTTTTCTTTGACATCAATATTTTTCAGTCACCAGTTGCTTCTCACCTTCCTGTTACTCTACTTACTACTTTTGATGATGGATCTCCTTTTATTGGACGTTTTAAAACAGCTTTTTTGTATCATAGACATCAATGCCCCTCTTTAGCGCAACTTCAAGACACCAATCCGTCATCTAATTCTTCGCTTTTAAGGCGCTCTACTCGGGTTATACATCCACCTTATAAGTATGGTTTTCCTCATACATTGCTTATTTCCAATCTCAATACTATTTATGTTTCAATTGGGAAATTCACTTTTGACTCCATTAGAGGTAAATCTTAAAGTAAGTCAAGAGAAAGGTGGACTTCTATCAGACCCATCTTTGTATCGGCAGCTTGTCGGGAGTTTGAACTACTTGACAATAACTCATCCAGACATTTCATTTTTTGTGCAACAAGTTAGACAATTTATGCAAGCCTCTCGTCACTTCGACCTAGCCACAGTTCGTCGCATTCTTAGATATTTAAAAGGAACCACAATGTGGGGATTGGTCTTCCCTAAGTCATTTTCATTACAGGTGGTGAGATATAGTGATGCTGATTGGGCGGAATGTGTGGATACCCGTCGCTCGGTTACTAGCTAATGCATATTTTTAGGTGATGCGCTAGTTTCTTGAAAGAGTAAGAAGCAATACATGGTTTCTAAGTTCTCAACCAAGTCTGAATACCGTGTTATGTCTTCTGCTTGCTCTGAGATCACGTGGCTTTGTGGATTATTGGGTGAACTTGGTTTTCCTCAACTTCTACTCCTCTTTATGCTGATAACACTAGTGCTATTCAAATTGTCGCCAATCCTGTCTTCCAGGAATGTACAAAGCATATTGAAGTTGATTGTCACTCTATACGTGAATCCTTTAATAAAAATGTAATAACTCTTCCTAATATCTCTACCGAGCTTTAGTAAGGCTCTTTATCTTCACCTACGTCAATTTTTGGTTAACAAATTGATGCTTTATAAGCTACCAACATCAATTTGAGGGGATGTTATAAAGATATTCATGATATAATTAGAAGATATTAAAGATCGGATTATTATTGTTATTAGAAATAACCACCAGTTGTACAAAAGAAAATGGTTTCCGAAAAACAACAGAAAAGAAAAAAAGTTTTTGAAGTAATCTAACTATTACAATAAAACTGAAATGCGATTACAAAAATCGAATAACAATACACGGAAATGCGATTACAAAATCGAATTAAAAATTACACGGAAATAGTTACGAAAACAAACTTACACGGAAAAGAAAAACGAGCCTAATCCTCGGTCGTTAAAAAGATATTCCGGCGGAACCCGGTATCTCTAACGGAATGGAAAAACTAACCACTAGTTTAGTATTTTAGAGAGTGAGAGAAGAGGCAGAGTTTTCTTTTTTTCCTTCGTAATTCGTAGCTGTAGAGAGTGGAATGGGAGCTCAATATATAGGGGTGAGGAGTGGAATACCCAAGCCTTCAGAAACGTCCCCATTAAGTCCCACGATTCTCTCCCAGAATTGACTTGATTGGGTTGACGTTTTGATTGCCTTGTAACCCCCACGTTTATAATATTCTTTAACAGCTATGTTGACCTTTTGATTTCCCACGTGTTTGACTTGACTAAGTAACAGCTGTTGAATATCCTTTCCCTTTAACGCGTGCGAGATTAGTGGAGGTTCGTCTCTACGTTTGAGTTGGAGTAGTCAACCACTACTATAAGAGCTGGTACAAAATCCACTTCATTTTCATTTTTTGACTCCCCAAACTCCCCAACGACCCACGACCCACGCCCCACGCCGTCGCCGGTGCCGGTGCCGGACAAGGCGGGTGGGTGGTGGTGGTGGTGGTGCGCGCGTGTGGGCTAAACCATTGCTTTGCTATGTGCATGGTTATTGGCTATTTGGACATTGTTAATATTACACCTTATAAAAGTAGGCCAAGAGCCTTTTCTCCTACCGATGTGGGAGAACTTAAAGTGTCCAAAAAACCTTTCAAATGACTTTCAAGTTTTCCAACAATCCCCCACACTCTTGAATGTCAACAAAAGGTTTGGAGAGAAGGATCCAAAAAGAAGAATTGGTGAATTGTACTTAAGTGTCAATATCTTGCGATTTGAATTGACACGTAGTGAAGTGAGGCAACCACCGAATTCCGTTTAAGTGAACTTACTCTTGAACTTTAACGGTTATCGATCGAGACCCTCACAGCACATACTCAACCCAATTCAAGGTTATGGTTCCCTCTAACATCACCTTTTGGT
Organism: Nemophila menziesii; assembly: GCA_029959085.1. Lineage (NCBI taxonomy): Eukaryota > Viridiplantae > Streptophyta > Magnoliopsida > Boraginales > Hydrophyllaceae > Nemophila > Nemophila menziesii. The sequence continues at coordinate 13,517,619 of JARWIR010000011.1, read as the reverse complement.
TCATCAAGTCCTTCTCTAAGGACCACCCTTTACGGGCTATGAACTTGGTGGATTTATTCATTTGAGAGTTGTGCAAGGACGTCTCCTCAACACTCTACCATGAATATTTGGGTTTCAATGTTACCCTTGAATTCATCAAGTCCTTCTCAAAAGAACCACCATAGAGGCTATGAATTAAATGTGAGTTCAACATTCGGTACGCCTTTTTCATCAAGTCCTTCTCAAAAGGACCACCACAAGTGGCTATGAACAAGACGATTTAGGTCTAAGCCTTAGGGATGGGGAAATCACATTGACTCATTAGTCTCATGTTTCCACTTAATGGGTTTTAGTCCCATCCCCCTCGACGTCTCCAGGACTAGTCTCCTAGTCAAGCCTTTGGTGAACGGATCAGCTAGATTCTCCTCTGATCGTACATATTCCAAGGCTATCACACCATTCTTCAGTAATTGTCTTACTGACCCATGTCTGATGCGAATATGTCTCTTCTTCCCATTATAGGCGCTATTATGAGCGACTCCAATGGCTGCTTGTGAATCACAGTGGATGCATACAGGTGTGGCACTTCCTTCCCAAAGTGGCACATCCGATAAGAGACTTCTCAACCACTCAGCTTCTTGCCCAGCTAACTCTAGTGCTATGAACTCAGACTCCATGGTGGAGCGTGCTATACAAGTCTGTTTGGAAGACTTCTACGATACAGCACCTCCCCCTAAGAAGAACACATAACCACTGGTGGAGTTCACTTCGTCATTGTCTGAGATCCAGTTCGCATCACAAAAACCCTCAAGGACTGCAGGGAATTTGTTATAGTGCAGACCTAGATCAATGGTACCCCTCAAGTATTTCAATAGACGGCGAAGTGCAACCCAGTGGTCACTACTCGGGTTATGAGTATAGCGACTAAGTCTACTCACGGCATAGGCAATATCGGGTCAAGTATAGTTCATCAAGAACATTACACTTCCTATGATTTTAGCATTTTCATTTTGGGATACAACATCCCCAACATGTTTGGATAAATTAATGCTAGAATCATAAGGAGTATTTACAGGCGTTACCTCAAAGGAATTGAACTTCTTCAGCATCCTTTCTACGTAATGAGACTGATTCAGGGTAATACCATTACTGCTTCTAATGATTTTTACCCCAAGTATTACATCAGCTTCTCCCATATCTTTCATGTCGAATCTGGAAGACAAGAAGAGTTTAGTCTCATTTATAATATGAATAGTAGTACCGAAGATGAGCATGTCATCTACATAAAGGCAGATCATAACACACTCTGGATTTTTTACCTTGGAGTAAACACATGAGTCAGAAGTGTTAGCTATAAACCCATATGAAATGAGAGTACTATCTAGTTTTTCATACCATTTTTTCGGTGCCTGTTTCAAACCATACAATGATTTTTTCAACTTACACACTTTGTCCCCTTGACCAGGGACCACACACCCTTCAGGTTGAGCCATGTAGATCTCTTCATCTAGATCTCCGTTCAAGAACGCGGTTTTGACATCCATTTGATGTATTACAAGTTCGTGAATGACGGCTAAAGCAATAAGGGTTCTTATCGTGGTAATTTTGGTCACTGGGGAATAGGTGTCAAAGTAATCTTGACCTTTCTTTTGGGTGAAGCCCTTAATAACAAGTCTAGCTTTGAATTTTTCTATTGAGCCATCGGGTCTCAACTTTTTCTTAAAAATCCATTTGCTACTAATCGGTTTGCTACCCCTAGGTAAGTCGGTTAATTCCCATGTATGGTTACTTTTAATTGACTCAAGTTCACTATTAATAGCCTCTTTCCAAAAACTAGCATCTATAGATTTTAAAGCATCATCATAAGTTTTTGGGTCATCCTCCATGAGGAAGCAATTGACTACCTGTTCGTCTAATAGATCAATGTGAGAACCTTCTGTTATAAAGGCTGTTATAAAGTCAGGGCCGAAGCTAGACTCAATTCTGTGCCTCTTACTTCTCCTAGGTTCTTCCTCGGGAATACTACTAGGCTCCATGGAAGTGGAGGGGTTAGGAAAAACATCACAAAGAGGTACAAGATCATTAGTAGATAAGTTATCAACAGGTAAAGAAGCATTGACAGTATTTAAATCTTTCAAAGGGAAAACATGTTCAAAGAACTCAGCGTCTCTAGATTCATAAATAGAGTTATCTTCTAATGACAAGAATCTGTATGCCACACTATTCTGAGCGTACCCTATGAAAATTGAGTCAACGATTTTGGGTCCAACGGTGACTGTTTTAAAATCAGGTAGTTTGACTTTGGCTAGGCACCCCCAAACTTTTAAATTTTTTAGGTTTGGTGGAAAAACCTTCCATATTTCATACGGGGTTTTTTCTAGGGATTTATGAGGTACCCTATGAAGTACATAACAGGCTGATAGGACAGCTTCCCCCCACATGTTGTTTGGTAAACCTGAACTTATTAACATGGCATTCATAGTCTCTTTAAGGGACCTATTCTTTCTTTCTGCTATGCCGTTTTGTTGGGGTGTATAAGGGGCACTCAGTTCGTGGATAATTCCATATGTTTCACAAAACTCTTTAAGGGAATTAGAACTATACTCGCCTCCTCTATCGGACCTAAGTCGTTTGATTTTACAATCTAGTTGGTTTTCAACTTCGGCTTTATATTTTAAAAACGCATTTTCCGCCTCATCTTTAGTTTTAAGAAGATATACTTTAGTAAACCTAGAGTAGTCATCTACGAAGGTTATGTAATAAAGTTTTCCTCCTCTACTAGCGGAGTTTTTAAAATCAGCTAAGTCCGAATGAACTAATTCAAGCAATTTGGTTTGTCTCGTGGTAACGGTTTTAAAAGGTTTTTTCGCAAGTTTGGACTCTTCACATATTTGACATTTTTCAAAGTCATCCACGTTGTTAACGGGTATTAGTCCAAGTTTTTTTAAGCCTTTTAATAGACGCAACATTTAAATGGCCTAGTCTACCGTGCCACGTTTGAACGGACTCAACAATATAAGCGGAATTAGATGCATTCTCATTAAGGGTTACAGTGTTTAAAACAAACAAGCCATTATTAAGGTACCCTTTCCCCACGAATTCGTCATTTTTAGTGATAATGACTTTTCCCCCCTCGAAGACAATTTTGAGACTAACTTTGTTAAGGAGAGCCCCGGAAACTAAGTTCCTACGGAGAGAGGGGACGAAGAGAACATCATTTAGTTCAAGAGTCTTACCAGAGGTGAGTTTGAGGGGAACCTGACCTTTCCCGAGAACAGTAGCGGTGGAAGAGTCACCCAAATACACACACACTCACCATCAGTTGCCTTTTCGAATTTCTTGAACAAGGCTTTGTTTGCGCAGAAATGGCGAGAAGCTCCAGTGTCAAGGATCCACTCGCTCTTATTCTCTACCAAGTTTACCTCAACCATTACCGCGGCGATTAGTTCTTCGGTCTCAGATTAGCGGAAGCTTTGGGACCCTGGCCAGCTCTAAGGGTACATTCGAAGGCCCTATGTCCTTCCTTACCACAACAATAACATGCCCTTTTAGGTTATTGAATCTTACCAGAGGTTTTGAATCCTCCACCTTGTTTGTTGGAGTTTCCGCGATTCTTGTTTCCCCCAGACTTAGATTTGTTGGACCCTTGTTGCTTTCCCTTCCCTTTGAACCTGTCTTTGATACCTTGGCCAGAACCTTCGACTAGATTAGCTTTGGAGGAATGAGAAGGGAAAGAGATTGACTTATCCTTTAGTCGATTCGCTTATTCGACTTGGATGTGGCTGATGAGCTCTTGGAGGGTCATTTCTTTCTTTTTGTGCTTGAGGTGGTTGCGGTATTCACTCCAAGATGGGGGAAATTTCTCAAGCAAAATGTTGGCTTGAAGAATTTCACACATCTTCATGCCTTTGGCGATAACCTCCGCGCATAGGTTCTCGTACACATGGAGTTGTTCAGTCATGGGTTTCTGATCCCTAAGTCTAAAGTTATACCAATTCCCAGTCACGTACTTTTTCTTGCCCGAATCATCAGCCCCATATTTCTTCTCGAGAGTTTCCCATATGACCTTTGCCGATTTCTCTTTGGCAAGGAGGTCAAAGATGGGATTAGTAACGTTGTTCAGCATCCAGCCCCGAGCCATGGTGTTAGCTCTTTTGAACCTAGATTCGAGGGCAGCATGCCTAGCTAGCTCTTGTTCAGTATGGGCTCCAATTTCCAAAAGTGGAGGAGCCTCGACTATAGCAAAGTCGAGTTCATACTCTTCAAGGCATATCATTATTTTTTGCGCCCAACGTTTATAGTTAGAACCATTAAGGGGTTCCAACTTGTTTGCGTCGAGAAGAGGCTTAGTGTTCAAAGAAGAACCAACAGCCGAAATAGGAAGAGCCATTTTAAAAAATAACCGGTGGAAAAGAAAAGGAATATCTTTTTAAATTGTTATTAGAAATAACCACCAGTTGTACAAAAGAAAATGGTTTCCGAAAAACGACCGAAAAGAAAAAAAGTTTTTGAAGTAATCTAACTATTACAATAAAACTGAAATGCGATTACAAAAATCGAATAACAATACACGGAAATGCGATTACAAAATCGAATTAAAAATTACACTGAAATAGTTACGAAAACAAACTTACACGGAAAAGAAAAACGAGCCTAATCCTCGGTCGTTAAAAAGATATTCCGGCGGAACCCGGTATCTCTAACGGAATGGAAAAACTAACCACTAGTTTAGTATTTTAGAGAGTGAGAGAAGAGGCATACCAAAGCCTTCAGAAACGTCCCCATTAAGTCCCACGATTATTTCCCTTTAACGCGTGCAAGATTAGTGGAGGTTTGTCTCTACGTTTGAGTTGGAGTAGTCAACCACTACTATAAGTGGCTGGTACAAAATCCACTTCATTTTTCATTTTTTGACTCCCCAAACTCCCCAAAGTCCCCAACGACCCACGACGGTGCCGGTGCCGGGCCGGGCCGGGCGGGTGATGGTGGTGGTGCGTGCGTGTGGACTAAACCATTGCTTTGCTATGTGCATGGTTATTGACTATTTGGACATTGTTAATATTACACCTTATAAAAGTAGGCCAAGAGCCTTTTTTCCTACCGATGTGCAAGAACTTAAAGTGTCCAAAAAACCTTTCAAATGACTTTCAAGTTTTCCAACAATTATACTGTAAATATAAAAAAAAGAATAAAGCTGCCTTGCAGTAAATATATTTACATTGTAGTAAATGTATTTACCTTATAGAAAAATATTATTAGGGAAAGAATAAAGATGCCTTGTAGTAAATATATTGTTTTTTTTTATCTTTTTGGAGCTTCTAGAGAGATCAATTAAATCCCAATCGCTCCCCCTCTTAGCCACAACCCATTTCCAACCCTTTATAGAGGAGAATAAGAACTCTAATATCTTTCCTCTTAGCCACAACCCATTTCCAACCCTTTACACGAATCAACCCCAGAAGACCAAACCTGTATGTAACCACCTCGAAAATATTTCACACTTAAACTTGAAGTGTTGATCATCACCATTAACTGTATCCGGTATATAAATTGGGGCACCTCTATAAGAGAACTTTAATAATGTATCGAGACATGTGAACTGAATTTTTTACCTTTCGTGTAAATCGCTATGGTTACAACAAAACTGGGACTACACCTTTTTTCTCCGAAAAAACAACTTAGAGGCCATTTCCCAAACAAGATTTGGACATGTGGCTATTAGATTAGACAAAGAAGAATAATATTTTTGTATTGTATATTGATTGATAATAGATGAATTACATCACATTCATATATATAGATAAGCTAGCACACATATAGTGTGATGCAAGCTGTACAAAGTGTACTATATTCTCTACTAACAGAATTTGTCATTTAGTGAACAAGGTATATTTGTGTGTGTGTGAGTCTATAGTTGTTGTGGTGAGGTGCTTTGTCTTATTGCTTATCAGTGGCTTCCACTACAAATTCTCCAATGGGGTCCACAATCTCTGAAGTAGCTTGAATTGGAGGAGTGTTTCCAGTATCTGACCCTTCTTCATCGTCAGAAAAACATATCTCAGTTGTGCTCCCAAAATGGTTGAAGCGATGGGAATAGATTTTGTGGTACATGGATATCTTTTTACTGTTAACAACGACCCATAATCACCACCATCTGAAACCTTTAAAATAAAAACTGAACCAGTGATCTTATCATGCCAGCTGGATCTGTAACCTAATGGCCAGATCTGGGGTGTACTATATAATACGATGGGCGAGCATCAATTTTCCTAACTGAGAGAAGAAAGAATTACTCCACTTGTACTGGGTACCCATCCACCTATAATCAGAGTACATTAAATAAGATCCAAAACAACTTTACAACGTTTTGGGAAGGTGAACTAGGTAATTTTATGCTATGGAATAACTTTTAATTTAACTCAGATTCCAATTTTTCCAAATTTTATTGAACTAGTTAATAAATAGGACAGGGTTTTACTAGTACTAATTACAGAAAGCACTTGAAGATCTTTTCGGGGATGAAGAAAGTTCTTGAAACTGTTATACGTGTTTAAACATGATGGCCACTAGCATTGTTATATAGTGTTCACTTCATTATGTTTATATAGTTTTGCATCCTAGTCCCTAATTTATCATGTAATTGTATTTAGACCCACGACAATCACGGCTTTCAATACTAACTAAATTAGTTGCTACTTTGTGGAATAATCTCATGAAATATAGAGCTAACTTTCCTAATTATCCTAAGATCGAGACTTGCGAGTTACTTATTTTGCATTGATTGATTGACCAGGTTTTGGTTATGTTGGATTAATGATTATATATTTATTAACTTAAGTATATAATCGTTAATTCGATCATGTTCTTTTAGAGGAAGCGGAAGAGAATTAGATTAATTTAGAGGATTAACTAACACTTTTCCCATTTTCTTTGAGAAGTGGAAAAGACAACTTCTGTGAAGGATTTTGTCCCCACATAGGAGGTAAGTAAAAAAGTTTATCTATATAAATTAACTCACCTATGTATTCATATCACAATAGTTAGTCACTGTAGAAGCTAAAAGGGAACAAGGAAGCCCCCCACACGCGCGCACCACTGCCCGCTCGACCCGGCGACAGCGTGGGTCGTGGGCCCGTGGGGAGTTACAGACAAGTCACCACCAATCACGTAGTCAACACGTGGGAATATCAAGTCAACCAGCTGTTACAGAATATAAAAACGTGGTGATTAAAGAGCCAATCAAAACGTCAACCCAATCAAGTCAATTACGGGAGGTAATCAAGGGACTTAATGTGGACGTTTCTGGTGGCATTGGTTTGACCTCTCACCTCTCCCTATATAAAGAACTCCCACTCTACCAATAACAGCTACGAAATACACCAGAAAGAACAAACACTCTGCCTCACCTTCTCTCTAAAAACGCTATAATTAATACGTTTTTCCGTTAGAGATACCGGTACGCCGGAATATCTTTTTAACAACCGTCGGTGATTGTTTTTCTTTCATTTCCGTGTAAGTGTATTTCATTCATTTCCGTGTAACTGTAATTCGTTTTCTTGTAATCGTAATTCAGTTTTTCTGTAATATTTAGTTTACACTAAAATTGTTTTTTACTTATTTTGTTTTTTGGAAACCATTTCATTTGTCAAAACCGGTGATTATTTTAATCACAATTTAAAAAGATATTCATTCTCTTTTCTCACCGGTTATTTTTTGAAATGGATCTTCCTATTTCGGCTGTTGGTTCTTCTTTGAACGCAAATCCACTTCTCGACGTGAACAAGTTGGAACCCCTTAATGGTTCTAACTACAAGCGTTGGGCGCAAAAAATTATGATTTGCCTTGAACAGTATGAACTCGAATTTGCTATAGTCGAGGCTCCTCCACTTTTAGAAATTGGAGCTCATATTGAACAAGAGCTAGCTAGGCATGCTGCCCTCGAATCCAGGTTCAAAAGAGCTAATACCATGGCTCGGGGCTGGATGTTGAACAACGTTACCAATCCCATCTTTGATCTTCTTGCCAAATAGAAATCGGCAAAGTTCATATGGGAAACTCTTGAGAAGAAATATGGGGGTGACGATTCTGGTAAGAAAAAGTACGTCACTGGGAATTGGTACAATTTTAGACTCACAGATCAGAAACCCATGACTGAACAACTTCATGTGTACGAGAACCTACGAGCGGAGGTAATCGCCGAAGGCATGAAGATGTGCGGAATTCTTCAAGCCAACATTTTGCTTGAGAAATTTTCCCCGTCTTGGAGTGAATACCGCAACCACCTCAAACTCAAAAAGAAAGAAATGACCCTCCAAGAGCTCATCAGCCACATTCAAGTCCAAGAAGCCAATCGACTCAAGTATAAGTATATCTCTTTCCTTTCTCATTCCTCAAAAGCTAATCTCGTCGAACGTTCTGGCCAAGGTAACAAAGACAGATTCAAAGGGAAGGGAAAGCAACAAGGCTCCAACAAGTCGATGTCTGGGGGAAAACAAGAACCGCGGTAACTCCAGCAAATGAGGTGGAGGATTCAAAACTTCTGGTAAGATTTAAAAACCTAAAAGGGCCTGTTATTATTGTGGCAAAGAAGGACATAGAGCTTTCGAATGTCCCCTTAGGGATGGCCAGGGTCCTAAAGCTGCCGCTAATCTGACTGAGACCGAAGAAATAATTTCCGCGGTAATGGTTGAGGTAAACTTGGTAGAGAACAAGAGTGAGGGGATCCTTGAAACTGGAGCTTCTCGATATTTTTGCGCAAACAAAGCCCTGTTCAAAAAATTCGAAAAAGAAATTGATGGTGTGTACTTGGGCGACTCTTCCACCTCTACAGTTCTCGGGAAAGGCCAGGTTTCCCTCAAACTCACCTTTGGTAAGATCCTTGAACTGAATGATGTTCTCTTCGTCCCCTCTCTTCGTAGGAACTTAGTTTCCGGGGCTCTTCTTAGCAAAGTAAGTCTCAAACTTGTTTTCGAGGGGGGGAAGTCATTATCACAAAAAATGACGAGTTCGTGGGGAAAGGTACCTTAATAATGGCTTGTTTGTTTTAAACACTGTAACCCTTAATGAGAATGCATCTAATTCTGCTTATATTGTTGAGCCTGTTCAAACGTGGCATGGTAGACTAGGCCATTTAAATGTTGCGTCTATTAAAAGGCTTAAAAATCTTGGACTAATACCCCTTCACAATGTGGATGACTTTGAAAAATGTCAAATATGTGTAGGTACCAAACTTGCTAAAAAACCTTTTAAACCCGTTACCACGAGACAAACTAAATTGCTTGAAATAGTTCATTCGGACTTAGCTAATTTTAAAAACTCCGCGAGTAGAGGAGGAAAACTTTATTACATAACCTTCGTAGATGACTACTCTAGGTTTACTAAAGTGTATCTTCTTAAAACTAAAGATGAGGCGGAAAATGCGTTTTTAAAATATAAAGCGGAAGTTGAAAACCAACTAGACTGTAAAATCAAACGGCTTAGGTCTGATAGAGGAGGCGAGTGTAGTTCTAATTCCCTTAAAGAGTTTTTTGAAACAAATGGGATTATCCACGAACTAAGTGCCCCTTATACACCCCAACAAAACAGAATAGTAGAAAGAAAGAATAGGTCCCTTAAAGAGACCATGAATGCCATGTTAATAAGTTCAGGTTTACCAAACAACATATGGGGGGAAGCTGTCCTATCAGCCTGTTATGTACTTAACAGGGTACCACATAAATCCCTAGAAAAGACCCCTTATGAGATGTGGAAGGGCTTTCCACCAAACCTGAAATTTTTAAAAGTGTGGGTGTGTCTAGCCAAAGTCAAACTACCTGATTTTTAAACTGTCACCGTTGGACCCAAAACTGTTGACTCAATTTTCATAGGGTACGCTCAGAATAGTGCGGCATACAAATTCTTGTCCTTAGATGATAACTCTATTTGCGAATCTAGAGATGCTGAGTTCTTTGAACATGTTTTCCCTTTTGAAAAATTTAAATACTGTCAATGCTTCTTTACCTGTTGATAACTTATCTACTAATGATGTTTTACCTCTTTCTGATGTTTTTCCTAACCCCTCCACATTCATGGAGCCTAGTAGTATTCCCGAGGAAGAACCTAGGAGAAGTAAGAGGCGTAGTATCGAGTCCAGCTTCGGCCTTGACTTTATAACAGCCTTTATGACCGAAGGTTTTCACATTGACCTATTAAACGAATAGGTAGTCAACTGCCTCCTCATGGAGGAAGACCCAAAAACTTATGACGATGCTTTAAAATCTATAAATGCTAGTTTTTGGAAAGAGGCCATTAATAGTGAACTTGAGTCTATTAAAAGTAACCATACATGGTAATTAACCGACTTACCTAGGGGTAGCAAACCTATTAGTAGCAAATGGATTTTTAAGAAAAAGTTGAGACTTGATGGCTCAATAGAAAAATTCAAAGCAAGACTTGTTATTAAGGGCTTCACCCAAAATAAAGGTTTAGACTACTTTGACACTTACTCCCCAGTGACCAAAATTGCCACGATAAGAATCCTTATTGCTCTAGATGTCATTCACGGAGTTGTAATACATAAAATGGATGTCAAAACCGCGTTCCTGAACGGAGATCTAGATGAAAAGATCTGCATAGCTCAACCTGAAGGGTGTGTGGTCCCTGGTCAAGGGGACAAAGTGTGTAAGTTGAAAAAAAAATCCTTGTATGGTTTGAAACAGGCACCGAAAAAATGGTATGAAAAACTAGATAGTACTCTCATTTCAGATGGTTTTGTAGCTAATACTTCTGATTCATGTGTTTACTCCAAGGTAACAAATTAAGAGTGTGTTATCATCTGCCTCTATGTAGATGACATGCTCATCTTTGGTACTACTATTCACATTATAAATGAGACTAAACGCTTCTTGTCTTCCAGATTTGACATGAAAGATATGGGAGAAGCTGATATAATACTTGGGGTAAAAATCATTAGGAGCAGTAATGGTATTACCCTGAATCAGTCTCATTACGTAAAAAGGATGCTGAAGAAGTTCAATTCCTTTGAGGTAACGCCTGTAAATACTCCTTATAATTCCAGCATTCATTTTCCAAACACGTTGCGGATGCTGTATCCCAAAATGAATATGCTAAGATCATAGGGAGTGTGATGTTCTTGATGAACTATACTCGACCCGATATTGTCTATGCTGTAAGTAGACTTAGTCGCTATACTCATAACCCGAGTAGTGACACCACTGGGTTGCACTTCGCCGTCTATTGAAATACTTAAGGGGTACCATTGATCTAGGATTGCACTATAATAAATTCCATGCAGTCCTTGAGGGATTTTGTGATGCAAACAGGATCTCTGACAATGACGAAGTAAACTCCACTAGTGGCTATGTGTTCTCTTTATGGGGAGGTGTTGTATCGTGGAAGTCTTCCAAACAGACTTGTATAGCACGCTCCACCATGGAGTCTGAGTTCATAGCACTAGAGTTAGCTGGGCAAGAAGCTAAGTGGTTGAGAAGTCTCTTATCAGATGTGCCACTTTGGGAAGGAAGTGCCAAACCTGTGTGTATCCATTGTGACTCACAAGCAACCATTGGAGTCGCTCATAATAGCGCCTATAATGGGTGATGTCTCCTCATTTGTGATAATAAAATCTATTTCTGAGACATCATTTTAGGCGTATTTATTAGTTTATAGGTCGATTTTAGCTTGAATTAGTGTACTTTCCTATTTTGGATCTTGAATTGATGAATTATTATTTTTAGAGCATATTGGGTTTAATTATTTATTTAGTGTGAAGCTTTAGAGATATATGGTAATTAATTAGAGTCCAAGTTGGTTCAAAGAGCTAAAGGAAAGAAGATAAACATGGAAATTGAAGATAAGGAAGTAAAAGCTAAAAATATGGAAAAGGAAAAGCTGCCTTAAATCTGAATTTCTGCACCTACGACCACAAATCAGCTTATATCTTGAAATCGGTGAGGAATCTGGAGAAACGGTCAAGAGAATAGTTGAAGATCTTTCCGATATGATGAATTTTGACTACTCATACGCGTCAATCGGATGAGTATTGAAGCTGCTAGGACCAAAACAAAAACGGGGCTGATTCCATGTTTTTGGGCTACGAATTTGAGTTGGGCTAGGAGCCTAATATTTACCTTTTCCTTCAAGAAAACGATTAGGTCAACCTATACACTATAAATACAGCCTCTTAACACTAGAAAATCATCCTTGGTTAAACCTTAAGCCAAGAGGAAGCTTACAACACAAGATAAGAAGCCTGGAAGGAGCTGTTCATCATAATGTCTTCTTCAACCTTTGAATTTGTAATTTTTTTTCTTTTCTTCCATTAGTATGAACTAAATTTCTATTATCATGAGTTTTCAGCATATATGTATGAACCCTAGTTTTGGTTAACATCTATCTAATTTGGGAATTTTATGTTTTAAATTGAATTATTGTTTTTATTCTCTGTTTATGTGTTTGGATTTATATTTTGTGTTCTTGTGGATCACGACCATATAGAATTACCATCTAGTAGTTAGGTCACCATTGGCAACAGTGTTTAATTACAAGTTTAGCACATAACGTCTAGTATTCGGTTTAAATCTGACAAATCAACCTAACTAGATAATCACCAAGGTTTAGTGTATTGCTATTTTACCAATTGCAGGAACAGTTTGCTTAGGACTCCTTATTGACACAGGTAAACCCTATTTAAAACTAACTAGCGCAATTGGAACCGATTATTGAAATACTACATAATTCACCCTTACATGTTTAGAACGGCAAAACTAGTGGGGATTACATGCTATTTACTCAAGCTAAACTCTCATACTAACTTCTTCTCTTGCATTTAAATTCCTGTCTTTACTTTCTTAGTTTAATTTAGTTAATTGAAAACCAAAATAAAAATCTATTTGTCTTTACTTTTTCTGCGTTTTATTTGTTCTAGCTTTTAGTATTTGCACTTGATTATTGCATAAGATTCCCCTAACCTTCGTAGTCTCTGCGGAACGAATCTTACTTATTTATTAAAACTTGCATATGATCTGTATACTTGTAGAATCGTGCTCAGCTTAGGGTGTTAATTTGCATCTAGTTTATACATCTTTTTATCACACCCTAGGCCACACCAAGTTTTTGGCGCCGCTGCCGTGGACTACATCGTTAGTCCTTGTACATAAATCTTGTGCTTTTATTTCAGTTAGTTCTATTTTACGCTTTTTGTTTCTTTTAGTTTTTGTTTTATAGATAGTGACAGATGGAGAATCCAAGGAGACTTGAGTTACCCATCGAATTTAGAGTGCAACCACGCGGAATCCGTACTCCGAAAATCCAAGCCGCTAAATTTGGGCCAGATCCAGGGATGTTAACACAATTTGCAACTCATGGACTGTTTAGCGGTGCTGCACAACAAGATCCGATCCGATATATTCAGAAAATTCATGCAAATTTGTGATGCTTATATCGTAAGAGGAGTTACTAGGGAGCAGGTGTACTACGTGATGTTCCAGTTCTTCTTGACCGGAGGTACAAGCAATTGGTACGATACCCAATATCCTCATGTCATTCCAGATTGGGATAAGCTTCAAGCAAGATTTCTAGACCAATTCTATCCGGTTAGTAGACGATTAAAAGATATGTTGGAGCTTGAACAATTTATACAGGAAGACGGGGAAAGTTTGGGTGAAGCATGGTTACGATTTAATGAAAAGAAGGCGAGATGTCCATACCATAAATCATCTCCGGAATATTATTTAACCTTGTTCTATGGAGGACTTAATAACAAGTCAAGGGCAAAAGCAGATTCGTTAGGAAACAAAGGTTTTGTGTTGCTAGATCCTGAAGAAGCCGAACTTTGTATGGAGAGAATTCTTGAGAACGAGAGAAGTTGGCCAAAAGAACCATAAAAAGAAGACACTTCAGAATCTCTGAAGCTCAAAGAATTGGCCCAACAACTCGAAGAACTACAAGAACAAGCTCGAACAATTGCTCAGGTGAATCTAGTGCGTACTATACCTTCGTGTCCAGGTTATGGATCAAGAAATCATATGTGGGAAAGGTGTATGAATAATCCAGCTTCAGCTTCTTCTGTATCTCATCAAAATAACCATTATTCTAGTGGTCATGATTTTCTATCAAGAAAGCTACGCTAATTATCAACAACCTCCACGACAAAGAAGTTGGGTCAGAAATCAAAAGACTTATCATCAACCCCAACCTCAATCCTACTATCCATTACAACCTATTCATCAAAAGGTACCCATTGTTGAAAAAGCTTATCAAGAACCACCAAAACAATCAACGCAACTAGCAAAGAAAGAACAAACCTTGAGCTTGAATTCGAGTATGGCTAAATTCATGCAAGCAATTGAAAACAATATGAGTCGTAGCCAACAGAAAATTCAAGCCCAGCAAAAGGTAATCAAGAAACCCGAGCATACTTTATCACATATGGCGAGTACATTGCAAAACAGGCCGAAAGGGCAACTCCCAAGTGATACCATTTCTCCTCGAGATGATTTTTGCCATGCAGTTGAATTGCGAAGTGGAAAACAACTACCTCCACCAAGACCAGAACCAGAAGCAATCTCTATTCCAGAAAATGGGGGAGAAGAAACAACAGAAGATACAGTAGAAGAGGTAGTTGAACCAAAGAGTGTCCAAGCCAAGACACTTCAAAAAATAAAAAATTCAGTGGAACTTAATACACTCCCTCCACCACCATACCCTTCACATGTCAGAAAAAGGGCAATGACCTGGAATTCAGGAAGTTCGTTGACATGGTGAGCAAGTTAGAGATTAATATACCGTTTGTTGAAGCTCTCAAGAGAATGCCGAAATATCTAAAATTCATGAAGGACATTCTTTCAAACAAACGAAGTATAGAAACTGTGGAAACAATTGGATTGCATGTGGAGTGTAGTGCTATATGTCAAAACAAGTTACCACCGAAGCTAGAGGATCCCGGAAGTTTCACTATTCCCATTGGCATTGGAGACAGTTGGACCGGGAAAGCATTATGTGACTTAGGCGCGAGTATCAATCTCATGCCAAGATCCCTGTTCGAGAAGCTTAACATAGGAGAGGTAGTACCCACATCTGTGGTATTACAAATGGCGGATCGGTCCCTTTCCCGACCAGTAGGTAAAATTGAAGATGTTTTAGTTAAAGCTGGTAGTTTTATTTTTCCTTGTGATTTTATTATTCTTGACTACGACGCGGATAAGAATGTCCCCATCATCTTGGGTAGACCATTCTTAGCCACGGGGCGTACACTAATAGATGTTGAGAATGGTGAGTGGATCATGAGGGTACAAGACGAACAGGTACGATTCAATGTGTTTAAGGCTATGAAGTTACCAAATTCAAAAGATGAATGTTTCAAAATAGATGTTGGTGTCTCCTCATTTTTTATAGATTAATGTTAGAATGAGACATCATTTTTAGTGATTTAGAAGTCATTAATGTCGATTTTCTTGAGAAATAGTGCACTTTCCTATTTTGAGTCTTGATTTAGTAAAATAATATTTTTAGAGCATATTGGGTTTAATTGTTTATTTAGTGTGTAGCTTTAAAGATAATTATGGAGATTAATTAGAGTCCAAGTCAAAGACTACAACTTATGAAAAGAGATTAGCATGGTAATTGGAGATAAGGAAACAAAAGCTAAAAAGATGGAAAAGGTAAAGCTGCCTAAATCTAGGATTCCGTAGTACACGCCTAAAGAAGTGCTATTTTACCCAAGAAATAGGCCGATTTTGGTAATTTCCTTTCATAGGGACAAAGATAATTCTGTTACGATTCTTTTGGTATCTTATGGAGCTCAAACCGACCAATAATGAAGAAGATGTGCTCAAAACGGTCCAGCAGTGTTTATCTTTATTTCCATAAGAATTTGAGTTGGGTTAGGAGTCCAATACTTTATCTCTTCCTCAAGAAAACGAATTAGGTCTTCTAAACACCTATAAATACACCCTTATATCACTTGTAAAACCATCCTTGCCTCATAGTAATTAGTTCTTAAGGTTTTTATCTTCCAGTTTATTGTAGAGAGCAAGATGATGTCTTTTGTAATTTCTTTTAGATTATTTCCATCAGGTATGAACTAAACTCCCCATAGCTTGGGTTTTGCATAATGTATAATCTATGAATTCTAATTCTTCTATCTAAGTTTCTTTGGGAATTACATGTTTTAATTTGATATTAGCTTCTTACTTTATATTTGTTTATGTGTTTTGGTTTAATGTCTTTCCTAGAACTGATCACTTTAGGATTGTTTTAATAGTAGTTAGATGGTCTCCTTGACAGGGTGTTTAACTACTGAACCACCACATAATGTCTAGTGTCGATATTAGTTTTGACAAAACATGATTCTAACTAGATAGTCATTAGGGTTTGTTTTAATCACCATATCACCAATTAATTGTTGTGATTGCTTAGGGCCTTAGTAGCGTTTGATAACCCTATTCTAAACCACGTCTTGGTTGTGCCGTAGCCCCCTTAGTCGCTCTCAAGGTCTAAGGTATGGGAATTTAGAATCCGGACTAAGTATACCAAGAGCTAATATTCTCCCTTATTAACTAGATTTATAGATAGAATTAGAAGGATTAGTGCATACTAGCAAAACCTGAGCTATATTCTCTCATCTCATATTCTTAATCTTTTACTTTATTGTCTTTTATTTCTTAGTTTAATTCTTAATTTCAAAAATTCAATCTCTTTATCGTCTGTCTTTTAATTAATTACTTTTACTCGTTATTGCTATCCACTCGTATAACACACTTAAGTCCCTGAGAACGAACTCAACTTATCAACTAAAACTTGCATACATCCTGTAATACTTGCAGTACTGTGCCTGTCTAGGGTGAGAGTGCGTAGTTTCTTGACTTACTTTTATCTTATTTTTATCACACCCTAGGCGACACCAAGTTTTTGGAGCCGCTGCCGGGGACTTGTGTCTCGTTAGCGCGTGCTATATCTATTTCGAGTAGTAGTTTTTAATTAGTTTTTATTTTTCAGTTTTTAGTTTTTATTTTTCCAGATTTACGCTTGTGGTTTGCTTTAGTCTTTTTCAGGTTTCACAGTGTTTAATTCTTGGCCTCCTTTATCGGAGCCTGAGAGGAGCTTCAGACCTTACAACAAACGAGTTCGTGAGGAAAGAGCCTTAAGAAGAGTAATGGCAGCCCAAGATCCACCACTTGGTGACCAACTCGGAGTAAATCCGAGAGGTCCACCACCACCTGGTGGACTACAGCAAAATCAACCAGGGATCCAACAACAAGATCCACCACCTGGTGTACAACTACCAGTAGGAGGAGGTAATGGGCAGAATAACCTTAATAATCAACAGAACCGAGTTGAACAAGACCTTCCTGGCCTTCATGTACCATTCCATGTTCAACCAATCGGTTAAAGCCCTCCAGAGATTCCGAATATTAAATTTAGACCCGATCTGGGTATGCTCAGTCAATTTCAAAGTTTCGGACTCTACACTGGTACAGCAATTCAAGATCCGGTAAGATCGATTCAGAAGTTCATGCAGATTTGTGATGCCTACATTACTCCTGGCATTACACGCGAGCAACTATATTGTCATATGTTTTCGTTCTTCTTGACCGGTAGAGCTAGCGATTGGCTAGAAAGACAACCACATGGAACCATTCATTCTTGGAGAGAACTTCAAACCGCGTTCTTTAACCGTTTTTATCCGAAGAGCATGAGACTTTAAAGATCAAACCGAGCTTGCAAGACTTCGCCAAGAAGATGGAGAAACAGTGGGAGAAGCATGGACAAGGTTTCAACAAAAATTAGCTAGATGTCCGCTCCATGGTTACACCACTGCTCTACAACTTGCTATATTCTATGAAGGACTTAATGATAAAGGTAGAGAGAAGGTGGATAACATTGGAAAGGGTAATTTCGTGTCCATGAATCACAATGAAGCTTCCGAGGTGTTAGGAAATATTATGGAACAAGAAAGAAGTTGGCCTTCAACGCGAGCTTCTGTAGCAAAGACCCGAGGAACGCTTCGTTTAGATGCAGAAACTGCGGACTCAGCTCAAATATCCGCGTTAGAAAATCAAATCAAAGAGCTGAAGATAGAGATGCAAAAGAATTTAGCCGCTGCAAACGTAGTACAAGAAGCACAAGGTTGTCAACAATGTGGGGTTAACAATCATACATGGGAAGAGTGTGAATACAAACCGCAATCTGTTTACTTTATATCTAATCGTGGAGGTTATCAATGGGGTAACCGAAACCATCCGGGTATGCAGTATTCAACCACAAGGGGCCGCTAATCCTGGTCATTATCAACCGCGTCCCCAGAACAACTCTTTCCAACAGAGAGGTCAGTACCAAAATCAACATCAGAATAGACCTGCTCCCCCTCAACAACCTGGTCAAGATGCCTATACTGATTCGTTAGATCAGAAAGCTTTACCCCAGTATTCTCAAGAAGGATCTATGGACAATCAACAGATAGCACAAGCTCTAGACCGTTTGACCACGACTATGAACGCTCAGGACGAAAAGGTCTGAGGACACGATGCCATACTTCAGATGTTAGGTACTACTCAAGTAGAACAATTAAACAAAGTTCTAACAAATTTAATAGAACAAAAGGAAGTAAAGGCAATCGAAGGAGGTGAAAACAATGTTGGGTTCGAAGCTTGCAAGGAAATTTGCCTTGAAATTGAAGAAACAAAAGAGGAAGTACCGCATGCTGCCGTTAGTGCCGTGGAAGTTCGGAGTACCGAAGAAGAACCAACCAAGTCTAGCCCCGTGGAATCTGACTGTTCTGAGGTTTATGTGGAGGACGATCAAGACAAAGCCAAATTTATACAGCTACTGAGGAAGATGCAAGAGGAAATTCGATCGGTAGGGGATTATGCAGCTGAGCTGGCTAAAGAGAAAGAGGAAGAAGCCTCAAAAGAGAGATCAGAAGATGAAGTTGCACCTGCTGTGCATGACGAGAAAGAAGAAGAGAAGGTGGAATCGCCACCTATTGTTCAACCAGTGTCATCAACTATCCCTGATACAAATCCTAAGGATGACACTGTACTCAAGACATTTGTAGAGGCGTACCAACCTGAAAATATCAACGCCCAAATGCTTGAGATTGCAAAGAGAGGACTTACACCGCAACAAGTTTTTACGCAAGTTATTCCTGAGAAAGAGGCGAGTGTAGAGATCCAAAGAGAGAACCTGAGGGTTTCGAGAAGAAGTGAAAGAGAGCTACCAACAAAGCTTAAAGACCCGGGAAGTTTCAACCTTCCTATTCAATTACATGGTATGCTAAAGGTGAAAGCTATGTATGATGTGGGTTCTGGTGTGAATCTTATGTCTAAGTCAGTGTTCGAGAGACTTGGACTTCAGAAATCAGAGAAAACTCCAGTGAAGTTGCAGTTCGCTGACAACTTAGTTAAAAGGACATGGGGAACAGTGGAGGACGTCTTAGTCCGAGCAGGTAATATCGCCATCCCTACTGACTTTGTTATTCTTGAGTTTGATGCAGATAAGCAGGTTCCAATCATACTTGGACGGCCTTTCATGGCCACAAGTCAAAGTGTGATCAACTTCCAAGAAGGGACCATCACCCTTCATGCAAAGAATGTATCTGAGACCTTCTATGTCTTGGGTAAGAAACCAAGGAAGTTAGATGCCACCGTTTCTGTCATCCACAGCCTTTCACATCACAAAGTCCTTCCTGAGAAGATCCACTTAAAGCCTGTGGATACTGAGCCAAACATTGAGTTTGGGGTTGGCCATGAAGTTCTATGGAAAGCTCACAAACGCGAGAATAGGCCACGAAGTTTCAAAAACTCGTGGATGGGACCATTCATTGTCACTAAGGTTGTTTCAGCCAAGGTGATAGAAATTTGCCCCAAAACTGGGGTCAAGCGCAGATTAGTTGACGTTCATAGCCTTACTCGTTGTTGGGGAAGCTATATTCGCAAATCTTGACAGAGGTAACACGTCTAACTTTGAAAGACGTTAAACAAAAGTGTTGTACGGGAGACAACCCGTAGTTTTTTTATTTTCATGTCTTTCATGTTTTTAGTTTATGTTTATTTTAGTTGTTTTTAGTTGATAATGCATATTTGAGAAAGGTATTAGTGTTTTTGGTGTTTAGGAATTGGAGAAATCGAGTTAGGGACGCGAGCAAAAATTTTCAGAGCGAAGAAAAGCCCTGCGCGGAGTACCCCCGCGGACTACCCCTAGTCCGCAAGTATGGTCCGCAGGGTAAAAACCCGTACCACGGGTTGCACCGCGGGTCCTATCCAGGACCGAGAAAAAATTGTCCCGCGGACTACCCCCTGCACCGTGCCCTGGTCCGCAGGTCAAAAACGCGTGCCCCGGGGTAGATCCACGGGTATTTTGACGAAGAAGGCGCGGAGTACCCCTGCGGAGTACCCCATGGTCCGCGAGCCAAAAACGCGTGCCACGGGTCCTACCACGGGTATCATCCAGTGGGTAAAATTTTTCGAGCAACAGATGCTGCGGTGTACCCCGCGGTACACCCATGGTCCGCAGGCATGGTCCGCACGAGCCGCCAGAGAGAGAAAAGAACGGGATTTGAGTGTATAAAGGAGGTATTAAGCCATCATTCCGAATTTTATAAACCTAAAGCCTCTTTTTCTTCTCCAAAACTCTCCCAACTCCATTGAAGCTCATCAAAACCTTCACCAATCACCAAAACACTACCCAATCATCAAGAAAAACACATCAAATCTTCTCTCCACATCATTACAAGAGAGAATCAAACACCCAATCTTCACTAAATCCATTCAAATTGAAGAATCAAATAGCAGAATTTCAAAAATTCATCCTACAATTTCTTAAATCCAAGCCAACCCATTACAAATCCACCTCACCCACATAGAAAATCATCATCAATTCACCTATCCTAAACCAAATCAAGCTTGTTCAACCATTATTTCACAAGTTCAAATTTCAAGGGTTGCTAAAGCTTTGAGTTGGGGGTTAATTGAAGATGACTAATAGAACAACAATTTTAGCTAACAAGAGGGAGGTGAAGAGTAACAAGGGATTGGATTTAAACAAGAAGAAATCAATTGACAAAGGTGCTAATTCTAAATCAAAGGGTAAAGATAAAGTTGAGAAGAGTGGAATACCTTTGTTTGATCGTAATGGTAAAAAGCTTTACTTTTATGCAAAGGAGAAAACAAAACCTCCACAAGGTCTTGCACCCAAATAGAAAGAGGAAACTTCAAGGGCCCTGAAGACTTCTGCAGAGAAACAATTGAAAGAACTACCTTTTGCTTATGAGAAAGTATTCAAGGAAGAAGTTGGTACAGGAGAATACGCGAGATTCTTAGAGCTTGGTGAGAAACTGGGTTGGTCTACGTTCATGGTAAGACGTTCTGAATTATGTCATGAGTTAGTTTTGGAATTCTATTTAGGCCTCTTTAGCCGAGATAGTAATTGTGTTCCGATTAGAGGAAAGCTAGTTCCTTTCACAGTTGAGGAGATTAGAAACCACTTCAAGTTTAAGAAATTGAAAGGTTATTGCAAATTTGAAGAAGCGGTTGCTAAACGAAAAATCTTTGATGAGGAATTACTTTTTGAGCATGTATTAGACAAGGAGAAAATGCAATCACATAAGGGAGAATTGAAGGCACCTTGGCCTTACAAATATCTTCAATCGGATGCGAGAATTTGGCACAATTTCCTCGTCCCTAATATCTTTGGAAACACAAGAACTTTGGATGTGACTATGAAGTACGCTCTACTTTTGGACTGTATTTTGAGAGGAGAAGAAGTTGATGTGGCACAGTTGATCTATGAGGAGGTGATACGATTTTCGGTCTCTCCTAAATCAGTTTATAATGTTAAATTTCCTACTATGATCACGTGTCTTGTGCGAGAAGCGAATGTTACATTGGGTGAAGAAGAGAAACTCGAGTTTAAGACGAGTTATATTGATAATGCTTGGATCAAGGATATCTTTCGAAGAGCGGGTTCTACGCAAGCCTCGAAAGAAGAAAAGGAGCAAAGTTGGCAAGAGAAGATGGAGGAGCGTTTAACGAAATTTGAAGCAGCTCAAACATCCTTAGTCAATGATGTGGCACAAATCAACGCTAATCAAGTGCACATCATGAAACTCCTTGAGCAATTACTGAAAGGTCCAGCAAATCCAACCTTGGATGTCAATGATGCGAGGCAATAGCCTCGAGAGTATGTTCTCTTTCTTCCTTACCATTTCTGTAAATATGTTTATCTGCTAATTTTAATTTCTGTTTTTCGAGTCTTTTTCGAGTCGTAGGGGACACGGCTCATTTTTGAGTTGGGGGTGTGGGGATTCGTTGTCTCTCATCTCCATTTTTCTGTTTTTAGGTAGAAATTAATTAAAAATTTTGATACATGGGAATTAGATGTAGAGTGTGTTTAATAGTTTGAAAGCATAAGCTCGGTGAATTGATGATAGTAAGTAGTATGTTTATGAGCTATGTATTCGTATGCTTTGAGTATTTGCAGGAAAACACACGTTGATAGTAAAGAAAAGATTAGTGAGCAATGCGATAGAAAGTATGTTCGATCTCAGGGAACCTTGAGAAGTGTGTAGGCCGTGAGATCCAAGCTAGTTAAAAAACCATTTGATGAAAGTACTAAAGGTAAGAAAATAACGAAATTACATAGTGTAGAAAGTGATTAAGGCGGTTCTTTCATGTTTGAAGCCTTTGAAGCCTTTTTATACCTTCTCACCTTGTGATTTTTGATTTTATTTGCAATATCCTTCTCAGCCCCTTCTAGCCTTTCTAGAGCCTTTTTATTGAAACACATTATAAGCCATATCCTTTAGATTATAGGACTTTTCCATATGACCCGCACTCGAATCGCGATGCATAGACAGTTGTTTTAGAGCTTGAGATTGGGGTGGTGGGTCCACCATTATGGGAATTGTTATTGGGTTGGGATTTTTTAGCTTATTAATTGTGCTTTGTGCTTTATATTGATGATGATTCACAGATTTTTATTGTAACCCTTTGCCGGGGTAATAGTGAATGAAAAAGAAGCTACGAGCTAAATTTGCCAACAAGGGCATTAAAAGAAAAAAATATATATATGAGAAATTAGCATGATATCTCATCATTAAAAGAGAGTCATAGCTATAGAAAAAATTGATTTGAAAAGAAAAGAAAAAATATATATTCGGACCGGCAAAGTGGAATTTTTATGTGAACATCTTAAGCTTTAAAATGGGTTATTGGGGATGCTAAATTGTGCACCAAGGAATTCATTGGGTTGAGTGAGAAACTTTTAATGAGAGTAACTCAAGCTCTAGGGCGATTCGTTGATGGCTAGTGAGGAGAGAGCCAAAAGCTCACTCCAAATTATCCAAATATACTATCATACCGTCCCTAAGCCTACATTACAACCTTAAAGACCTTTTGATTCTTTTTTATGTAATTGAGAAGTGATTGAGCCATTAGAGAGTAGTTAAATGGATCTTTGAATACTAGTGAAAGTCGATGAACAATCTATAGCTCTCTTGGGAAATTGAGTAAAGTCCCAATCCTTCTTACATTGCGAAACTAATCTGATCTTGAATTCAAGCCGTGTTGACTATGGATATGAGAAGTGTGCAGGTATGTGGTTTATGAATATTATTGCATGAAATTTTATGAGTTATGTGCTTTAGGTTTATTCTATATATTCTGCTATGCTTTTTTCCATTGTGTTAAGAATTTTATAAGTGTGTATTTATAGACTTCCCTTTGTTTTTATCTTTATTGTATCGGGACGATACAACTTTGAGTTGGGGGTCTTGATATCTCCTCATTTGTGATAGATCAATGTTAGGACGAGACATCATTTTTAGTGATTTAGAAGTCATTAATGTCAATTTTCTTGAGAAATAGTGCACTTTCCTATTTTGAGTCTTGATTTAGTAAAATAATATTTTTAGAGCATATTGGGTTTAATTGTTTATTTAGTGTGTAGCTTTAAAGATAATTATGGAGATTAATTAGAGTCCAAGTCAAAGATTACAACTTATGGAAAGAGATTAGCATGGTAATTGGAGATAAGGAAACAAAAGCTAAAAAGATGGAAAAGGAAAAGCTGCCTAAATCTAGGATTCTGCAGTACACGTCCTCTCTGTTGGAAAGAACTAAGTCTTTTGTAAAACCCAACCGTACTACTATGTCTTTTGTAATTTCTTTTAGTTTATTTCCATCAGGTATGAACTAAACTCCCCATAGCTTGGGTTTTGCATAATTGGTGGTCCTTTGTGTGTTTTAAAATAAATGCAATAAATAATCGAACCACAACCGCAAGTGTATGGTTGTCCCAAGTAATATAGTTGATAAAACAGATTCGTTCCAAGAATGGGATGGTTGACTACAATGCTTATCCACTAATGAATGATTGCACTTATGAAAGCAAATAAGGATAATATGTTTGATTGGTTTTTGTATTAATGCTAAGTAATAAAAGACTAAATGGAAAATGCAATTAAAAGCTAAGACGCAAGTAAAATGATGTAAAACGCAAGTATGAGAAGATAGCACTTGAGAACGCAAGGGGTCATCCTAATCCTATTTCATAACCTATGCTGTTTAAGGGTTAAATTGGTCAATTACAATGGTCGGGATTCTAAATTCCTTATACCCCCGTCAGGGTGGACTATAAGGCGATCCTAGAGTGTCACTAGTCCCGTCAGGGTAAATATGATCCACTTTTGGATGTTTAAGTTTTATTACCTCATTGGCCCTAGGATTAGCTAAGCTCGTCAGAATCAATAGCTTCTATCCTAGATTGAATAAATGGTTCTGTATCTAAACCCTCCGTCAGGATGATCCAATTGCCACTAATTGGAATAGCCTAGATACTAATACCTGTTCCTAGTTCATGACGCTAAAAACAGTAAACATTCACAATTTATCGAAAAGGGTAAAAGACACAATCTAATTTAATTTAACAGAAACCCAAATTCAACATATGAAATTCAATAAGATTTGGGAGTTACCCATATAGCATTCTCAAGCGCTAAAATGTGTTTAGCTCATATTAATTGAAAACAAAACTAAATTAAATAAAAGGGAATTCATATTGTCTTACAAAATTAAAGATAAAAAGAAACTAATTTCCGGAATAGGAATGACTACGAACGGAGATATAGACCCTCTCCAGCTCTTGTAGCTTCTTCTTTCTTCCTTCTGTTGCTTCTCTCTGGTGTTTAATCTTATAGAATGTGAATTGTTGTGAAAATAGAAGTCAAAGGCTCCTTTTATAAGTGTAAAAACGGATTAGGGCTTGGACCTAAGAATAAAACACTAATTAAATGTCCAAGCCCAAATTCTAAGCCCAAAATCCCGTAACTGCTGATACACCTTCACTAAAACGGCTTTTCCCGCTTCGTTATGACTCCGATTGACCTCATTCCAGTTGCTAAAGTTCCGTAACTCGATAAGGAATGTTTTATCGTAAAAGGTCAGCGGCTAAATCATCTCTTAAGCACCTCGAAATCAGCAATCTATGGCCTGGAAAATAGATTTTCAGCTCTAAAAAATAATATCTTCGGGATTTATCTTCAAGTCTTGACCTTATATCATGATCTTTGACTTTCTCCTCGGATTCCTCTTCTAGCTAACATCTAAAACCTGTAAACTTTACACTAAAAATACCAACATTATGCGCAAAAGCTTAATAAATTAAAAATGCTAGAAATAAAAGAGGAAAATCATATTATTGCATATTTAGTCCAAAAGTCTATCAAATTGATTAAATAAACACCAAAAATGATGTCTCCTAAGGGTCGAAAATAAGAACAATTAAGGAGACATCAAGACCCCCAACTCAGACCTTTGTCGTCCCGACAAAGCAAAACAAAACAAAACAAGGGGTAGAAGTGAACGCAAGAACAAATAGAAGCTAGTAAATACACCTAAAGCAATTCTTAAAATAAATCTCATATAGAAAAACTCTAGGAACTAATATACACATACAATTATCATGCAAAAATCGCACATAAATAGTGTCAATCATAAAATTAAAGTTGCAATGCTTGAAGGTTACACTTGTACTCATATATGTATGATGGCTATAGGGTGGTCATCAATCCTACCTCGCTTTGAACGCTCCACCTAGTATATTCCCTATTAACAGAATCATAAATTCACTATGCACTTAGGAATCACGAGGTCTTTATGGTTTTAATAATGGCTTAAGGACGGTATGGATGTATATTTGGTAAATTTGAAGTGAGCTTTTGGCTCTCTCCTCACTTACCATCAACAATGTCCTCGAGCTTGAGTTTACGCTAAAAAATGTTCTCACTCACCCATTTGACGCATTAATGTTGCGTCCCCAATGTCAACCCAAATAAACTAAGACGATTTCCAAAAATATTCCATTTTGCCGATTTATTTTATTCTTTCTTTTTATTTTCTTTTTCATTTTTTTTGTACAAGATACCCATGACCAACATTTTGATGTGAAAAGTCATGTCTCTTAATTTTTTTTTTCTTTTTTCAAATTTCGGCAAAGGGTTACAAATAATAATATCATCTTTTATTTTTGTGCCTCAATACAAACACATATAATCCCTTCCCAATGTAATTTCCCAAATGTGGACCCTCCACCCCAAACTCAAGCTCGAGACAAGTCTCAGGGTTGTGATTCAAGTTCGGGTCATTTGGTCATGCCTAATACTCTAAAGGATAATGGGCTTATATCGTGGCTACAAAAGAAAAGGCTTAAGGCTCAAAATTGGGCTAAGACGGATAAAATTATAATAAGGGATAGCAAGCTAAAAGGCTACAAATGGCTAACAAAGAACTGCCCCTATCATTTTCCTAAGTACATAGCTTGTCTTTAGTTCATATCTAGGTGGGTTCTCTACTTATTAGGATTTCACGTTCTACACACCAAACATATTCCTTAAGTACAAGCTTACTTCATTTGCATTGTTCATTAATTTTTCCTATCAATAAAAATAATCTAAACTAACTAAAACGCGAAAGGGATAGAAAACGTATCTTAACCAGCGCGAGGCTGGTTATCGGTGTTGCGTCCTTGAACTTTCTCTTGCGTGAGTAAACCATAGGTGGCGTGTTGAATTGTGCTCACCCCCATTAACATGTTTCGGAGAAGTTCTAACTCTTTTGTAACGTTTCCCAGAGACGCAATCATCTTCACTTGGTTCTCTTCTAACACCTTCACTTTCGCTTCCAACTCATTGGTGGTATGCATCTTCTTCTTTGGAGGAGTTCTCACTGCTCTTAACATTTCATCATGAATATTCTGAACCAAAGCTATACCCATTCACCCACTACAACACGGTCAATCTCTGCGTCTTTACGCGGAACCTTTGCGTCTAAGCACAAAGTAGTGATGGTACAAGGAAATTTGAGATTTTGTTGTGAAGTAGGAATTCGAGCAAATTCCATGATGGTATCATATATCACACGGGCAACATCCATAGGTTTCTCCTCGATAATACACTTGATGAACAAAATATGCTCCTTCTTCACTTCTAATATATGTTTATTTCCGAAGAAGGTAGGGATTATGAAACGGGACCATACCTTAGCACATGGTAACAGATTACTACTATACATCTGTCCAGGATATCTCTCTCCTTCGGGAATTGGGTGGGCCCCATCAACAAGCACTTCCCCCAAAGGGATTCATAATCAAACGAAGGTTCTTTTAGAGACTCTTGAAACGGACATATTCCGGAAAATTCGGGTAATTTCAATGCTTTACGAATAAGCACAACGGAGAAAGGAACTACCTTTTTGCGAATAATAACTGCTTCTTTTGAGAAGGCGATTCCTTCATAAAAATCTCGCACCAAGGTAGGAATATACTCAAGCTTCCTTTCACGCAATTCTTCCCAACCCAATTTATCACAAGTAATACCATAATCTTTATAAGCACTAGTCATAATACCCTTAGGAAGATTCATCTCCTCACCAAACTTCAAAAATTGAATTTGATCACGAACCTGAGTATCCCATGGAATGAAGACTCTTTTAGGCTTTTGAGCCCATGCTTTCCTACGCGGAGGTTTCTGTTGTTGCGCTGGTTCTTCGGGAACTTCTTGTTCAGTTTCTTCCTCAATCTCTTCTTCAACTTCTTCCTCACTTTCTTCATCACTTTCATCAATTAACCTACTCTTTTTCGGATTAGCCTTACTCGGATTTTCTTTTCTTTTCGGAGCAATTGGGTTTTGTTCAGTCTTTTTGGATCGCGAATCTGGAATCTCAATTGCTTGGTCTGGGCTAGCTCCAACATTGTTCCTATTCCTTGGTATGTTTCTTCGATAGTTACACATAGAAGCAGTCCTGTTAGTCATCTCTTTTCACCCCAAACTCAAAACTTCAAATAGAGAAAAAACTAGAGAAAAGCTTTGAAATTTGATGTTTTGAGGCTTAAAACTTGAAGAATTAGGTGGAATATGAGATGGGTTAAGGTTATTTGAGAGGAATTTTGAAAGAATTGGGTTTAATTTCAAGGTTGGGAAGAGGGAATTTATGAAGAAAAGATGAATTTTTGGTGATGTTTTGGAGAAGCTATGAGTTGATTGTGTGTTTTTGTGATGAAAGAAGGCTTGGTTTGACGATTTTATAGTTGTTTGTTGATGATTTTCGGAGTGGATGGAGGCAAGGAATCGGAATAGAAGTTTGGCTTGGAAAAAGAGGCAAAAAACTAGGGTTAAAGAGCCCAAAACCGCCTCTCGCAACAGTTCACCGGCTAGCCGGTGAATTCGCCGGTATGCCGGTCGCGAGGGCGGCGGAAAAAAATTACTAAATTCGAAAAATCCCTTTTTTTTTCCTCAGACGCAAGCGTCTTGCGTCATTGCTGACGCAGTGATCAGAGACTTCGTTCTCCTTGGCCGGCTAGCCCGCGGATTCGCCGGCATGCCGGCGGCATGTCGATGGCGCATTTCAAGACGCAGCGGCCTTGCGTCGTTGCTAACACAAGGACCAGAACCTTCACCTTCCTTGGCCGGCTAGCCGGTCAGTTGACCGGCATGCCGGCGGATTATCGCTGGCGCAAATCGTGACACAGCAACGCTGCGTCATTGCTGACGCAGTGGTCAGAGAGTTGGGGTCCTTCAGCTCTTTTGGCCGGTATGCCGGCCAGCTCCCCGGCTAGCCGGTCAAACCTGCTGTGGACTCCAATTTTTTTCGTTTTCTCATCGTTTTGACCCCAAACTCAAGACCATTATACCCCTGAAATCATCATAAACAAACACCCTTCCTCATTTCTTAAGAATAAACACTAAATTCAACGAAAACTTAACTAATTTACACTACGGAAATTGAAATACTAAAACTAATATACAAGAAATTGGCTTTTGTTTAACGTCGTTAAGCTCGACGGGTTACCTCGTGCTTCTAAGGAGCTTCGAGGAGGTACATGACCTCTCCGGGATGTGGGTCTTTTGCACGATCGGTATCTTCACCTCCATGATATATCTTTAAGCGATGACCGTTCACCATGAATGTACGGTTTTCAAGTGGATGCTCTATCTCTATAGCTCCATGAGGTGTGACCGTGGTCACGATGTAAGGTCCTGACCACTTCGATCTTAATTTCCCCGGATAATTACTGAATTTTGAATTATATTTCAACACTCTTTGTCCCACTACAAATTTCTTCTCTCGAATTCGATTATCATGCCATCTCTTGGTATTTTCTTTGTAAAGTTTAGCATTTTCATAAGCATGTAATTGGAATTCATCAAGCTCATTGAGTTTCATCATTCGATTCTGACCAGCTAGAGTAGGATCTAAGTTTAACTTCGCAATAGCCCAATATGCACCCATTTCAAGTTCAAGAGGTAAGTGACAAGCCTTACCATATACCATTCGATACGGAGAAGCACCTACTGGAGTTTTGAAAGCAGTACGATAGGCCCATAGTGCATCATCTAATTTCGTAGACCAATCTTTTCTAGTAGGACCAACGGTTTTCTCTAAGATAGATTTTACCTCACGATTTGATACTTCGGCTTGTCCATTGGCTTGTGGATGATAAGCAGTAGATACACGATGTCTCACTCCATATTTCTCTAAGACTGTCTTCAAATATTTATTAACGAAATGAGTACCTCCATCGCTAATAATTACTCTCGGAGTGCCATGCCTAGTGAAAATATGCGATTTCAAGAACTTAATCACCACTCGTGAATCATTTGTTGGTAAGGCCACAGCTTCTACCCACTTAGACACGTAATCAACAGCTAATAAGATGTAGAGGTTACCATTTGAAGGAACGAAAGGACCCATGAAGTCTATACCCCAAACATCGAATATTTCAACTTCTAACACATTATTACGTGGTATCTCATCCCTCTTGGATATGATTCCGGTAAATTGGCATCTTTCACATCTTTTCGTATATTCATGACAATCGTTTATAATAAAAGGCCAATAGAAACCAGATTATAATACCTTAGCAGCAGTTCGATCTCCTTTGAAATGTCCACCATAAGGTGAATCGTGACACCCAGCTATAATCGCCTCAATTTCTTCCTTAGCTACACATCTTCTTACCATTTGATCAGCACACACTTTGTAGAGGAAAGGATCCTCCCAAACGAACTGTCTTGCACGATGAGCTAATCTTTTTCTTTCTTGATAAGTTGAACCTTCGGGAAAGGAACCACTTACCACTAAGTTTGCAATATCCGCATACCAAGGAGCTTCATAATCACGAACAACGAATAAACTCTCATCTGGAAATTCTTTTCTAACTGCTTCAGTACCACTATTCAACTCTGAACCTTCTAACCTCGATAGATGATCTGCAACCTGATTTTCACACCCTTTTCTATCCTTGATCTCTAAGTCGAACTCTTGAAGCAATAAAACCCATCTGATTAACCTCGGTTTAGCATCCTTCTTCTCCATAAGATATCGAATCGCTGAATGATCTATATAAACAATAACTTTCGCTCCAAGAAGATAAGAGCGAAATTTATCGAATGAATACACAATTGCTAGCAACTCCTTTTCTGTAACTGTATAATTAACTTGAGCACCATTAAAAGTTTTACTAGCATAATAAATCGAATGAAAAACTTTCTCTTTTCTCTGTCCTAATACAATTCCCATACACAAATCACTCGCATCACACATAACCTCAAACGGTAAATTCCAATGTGGAGGTAATACTATAGGAGCTGAAATAAGCTTTTCTTTGATTGCTTTGAAGGCCGCTAAACAAGCTTCGTCAAAAAAGAATTTGGAATCCTTTTCGAGTAAGTTGCATAACGGTTTAGCAATCTTAGAAAAGTCTTTGATAAATCGCCTATAAAAGCCAGCATGGCCAAGAAAACTTCTTACCCCCTTAACAGAAACAGGAGGGGGAAGAGTTTTAATTACCTCTATCTTCGCTCTATCGACTTCCAATCCAACACTCGAAACCTTGTGACCCAGAACAATACCTTCGCGAACCATGAAATGACACTTCTCCCAGTTTAAAACCAAATCTGTTTCTTTGCATCTGATTAACACTTTCTCCAAATTATCTAAGCATTTATCAAAATCATCACCAAATACAGAGAAATCATCCATAAACACTTCAAGAAAGTTATCGATCATATCCCAGAAGATAGCCATCATACATCTTTGAAAGGTAGCAGGAGCATTACATAACCCAAATGGCATTTTGCGATATGCAAAAGTACCAAAGGGGCAGGTAAATGTTGTTTTATGTTGATCTTCCGGAGCCACGTAGATTTGATTATACCCAGAATAACCATCCAAAAAGCAATAGTACTCTCTTCCGGCTAATTTGTCTAACATTTGATCAATGAAGGGCAAAGGGAAATGATCTTTTCTGGTGGCCTTGTTCAGCTTTCTGTAATCCATGCAAACTCTCCATCCAACTACCGTTCTTGAAGGAATCGCTTCATTTTTATCGTTAAGAACTGTTGTCATTCCTCCTTTCTTTGGTACACACTGAACCGGACTCACCCATTCACTACTCGAGATGGGATAAATAATCCCCGCATCTAAAAGCTTGATCACCTCTTTCTTCACTACATCCTTCATAACGGGCATTAATCTTCTTTGACCTTCAACTGAGCGTGCGTTAACATCTTCAAGTATAATTTTGTGTTGACAATAGGATGGACTAATGCCTTTGATGTCAGCAATTGTCCAACCTATTGCTTCTTTGTTGGCTCTTAACACACGCAACAGTTTATCTTCTTGAGGACCTGTTAAATTAGCTGAAACAATAACAGGTAGAGTTTCATTAGTACCTAAATACGCATACCTCAAGTGTGCTGGTAACGGTTTTTCTTCCAATTCTGGAGGAGATTCAATTGAAGGCTTCTTTTCAGGAACAATCTCCCCTGGTTCTCTCACAGGTTCATAGGCGAGACGCCTATACTTCGGATTTTCAGAATTGAGAGCTGCCACTGTTTCGGCAAGCTCCTCCATCATCTCAGGTGAATCTAATGTCAAGGCAGCCTGCAAGATATCATCAAAATTTAAACAATTAAATACCTCTTGCGATGCCTGCTCAACTACATCCATTCTGAAGCAATCTTCCTGAGAATCTGGAAACTTCATAGCTCGAAATACATTGAATTTGACTTCCTCGTCTTGTATCCTCATCGTTAATTCGCCGTTCTCTACATCGATTAATGTACGCCCTGTGGCTAGGAATGGTCTACCCAAAATAATGGGGACATTTCTATCTGCATCGTACTCAAGTATTACGAAATCAACGGGAAATATAAGTGTACCTGCCTTAACGAGCACATCCTCAATTCGGCCTTCAGGATGTGCAAGAGACCTGTCCGCCATTTGCAAGACCATAGAAGTGGGTCTTGCTTCTCCAATTTTTAGCTTATCAAAGATTGATTTGGGCATCAAATTGATGCTTGCACCCAAATCGCATAGTGCTTTTCCTTTCCATTCTTCTCCAATCGATATCGGAATCGTAAAACTCCCAGGATCAACTAATTTTGGAGGTAATTTACTCTGGCAAATCGCGCTACACTCTTCAGGAAGACCAATCATCTCGTTATCACAATAAGGCCTTTTGTTAGTGAGGGCCCTCTTCAAGAACTTCGTATACTTAGGAATATCTCGAATAGCTTCTAGTAACGGAATATTAATACTTAGGCCCTTCACTCTATTAAAGAATTTCTGAAAGTCAGCCAGATCACCCTTTTTCCGAACTCGCGATGGAAACGGTGGTGGGGGGCGATTACTAACAATATCATCTTTCTTCTTTGGAATCTCACTTGGCCTTACTATTTCTTCAACCTCACTATCTTTCTCATTCTCTTTCTCACCCACTTCCTTTTCTTTTCTTGGAAATTCTTTCTCTTTCATAACGGGAAAAGGAGGTGGAGGAAGGTTCTTACCACTTCTTAGTGTAACAGCTTTGCAATCTTCATGTTGTCTCGGATTTTCTGTGTCACTAGGGAGTTGCCCTTGTGGACGCTGACTAAGCTGTTTTGCAAATTGTTCCATTTGATTCTGTATTAATTTCATATTTGCTTCTGACGCTTGTTGACGTTCCATAGCTTGTGTTTTAAGAGCAATTAAACTTTCAACGGTTTTCTGAAGTGTAACTACTCCTTGTGGATGGGCAGGTAAAGCTTTTTGGTTTAAGGTTTCATCGTAAGTATTCTGAGGAGCTTGTCTTTGTACATAATTACCCTGGTTCTGTCCTCCTTGATAATTGTTGTGTGGTCTTGGATTGTAATTGTTTCCTTGGGGACGCGGCTAATACGCATATGTAGGATTGGCTGCCCCATTCGGATTTGAGTATTGAAACCCAGGATGGTTTCTGTTAGGTTGATATCCATTACCACTTGAATTAAAGTTACCTCTATTGGATACAAACATCACAGGCTCTTGGTTATTCGGACAACTTTCCTCATCATGATCATCTACCCTGCAAATCGAACACATATAGACCTCTTGTGCAGCTTGCACAACTACCTTCTTACCCGAAAATCCTTCTTTTACAGCTAAAGTAAGTTGTTTCAACTGTTGCTCTATAGTATTCTGAATCTTGTTCTCAAGCGTAGCAAATTTTTCTTCGATATTAACATTATTCACTCCTTTAACCGGTGTTCTTACTGAAGTCCACCCAACTTCATTCTTGACTGTTCTTTACAAAATGACTTTAGCATGCACGGGTTGAACTTGAAGAAAACCGGCACCACATAACAAATCCAACTTATCTCTCGAAGTTCCATCAAGGCCTTTGTAATATATTTTCATTCGTTGTTGTTCTGTAAATCCATGATCGGGAACCCTTCTTAAACGCATCTGAAATCTTGTCCAACTCTTACCCAAAGTTTCATCATATTCTTGACGGAAATGTGTTAACTCAAGTTGATCATCTAACCTCATGTTACTCGGGTAAAACCTGTCAAAGAAAGCAGTTTCTAATTGGTCCCAGTTTGTTATCTTCGTAGGTTCTTGTGTATCGTGCCATTCACTTGCTCTATCAATGACAAAGAATCGAAACGCAGCATAATATAGTTGTTCTCTTGAAACCCCTTGTGTGATGTAAGAATCACATATCTGCTTAAATTTCTGAACGGCTCGGATAGGATCTTCTTCTGATCTACCACGAAAATTTCCAAAGTTTTGGAATTGAGCTAACATACCCGGATCTGGACGAAATCTTGGAACATTAATATCTGGAGCACCTACTCCTAGAGCAGGAACACGAAATGGAGCTTCTGGTGGACCATTAACAAACCATGGATCTTGATTCATCACTATCTGAACTTGAGGATTAGTATTTAGTGGTTGAACTTGAGGAATAATGCCTGGAGCTAAAGGTTGGCCATTTGCATCTAGCTGGCCTTGTCTATTATTCTGTTGATTCTGAAGATTGATAATCTCCATTCTGTTAACTAACTCGTCTACTTCTAAAGCTTCTTGTTCTCTTCTTCTCTTGTTAGCAAGTCTGATCAGCGATTCTGGATTATTAAGGATCGGAGGTGTTCGCTCTAGATCCTTGAATAGCCTTCTTCGCATACACCAAACCTAAAAACCTGAAAAAGATAAACAAACCAAAAGCGTAAAACTGATAAAATAAAATAAATGCAACTATCACTAAAGGATAAACATCGTGGTCACACGCTACCGTCCCCGGCAGCGGCGCCAAAAATTTGGTGGTCCTTTGTGTGTTCTAAAATAAATGCAATAAATAATCGAACCACAACCGCAAGTGTACGGTTGTCCCAAGTAATATAGTTGATAAAACAGATTCGTTCCAAGGACGGGATGGTTGACTACAATGCTTATCCACTAATGAGTGATTGCACTTATGAAAGCAAATAAGGATAATATGTTTGATTGGTTTTTGTATTAATGCTAAGTAATAAAAGACTAAATGGAAAATGCAATTAAAAGCTAAGACGCAAGTAAAATGATGTAAAACGCAAGTATGAGAAGATAGCACTTGAGAACGCAAGGGGTCATCCTAATCCTATTTCATAACCTATGCTGTTTAAGGGTTAAATTGGTCAATTACAATGGTCGGGATTCTAAATTCCTTATACCCCCGTCAGGGTGGACTATAAGGCGATCCTAGAGTGTCACTAGTCCCGCCAGGGTAAATATGATCCACTTTTGGATGTTTAAGTTTTATTACCTCATTGGCCCTAGGATTAGCTAAGCTCGTCAGAATCAATAGCTTCTATCCTAGATTGAATAAATGGTTCTGTATCTAAACCCTCCGTCAGGATGATCCAATTGCCACTAATTGGAATAGCCTAGATACTAATACTTGTTCCTAGTTCATGACGCTAAAAACAGTAAACATTCACAATTTATCGAAAAGGGTAAAAGACACAATCTAATTTAATTTAACAGAAACCCAAATTCAACATATGAAATTCAATAAGATTTGGGAGTTACCCATATAGCATTCTCAAGCGCTAAAATGTGTTTAGCTCATATTAATTGAAAACAAAACTAAATTAAATAAAAGGGAATTCATATTGTCTTACAAAATTAAAGATAAAAAGAACCTAATTTCCGGAATAGGAATGACTACGAACGGAGATATAGACCCTCTCCAGCTCTTGTAGCTTCTTCTTTCTTCCTTCTGTTGCTTCTCTCTGGTGTTTAATCTTATAGAATGTGAATTGTTGTGAAAATAGAAGTCAAAGGCTCCTTTTATAAGTGTAAAAACGGATTAGGGCTTGGACCTAAGAATAAAACACTAATTAAATGTCCAAGCCCAAATTCTAAGCCCAAAATCCCGTAACTGCTGATACACCTTCACTAAAACGGCTTTTCCCGCTTCGTTATTACTCCGATTGACCTCATTCCAGTTGCTAAAGTTCCGTAACTCGATAAGGAATGTTTTATCGTCAAAGGTCAGCGGCTAAATCATCTCTTAAGCACCTCGAAATCAGCAATCTATGGCCTGGAAAATAGATTTTCAGCTCTAAAAAATAATATCTTCGGGATTTATCTTCAAGTCTTGACTCCATATCATGATCTTTGACTTTCTCCTCGGATTCCTCTTCTAGCTAACATCTAAAACCTGTAAACTTTACACTAAAAATACCAACATTACGCGCAAAAGCTTAATAAATTAAAAATGCTAGAAATAAAAGAGGAAAATCATATTATTGCATATTTAGTCCAAAAGTCTATCAAATTGATTAAATAAACACCAAAAATGATGTCTCCTAAGGGTCGAAAATAAGAACAATTAAGGAGACATCAATAATGTATAATCTATGAATTCTAATTCTTCTATCTAAGTTTCTTTGGGAATTACATGTTTTAATTTGATATTAGCTTCTTACTTTATATTTGTTTATGTGTTTTGATTTAATGTCTTTCCTAGAACTGATCACTTTAGGATTGTTTTAATAGTAGTTAGATGGTCTCCTTGACAGGGTGTTTAACTATTGAACCACCACATAATGTCTAGTGTCGATATTAGTTCTGACAAAACATGATTCTAACTAGATAGTCATTAGGGTTTGTTTTAATCACCATATCACCAATTGATTGTTGCGATTGCTTAGGGCCTTAGTAGCATTTAATAACCCTATTCTAAACCACGTCTTGGTTGTGCCGTAGCCCCCTTAGTCGCTCTCAAGGTCTAAGGTATGGGAATTTAGAATCCTGACTAAGTATACCAAGAGCTAATATTCTCCCTTATTAACTAGATTTATAGATAGAATTAGAAGGATTAGTGCATACTAGCAAAACCTGAGCTATATTCTCTCATCTCATATTCTTAATCTTTTACTTTATTGTCTTTTATTTTCTTAGTTTAATTCTTAATTTCGAAAATTCAATCTCTTTATTGTCTGTCTTTTAATTATTTACTTTTACTCGTTATTGCTATCCACTCGTATAACACACTTAAGTCCCTGAGAACGAACTCAACTTATCAACTAAAACTTGCATACGTCCTGTAATACTTGCAGTACTGTGCCTGTCTAGGGTGAGAGTGCGTAATTTCTTGACTTAATTCTATCTTGTTTTTATCACACCCTAGGCGACACCAGATGTCATTGGAAAAATTACACAAGAAGTCTTCAATGAAGCAAGCATAGATGATGATCTTGAGGAAGCCTTAACACTTGAATCACAAGAGGAAAACGAGATTCCCCTGACGAAGTTGCTGCATTAGGATCAAATATACGAGAACTACTTCGAGAATCAGGTGACATTGAACCCATAAAGCAACCATCCATAATATGTCCACCTGTTCTCGAAGAAAAACCCCTTCCAGATCATCTACGTTATGCATATTTAGGTATGAACAAAACTTTGCATGTTATTATTTCTGTTAACCTTTCAGGTCCTCAAGAGGAGAAGCTACTTCATGTACTTCGTGCTAACAAAGAAGCAATCGGATGGACTATTGCTGATATCAAGGGAATTAGTCCTTCCGTTTGCAAACACAAAATCATTCTTGATAACGAAGGTGGGCGATCTATAGAGGGAAAAAGAAGACTCATGCCAGCTATGAAAGAAGTAGTGAGGAAGGAAGTCATCAAGTTGCTAGACGTAGGAATTATTTATCCAATAGCCAGCAGTGATTGGGTTAGTCCAGTGCAATGTGTTCCAAGAAAGAAGGTATCACTACCATCCTTAATGATCAAGGTGAAGCCATACCATCAAGAACAGTTGTGGGGTGGCGAGTATGCATGGATTACCGAAGACTCAACAAAGCTACAAAGAAAGATCACTTCCCGCTACCATTCATTGATCACATGCTAGATAAACACGCAGGGAGAGAGTATTATTGTTTCCTTGACGGATATTCGGGTTATAATCTGATTTGTGTGGATCCCCTTAATCAACACAAAACAACTTTTACTTGTCCGTTTGGCACCTTTGCTTATAGAAGGATGCCGTTTGGTTTATGTAATGCACCTGCCACGTTCCAGAGGCGCATGATGGCTATATTTTGGGACATGATTGATAAATACTTGGAGGTTTATATGGATGATTTTTCGGTGTTCGGAGATAGTTTTGATGATTGTTTGAATAATCTTGAGAAAGTCCTTGTGAGATGTAAAGAAAAAGATCTTGTGCTTAATTGGGAAAAATGCCACTTCATGGTTGAAGAGGGAATTGTGTTGGGACATAAAGTTTCGAAGGCAGGAATGGAGGTTGATCATGCTAAAATTGAAGTTATCAAAACACTACCACCTCCCGTTTCTGTAAAAGAAGTGAGAATTTCTTGGGTCACGCAGGATTTTATCGAAGATTTATTAAAGATTTCTCCAAGATCGCCAAACCGCTTTGTTCTTTACTCGAAAAAGGATACTCCTTTTAACTTTACTGACGAATGTCTTCAAGCGTTTTCGACGATCAAGGAGAAACTAATCTCCACACCTATTGTTATTTATACCTCCTGATTGAAAAGTTCCGTTTGAACTTATGTGCGATGCTAGTGACCACGCTATGGGTGTTGTGTTGGGGCAGAGGAAAGACAAGTTATTTCACACGATTTATTATGCAAGTAAGACCTTCAACGCGGCCCAGATGAATTATACAGTGACAGAGAAAGAGATGTTGGCCGTAGTATATGCGTTTGATAAATTTCGTTCCTATCTGACTGGGAAGAAAACTGTTGTATACACGGACCATTCAGCTATCAGATACCTTATGGAGAAAAAGGACGCTATGCCGCGTCTTATTAGATGGGTACTGTTGCTTCAAGAGTTCGACATAGACATTCGAGACCGAAAGGGATGCGAGAATCAAGTTGCTGATCATTTATCAAGGCTCGAAGGATCTGATGCAAACAAGGAACCATTATTGGTTAAAGAGGTATTCCCTGATGAACAACCTTTTGCTATTAAAGATGCGTTTGTGCCATGGTATGCAGATCTAGTCAACCTCATCGTGAGTGGTGTATTCCCCAAGGATATCCATCCAGAACAAAGACAAAGATTATCTCACCAGGCTAAACAATACTATTGGGATGAACCATACCTTTGGAAAATTTGTAGTGACCAAGTAGTTAGAAGATGTGTCCATGAAGGAGAAGTTGATAAGATTATAGCAAGCTGTCATAGTTCACCATATGGAGGTCACTTTAAAGGCGATAGAACTGCAGCTAAATTCTTCAATCTGGGTTCTATTGGCCTACCCTACACAGATATTGTCATCGTTTTGTCCAGTCATGTCAAAGATGTCAGTTCACTGGTAATATATCAAAAAGGGACGCGATGC
The DNA here is from genome assembly GCA_029959085.1 of Nemophila menziesii. Classification (NCBI taxonomy): domain Eukaryota; kingdom Viridiplantae; phylum Streptophyta; class Magnoliopsida; order Boraginales; family Hydrophyllaceae; genus Nemophila; species Nemophila menziesii. The sequence continues at coordinate 13,477,981 of JARWIR010000011.1, read as the reverse complement.
CGCTTAACAATATTCTAGAAGTCGAAATCTTTGATGTATGGGGAATAGATTTCATGGGACCTTTCATTACTTCCCATGGAAATCTTTATATTTTGCTTGCGGTAGATTATGTATCAGAATGGGTAGAAGCAGTGGCAACACCAAAGAACGATGCTCAAACAGTGATAAAATTCTTAAAGACAAATATCTTTTCAAGACATGGTACGCCACGTGTTCTCATCAGTGATAAAGGTGCCCATTACATCAATTCTCAACTGAGAAACCTCCTTCGTAGGTTTGGAGTGAGACACCGCATTTCAACTGGTTATCACCCACAAACTAACGGTCAAGCTGAAGTTTCTATACGGGAAATCAAATCTATTCTTGAGAAGACCGTGAACAAAACGAGGAAAGACTGGTCATTAAAGCTAGATGAGGGCTTACAAAACAACATTTAAAACACCAGTTGGGGCATCTCCATATCGCATGGTCTACGGCAAAGCGTGTCATCTACCTATTGAACTTGAAGCTCGAGCCTTCTGGGCTATTAAAACTCGGAATCTTGATCTAGAACTGGCTGGGAAACAAAGGTTGATGCAATTGAACGAGTTGGAGGAGTTTCGCTACCTTGCCTACGAAAATTCACGCCTTTACAAGGAGAAAACAAAGAGATGGCATGATAGACGACTCCGACCAAAGCATTTCGAGAGAGGACAAAAGGTACTATTATACAACTCTCGATTCTCGAACTACCCAGGAAAGCTGAAATCCCATTGGGGAGGACCTTACATTGTTACGAAAGTCACACCTCATGGAGCGATTGAAATTGAACATCCAACCGAGCAAATGACATTCATGGTGAGTGGCCAGCGTTTGAAAAGATACCATGACGGTGAGGACTTTGGACGAGAGGAGACAATCCATCTCGTAAAAAACGCTTAGCCTGAGGTACACGTCTAACTCAAAGACGTTAAACAAAAGTGCTCTTGGGTGACACCCCTTGTTTTTAATTGCTTTTTACATTAGTTTATTGCTTTGTAGTTATAATTTTAAGTTAGTGTAGATTTTTAATTGTGTTTACTAGCTAATAGGAGAGAAAGGTAGTGCGCTATTATGCAGGAAATGAGTTTGGGGTCAAAAGGAAACACTTGGAAAAATTCGCAGGTCATTCCGGTATGCCGCGCCTCATGTCCGGTATACCGCGTCATGAAAAACCCGTGACCACGGGTATATGACTCGGGTTTTCTGCCGAGAGTTCAAAAATCGAAGGTTGACAGGTCTGGTATACCGCGCCTCATGTCCGGTATACCGCAGGAGGAAAAACCCGTGACCACGGGTAGGAGACTCGGGTTTTTTGCCGAGGAGTGAAAAATTGGAAGACGCGTATGTCGGTTTTGAGGAGGTTTAGGCCTATTCGAACTCTTACCTTATCAAACTTTAGCCTAGCCCCTCCTACACGAAATTTTCAGACCCAAACACTATAAATACACCTTGAAGCTTGTACAAACCTCCACAATTAACAAAACAACATCAATAATTTTCTCCTCCATCCTCCATAAACACAATTTCTTCATCAAATCCATCACACTACACCATTAAACACCATCAAGAACATCAAGCTTTCAAGATTTCTTCCAAGATTCATCAAGAAACCTTTCTCTTTCATTAATTCCAAGCAACAACCTCAAGCTAAACCAATTTATCTTAAACTTTTAATTCATCCTTGGTATAAATTGAGTTGTGGGTAAATCAAACATGACTAATAGATCTGATGCTATGGAATACAAGAGAAAGTGTACCATCTTAGGGAAGAACAAGAATTTGCCTGGAGCCACCATTGAAAAACCTATCAACCTTGATGAGGCTACTGAAGAATCAAAAGAAAAGGCACCAGCACAACCACTACCAAAGAAATTAACCGCTAGAATGTCTGTACCAGCAAGGCCTATGAAAAAGAAGAAGATTCATGATCAATTTTCTTCTACTTCTTCCTCTAAGGATGATTATGATATTCCCCCATGGGCTCTTAAATTACAACATGAAGTTGAACGTTTACAAGAAGAAAACAGAGAACTTTGGGTGGATTACACAGATTAATTCACAGCTGGAAGATATAACAATGGACCGGGATATTGATAATTCTTCTTCTCTATCTTCTTCGGAGGAGCAGGACATAATGGATCTCTATGGCCAACCGGGTACGCCACTCTTATTATTTTTCTTAATAGCTTGTATGCATTAGGTAGTTTAGTTAGTTTTAATTATAAATTTTATTTCTTCTTGAGTCTTTTTCGAGTCGTGGGGACACGGCTCATTTTTTAGTTGGGGGTGGGGATTCGTTGTCCTCATATTCCTTTTTGTTTTTGCATAAAATTTAAATTTTTTAGGTTGAATTGAGGCATAGAATATGTTGAATGTACCTATGTGAGCATGATTTAATTAGGTCGATGATAGTAAGTAGTATGTTTTTGAAAGATGTTACAAATTTGTTTAGCATACATGTATGAAAACAGGAAATAAAAGATAGAAAAGTTAATGAGCAATGCTAAGAAGTCATGTTGAAACTTAGGGAGAGTTATTTGGTATGTAGAATGTGAGGTTTAACATTAGTTGAAAACCCACTTATCTATGAACTAATAATGAAAAAGTAACAAAATCCGGTAGTTAGAAAAAGGAATAAGGCAGTTCTTTCATATTGAAGCCACTTGAAGTCTTTTTATACCTTCTCACCCTTTTCATTTAATTATTGTTATTATTTATCCGTCTTAGCCCCTCTAAGCCTTTCTAAAGTCTTTTATTTAACCACATTATAATCCATACCCTTAGTTGTTAGGACTTATCTATATGACCCGCACTCGAATCGCAAAACCTGAAACAAGTCGTTTTTAGAGCTTGAGTTTGGGGTGGTGGGTTTCATAATTAGGGACATTAGGATTTGGGAATTGTAATTGTGATTTTATTGATGATGAAAAAGTTATTATTGTAACCCTTTGTCGGGGTAATAGTGAATGAAAAAGAAGCTACGAGCTAAAATTGCCAACAAGGGCATAAAAAGAAAAATATATATATATATATATATGAAAAAATAGCGTGATATCTCAACATTAAAAAGAGAGTCATAGCTATACAAGAGAAAAAATTGATATGAAAAGAATATATATATACGGACCGGCAAAGTGGAATTTGTATATCATCATAAAAGGTTTTATTTAAAATTATTGGGGATGCACATCAAAAGCATCAATAAAATGGGTTGAGTGAGAACATCTTCGAGTGGAAACTCAAGCTCTAGGGCGATTCGTTGATGGCTAGTGAGGAGAGAGCCAAAAGCTCACTTTTCATTATCCAAATATACCACACCGTCCCTAAGCCCCGTTATAACCAAAGACCTTAGGATTTCTAACTACTTGGTGGAGAAACAATTGAGCTATTAGGTAGTAGGTAAGTGGACCATTGAATGCTATAATAGGACCTACGAACAACCTATAGCCATTAGCATGAACTAAGTTATCAACCTCTCCTTCGGGCATTGCGAAATTAATCTTGACTTGAATTCATGGATTGTAGATTACGTGTATATTGAGCATACTTGTGCATTATTTCTTTAGAATGACTACATGAGACTTTTTAGATACTATGCTCTAGGATCATTCATTATGTTCTGTTCTTATTCTCCTCCTACTTCTTCTTCTTGTTTATATGACTTCCCTACTATTCTTTATTTTTATTGTATCGGGACGATACAACTTTGAGTTGGGGGTCTTGATGTCTCCTCATTTGTGATAATAAAATCTATTTCCGAGACATCATTTTTGGCGTATTTATTAGTTTATAGGTCGATTTTAGCTTGAATTAGTGTACTTTCCTATTTTGGATCTTGAATTGATTAATTATTATTTTTAGAGCATATTGGGTTTAAGTATTTATTTAGTGTGAAGCTTTAGAGATATATGGTAATTAATTAGAGTCCAAGTTGGTTCAAAGAGCTAAAGAAAGAAGATAAACATGGAAATTGAAGATAAGGAAGTAAAAGCTAAAAATATGGAAAAGGAAAAGCTGCCTTAAATCTGAATTTCTGCACCTACGACCACAAATTAGCTTATATCTTAAAATCAGTGAGGAATCTGGAGAAACGGTCAAGAGCATAGTTAAATATCTTTCCGAGACGATGAATTTCGACTACTCATACGCGTCAATCGAATGAGTATTGAAGCTGTTAGGACCAAAACAAAAACGGAGCTGATTCCATGTTTTTGGGCTACGAATTTGAGTTGGGCTAGGAGCCTAATATTTACCTTTTCCTTCAAGAAAAAGATTAGGTCAACCTATACACTATAAATAAAGCCTCTTAACACTAGAAAATCATCCTTGGTTAAACCTTAAGCCAAGAGAAAGCTTACAACAAGGGAAAAGAAGTCTGGAAGGAGCTGTTCATCATAATGTCTTCTTCAACCTTTGAATTTGTAATTTATTTCTTTTCTTCCATTAGTATGAACTAAATTTCTATTAGCTTAAGTTTTTAGCTTATATGTATGAACCCTAGTTTTGGTTAACATCTATCTAATTTGGGAATTTTATGTTTCAAATTGAACTATTGTTTTTATTCTCTGTTTATGTGTTTGGATTTATATTCTGTGTTCTTGTGGATCGCGACCATATAGAATTACCATCTAGTAGTTAGGTCACCATTGACAACGGTGTTTAATTACAAGTTTAGCACATAACGTCTAGTATTCAGTTTAGATCTGATAAATCCACCTAACTAGATAATCACCATGGTTTAGTGTATTGCTATTTTACCAATTGCAGGAACAGTTTGCTTAGGACTCCTTATTGACACAGGTAAACCCTATTTAAAACAACCTAGCGCAATTGGAACCGATTATTGAAATACTACATAATTCACCCTTACATGTTTAGAACGGCAAAACTAGTGGGGATTACATGCTATTTACTCAAGCTAAACTCTCATACTAACTTCTTCTCTTGCATTTAAATTCCTGTCTTTACTTTCTTAGTTTAATTTAGTTAATTGAAAACCAAATAAAAATCTATTTGTCTTTACTTTTTCTGCGTTTTATTTATTCTAGCTTTTAGTATTTGCACTTGATTATTGCATAAGATTCCCCTAACCTTCGTAGTCTCTGCGGAACGAATCTTACTTATTTATTAAAACTTGCATACGATATGTATACTTGCAGAACCGTGCTCAGCTTAGGGTGTTTATTTGCATCTAGTTTATACATCTTTTTATCACACCCTAGGCCACACCAATGGGAAAAAGAGACATATTCGCATCAGACATGGGTTAGTAAGACAGTTACTGAAAAATGATATGATAGCCTTGGAATATGTACGATCAGAGAACAACCTAGCTGATCCGTTTACCAAAGTCTTAACCAGGAGAGTAGTCCTGGAGACGTCGAGGGGATGAAATTAAAACCCATTAATGGGGAACATGTGACCAATGAGTCAATGTGATTCTCTCCATCCCTATGGCTCAAAACAAAATCGTCTTAAAATTCATAGCCACTTGTGGTGGTCCTGTTGAGAAGGACTTGATGAATAAGACGTACTGGGTTTTAAAAATCATAGAGAATTCATAGCCTAAATGGAGGTCCTTTCGAGAAGGACTTGATGAATTCACGGGTAATCACGAGTCCCAAACTTCATAATAGAATGTTAAAAGGAGACGTCCTTAAACAATCTTTAAATGAAGAAATCAAAAGTTCATAGCCCATAAAGGGTGGTCCTTAGAGAAGGACTTGATGAACTGAAAGGTGATGTTCGAGGAAACTATGGCTTTCAGCAGGGTAGAGTATGTGTTGTGGGGGTCTCGATCGAAAACCGTTAAAGTTCAAGAGCAAGTTCACTTAAACGGAATTCGGTGGTTGTCTCACTTCACTACGTGTCAATTCAAATCGAAAGATATTGCCACTTAAGTACAATTCACCCAAATACTGATAGGTATAGAAACCTGATCAATGTCTCTCCAAAAAGACCCTGAGTGGAGGATTGTTGGATTAATGATTGTATATTTATTAACTTAAGTGTATAATCGTTAATCTGATCATGTTCTTTTAGAAGAAGCGGAAGAGACTTAGATTAATATAGAGGATTAACTAAGACTCTTACCATTCCCTTTGAGAAGTGGAAAAGACAACCTTTGTGAAGGATTTTGTCCCACATAGGAGGTGAGTAAAAATGTTTATCTATATGATGTCTCCTCATTTGTGATGATTTAATATATTTCAGAGACATCATTTTAGGCATATTTATAAGTTTATAGGTTGACTTTAGCTTAATTTAGTGCACTTTCCTATTTTGGGTCTTGAATTGATTATTTATTATTTTTAGAGCATATTGGGTTTAATTATTTATTTAGTGTGAAACTTTAGAGATATATGGTAATTAATTAGAGTCCAAGTTGGTTCAAAGAGATAAAGGAAAGAAGATAAACATGGAAATTGGAGATAGAAGGAAACAGAGTTCAATTAGGAAAAGGAAAAGCTGCCTTAAATCTGAATTTCTGCAGCTACGCCTAAAGAAGTGGTGATAACTCCAAAAACAAGCCGATTTTGGAAGATTCCTTTCATGGGGATGTAGATAATTCGCTGAGGATTCTTTTGGTATATTGTGGAGCAAAAACCGACCAATAACGAGGAAGATATGCTCAAAACAGTTCAGTAGTAATTATCTTTATTTCCATACGAATTTGAGTTGGGCTTAGAGTCCATTACTTAACCTTATCTCCAAGAAACGAATTAGGTTAACCTATACACTATAAATACAGCCTCTTAACACTCTTAAATCATCCTTGGCCAAACCTTAAGGCCAAGCAGAAGCTGCAACACAAGAAGAGAAGTCTGGAAGGAGATGTGCATCAATCATGTTTTCCTCAACCTTCAATTCTGTAATTCTTTTCTTTTCTCTTCTTAGTATGAACTAAATTCTATTTAGTTTGAGTTTTAGCATATATGTATGAACCCTAGTTTTGATTGACATCTATCTAATTTGGGAATTCTATATTTTAAATTGAATTATTGTTTTTATTCTCTGTTTATGTGTTTGGATTTATATTTAGTGTTCTTGTGGAACCATGGCCATATAGAATTACCATCAAGTAGTTCGATCACCATTGACAACGGTGCTTAATTACATGTTTAGCACATAACGTCTAGTATAAGGTTTAGATCTGACAAATCAACCTAACTAGATAATCACTATGGTTTAGTACATGTTACTATTTACCAATTACAGGATTAGTTTGCTTAGGAAGCCTTATTGACACAGGTAAATCCTATTTAAAACTACCTAGAGTAATTGGAACCGATTATTGAAATACTACATAATTCATCCTTACATGTTTAGAACAGCAAAACTAGTGGGGATTACATGCTATTTACTCAAGCTAACGTTCATACTATTCTCTTTTCTTTTATTTATTTGTCTGTCTTTAATTTAGTAGTTTAGTTTTCTTATTAAAACCAAATAAATATATATATCTTTCTCTTCTTTCTATTTGCGTATTATCTTTCTATCTTTTATATCTGCACTTGATAATTTGCATAAGTTCTCTCTAACTTTCGTAGTCCCTGAGGAACGAATCTTACTTATTCATTAAAACTTGCATACGATCTGTATACTTGCAGAACCGTGCTAGCTTTAGGGTGATTATTTGCATCTAATTTATATATCTTTTTATCACACCCTAGGCCACACCAAGTTTTTGGCGCCGCTGCCGGGGACTACATCGTTAGTCCTTGTGCAATTATCTTGTGTTTTTATTTTAGTTAGTTCTATTTTACGCTTTTTCTTTTAGTTTTGTTTTACAGAATTTTTCTAGGCGAGAGCAGATATACTAGGAGAAGGAAGTTTCGTATTACTAGATTCTGCAGAAATGGATGAGATAAACCAGCAAATGGCTGAATTAAACAAACAATTTGCTCGGGGAAATCTAGTACACATATCACCTTCATGTCCCTAGTTGTGGAGCAAGAGATCACTCGTGGGAATATTGCATGAATAATCCAGCTTCAATTTCTTTCATACCTTATCAAAGAAACCATTATCATGATGGTTATTATCAATCCCAAGGAAATTACGCTGATTATCAGCCCCCACAGAATTACAATTGGGTCGGAGATCAACAGACTTATTATCATAATAACCATTATTATGATGATTATTATCAACCACGACCACAATCTTATTATCCTTCACAACCTATCTATCAAGAAACGCCGATTTATAATGAAGCTTATCAATAACCACCTCCTTATTTAATGCAGCAAACCGTACAAGAACAACCTTCGAGTTTGAATTCAACCATGGCTAAGATAATGAACCTAATTGAAGATATGGAGATTAGCCAGCAAAGATTCCAAAACTCATCCAACACGCTTAAGAAGATTGAGCATACAGTGTCACAAATGGTGAATAAACTGCAAATCTTTGCCGAAGGGCAACTCCGAAGTGATACTAGTGCTCCAGAAAACAAAGTTTGTCATGTAGTTGAATTAAGAAGTGGAAAACAACTACCTCCACCAAGACCAGAACCAGAACCAGTCCCTATTCCAGAAACGGGGGGAGAAGAAACAACAGAAGATACAGTCGAAGAGGTAGTTGAACAAAAAAGTGTCCCAGAGAAGACACCAGAAAAGAAAGAGAGCCCAGTGGTAACCGACACATGTCCTCCACCACCATACCCTTCACGTGTCAGAAAAAAGGACAATGACCTGGAATTCAAGAAGTTCGTTGACATGGTGAGCAAGTTAGAGATTAAAATACCGTTTGTAGAAGCTCTCAAGAGAATGCCGACATATATAAAATTCATGACGGACATTCTTTCTAACAAACGAAGATTCGAAACTGAGGATATGAGTGGATCACCAGAGGAGTGTAATACTATCGAGTTACCACAAGAAACACCCATTCCCACGAAATCTTGGATGGAACCATCCATGATTATGAAGAATCGAGCTGAAAATTTCGTGGGAATTAGAGGCAAAGGGTGGAAATTTCGTCATCCTTAATCGAGGTAACACGTCTAACTTTAAAAGACGTTAAACAAAAGTGCTATACGGGAGACAACCCGTAATTTCTTTTATGTTTTTACGTTTCCAGTTTTTAATTTATGTTTAGCTTTGTTGTTTTTAGCTGATAATGCATATTTGAGAAAGGTATTAGTGTTTTTGATGATTAGGTATTGGAGATATCGAGTTAGGGAAGGCGAACAAAAATTTTTCGGAAAAATGGAAGCAGGGGTGCGGTATACCGGACCTCAGCCCCGGTATACCGCAGGTGAAGAAAACCCGTACCACGGGTAGCTGCCACGTGTTTTATGCCGAGAAGAAAAAAAATCAAGCTGATGGGTCCGGTATACCGGACCCTATACCGCGCCATGCACCGCACGTCCAAAACCCATGCCACGGGTAGCTTCCACGTGTTTTAAGACGAGGCGAAAATTTTGAACGCTGACGAGTGCGGTATACCGGACCATATGCGCGGTATACCGCAGCGCGCCGCCAGAGAAAGAGAGATGCAGATTTGGGTGTATAAAAGAGGGTTAATGCTTTTAATTCCGAATTTCATAAACCTCAAGCCTCTTTCTCTTCTCCAAAACTCTCCCAACTCCATTGAAGCTCATACAAACCTTCCCCAATCATCAAAACACTACCCAGTCACCATAAAAACACATCCAATTCATTCTCCACATCATTACAAAGAAGATTCAACCACCTATATTATACCAAAACACATGGAATCAAAGAATCAAAAGCTTAAATTTCAGTAATTCATCCTACAATTTCTTAAATCCATACCAATCCATGAAGAATCCATCTTACCCACATAGAGAATCATCATCAAATCACCTTTCCTAACCCAAATTAAGCTTGTTCAACCAATAATCTAGAGTTTCAAATTTCAAGAGTGATTAAAGCTTTGAGTTGGGGGTCAATTGAGATGATTAAGAGAACATGAACATTATTTACTGTAAGGGAGATGAAGAAAAGCAAGGTATTGGATTGAGAAGAAATCAAGTGAGAAAAGTCCTAGTTCCAATTCAAATGGTAAAACAAGTCAAGAGAAGAGAGGTCAGCTAGCTTTGTTGATTCAATAGGCTAAAAGGTTCTAACTTTAGTGAAGAAAACAACACAACCTCTACAAATCGAAGACTCTACACCCAAAGAAAAAGAGAAAGCTTCAATGGCCATGATAGCTTCTCCGAAGAAACAATTAAAGGAACTACCTTTTGCTTATGAGAAAGTATTTGAAGAAAAAGTTGATAAAGGAGAATGCAAAACGATTCTTTGTGGATTTGGAAAGATTAGGTTGGTCTACGCTCATGGTAAGACGTTCTAAAAACGTTCTTTTTGTGAATTGTATTATGTGAGGAGAAGAGGAAGATGTGGCACAGTTGATCTATGAGGAGGTGATACGGATTTTCGATCCTTCCCATGTCGTATTTAATGCAATATCCTACTATGATCACGTGTCTTGATCGGGAATCGAATAAGAAGTTGGGTGAAGAAGAAACACGTGAATTTAAGATGAGTAACAATATTGCCAATGCTTGGATCATGGAAGTTTTGAGAGTAACGCAACTTTCATAAGAAGAAAAGGAGTACCTCATAACACTCCTCGAGCAATCAAAGAAAAAAATCCAGCAAAATCCTATCTTGGATGTCGATAAGGCGAGGTAATAGCCTCGAAGAGTATGTTTTCTTTCTTCCCTACCATTTATTTATGTGCAATATGTGTGCTAATTTTAAATTTTATTCTTTCTTGAGTCTTTTTCGAGTCGTGGGGACACGGCTCATTTTTGAGTTGGGGGTGGGGATTCGTTGTCCTCATCTTCCTTTTCGTTTTTTCATAAAATTTAAAATTTTTTGGGTTGAATTAGGCATAGAATATGTTGAATGTACCTATTTGAGCATGATTTTAATTAGGCCAATGATAGTAAGTAGTATGTTTTTGAAAGATGTTACAAGTATGATTAGTATGCATGTATGAAAACAGGAAATAAAATATAGAAAAGTTAATGAGCAATGCTAAGAAGTATGTTGAAACTTAGGGAGAGTTATTTGGTGTGTAGACGTGAGGTTTGAAATTAGTTAATTCTATATGGGTGCACTCCACTTATCTATGAACTAATAATGAAAAAGTAACAAAATCCGGTAGTTAGAAAAATGAATAAGACAGTTCTTTCATGATAAAACACTTGAAGCCTTTTATACCTTCTCCCCCTTTTATTTGATATTTGTTATTATTTATCCGTCTTAGCCCCTCTGAGCCTTTCTAAAGCCTTTATTGAAACACATTATAATCCATACCCTTAGTTTGTAGGACTTATCTATATGACCCGCACTCGAATCGCAAAACCTGAAGCAAGTTGTTTTAGAGCTTGAATTTGGGGTGGTGGGTTTCATCATTAGGGAACATTGGGTTTGGGAATTGTAATTGTAAATTTATTGATGATAAAAAGTTATTATTGTAACCCTTTGCCGGGGTAATAGTGAATGGAAAAGAAGCTACAAGCTAAAAATATGCCAACAAGGGCATAAAAAGAAAGAATATATATGAAAAAATAGTATGATATCTCAACATCAAAAAGAGAATCATATCCAGAAGTCAAATGAGAGTCAACACATAAAAAATCCTCTCTAGCCATTCATATCACCTAACTTTTATTCCACAAAATCTTTTTTGTTATACACCACTTTATCCACTTCTACCCACCTTTTTCCTTTTTTTCCTAGCTGATTTGGTGTTTATCCCAATATCTGGGATCTATCACCAAGTCAACTTCAAAAAATCATTCATTCATTTCAAAGCTTTTCAACCGACCACCACCTCCAAAATATAACCCACCCTTAACCCTTCCCACTCCATCGTGCTAAACTCTCAAAATGACGAAAATGTTAAAATCAAGCAAAGTGAATCAACAAAGTAACTCAAATCCAAAGACGAAGACGAAATATACGAATATCACAAAGCTAATGTTCTCTCCTCCCAGTTCTGAACCTGATAGAGAGAGTGAAATTGGTCATGAATCGAATTTTATCGTCACGTCGGCGGAAGAAGCAGAAATCCAAACGCCGATTGTTACTCCAATACAAACTCCAAAAGATAAATCGGAAGAAATTATGAACAATAAACCTGTTATATGGTCAACGTTGTTAAAAAAGAAGGTTGATGAGGTCTATAAGCTGGAATTTCATTCTCCGAACAAAGACGGAGATAAAAAAGTCATAAGACCACCTCCAGATGTATTTGAAGAAGGAGACAAGTTATGGGTTCATTGTTTAATTGGTCAATTTCTCGATAGTCCACCTAATTTCTATGCTATAACAAACTTCGTCAAATTTCAGTGGAAGAACTTAGGTAAGATTGAAGTTAAATCGAGTGGAAAAGGTATTTATGTATTCAAATTTGAAAATCAACAACAAAGCACCAAAGCCATGGAGCAAATCTGGCATATAAATGGTAAACCTCTTCTTCTTAGGCCTTGGAGTGCTGATGTTCAATTTGAAATGATAGATGTTACGAAAATTCCAATTTGGGCAAAACTTGTTAATGTACCGATGAATCTGTGGACTCAACGAGGCTTAGGCTATGTAGCGAGTGGAATTGGTGTTCCAATCCAAATGGACTCAGTGACTGAATCAAAAACGAGACTGGGTTATGCTCGTGTCTGTGTAGAAGTAGACACTAAAGAGAAATTACCTGAAGTTGTGTATGTTGACATAGGAGCTGAAGAACTTCATGAAGTTAAGGTTGTTTATGATTGGAAACCCACAATATGTCTAAAGTGTAAAAGATTTGGCCATGTTGAGGAAAAATGCAACAATACTCAAAATATTTGGAGACCAAAGCAACCTAACACAGAGAATCAAAGAAATGATAAACAAAAAGCTGTTGATGAAGATTGGAGTGTTGTTAAAAGTAAAAGCACTAAGAATTATGAAGGAGAATCAAGTAAAGGCCAAAACACAAATGATTATGGTTTGGTTTCTACTAAGAATAAGTTTAGTGATCTACAGGAAGCTGATACAAACATTGATAAGGATGTCCTGCAGTTCATTAATCATAATGGAGGAAATGAGATAACAAGACCTCCAAACATATGAATTTTGCAACCTGGAATGTTAGAGGCCTAAATAATGTTCTGCGTCAACTTGATGTGAAGAACTTTTTAAGTAGGAATAAAGTTAAATTAGTTGGTCTATTAGAAACAAAAGTTAAAAGCCACAACTACGATAGTATAATTAAAGCTCATTTCTCCAATCTAGAGACACTACACAACTATAATGCGGATGAGTCAGGCCGTATTTGGATATTATGGGACATAAAACTATTTTGAAGTCAAGCTCCTTAAAGAATCTGCTCAAGCTATGTTTATTGAAGTAAAAGACTTAAGCAATAGTGAGGTATATTTTATTGAATTTGTATATGCGTATAATGATGATGACATGAGAAGAACACTTTGGAATGACATAATTCAATGGTGTGAAAACAACAAGAACAATAAAGTATGTGTACTGGGTGATTTTAATGAGATACTCACAATACAAGATAGACTAAACTGTGATTCTCTTGAGAAAGGAGCTATTGAATTTGCAGAGTGTATAGATGATGCTAACTTACTTGAACACAGTTATATTGGTCAATATTATACCTGGACAAACAAAAGTTCCACTGATAACATTAGAGCAAGTAAAATTGATAGAGTTTTTATTAAATTAAAATTGATGGAGAAAAAGATTTCAAATGTAAGCATAATTCCTCCTTCTACCTCTGACCACTGTGCTTTGGTAGTTAATATTGGTGAAGACAAAAAGTTTATACCTAGCTCTTTCAAGTTCTTCAATGCTTGGACTAATCATGAAAAGTATATAGAAACTGTTAAACAAGCCTGGAAAGCAGATATTGAAGGAAATTGGATGTTCAAACTGTGTATGAAGCAAAGAAATACTAAGATAGCCTTAAAAAAGTTTAATAATCTATATTTTAAAAGGAATGCTGATAACATAGAGGCTCTCAGAACTCAGCTAAATAAAATTCAAACTTGTATTATGCAAGGTAATATGGATTCTCAGATTCTCAAAGAAGAAAAAATTATAGAGAAAGATCTTGAAATTGCTATAATCAATCAACATAATATATTAAAGCAGAAAGCTAAAGCTACTTTTGCTATTGATATGGATTGTAGCTCACGGTATTTCTATAAGATCATAAAAGGAAGAATTGCTAAAAACAACATATCTTCACTCATAACTGATAATGGAGATATGATAACTGATCCAGAGCTCATCAAGAAGGAGTTTATTAATTTCTATAAAAATCTACTTGGCTCAGAAGATAGTGAAGAGGAAATTTGCTCAGTCTCAACTATTAAACAAATTGTCTCCTCTAGAATAAGTAATGATCAAATTCAACAGTTAATTGCTCCTGTTACTGAGAAAGAAATTAAAGATGCTATGTTCTCCATAAATGAGAACAAGAGCCCTGGACCTGATGGCCTTAATTCTAGCTTCTATAAAACATCATGGAATGTAATTGGAGAAGATTTCATCAAGGCTATTAAACAATGCTTTGAAACAAGTCAGTTGCTATCTCAAGTAAATGCTACTAAACTGGTGCTAATCCCTAAGGAAAAAAATGCTTCAAACCTCAAAAAATTCAGACCTATTTCATGTGTTAACACAACCTACAAGACAATCTCAAGAATTATAGCAAATAGGCTGAAGAAAGTACTAAACTCTATAGTGTCAGTTAACCAAGCTGCTTATGTAAGGGGAAGATATATAAGTGATAACATACTTGTTGCACAAGATATAGTCTCAGAATATAGAAAGAGAGATGCAGAACCTAAGTGTACTATTAATCTTGACCTTCAAAAGGCCTATGACAGTGTTAACTGGAAATTCTTACTTAATACACTTCATGCTTTCAATTTCCCTGAAAAGTTCATCTCATGGATTATCATGTGTGTATGTACTCCTCATTATTCAGTGAGTATAAATGGACAGTTGTGTGGCTATTTTAAAGGGAAGAGAGGGCTCAGACAAGGAGACCCTCTCTCACCCTATCTATTTGCTATAAGTATGGAAATCTTCACAGGGTTATTTAATCACATGGCTAAGAAAAGTCAATTCTACTATCATCATAAATGTAGAAATTTAAAGCTCAATCATATGATTTTTGCTGATGATTTACTAATTTTCTTGAAGGCAAACATCAGCTCAGCTAAGGTAATTAAGGAGGCACTTGACTTATTTACAAGACTATCTGGTTTAAGAATAAACTATGGTAAAAGCGAATTATACTTTGGAGGTGCAGATAATAATATAATTCAAAATATCTCTTCAATTCTCAACATTAAGACATGTAAATTACCTGTCAGATATCTAGGTGTACCACTGAACTTAAAGAAATTGAATATATCTGATGGTAACAAGCTAGTGGAGAACATTTGTAGTTGTATTAACATATGGTCCTCAAAGTTACTTTCATACGTAGGAAGGGCTGAGCTAATCAAAACAGTGTTAATCAGTAAGATATTGTTTTGGTGTAGAGTCTTTCTATTGCCAAAACAAGTGATATATAAACTTAATCAAAAGATTAGCAGTTTTCTGTGGAAAGGGAATTCAGATGGAGCTTTTGGTGCAAGAATATCATGGCAAAACATATGTGTTTCAAAAGCACATGGTGGATTGGGAATTCCTGACATTGAAAATTTAAATAAAGTATGTCTACTTTTCACCTTTTGGAGAATGTACTCTCAACCTAATAATCTATGGAGTATGTGGGTGAATCATAATATAGTAAGAGGGAAATGCATTTGGAGTTTAGACATAAAGAATGCTCACTCCTGGATATGGAAGCAGTTAATGAAAATTAGAGGTACTGCCTATAATTTCATTTATCACAAAGTAAAGGATGGTAGTAGTACTTTTCTCATGTGGGACAGATGGTTAGATGGGAAAAGTGTTCAAGAAACTCTAAATTGTGACATTGATAAGCAGAGTATAAATAATGACAAGACAGATGCTAGTTGTTTTGGTAGACAAAGATGGAGATTACCCCCTAGAGTAGGCAAATTACTACCTTATCTAAACAATGTTATCTTATCACAAGGAGCTGATCAGAAAATATGGACACATACTAGTAAGAATACTTTCTCTTTTAAAAAAAATCTTGATCATATATCTATTCATAAATCTGAGGTGAAATGGTATAAGTTAGTATGGGCAAAACAGAGTATTCCTAGGTGCTCTTTTATTGCCTGGCTAGCTGTACAAGACAGGCTACCCACAAAGTTGAGAATGGTGAGCTGGGGAATACAGGTTAATTCACTCTGTAATTTTTGTAAAGCTTGTTCTGAAGATATTGATCATTTACTCATTAACTTCTCTTTTTCGAGAAGAATAGTTAGAAGAATGTTGGAAGTATGTGAAATAAAAACTTATCCAAATGACTTAGATGATTTAATTGAGCAAATGATTCAGTGTGGTTGTGATGAGATGATTAACTTGTTTGGAATCTTCTTCACATCGTATATGTATTGTATGTGGTGTGAAAGAAATGATAGGGATCATGGTGCTACAGGTCTAAATGAGGATCAACTGTGGAAGAAAATTTATAGCTTAAGTCATATTAAGCTTGAGCAGAAAAAATTCAAAAACAAAAGTGTTAAAAGCCTCGTGAAGAAAATAGGAGATGTGAAATGGGCTAAAGGATTGGGCTGACTTCATCAAATAGGTTATATTTTGAAAGTTATGTAATAGTGTAGTTGGGCCTTAAAGTTATTTTGAAATGTTTTTAGTAATGTGTAAAGTCCACTTCGTTTTTCTGGCCATGTTGGACCGAAAAGTTAGTGGACTAAGTAGAAATGAGTTTAAAAGATATTTGTAGTTGGGCTTTATTAATAAAAGTTTGATTTAATGATCAAAAAAAAAGAGAATCATAGCTATACAAAATAAGAAAAATTGATATGAAAAGAATATATATTTGGACCGGCAAAGTGGAAATTGTATATCATCATAAAAGGTTTTATTTGGGATTTATTTGGGGATGCAACTCAAAAGCATCAAAAATTGGGTTGAGTGAGAACATCTTCGAGTGAAACTCAAGCTCTAGGGCGATTCGTTGATGGCTGGTAAGGAGAGAGCCAAAAGCTCACTTTTCATTATCCAAATATATCATACCATCCCTAAGCCACGTTATAACCATAGACCTTAGGATTTCTAACTACTTGGTGGAGAAATAATTGAACTATTAGGTAGTAGGTAAGGGGACTATTGAATGCTATATTAGGACCTATGAACAACCTATAGCCATTAACATGAACTAAGTTATCATCCTCTCCTTTTGGCATTGCGAAATTAATCTGGAGTTGAAGTTATGGATGGTTGATTACATGTGTATTAAGTATAAGTGTGCATTATTTCTTGAGCATTACTACATGAGACTTTTAAGATACTATGCTCTAGGATCATTCATTATGTTCTGTTCTTATTCTCCTCCTACTTCTTCTTCTTTATTATACTACCCTACTGTTCTTTACTTTTATTGTATCGGGACGATACAACTTTGAGTTGGGGGTCTTGATGTCTCCTCATTTGTTATGATTTAATATATTTCAGAGACATCATTTTAGGCATATTTATAAGATTATAGGTCGACTTTAGCTTAATTTAGTGCACTTTCCTATTTTGGGTCTTGAATTGATTATTTATTATTTTTAGAGCATATTGGGTTTAATTATTTATTTAGTATGAAGCTTTAGAGATATATGGTAATTAATTAGAGTCCAAGTTGGTTCAAAGAGTTAAAGGAAAGAAGATAAACATGGGAATTGGAGATAGAAGGGAACAAAGTTCAATTAGGAAAAGGAAAAGCTGCCTTAAATCTGAATTTCTGCAGCTACGCCTAAAGAAGTGGTAATAACTCCAAAAATAAGCCGATTTAGGAAGATTCCTTGCACAGGGACGTAGATAATTCCCTGAGGATTCTTTTGGTATATTGTGGAGCAAAAACTGACCAATAACGAAGAAGATATGCTCAAAACAGTTCAACAGTAATTATCTTTATTTCCATACGAATTTGAGTTGGGCTTGGAGTCCATTACTTAACCTTATCTACAAGAAACGAATTAGGTCAACCTATAAACTATAAATACAGCCTCTTAACACTCTTAAATCATCCTTGGCCAGACCTTAAGGCCAAGAGGAAGCTGCAACACAAGAAGAGAAGTCTGGAAGGAGCTGTGCATCAATCATGTCTTCTTCAACCTTCAATTCTGTAATTCTTTTCTTTTCTCTTATTAGTATGAACTAAATTCTATTTAGTTTGAGTTTTAGCATATATTATGAACCCTAGTTTTGATTGACATCTATCTAATTTGGGAATTCTATGTTTTAAATTGAATTATTATTTTTATTCTCTGTTTATGTGTTTGGATTTATATTCTGTGTTCTTGTGGAACCATGGCCATATAGAATTACCATCTAGTAGTTCGATCACCATTGACAACGGTGCTTAATTACATGTTTAGCACATAACGTCTAGTATAAGGTTTAGATCTGACAAATCAACCTAACTAGATAATCACTATGGTTTAGTACATGTTACTATTTACCAATTACAGGAACAGTTTGCTTAGGAAGCCTTATTGACACAGGTAAATCCTATTTAAAACTACCTAGCGAAATTGGAACCGATTATTGAAATACTACATAATTCACCCTTACATGTTTAGAACGGCAAAACTAGTGGGGATTACATGCTATTTACTCAAGCTAACGTTCATACTATTCTCTTTTCTTTTATTTATTTTTCTGTCTTTAATTTAGTAGTTTAGTTTTCTTATTAAAAAACCAAATAAATATATATCTTTCTCTTCTTTCTATTTGCGTATTATCTTTCTATCTTTTATATCTGCACTTGATAATTTGCATAAGTTCTCTCTAACTTTCGTAGTCCATGAGGAACGAATCTTACTTATTCATTAAAACTTGCATACGATCTGTATACTTGCAGATCCGTGCTAGCTTTAGGGTGATTATTTGCATCTAATTTATATATCTTTTTATCACACCCTAGGCCACACCACTATATAAATTAACTCACCTATGTATTCCTATCACAATAGCTAGTCACAATGGAAGCTAAAAGGGAACAAGGAAGCCCCCACACGCGCGCACCACCACCACCACCACCCGCCCGCCCGCCCGGGCTGGCACGGCACCGGCACCAGCACCTGCATGGGGCGTGGGACGTAGGGGAGTTTGGGGAGTTTGGGGAGTCAAAAACTGAAAAATGAAATGGGTTTTCCTATCAGCTCTTATAGTGGTCGTTGACAATTCAGACTCAACTAGGAGATAAAACGTACAGACATGTCACCAACAATCACGTAGTCAACACGTGGGAATATCAATTCAACCAGCTGTTATAGAATATAAAAACGTGGTGATTAAAGAGCCAACCAAAATGTCAACCCAATCAAGTCAATTACGGGAGGTAATTAAGGGACTTAATGGGGACGTTTCGGATGGCATTGGTTTGACCCCTCACCTCTCCCTATATAAGAGCTCCCACTCCACCAATACCAGCTACGAAACACACCAGAAAGAACAAACACTCTGCCTCACCTTCTCTCTAAAAACGTTATAGTTAAGTTACGTTTTTCCAACAACCGTCGGTAATTGTTTTTTCTGTCATTTCCGTGTAAGTGTATTTCATTCATTTCCGTGTAATTGTAATTCGTTTTCTTGTAATCGTAATTCAATTTTTCTGTAATAGTTAGTTTACACTAAAATTGTTTTTTACTTATTTTGTTTTTTGGAAACCATTTCATTTGTCAAAACCGGTGATTATTGTAATCACAGGTTATTGTTTGTATGGTTTTTGGCATTCCATCCCCTAAAGTTCAAATTATTAGCATTATACCCCTAAGGTCTAATTTCCTGTAATCCTCTTTTTTTTCACTTTTATTGCAAGTGTGCGCATGAAATAAACCTTAGGGGGATAGAATGTTGATAAAAAACCATATGAGAGTAAAATGTTAACTAAGTAAAGTTTTAGGGGTTGGAAAATGCAAAGAATTGTTGTTTGTATCATTGTGTTGAAATACACAAACCAAAATAAGTCGAAGTTCATGGAACTCTTCAACAATCAAGAAAAAATCAATGAATATGGATGGACAATGAATCTGATATATCGATGAACAATGAATTTTGAAGACCGATGGCCTAAATGAACGTACTGATGAACCTTTAGATTATAATGAATTTAGTACTTTGTCTTTTTATATATCTAGACAATATTTAATTTACTTAGCTTGTTTAGTAGTATAAATATCCATCTTTCATTTGTAAGTTTTCATATCAGAAAAGTGAGAAGAAAAACAAGAGAGAAAAAAAATAGAGTTCATTTTGTAAAAGGCAGTAGCTTGTAAAAATTATTATCAGAAATATAAGTATAGTATTTGAGTTGTATTTATCTTCTTTTCCTGTTCTTCACTACATTGGGACCAACATAGTGGTATCAGAGCCAAGATACGTGAAACACCATGTCTAATGGTTTTGTGCAAACTCAACTACCAATACTTACTCTGAAAAATTATGATAAATTGAGCATTCAATGAAGGCTCTCTTTGGATCATATGATATTTCGGAGATTGTTACAAATGGATACGATGAACTAGATAAAGGAGTTGATGTTAATGCACAACAAGCGAATGCTTTAAGAAACTAGAAAGAAAGATAAGAAAGCTTTATATTTTCTTTATCAAAGTGTTGGTGAAGCAATGTTCGAGAAGATTGCTGAAGCAACAACGAGGAAAGAAGCATGGGACAAACTTACAACTCAATTCAAAGGAGTAGATCATGTTAAACGTGCTCATTTACAATCACCCCGTGGTGATTTTGAAAGTGCCAAAATGAAAGAAGGTGAATCAAATTCTGACTTTTGTTCTCGTCTATTATCTATAATAAACCAAATGAAAAGGAATGGAGAAGAAATAGAAGAAATTCGAGTGGTAGAAAAAATACTACGATCACTCACAAAAAAATTTGAGCATATTGTCGTGGCAATTGAAGAGTCAAAAGACCTGGATGAACTCACAGTAGACGAGTTGATGGGTTCCTTACAAGTGCACGAGTAAAGAATGAAAAAGGATTCTAATGATGTCCTGATTGAGCAAGCTTTGTAATCAAAGCTTAACATTAGTGGTTAAAGAGGCCGGGGTCGAGGATCTCAACGTGGTGGTAGAGGAAATAATTTTCGAAGTCGAGGTCGAGGTAAAGGAAACTTTGACAACCTAAATCAAAATCAGCAAAGTAACACAAACAATTTTTTCGGGGACGAGGAAGAGCTCGTGGAAAAGGAGGTCGTGGACAAGATAACAAAAAAATATTGAATGTTACAATTGTCACAAATATTGACACTATACATCCGAATGTTGGAGCAAATATCCTGACAAAGATGATCAATCAAATTTTGCTCAAAAGAAAGAAGATGAAGATGTCACACTACTTTATGCACAAAAAGACTCCAACAAAGAACAAGATGTATGGTTTCTTGATTCAGGAGCAAGTAATCATATATGTGGTAAGAAGGATATTTTTGAAGATCTTGAAGAGTATTTTCATGGAAACGTAAGCATGGGAGATTCCTCCAAGGTTCCGGTAAAAGGCAAAGGTAAGATTAAAATTATACAAAAGAATGGTGTTTCACAATATATTTCAAATATGTATTATGTACCTGATATGAAAAGTAATATTCTAAGCCTTGGGCAATTACTTAAAAAGGGTTATGTAATACACATGGAAGATCTTTGTCTTTATTTAAAAGATGCACAAGGACAACTTATCTCCAAAGTCAAAATGGCGAGCAATCGAATATTTTTGTTTCATTTAAACACAACTTCTGAAGAGTGTTTACAAGGGATGATAAGAAATGAGTCATGGAAATGGCATCTTCGATTTGGTCATTTACATTTTAGTGGCTTAGAGCTCTTGTTAAATGCAAATATGGTAAGTGGATTACCATCGATTGAGATATCTGAATTTGTGTCCGAGTCATGTACTCTTGGAAAACAACGAAGAAATGTTTTCAAAGTGGAAAATCATGGAAGCCCAAACACCATTGCACTTGGTTCATACTGATATTTGTGGACCATTCGAAACTAAATCTCTATGATGAAGTAAATATTTCATTTCTTTTATTGACGATTTCAACCAAAAGTTATGGGTGTATTTGATCAAGGAGAAGTTAGATGCTTTTACTACTTTCAAAAGGTTTAAAGCATCCGTTGAGATGGAAAACAGCTACAAGATAAAAATCCTTAAATCAGATAGAGGTGGCGAGTATACCTCAAATGAATTTCGAGATTTTTGTAGAGAGCGAGGCATCAAGCAACAATTTACTACATCATACACTCCACAACAAAACAAAATGGTGTTGCAGAAAGGAAGAACTGTATCATCCTTAACATGACGAGAACGATGATAAAGGAGAAGAATTTGTCGAAGAATTTTTGGATTGAAGCCGTGGCATGTACTGCTTATTTGCTAAATCGTTGTCCAACCAAGAGTGTGAGAAATATGACACCGCAAGAAGCTTGGAGCAACTATAAGCCAGATATTAGTCATCTCCGAGTTTTTGGTTTCATTGCTTATGCTCGTGTTCCAGATGCAAAAAGAAAGAATTTGGATGATTGAGGTGAAAAGTGCATCTTTATAGGAAATAGCGAGGAGTCAAAAGCATACAAACTTTGCAATCCACTAACAAACAAAGTAGTGGTGAGTAGAGATGTCGTTTTTAGCGAAGATGAAATTTGGAGGTGGAACTAAGAAGATTCTAGTAAAGAGAATCAAAATGAAGTTGAAGAAGAGGAAACAAACCATCAACATCAAGAACCACTTGTCATGACACCTCAACAAGTCATAAATCCTCAAGACAATGAAGGTCCTGGTAGTTTTTCTTCTCTGGGAAGAAGAATGCGAAGCTTGACGTAATTATATGACGAAACTGAAGAGATGAATTAGGTATGTCTTTATGTCGATCATGAGCCACTTTCATTTCCGGAATCCGTGAAAGAAGATTCTTGGAAGAAAGCAATGATCGCAGAAATTCATTCAATTGAAAAAAATAATACTTGGGAATTGACGTCTCTTCCAAAAGGACATAGACCTATTGGAGTCAAATGGGTGTATAAAATAAAGAGGACGGAAAAAGGAGAAATTGATCGCTACAAGGCAAGACTTGTTGCAAAATGATACAAGAAGAAATATGGAATTGATTATAATGAAGTGTTTGCCCTTGTTGCTCGCTAGACACTGAGAATGTTGATATCGCTTGCAGCTCACCATAAATGGAAGATACACCAATTGCATGTCAAATCTTTAATTTTGAATGGTATACTTGAAGAAGAAGTTTACATCGAACAACCAGAAATTTTTACCATAAATGTAAAGAAAATAAAGTATACTGACTGAAGAAAGCTTTGTATGGCTTAAAGCAAGCTCCCCGAGCGTGGAATTCTTGAATTGACAATTATCTTATCGAGAATGGTTTTGTCAAATATCCATTTGAGCATGCACTTTATTCGAAGAATAATTATCAAGGTAAAGTGTTAATTGCATGTCTTTATGTCGATGGCTTGTTTTTTACGGGAAATTGTGAAGAAATGTTTGTTCAGTTCAAACAAGCCATGTTCAAGGAATTCGAAATGACAGACTCTGGGCTTATGTCATTTTTTCTTGGCATCAAAGTACATCAACAAGAAGGCGGAATATATATTTCACAAAAAAGGTATGCCTTAGAACTACTTGAGAAATTTAAAATGGACAACTGTAATCCCGTAGAAACTCCGATGTCACCTGGTTTGAAATTGACAAAAGAAGGAGAAGGAAAATGTGTGAATTCCACATTGTTTAAAAGTTTAATTGAGTTTGCGATACCTCACAATCACAAGGCCAGATATTGTTTATTCTGTTAGTTTACTGAGTTGTTATATGGAAACTCCGAAAGAGTCTCATTGGCTTGCAACAAAAAGGATACTAAGGTACATCAAAGGTACGATAAATTTTGATCTAGATTATACTTATCAAGAAGATGCTATACTGTATGGATATTCTGATAGTGATCGGGGAGGTGATCAAGATGAAAGGTAAAGTACCAGTGGGTATATATTTTTCCTTTGGTCTATAGCATTTTACGTGGACTTCAAAAAAACAAAATGGGGTTTCATTGTCTTCGTGTGAGGCTGAATATGTTGCATTATTCAGCAGATTGTGAAGCAATTTAGTTAAGAAATTTATTGAAATATTTAAATCATGAACAATAAGATCCGCCTATTATTTATGTAGATAACAACTCAGCAATCGAGTTGTCCAAAAATCCGGTACAACATGGAAGAAGCAAGCATATTGATCTTAAGTTTCAGTTCTTAAGAGATCATGTGAAAGAGAAGGAGATAATGTTGGAGCATTGTAATACTTCAGAACAAGTTGCAGATATTTTCACAAGGACGTTACCAATAGTAACTTTCAAGAACTTAAGATCATTACTCGGTGTGAAAATTATTTTGGTTTCAAGGGGGTGTTGAAATACACAAACCAAAATAAGTCTAAGTTCATGGAACTCTTCAACAATCAAGAAAAATTTAATGAATTTGGATGGACAATGAATCTCATATATCGATGAACAATGAATCTGGAAGATCGATGACCTAAATAAACGTACTGATGAACGTTTGGATTAGAATGAATTTAGTCATTTGTCATTTTATATATCTAGATAATATTTAATTTACATAGCTTATTTAATAGTATAGATAGCCATCTATCATTTGTAAGTTTTCATATCAAGAAAGTGAGAAGAAAAACAAGAGAGAAAAAAAGAGAGTTCATTTTGTAAAAGGCAGTAGCCTGTAAAAGTTATTATCAAAGATATAAGTATAGTATTTGAGTTGTATTTATCTTCTTTTCTTGTTCTTCACTACATTGAGACAAACGTAGTGGTATCAGAGTCAAGATACGTGAAACACCATGTCTAATAGTTTTGTGCAAACTCAACTACCAATATTTACTATGGAAAACTATGATAAACGAAGCATTCAAATGAAGGCTCTCTTTGGATCATATGATCTTTGGGAGATTGTTACAAATGGATACGATGAACCAGATGAAGCTGTGATGTTGATGCACAACAAGCGAATGCTTTAAGAGAAACGAGGAAGAAAGATAAGAAATCTTTATATTTTCTTTATCAAAGTGTTGGTGAATCGATGTTCGAGAAGATTGCTGAAGCAACAATGAGCAAAGAAGCATGGGATAAACTTGCAACTAATTCAAAGGAGTAGATCGTGTTAAACGTGTTCGTTTACAATCACTCCGTGGTGATTTTGAAATTGCCAAAATGAAAGAAGGTGAATCAAATTCTGACTTTTGTTCTCGTCTATTATCTATAACAAACCGAATGAAAAGGAATTGAGAAGAAATAGAAGAAATTCGAGTGGTAGAAAAAATACTACGATCATTCACAAAATATTTTGAGCATATTTTCATGGCAATTGAAGAGTCAAAAGACTTGGATGAACTCACAATAGACGAGTTGATGGGTTCCTTACAAGTGCACGAGCAAAGAATGAAAAAGGATTCTAATGATGTCCCGATTGAGCAAGCTTTGGAATCAAAGCTTAACATTAGTGGTCAAAGAGGCCGAGGTCGAGGATCTCAATGTGGTGGTAGAGGAAATAATTTTTGAGGTCGAGGTCGAGGTCAAGGAAACTTTGACAACCTAAATAAAAATCAGCAAAATAACACAAACCATTTTTTTCGGGGACGAGGAAGAGCTCTCGGAAGAGGAGGTCGTGGACAAGATAACAGAAAAAATATTGGTTATTACCATTGTCACAAATATGGACACTATGCATCTGAATGTTGGAACAAATATCCTAACCATGATGATCAATCAAATTTTGCTCAAAAGAAAGAAGATGAAGATGTCACACTACTTTATGCACAAAAGGACTCCAACAAAGAACAAGATGTATGGTTTCTTGATTCATGAGCAAGTAATCATATGTGTGGTAAGAAGGATATTTTTGAAAATCTTGAAGAGTATTTTCATGGAAAAGTAAGCATGGGAGATTCCTCCAAGATTCCGGTGGAAGGCAAAGGTTAGATTAAAATTATACAAAAGAATGATGTTTCACAATATATTTCAAAAATGTATTATGTACCTGATATGAAAAATAAGATTCTAAGCCTTGGGCAATTATTTAAAAAGGATTATGTAATACACATGGAAGATCTTTGTCTTTACTTGAAAGATGCACAAGGACAACTTATCACCAAAGTCAAAATGGCAAGCAATCGAATATTTCCATTGCATTTAAACACAACTTCTGAAGAGTGTTTACAAGGGATTAAAAGAAATAAGTCATGGAAATGGCATCTTCGATTTGTTCATTTTACATTTTAGTGGCTTAAAGCTCTTGTGAAATGCACATATGGTAAGTGGATTACCATCGATTGAGATACCTGAATTTGTGTCTGAGTCGTGTACTCTTGGAAAACAACAGAGATATGTTTTTCAAAGTGGAAAATCATGGCGAGCCCAAACACCGTTGCACTTGTTTCATACTGATATTTGTGGATCATTCAAAACTGAATCTTTTGGAGGAAGCAAATATTTCATTTCTTTTATTGACAATTTCAGCCGAAAGTTAATGGTGTATTTGATCAAGGAGAAGTCAGCTGGTTTTACTACTTTCAAAAGGTTTAAAGCATCAGTCGAGATGGAAAACGGCTACAACATAAAAATCCTTAGATCAGACAGAGGTGGTGAGTATACCTCAAATGAATTTTGAGATTTTTTTTAGAGATCGGGGCATCAAGCAACAATTTACTACATCATACACTCCACAAAAAAACGGTGTTGCAATAAAAGGAAGAACCGTACCATCCTTAACATGACGAGAACGATGCTAAAGGAGGAAAATTTGTCGAAGAATTTTTGGGTTGAAGCCGTGGCATGTACTGCTTATTTGCTAAATCATTGTCCAACCAAGAGTGAGAGAAATATGACACCGTAAGACGCTTGGAGCAACTATAAGCCCGATATTAGTCATCTCCAACTTTTTAGTAGCATTGCTTATGCTTGTGTTCCAGATGCAAAAATAAAGGAGTTGGATGATCAAGGTGAAAAGTGCATCTATATTGGCTATAGAGAGGAGTCAAAATCATACAAGCTTTACAATCCACTAACAAACAAAGTAGGGGTGGGTAGAGATGTTGTTTTTAGCGAAGATGAAATTTGGAGGTGGAACAAAGAAGATTCTTGTAAAGAGAATCAAACGGGAGTTTAAGAAGAGAAAACAAACCATCAACATCAAGAACCACTTCTCATGACACCTCAACAAGTCATAAATCCTCAAGACAATGAAGGTCCATGTAGTTCTTCTTCTCCTCCAAGAAGTATGCGAAGCTTGACGTAATTATAAGAAGAAACTGAAGATATGAATTTGGAATGTCTTTATGCCGATCATGAGCCATTTTCATTTCAGGAAGCCGTGAAAGAAGATTCTTGGAAGAAAGCAATGATCGAAAAAATTCATTCAATTGAAAAAAATAATACTTTGGTATTGACGTCTCTTCCAAAAGGAACTAGATCCATTGCAGTCAAATGGGTGTATAAAACAAAGAGGACGGCACGAGGAGAAATTGATCGCTACAAGGAAAGACTTGTTGCAAAACGATACAGGAAGAAATATGTAATTGATTATGATGAAGTATTTTCCCCTGTTGCTCGGCTAGACACTGTGAGAATTTGATATCGCTTGCAGCTCACCATAAATGGAAGATACACCAATTGGATGTCATATATGCATTTTTGAATGGTATACTTGAAGAAGAAGTTTACATCGAACAACCAGAAGGTTTTGCCATAAATGGTAAAGAAGGTAAAGTATACCGACTGAAGAAAGCTTTGTATGGCTTAAAGCACGCTCCCCGAGCGTGGAATTCTCGAATCGACAATTATCTTATTGAGAATGGTTTCGTCAAATGTCCATTTGAGCATGCACTTTATTCGAAGAAAAATAATCAAGGTAAAGTGTTAATTTCGATGACTTGTTTTTATGGGAAATTGTGAAGAAATTTTTGTTTAGTCCAAACAAGCCATGTTTAAGGAATTCGAAATGACAGACTCTGGGCTTATGTCATTTTTCCTTGGCATCGAAGTACATCAACAAGAAGGCGGAATATGCATTTCACAAAAAAGGTATGCCTCAGAACTACTTGAGAAATTTAAAATGTAAAACTGTAATCCCGTAAAACTCCTATGTCACCTGGTTTGAAAATGACAAAAGAAGGAGAAGGAAAATTTGTGAATTCCACATTGTTTAAAAGTTTAATTGGAAGTTTGCGATACCTCACAATCACAAGGCCATATATTGTTTATTCTGTTAGTTTACTGAGTCGTTATATGGAAACTCCGAAAGAGTCTCATTGGCTTGCAGCAAAAAGGATTCTAAGGTACATCAAAGGTACGATGAATTTTGGTCTAGATTATCCTTATCAAGAAGAGGCTATACTGTATGGATATTCTGATAGTGATTGGGGAGGTGATCAAGGTGAAAGGAAAAGTACCAGTGGGTATATATTTTTCCTTGGGTCTACAACATTTACGTGGACTTCAAGAAAACAAAATGTGGTTGTGTTGTCTTCGTGTGAGGCTGAATACGTTGCATTATCTACAGCAATTTGTAAAGCAATTTGGTTAAGAAATTTATCAAAATATTTAAACCATGAACAAGAAGATCCGACTATTATTTATGTAGATAACAAGCCAGCAATCGAGTTGTCCAAAAATCCGGTACAACATGGAAGAAGCAAGCATATTGATCTTAAGTTTCACTACTTAAGAGATCATATGAAAGAGAACACGATAATGTTGGAGCATCGTAATACTTCAGAACAAGTTGTTGATATTTTGACAAAGGAGCTACCAACAGTAACTTTCAAGAACTTAAGATCATTACTTGATGTGAAAATTATTTTGGTTTGAAGGGGGAGTGTTGAAATACACAAACCAAAATAAGTCTAAGTTCATGGAACTCTTCAACAATCAAGAAAAATTCAATGAATCTGGATGGAAAGTGAATCTGATATACCGATGAACAATGAATCTGGAAGATCGATGGCCTAAATGAACGTACTGATGAACCTTTGGATTACAATGAATTTAGTCATTTGTCTTTTTAGATATCTAGACAATATTTAATTTACATAGCTTATTTAGGAGTATAAATAGCCATCTATCATTTGTAAGTTTTCATATCAGAAAAGTGAGAAGAAAAACAAGAGAAAAAAAGAAAGAGTTCATTTTGTAAACGACAGTAGCCTGTAAAAGTTATTCTTAGAAATGTTATTGTATTTAAATTGTATTTATCTTCTTTTCTTGTTTTTCACTACATTGGGACCAACACATTGATTAACTGCTCATATTATAAATGAATAGACGTGCCATAATGTGCCTGATTAATATTAAGATGAATAAATACGTATAAGAGATAAGCCAACAAATATTTTGTTCCCTTAAAAATGCTGATTCACCCCTAAACTTCCAAAAAAAAATTATATCCCCCTCCCTAAACTTCTCAAAAATTTAAAAGTCAACTTATTTTTGCTTTTTAATTAAAATAATACCCTAGTTTGTTAACTTTTAAATCTTGGTCTTTGTTTGAATATAAATTGTCTTGCATAATATAGAGACCTCTAATAAAATTAAATTAAAATCTAACTTATTTTGCACAATATAGGGACCTATAGGCCAATATACAAAAAAAGTACTTATAGGCCCCCTAAATTTTGAGAAATTTCTTTCGTAGAGTACTTACATCAATACGGTGGGACCCACATGTATCATTAACGTTGTGCTCTGTAGTTCCTTCTCCATTCTTGGCTTGAGTACTGCAATCAAAAAATAAGAGTTGTGTTAATCTTTAACCTTTTTACAACATCACATAATCAAGAACTCAAATTATCTGAAAAAAATCAAACTGGCATAAATTTTTGACCATGACTAACTAAAAAATTATGGATAAAATTAAAATAAGTGAAGGTCGCATTCATAGGCTGAGTTAAAGATATTTATTTTATATATTTTCTCACCTTTTAGTTCTATGTTCATCATTCTTATTTTGAAGCTCAACATTTTAATAACTGCTTTATGTGTTATACTTTTTTATCTTCATCACAAAGTTGGTGGCATTTAAGTTTCCAGCGATAAGGTCCAGATTTAGCCACTGATATATATTAGATATATGAAGTCAAAAATCAAAGATAACATTATATGACAAGTTAATACTACCATAGCACCAAATTAAATCAAGATATGAGTTTTTGATTATATATAATCATGAGAGTAAGGTGATCTCGATCGAGAATCTTTTCTATGGAAGCATATAAACAATGATTGTGAATCAAGACAAAATGGACACAACACTTATGACATCCTCGAAGATTCTCCAACATGTTCTCTTTAGAAAATAAAACAAACCAATTTATAGCAATTAAATATTTGTTCAACATAAACGCAAAATCTATCGCATACTAACAAATAATTGCATTTCCTCTCAGAAGCAGTTGTCCTTAGAAAGAGATTAAAAACTACAAACATGATTTCCAATTCACAAATGTATCAATTAAATAGAATATACATCCAAATTAAAATGTTTGCAATTGTACAAAGAACAGTGGAGAATAAAAATATTCCAGTGCACCAACCTCCACACGGATATGGGCTATGATGCAAGATTTATGAAGTGGTAAGTTTCCTATTTAAGGTCTTCATTTACTAGTTTTCTTTCCAATTGAAGTAATAAATACTTAATTACGTTAATTTTTTCAATCTAATTCTATCACAGAGAATGATCATCAAAAGACTGCAATGTTTTTGGATTTTTTGATTCTTAACTCAGTTTTTAGAGGTAGGTGCAGATTTATTATTATTTTTCGTTAGTTATACAAGTCTTTGTTTAGTTTTTTATATATTACAAGTAATTGTTCCATTTCCAGGTTTAAGGTGATTTTCACAAAGTGATTGTTCGATCAAAGTTCCTTCTCTAGTTTCAATTCTTCAGTTTTATTCTTCTCTAGCATCATGAGTCTATGCTTATTATTTTTCAGTTTTAAGGTGATTGGTTTATGTGTTGGGATTTAAAAAAAAAGCCAAGTCAATGAGTTTCAATTCACCAAAAAAAATCCTCCCTAGCCATCCATCCATTTATTTTTATTCCATCTTTCCTTTTTCAACCACATACCTCTTTTTAGCTTTTTTTCACATTTTTTTCTTTTTCTTTTTCTTTTCCTGATTTGTTGTTAATTTCACTATATTCCTGGGATCTAGCAACATTTTTTTTTTTTTCATTTTCCTTCGTCTTTCCCACTCATTCTCTCACTTCATTTCACTCACTTTCATACGCCGACCCACCTTCATCACTTTTGTTTCCGTTTTTCTTTTCCTTTTTTTATTTCGGTGAGTAAACCCTCAAATATGACGAAAATGCTTAATGCTTCAAAGATTAACAAGGTAACAGTTGGATCTACAAAGCAGCCGAAATCAAAAACTAAATACAGAGATATTACGAAAGAAATGATGTCGCCAAGCTTAGATTTACTGGGTACTTGAGAATCGTACAAAAGCGATGAAGTTATGAACACAGATGCACAACCAAAGAGTGGTAAAGAGAGAGTTCATGGTGAGAAATCGTCAGCAATAGAACTTGAAAATGAATCAACTAATGAAGTGAAAGGTACCTCGTGGTCTAAACTGTTTGAAGGTTGTGCGAGCCAATATATGAAACTTGAACACCATCAGCCAGAGCGTATTGAAGGTAAAAGAGTTACTAAACCACCACAAGATGTGTTGGATGAGGATTCTGATCAGTGGGTAAATTGTCTCATCGGCCAATTTATCGATTCTCCACCCCCTTTCTTTGCTATTGTTAATTTTGTGAGATGTCAGTGGGAAAGTCTGGGTAAAGTTGAAGTAAAATCAAATCTGAAGGGTAGTGTGGTGTTCAAGTTCGAGAATCAACAAAACTATAGTAGAGCACTTGAGAAAATTTAGCAAATCAATGGTAAACCACTACTTCTTTAACCATGGAAGCCGGGTATGCAGTTTGGTAAATTAGACATGACTAAATTTCCGATTTGGGTCAAATTAATCAATGTACCAATGAATTTGTGGACACAAAAAAGGCTGGGCTATATTGCGAGTGGAGTAGGGGTTCCGATTCAGATGGATTCGATTACTGAAACTAAAACAAGACTTGGGTATGCCAGAGTTTGTGTTGAGATTGATGTGAAGGATGAATTACCTGAAGAGGTCTATGTGGATATTGGTTTGAATGAATTACATATTGTAAAGGTGGAATATAAATGGAGACCAACAGTTTGTAAGAAATGCAGTAAAGTTGGGCAAGTTGAAGGTAAGTGTGTGAATACTCAGAAAGTGTGGGTACCTAATGTTAGTGTTGAAACTGAGAAAAATACAGATAAGGGTAAAAATAAGGTTGAAGAATGGAACATTGTGAGAAGTACTAAGAGTAGTAACAAAAATCATGGTGAATCTTCTTCTCTGAGTATTTCAAATAAGTTTAATGAGCTAAAACAAACCGAGATTGATCAAGAAGTTTTGCTCTTCATTGATCACATTGGTGGGGAAGAAATAACTCGTCCTCCAAACATATGATTATTTCTTCTTGGAATGTTAGAGGTTTCAATAAACTTCTTCGACAACTTGATGTAGGAGTTTGTAAATAGAAATAAAGTTAGAGTAATTGGTTTACTTGAAACGAAAGTGAAGAGTAACAACTACTCATCAATAATTAGTGCACATTTCTCTCATTTGGAGATGTTGCACAATTACAATAAAGATGATAATGGTAGGATTTGGATCCTGTGGGACAAGAAATATGCTACTATAAAGATGATTTTTCAAACATCTCAGGCTATTCTAGTTGAATTAATTGAAGAGGAAAACAAAGATAAAATCTATATAGTATTTGTGTATGCAGATGGTACTGATAGTGAAAGGAGAGTACTATGGGAGGACTTAGTAGAATGGAGTAAAAAGTTTGAGACAGAGAGAAACTATGTATCTTGGGTGATTTTAATAAAATTTTGAATATAAGAGACATACTAAATTGTACAGGTTTAGATAAAGGAGCTTTAGAGTTCAAAGAGTGTATTGAGAATGCAAATATATTTGAACACAATTATGGGGGTCAATTCTACACATGGACAAACAAGAACAAAAGTGATCTTATAAGGGCTAGTAAAATTGACAGGGTATTTGTGAACACTAGATGGCTAAATTCTATTAACTCTAGTGTAAATATTCATCCACCATCCACATCAGATCACTGTGCAATTAACCTCAATCTGGGAGGCACAACGAAATACTACCCAAGTCAGTTCAAGTTTTTTAACTTCTGGACAACTCATGATAAATTCTTAGACACTGTAAAGGAAGCTTGGAGCGCATTCATGTGGAAGGGAATGAGATGTATAAGCTGTGTATGAGGCAGAAGATTGTCAAATTAGCTCTAAATAAGTTTAACAATACATGCTTTAGAAGAAATTCTAAAGATATTGAGGATATTAGAGCTCAGTTACAAAATGTTCAAATAAAAATCATGAAGGGCATTACAGATAGTGTGGTATTAAATGAGGAGAAGATCTTAAGTGATGAATTGGAGAAAACTATGTTAATACAACATAATATACTTAAGTAGAAGGCAAAGTACTTATACATTAATGACATGGACAGCAACACAACTTACTTTTACAGAATTATTAATGGCAGAGTTGCTAAAAATAATGTGTAGGCTTGTTAATGATGCAGGTGATACAATAGTTGATCCTAATCAAATTAAAGAGGAATTTGTATGCTTTTATAAACAGCTCTTGGGCACTGAGGAGCCTGATGAGGAGGTGTGTTCAAGTCATATTATTAAAGAGATTATTGGAACCTATATAAGTAATGAACAGAGTCAAGACCTAATTGCTCCTATAACTGACAATGAAATCAAAGAAGCACTATTCTCAATAAGTGACAACAAGAGTCCAGGACCAGATGGACTAAATTCAGCCTTCTACAAAGCATCTTGGAGTATTCTAGGCAAAGACTTTACTAATGCTATCAAACAGTGTCTAAATAGTGTGAAGATTCTTACTCAAATCAATGCAACAAATATTATTTTAATTCCTAAAGAGAAGAAGCCTCTTAGTGTCAAGAAATTTCGCCCTATATCTTGCACAAATACATCTTATAAAACAATCTCAAGAATAATATGCAAGCACTTAAAGAAGGTAATGACTTCAATTATCTCACTTAATCAAGCTGCCTATGTTAGTAATAGATTTATAAGTGATAACATATTGGTAGCACATGAGGTAGTTTTGGGATATGATAAGTTAAACTCTGATCCTAAATGCACTCTAAATCTTGATTTACAAAAAGCTTACGATAGTGTCAATTGGAAATTTTTAATGAACACTCTGGTAGCTTTCAACTTTCCAAAACAATTTTTAGAGTGGATTAAAATGTGTGTCTTCACACCTACTTACTCAGTTTGTATAAATGGAGAGGCATGTGGCTTTTTTAAAGGAAAGAGGGGATTGCGCCAGGGTGATCCTCTCTCTCCTTACTTATTTGCTTTGTGCATGGAAGTCTTTACTGGACTATTTAATCGTATGGCCAAGAAAAGTAGCTTCAATTATCATCAAAGGTGCAAGAAGTTAGAGTTAAATCACATTATATTCGCAGATGATCTCTTAATATTTTTCAAAGATAATATCAGTTCTGCAAATGAAGTTAAGAATGGATTGAATTTATTTTCAAGAATGTCAGGACTAAATGTTAACTATGACAAGAGTGAGCTTTACTTTGGTGGAACTGATTTCATGACAAGAAAGGAAATCTCTGAATTACTTAACATCAAGATTGGAAAGTTACTAGTGAGATACCTTGGAGTACCTCTGCATTCTAGGAAACTAAGTGTAGAAGAGTGTAATAAGCTGGTAGAGAAAATTTACAATAGCATCAGTCAATGGAGCTCTAAACTTCTCTCATATGCTGGAAGGATAGAGCTAATAAGATGTGTACTTCTGAGTAAGATACTATTCTGGTGCAGGGTTTTCTTTCTTCCAAAGCAAGTCATATATAAACTTAATCAATTACTTAACAACTTTCTTTGGAAGGGGAATACTGGAGGTGCTCAAGGAGCAAAAATAGCTTGGGATAAAGTGTGTCTGAGCAAGCAGAAGGGTGGACTAGGCATTACAAATTTAGAAGATATTAACCTAGTTTGTTTACTCTTCACATTTTGGAGAATGTATGCTCAAGAGAATAACTTGTGGAGTAAGTGGGTAAAAGTCAATATAGTGAAAAATAAATGTATTTGCAGCATTGAAGAAAAACAATCTCACTCGTGGATATGGAAGAAATTATTGAAAGTCAGAAAATTAGCTTATGAATTTATATATCATAAGGTAAACAATGGAAAGAATACATTCATGATGTGTGATAGATGGGTGAATGGTTTCAGTGTTAAAGAGATTCTCAAGCTGGAATTAAGTTCAGAAGATATAAATAATAACAAAACAGTTAGAGATTTTTATGGCAGGAACAGATGGAGATTACCTCCCAAAATGGGTAATATGCTCGCTAAAATAAGTGAATATACACTAAACACGAGAGAAGATGTTAAGTTTTGGAAAGAGAGTGTGAAAAATAAATTCTCATTCAAGAAGACTCTCTTACAGATTAGTAAGAATGATGAGGCTGAGGTGTATTGGTATAAGATGGTTTGGGCAAAAAAGAATATTCCAAGATGCTCATTTATTGCATGGCTAGCAATACAAGATAGACTTACCACCAAACAATGAATTTTGAGCTAGGGTAATGTCATTAATCCTTTGTACTGTTTATGCAGAGCTGACACTGAAGATTGAAATCACTTGTTCTTTAGGTTTTCTTTTACGAGAAAAATACTTAAAAAAATACTTATCTGCTGCAAAATTCATAGGATGCCTAATGATTATAAAGAGTTATGTGATGATATTATACTTAACAAATGTGAATAGCAGGTATTGGTTAGAAGTATCGTTTGTACTTCTTATATTTATCAGGTATGGTGGGTGAGAAACGAGATAGAACATTGAGGTAACGGGCTGAATGAAGAGTAGATTTGTAGTAAAATTCTTGGGCAATCAAAGTTCAAGCTGCTAAAGTGGAAAGTCAATGATAGAATAGCTAGAGAGATAGTTGAAAATATCATTTTGTAGCTAAAATGTAATATTTCTTGTAGTGGGCCTTATTCTACTTTATTGCTTTATATTTGGGCCGAGTAGTAGTAATGTAGTAATGTTTATTATTATTCTTGTCTAAGGCTTTATGCCCATGCTTGGGTGTAATACTTAGAAAGAATTAAGAGTTGTAAAAGACAACGGAGGTTGATTTTAATTAATATAAGTTTGATTTGATGATAAAAAAAAGTTTTAAGGTGATTATTTTTACATTTTTTCTTATATAGGTCTGCGAGTGATGTTTTTTTGTCATTATTTGTTAACTGTATTGATTTTGTCATTGTGTAAATTTGTCATGTAGTTCTATATCTTGCTTGTTGAGTTGTTTAAGTTCTTCATAGATGAGGCAAATTGGTAGTTCTATCTCTTGCCTATTCAGTCGTTTAAATTCTTCATAGATGGGACAAATTGGTAGTTCTATATGTTGCATGTTTAGTTGTTGAAACTCTTTATAGATGCGACAAATTGGTAGTTTTATAATTTGCTTGTTGATTTGTTGATGTGACAAATTGATAGTTCTTTATCTTACATGTTGAGTTGTTGGAATTTTTCATAGATTTTGCATTTTGAAATATAAGTGAGAGGTTGATTGGACTATAGCTAAATATTACATTTTTTGTTTTCAGGCTTTGCAATATGGCATATAATTCTCTTCTAGAATTTAAATATGTTGATCAACATTCTTATTATCCATTTGAATATTTCGATTCATTCAAGTCGATCAAAGATTATGTTATTGGACGATGGAAAGATTTGAGGGTTTACTTGTTAGAATATATATACACTTTTGGTAGTCAACAAAAATTGTTTAATGCTTGGTGAAACTGATTTTGCTACTCTTGTATAGTTACTTCGTCATAATTTGTCAAGTCTTTTGAGTAACCTTATTATCGAGATTGATGTTGCAAATTCTACTAGCATTTTATCTTCAAGTTCACAAGCATCTGCTCCTTCAAATTCTGTTGTATCTTCATCTTCACTAGTATCTGCTCCTTCATGTTCTTCAACTAGTGATCAAATTGAGTATAGATAAAGAACTCTGTGTTCTTACTCAAAAGAAATTTTTAAGTGCCGATTGGGATAATATTTTGAAATCTGTTGGTGAAATATACCATGGTGGTATTTTTGAGTTAAGGTCTACTGTTGCAAAGTACTCATGTGAAAATGGTTACGGTATTAGTTTCAATCATAATTGTGCAACTAGGGAAAGTTTATATTGCAAAAAGAAGAAAGTTATAGGTTGTCGTTGGTATATATATGAAACTTCTGATGTTTTAAACTTAAAAATTTATGTTCGTTTGTTCTGGAAAGAACACGCTTGTGGTATACCAAAGAAATTTATGATTTGCGCTCATCTCAGTTCTGAAGTCTTGAAGAGCATAATAATGGATCAAGACAATAGTAATCCATGTACTAGACTAAATGATATTGTTACACATTTACAACATAATTATGGTTATGAAATATCCTACGAACATGCATATTTTGCTATTAACAAAGCAAGGAATGCAGTTTTTTGTGATGCTGGACTGTCGTACCATCAAATTTATCTATTATTTCAGAAGTTAAAAGCATACGATCCCTCTACTCAACTGCTTTTACAAGTTCATCCTGAAACCCATGCTTTGAGAATTGTTACATTGCATTTGGTGCTTGTATTGCAGGTTTTCGAGCTTGTCACCCATTTCTCTTTATTGATGCAACTTTGTAAAGAACAAATACAAGGGAGTATTATTTCTTTCTACTGCAGAGAATGCAAATCGTGGTATGTATTTTTGTTGTTTATGTGTTTTGTGCATATATGATGTCTATATGGGATTCGTCCCATCTTAGAAGATGGAATTTGTTTCATTCGGGAGATGGGATTTTGTCCCATCTATTTTACCGTCCCATCTAATTTTTTCAGGCTTGTTTTCTGTTGCTTTTTCAATTGCACGGTAAGAAAATAGTGAGAATTGGTCTAGGTTTTTGAGTTTTCCTCCTCCACTTATTTCAGAACTTGAGATTACCTTTGTTTTGATCGGCATCTGGGTATAGTATTGGCTTTACACAATGCATTTCCACCTTCACCGTATGATTTTTGTATGGTACACCTGAAAAAGAATTTAAAGACTAAATACAGAGGTTCTAGTGGATTTAGTAAAAGTATGATGTCTTACCTTGATGATATGGCACACTCTGTTAATGAATCCAAGTATGATAGATGTGTCCGAGCATTTTCTAAGGCGGGATCCGACAAAGCAATTGAATTTTTTAAAATCTTGCCAAGGGAGCATTTTTGTGATGCATTGTTCAAGGGAAAGAAATATGGAGAAATTACTTCAGATGCATCTGAGTCTTTTAAGGCATAAATTAAAGAGCATTGTGAGTTACCTGCCACTACATTGATCAATATGAACATGGTGCAAATGGTCGAACGTCACAAGTTGTCTAAGTTGTGCACCACTACATATTCAGTTGATTCCGATGTTGGATACTTGGATAGTTTAAAATAATGGCGCCCGTGTGTTGTGAAACCTCTTAGTGAAACTATTTTCCAGGTTCATTCCGACCCAATAATTGATGTTGATATATTATCGCGTACATGTTCTTGCTACAGTTGGTAAATTGTTAGGTTTCCAGGTGTTAATGTTGTCTTTGCATAGAATTTTCTCGTAAAAATACAAGATTTTCATACGTTGATTATATTACCACCAATCCTCATTAAGGGAGACTTATTCTCATAATATCCCAGCTCTTTCAACATTTAAGGATGATACTCACCAAGACAATCATTTTACAGTATTTGCTCCTTCAACCAAACAAATGCCTGGGAGGTCGAAAAAGAATCGTCATCTTACTAGAGTGTAATCTACTCGGAAAAAAAGGGTTTGCGGTCGTTGTAGAAAACTTTCTTATCATAACCGTTTCACATGAATTGTTGTGTTTTGATCAATATTAATATCGTTGAAAACTTTTGATTCTTTTTTTATTTTTGAAATAAGCATTTATCATTTTAGTTGTTAGAATAACAAATTTGTTTTTGAACAGTTTATATAACACGTTGAGTATATTGATTCATATCTTCTATACTTTTGATTTTTTTGCAATTTGTCTATTCATATAGTAAGTAATATAAATTTGTGTTGTTGGTATTTTGTAATACTACTTATATATTCTACTATGCTCTACTAAAAAAATGTTTCCACCTTTTTTTGTCTCATCCACCTTAATTAAGTGTTATGTTTTTCAACATGTGTTATATATCTATGTATAACAAGTATATTGGACATTTATACATAGTCTAGCGCTACACGGCTAACCCTTTACTTATGACATTCCAAGTTCAAATCTCGCATGCTACTAAGATATTCTACTATGCTTTACTAAAAAAATGCTTCCACCTTTTTTTCCTATAGTTCTTACAATTCACTTACATGATTTTTTTGTTGATATTATCAAATATATGTTAAGTAATTTTCCAACTTTAATTGGATACATACCATATAACCTCAATTAAGTGTTATGTGTTTCATAACATGTGTTATATATCTATATGTAACAAGTATATTTGACGATTATACATAGCCTAACGGAAAAATGCTAACCCTTTACTCATGAGATTCCAAGTTTGAATCCCACATGCTACTTATTCATTCTACTATGCTCTACTAAAAAATGTTTAACCTTAACTAGATAAATCTAATTCGCCTTTATTAATTGTTATGTATTTCATAACATGTGTTATATATCTATATGTACCAAGTATATTTGACGATTATACATAGCCTAGTGATAATACGCTAACCATTTACTTATGACAATCCAAGTTCGGATCCCACATTCTTATAATTTACTTACATGATTTGTGTGTTGATATTAAAAATATATGTTAAGTATTGTACCAACCTAAATTGGATATAATCCATTAACCTTTATTAATTGTTATGTGTTTCATAACATGTGTTATATATCTATATAAAACAAGTATATCTTAACTTTTTACTTATGAGAGATTCCAAGTTCAAATCTTGGTAGGATCCTTATAGTTTACTTTCTTGATTTTTGTGATGATATTAAGAATTATATGTTAAGTACTTATCCATTTGTCGATATTAGAATGATTTTGTTAGGAGATGGGATAATTCCCATCTCACCTTAATCGGACAAGTCTCATCTTACATTAATGGGATAAGTCTCTTCATATTAATTTAAACATGCAATCTTACACAAAAACAGTAATATAGAACACATACACTAATATAAAACACACACAAATAAAAATACTTTGAAGCTTCAAAATACAATTATTCGTACACATAAAAATTTAAAACTATTCGTACATTTTAAAGCTTAAAACTAATTGTACATATGCAATTCATCATCCATATTTCGGCATACACATATATTCTCGTCGCAATCTTCATTTGTCAACCAATTTAGGATGCATACCTGCCACTTATCTGCTTCCTCTTTTTTGTATCTAGTGGAAACTAGTTTGTGTCTGTATATTTCAGCAACAACTATAAGCGGATATATCCCAGAATTATTGATGATTGATATCAGTTGGAGGCTGATATTTTCGTAGGATATACTTTTTTTTGGAACCGTTGGCTTTTTTTTCTTATTGGTTTCACGAAGTATCACCTCAGAGATTAATTTGTTCACTAATTCTCTGCCTCCAGATTTCTTTTGCCTTTTACACATCTTGTGTTCGTGTTTGAATAAAAAATACATATCCCTTTTTTTCATGTATCATTAGTGTCCAGAAATTACTTTTTTCATATTTTTTAACGGGGGAAACACATATTTAAGTGTCTTATAAAAAGCCTTAAATTGCTCGGTTATATATTTATCTTGTCCTTCAACATCATCTTCGTCTTGAAAGACCTATAATTCAACATTATTTATAAATCAATTTAATTTAAAGATAAACACAACACACATATTCTTAGTCATTGGAAATTATCAATCTCACCTCGTTTGTAGTCTCGATAGGGATAGTCTCACATTTGATATACTTTTTTTCCATCAATCTCAAGACTTCGACAATGACCTAATATACAAAATTCCATTCATAAACATTAACATATGCTCTTATCAAATTAACTAGATATTTATAAGATGTCTTATCTTTTCAGAAATTTATTCTCCTTTTCGAGCAAGTTTCATTGCATCATCAACTGTGATGCTTAAATCCTTATCTTCCCAAATATTCAACATTCTTGGGTTTTTCGTTTCCCATTTTCAAAAGCAAAATAAATGTTATTTGAAAACATGCTAAAGGTTCAATATTTGTAACTTTCGAGGTCTCCTTTAAGGTACCAGGTGACTTGCTTTTTTTTATTGGTTGTCCTACGTATAAGCTGCCAATAACTTTTTATCTTCCTTCCCTAAGATCATCCTTAAATATTTTAACTATCGTAGAAGGTGTAAAGGGATCCTTGCGCGCTCTCTTTATCAGATGTTTTTTTGTTTATTTCTAGTAGTATCAGGATCCGGGTTTGTTCATCTTCGGGATCTTTTTCAACTTCAGGCTCCTCCTGTTGGGAAATTTTTTCTAGTATTTTCTCAGTTGTTTTCTTTTTTCTAACAAGTTGTTTTTCTTGTGTAGTTTTGGGAACTGGTGTTTGTTCATCATCGTGCTCTTTTTCAACTTAAGTTGTTTTCTTTTTTCTAACAACTTAGTTTTTCTTTCTAATAACTACCGGTTCTTGTGCAATTGCTACTTCTTCATTCAGTTTTTGAAATTGGTTGAGCTTCAATTATCGGTTCTTCTAATAACATATTCAAATCGTCCTGTAGTTTGACCACTCTTGCAACTAACTCATCATTTTTATCATTCAAGGATTTGATTATTTCGAGTAAAGTTGCTTTCATCTTCAAATCCTTCTCCAGCTCAACATTGGCTTTCTCTATGTGTTCCATATACACATCTTTATCCATAGGTGTTTCCCTATCTTGCATTTCTCCAATTTTGATTCTTATTTCCCTAACCTATCTTTTTGGGCTACCAACTTGATGCTTTAGTTATGTTTTCTCATCAACAACTTCAACATACATCCTTCGCATTTTATCCCAGTTAGTTTTGAATTCTTGTGTGTTTCTCTTGCCCTTTTTTTGTTTCAATTGCTTCTTTTAGCTGGATCTTGATGTCTCCATGTCTGTGATAAATAAATGCCCTTAGAGACATCATTAGGTAGAAATTCGACTTAGTTATTAGATTTAATATCATATTTTTCTATATTGCGTTTTCTTCCTTTGGATTTGTATTATTGTTACTCTTACAGCTTTTGTACGTTAATTTGCTGGTTTAGTGTGAAGTTCTTAGGTACATGGATGCTAGAAGGCAACAAGATGAATAAAAGAAGTGAATTTTAAACTTCAAGAGCAAAACGAAGTGTCAAAAGAGAAAGATATCACTTTTGTGAAGGAGGATGAGCATTCGAAACTATAAAAGCGTCTTGGCTAGGTTGTAGTTGTGAAAAATACCGCAACGAAAAATATCACCACGTCTTGGCTACGAAAGATATCACCACGTCTTGTCTAGATTGTAGTTGTGAAAAATACCCCAACGAAAAACTAGAGGCCCACCCATCATCATCTCTCCAAGTTGATACCCCATCCTTGTCAACTAACATACTGGCGTGATTAGGTTCGGGAGTTTCATACAACTATAACGTCTCGGTCACCTTTTCAAATTTTTCCTTCAACTCCTGGTTTTATATTTCCAAATCACAGTGTTCTTTTTGCAAATCCCTGTTTTTTGTTGTTAAATTATTCATGTCATTACGCAGAAACTGGCTAACCTCCTTCTATTTAGTCACCTTCTCATTCAACGAACTAACCTCCCTGGTAATAGCCTACTTCTTAGACATTCATCCTAAGTTGACCGTTGTACACCTAACAATTAAACCAATTATCCTTTAGTATTCATTACCCACAAAACTAATTATCATTGGTATATATTCCCATAATACCTTATACATCCACACACCAAATGAATTATAATAGTGGGTACATATATCCTATTTTTTTTAAAAGGGGGTGCATACACATGATTCAATAAAATCATGGGGTAAACACCCCCAATTCTATGATAATAGTGGGTATACCCCTTTCTTCCACTACGAATGATTTACATAATAGTAGACACTAAATACAAGCCAAACAATATTTGACTAGCATATGAAGCAAATTCTTACCCGATATTCGGTCAGCAGGTTGATCACATTGAGTTCGAAGCGCTTTTGTTTGTTCAAGTTCCATTTAAATAATCGAGGTATAGCATTGCAGATATCGTAGAATGGTTGATTCGACCACATG
The DNA here is from genome assembly GCA_029959085.1 of Nemophila menziesii. Classification (NCBI taxonomy): domain Eukaryota; kingdom Viridiplantae; phylum Streptophyta; class Magnoliopsida; order Boraginales; family Hydrophyllaceae; genus Nemophila; species Nemophila menziesii. The sequence goes on along the minus strand of JARWIR010000011.1, from coordinate 13,434,302 downwards.
TTCATGGAACCACGCCTGCAAAACAATCCAACTCATTATTAAACCTACTATACAATGAATCAACAAACAAAATCACTACAAATCCAAAACCCACTTACTATTAACATCAAGCAGCAGCCTTTCATCAATCCCTTTGCTGGGCTCATCACGTGATTGGAGATACGCTCCGCCTAGTTATAGTCTCGCATTCACATTTAGGTTTTCTGAAACCTTGATGTGCCATTGTAAAAATCAGGCCGAACCAGATGGGTAAAATCTCGTTGATAGTGCTAGCATAATAAGCATCTTCGCAAACTGGCAGCTATTTCCCTGGGTGGGACCTTCAGCTGTGATGGCATGCAATTTCTCCTTCACAAGATCCCTAGGTAGTGACCATGTTTATAACCAGGGAATTCTCTCTGGGACCATGGCGATGGAGCAGATTCGTCTTTATGAAATTCGGGTACATGTACAGTTCCACCTTGAACCCATTAGCATCACGTCATCGGAGGTATCATTCACTGGTATATCGCCCAGTATAGATGCCCTCTTGTAATGTTAAAAAGTCATCACTATGTCGAGGATCTTCATGTAAGATTTGCTGCTACAGACCCCATCATCCATTAGGTGAAATATTGCAATGAACAATGTCTCGAAGGGAGATCATTTCAAAAAAGACATTAGTTTCGGGGTGACATTTTCATCATGTAATACCTTAGCAACACTCCTAAGTGAACACCTAAATGACATTCATAAAAAAATTCAGATTACATTTCATACTTACATAATACAACAGGGGGTAATTGCCCCGTAAAAGCTAAAAACATTCGGTTAACTCCCTACCCTACTTATTATACCCCAAAACATGTTTTACAACCCATTACCAGTACAAAACGGGGGTAAATACCCCTTCAAATTGAAAAACAGTGGGGACTCACCCCCTTAAAAATCAATTAACATACTGTTATTCCCCTAAAACAAATTTTAAACCCCATTTCAAGTTCAAAACAGAGGGTCTATACCCCCAATAACTCTAGACACACAAAGTTTGTACCCCCACACAAAAAATAACGTTTTCCATCCCTTATACAAAAACCTACGGCTAGATACCCCTAGAAACACATAAGTAGGGCAAATACCCACTAATCTATACATACAAATGAGTCCACAATAATGATTAGCGCCCCATTTGATATAATAACACCAAATAACTCAACCAAACAACCAACATAACCCAAAACATAGATACAAAATCCCTACTTCATTAAGCCAAAACAAAAATTGAGGACAGGCATTACCTAATATGACGAGTGAAGGAACACGGCAAAAATTAGGGCTCCTTTCTTTAGGTAGGTTCGTCGGACTGTATATCTTCAATGAGTTAGGAAAGCTTTTTGTGAGAAAATTGAAGATTGAAATGTTAAAACTAATCTTATGCCTCGGTATAGAGAAATGGAGGGAAAGTTGATGGGACATTTTTCTTTTTTATTTTCCAAATATTAGAAATAGAAGAGTAAGAGTTGACAAGTGGCTTTTTTGCACACACAATGTCATAATAAAGTTGTTTTTTTCAGGTGAGAGAGTGTAAAGTATGGGCCAGATCCGTAATTACCATTTCCTTGGTTACAACTTTATTATCACATTGTGTGTGAAAAAAGCCACTTGTCAACTTTTACTCTTTACTCATGTGCCTTTAAATAAAAGACTATATACTCTTAGAGACTTTTTTCATCTTTTACATCAATTTTGATTAATATTTTAAAAACATTACGTTCGCGTAGCAGCATTTTTTTTTGTTAGAAGGCTTACCAGGATCAGCAAAGAGTTTTTGCTTCTTTTGGTCAAAAGGGTTAGGACATGTAGCGCATGTGTCTAGGCTAGAAATCAAAAATAAATAAAAATTGATTTGAAGCAATTGACATATATTCATATATATTAATTATGAATTAATTTTTTAAATAACAGCCAATTGAACACGGTCTTTCACCGAATGTTGACTTTTATGTTTACTTTTTTGGCCGACCCATCAGAAGGTTTTTTTGACATTTTGGGTCAGTTTGCAAAGGTGGTTTCTACGAATTTTGTTTAGTTATGTCGTTTTTCTTGATTTGTTCTTTGACCACGTTGACCGGAGTCCTTTTAGACCAAAGGTATTTTGAAGATTTTTCGGCGTTCTGAATCCGTTTTTGAGGTCCGTTCATCCAAAATTTGAGTATTTTTTCCATCTTCTTGTATTGCTTTTTATTTTTTGGTTATTATAATTGTGATTCCGGTATTTGACCGCAATACAAGATATTTGTTAGGGCATATTACGATAACTTTGACCTGTTAAGTTTGGATAGTTGATTAAGGTTATTTTGACGATTGACTGCATTAATCAAGGTGTTCGTTAAGATTTTTTCGACATACTGAGTACATATTGAGGTTAGTTTCTCCAGATTTTCGTGTAGCTTGTTGTTCTTGGTATTGTGTTGATATGTTGCTCTTACTAACTGCAACTTTTGGATAATGGCAATACAAGGTATCAGGTTATACTCGTGTATACAAATTTGAAAGAATATTTCTTTGGAGTTTCCGTTAACATCCCTAAATTTGGATGGAATGTGAAAGTGAAAATGTTGAGCACTCTTCAATGTTTTGAACGTCTTTTTTATATCACAAATCAAATTGACTTTAATTATCATTTTGTGTCGGTTTCTATTTTTCGTATTGACTTTGGTGTTAGTTCTCAGAGTTATTTTGTAGATATATTGACCGTTGCGTTTAACATCTAGTTCAAGTGTTTCTTAGGCTTTGTTGGTGTTTATCATTTAAGTTGAGCCTTCAGGGGTTTTTAGTTATGATATCTAGGTCAAGTGTTACTTAGACTTATTTGGCATGTCATTTGAATTTAGCCCTTCGAGGCTTAATTTTCCCTTCGAGACCTATTTTGCCGTTCAAGGCTTATGCAGCCCTTCGATATATTGATCCCTTCGAGATTTATTCAGCCATTTGAAACGTTTTGGAAGAAAAGGTGAGATATTTGAAGATCAGAGATTTATTTCTTGACTCCTCTGCAAATTCTTCATTAAGATGAAAATATTGGTTTGAGGTTGAGATATTGTTAAGTTATTTGGGCATTCCCTACCAAATTTGTGTCAAGATGGAGAATGTTAGAGACGTGACCCAAAAATTTCTTTCTAAGGCTTGGTTCATTAAGTTATTAACCCTCATATCTTTGTTTACCTATAAATATAGTGTATTTGTATAAATTATTAGTTAACACGTTCAATTAGAAGCATCTATTAGACTCTCATTTGTAATCAATCCTCTATAATAAAGTCTTCTCCTTTTTCCGTTTTAGGTTTTCCATGTATATCAGTGTTCCTTTTGTTTCTTGTTTTTTATTTTATCTTTTATCCGCGATCCTAATTCTAACACTAAAAAATCATGGACTTCAAAAAATATGTTGTAGTGAAATAAGTGGTTTGCTAACTGGTATGTATATATAGCCTAAAGCTTTAAATTCAAGATATATATTGACCAAAAAAATTCAAGATATGTATTGCCAAAAACTACAAGAATACACGATATATATTGAACTATCACCTATTGTAATCCCATAGAATAGGATTTGTCATGCCAACACTAAGATGAGATTTGTCTCGTCTTTAAATTTAAGATTGAGATAAAATTTATCTAATCTTTATTTTAAGATTGAGATTGAATCTGTCCCATTTCTATTCTATGATTGAGAAGGAGTTTGTCTCATATTCATTCTAAGATTGAGATAAGATTTGTCCCATATCTATTCTAATATTGAGACAAATATGTCTCATCTTCAAACTAAGAGCGAGATGAAATTTGTCTCATCTCCATTCTAAGATTGAGATAATATTTGTCTCATATCTCCAATTTTAAGATTGAGATAACATTCGTCTCATCTCCATCCTGAGACTGAAATAAGACTTGTCTCTTAGACTGAGATAGAATTCGTTACATTTTTATTTTAAGATTGAGACTAGATTTGTCCCGTTTTTATTTTAAGATTGAGATGAGATTTGTACCATATCCATTCAAAGATTGATATAGAATTTGCCCCATCTTCATTCTAAGATTGAGATGCGGTTTATCCCATCTCTATTCTGAGACTGGGAAAAGATTTATCCCACCTTTAATTTTAAGAATGAGATGAAATTTGTCCCCATCTCCCTTCTAAGACCGAGATAAGATTTGTTCCATCTCCAATTTTAAAACAAAGATGGAATTTGTCTCATCTCCATTCTAAGACTGAGATGAGATTCGTCATATCAAAGTTTTTGAGAGTCCAAGAATAATAAGAAAATAAGTATTTCTTGATAAATTCTTAAGAATTGAAGATGAAGGTTATCATCTATAATATTTATTTAATATGATACATAAATGTGAGATTTAGTCCACTATAAATAAGAAACTAATTATTTTTTGAATTATATATGTGATAAGATCTGTCTCACTAAAATTGAGATAAAATTTGTCCCATCTCCATTGTAAGAATGAGATAAGATTTATCTTATATCTAATTTTAAATCTGGGATGAGATTTGTCCGCTCTTCATTCAAAAATCTGAGATAGAATTTTTCCCATCTGTATTACATTTAGATGATATTTGTCGCATCTCCATTCTATGTCTGAGATGAAAAAAATTCCCATCTCTATTCTAAAACTGAGATGTAATTTGTCGTATCTTCAATGTTAAGAGTAAGATGAAATTTGTCTTATCTCTATTCTGAGAGTGAGATGAGATTTTTCCTATCTATAGTTATGAGACTAAGAAGAATTTGTCCCATTTTTATTCCAAGTTGGAGATGAAATTTGTTTCATCTTCAATTTTATGACTGAGATAAAAAAAAATTCCATTTCCATTTTAAAAGTGAGATGGGATTTTTCCAATCTCCATACTTATTAATGAGATATAATTTGTCGCATCTTTAAACTAAGATTGAGATGAGATTTGCCCTATTTCCAATTTTAAGACTAAGATTAAATTTGTCCAATTTCCATTTTAAGTTTGAAATGAGATTTGTTCTATTTTTAATTTTAGATTTGAGAAGAAATTTATCCTATTTCCTAACTAAAACTGAGATAGGATTTGTTCCATTTCTATTCTAAGGATGAGATGGGATTTGTCTTATCTCCATTTTAAGAACGAGATAAGATTTGTCCCATCTTCATTCTAAGTCTGAGTTTAGATTTATGACATCTCGATTCTTTTTTTTTTGGACATTTGTCATCTCCATTCTAAAAAATGAAGGTGCAGAATTAGCACAATAGGAAGACATGAAACCTATTTGAAGTGATGGAGATCATGGCAATTGTTCCTAATTTTTGAAACACACGGTGTATTTGACTATTTAAATAAACAAATGAGTACTAGTATTATTTACCAAAAAAAGAGGATTTTATGGTTTCCCATTAATATAATTTCCCCTTATCACAATTCATATCAAATAAAACACTAAATATACCTAAATGAGCAATATACATCTTCACAATCCACCAACTCAAGATTAAAAAATATTTAAAAAAGAAATTGTGATGTGATTTGTCTCATCTTTCATTTCTTCAAAAATTACTAAAAATCCAAAATTGTATTCTGTTGGATTAATGCTTTACATTTGTTAATTTAAACGTGTAATCGTTAATCCGATCATGTTCTTTTAGGAGAAGAGGAAGAGACTTAGATTAATATAGAGGATTAACTAAGACTCTTCCCATTCCCTTTGAGAAGTGTAAAAGACTACTTTTGTGAATGTTTTTGTCCCACATAGGAGGTGAGTAAAAAAGTTTATCTACTTAAATAAAATCACCTATGTATTCTTATCACAAGAGCTAGTCACTATGCAAGCTAAAAGGGAACAAAGAAGCCCCCACACGCGCGCACCACCACCACCACCCGCCCGCCCGGCGCCGGCGACGGCGACGACATGGGGCGTGGGTCGTGGGCGAGTTGGGGAGTTGGGGAGTTTGGGGAGTCAAAAGATGAAATGGATTTTCCTACCAGCTCTTATAGTGGTCGTTGACAACTCAAACTCAAACGTAGAGACAAGTCTCCACCAATCACGCACGCGTTAAAGAATAAGAATATTCCAGTAGCTGTTACAAGGAGATAGTCAACACATGGGAATATCAAGGTCAAAGTTGTTACAGAAAATAAAAAACGTGGAGGTTACAAGCCAATCAAAACCGTCAACTCAATCAAGTCAATTCCGGGAGGGAATCGTGGGACATAATGGGGACGTTTCTGAATGGCTTGAGTCTTCCTCTCCTCTCCCCTATATAAAGAGCTCTCACTCACACTCTGCCTCACCTTCTCTCTAAAAACTAGTGATACCGGTCCGCCGGAATATCTTTTTAACGACCTTCGGTGACTCTGTTTCTCTTTTCATTTCCGTGTAAGTGTATTTCAATTGAAATTCCGTGTAATTGTTATTCGATTTTTATTGTAATCGTAATTCAGTTTTCTTGTAATAGTTAGTTTACATTAAAATTGTTTTTTACTTCATTCTTTTTTCATTTAGAAACCATTTCTGTTGTGAAACTGGTGATTCTTTTAATCACATATTCAAGTTCCTATATACTATATAGATTGCGTTTGTGAATTTTTCTATAAATTCTACATTCAAACTTAATTGAGCAAAAATTCTCGAGATTGCTTGAGGTTGATGATGATTTGGATTGTTTTCGTAAGCTTAATATTCTTAACAGGCTTATGAACATGTTACACAAGCAATACAAAGCCAAAATTCGTCATTTATTACAATGAGATTCTCAATAAATTGATGTGTACTATAAAGTTAAATATGTTGTAATAAATTCACATGTGATTTATGATTGATGTATGATTCGACACTATTCATATATATGTAAAATCAATACAAAATCATACCTTATTATACATTTTTCTGAGTTTAAAATCCAAATCATTAACCAGATCGAACCGAGTCAAAATTCCAAGTACAAAGTGGCTCTCCTATGAAATGAAAAAAAAAAATCCAAATCTTACAAGTAGTATTTTTTTTTGTCTATTGGAAGTTACAAATATTACATATTATTACAACTTTGTAGGTGATTATTTAAAAATTCTATGCTATCAGGAATATTTTTTGCTTTCCACTTATCTAAGTTTCCAATTTTCCTACATATTTTTGCTGCTAAATCGGCTATTGTGTTCCGCTCCCTTTTGATATGAAATATCTTCCATTCCGGAAATCTTGTAATCCATGTCCAAATTAACTCCATTAGTGGTTGAATCTTCCAATCTTTCTTTTCCTTATTGTAAATTCCTTGCACTATTTCTAGATTATCTGTGAAGAAATTGATCTTTTTATATCCAAGTTTTTCCGACGTTTTCATAGCCTGTATGATAGCCCAAGCCTCTCCTTCTTTTGCACTCCTAACTATTTTCCTTTCGCTTTTTTTATTATCAATTTTCCCGGTCTTGTCGATCCCGATCGAAGCTATCCCTGCTGGTTCGTTTGTGTTAATAAATGATGCATCATTATACCAACTAATATCCGCAGAATTCAAAATGTCATTATCATTAGTGTTGTCTTTAATCACATATGATTCTTGATTACTTTTATTCTTGGTAGATTTCTCCCGGTTACTTTGGTTCTTTTTGTATATTTTATTTGTGATTTGCATAGCGTTATTGATGATTTCTTTGATATCCCATCTTCTTTTCTCATGGTAACTTTTCATTCTTGCTTTCCATAAGGTCCATAGTGTGGCGATCATATTACAGATTAATTTTTTCTTGTCCCATCCATTGTTTGTATAATTCTCTATTGTTGTTGTAAACCAATCTTTGAATATATATCTTTCTTCTCTATTTATTTTTATTTGTAATGGCGATTCCGCCCATACTGCTGAGCTAAACGGACATTGTATAAAAAGGTGTTCAATTTTTTCTTCTCCATTCTCGCACCATTCACAAGTCACATTATAAATACATTTCTTCTTTTTTTAAATTTTTCTTAATAGGTAGTGCATTTATGATAATTTTCCATACGAAGTTTCTCATTCTGGTTGGTACGTTAGATGTCCATATCATGTTCCACAAAGGTGATTTTCCTTCTTCCATAGATTTTGAGGATGTATTCTCTTCATTGCTTATTTCTTAGTTTACTAATAAATGGTATCCTGATTTGGTTGCATATTCCATCTTTTGTGTAGGGCCAACTAATTCTATCTTCATTTTGAATATTGATAATTTGTGATTTTTCTATTTCGTATATTTCTCTTTTGTTGCAAATTAGACTCAATAGGCTCGTATTCCATCATGTCCATCCATTATTAAATAATTCAACTACTTTATTTATCGGTATCCATTCGCATTTATCCAGTTTCATTCTCGGTCCAATTCACGTGTCTTCCCAAATATTTGTTTTTAATCCATTACCTATTTGCCAGCAGCATTCTTTTTTTAGGAATTGTAGCCCTTTAGTAATACTACTCCAACTCCACGATTTCCTTTGTTTATCTTTTGCGTTCCACATATCTGTATTAGGATGGTAAATTCCTTTATAAACTTGGGCTACTAATGAGTCCGGGTTATTAACCAACTTCCACGCTTGTTTTGCTAACATCGCCAAATTCATTTTGTAAAAATCTCGGAATCCCAAACCTCCAATTTTTTTTGATCTCGTAATAATTTTCCAAGATACCCAATGAATTCTCTTTTTATCCATTAAATCCCAATAAAAATTTGATGTGATGCTCGACAGTTTTTTACAAAGTGTTTTTGGAAATTCGAAAAATTGACATTGCGTAATTTGGTAAAGATTGAAGTACGGCCTTTATTAAGACTTCTTTTCCTCCTTCTGATAGATATTTTGACGTCCAGCTCGATACTTTTTTAATTAGCTTGTCTTTAATATAGTTTAGGTTTTCTGTTTTAGGTCTCTTGAGCGTAAGTGGTATACCTAAGTATTTACCTAATGAGTTTGTACTAAAAATACCCAACTTGTTTTTCCTAGTTTGATTTTCAGATTCTCATTTATGCCTTTACTGAATAATATGGAGGATTTCCCATAATTGACAGCTTGTCCTAACGCTCGGCAATATAATTCCAATATTTCTCTGAATTTATCAAACTCTTCTAGATTAGCTTCCATGAAGAAGAGGGCATCATCGGCAAATAGTAAATTATCTTGTCTAGAAAATTCTCCTAAGCAAAGGAAGTAATTTAACACAATATCATCTTTTTTTTTACTCTAAGCAAGGTTCATTAATACAATATCATCTCTTTCTCTCTCATCTTTATTAAACTTCTGAATATCACTACAAAAAACTGAGGAATTGGAGACGCTATTTTTTGCCTTCGCCGACGCTATCGGCGCGTCGCCATAGATAACGCGGACGCAAAACGACGCGTCGGCTATGCGACCGTCGCTTTTTATATAACGACGCTTTTAGTAACGCGTCTCTATTTCAGATGGTTATACGGGACGCATATACCAAAGCGTTGCCTATTCCAATAGCGTCACCAAATATCCAATAGGATTTGCGGACGCTATATCAGATAGCGTCGACAATTGAGTGGATGAAATGTCGACGTATATGCACTTAGCGACGCTAATTATTAAAATAAATACCAACGCATATACGTTAGCGTCACAAATTATTTAAAATAAATACCAACGCATATACACTTAGCGTCCCCAATTATTACTAATATTATTTATATATCATGATCCTGATTTGATTTTCTTATTTAATGCTGATATGCTAATAAACTTCTTACTAGAAAAAAATCAAACATTACACCCTTTGACACAATTTCTGTTTAATCAATAAGTTAAGCCCAAGAAAGATAACGAAAGATTTGTAGATGTGTTTCAATCACTTCAAACTCACAAAGCCTACCACAACCAAGAAAACCAAAATATTTGTTGCAACTATCGTCATAACTTTATACTTAGATGTGGCGACTATTCCAATTGAAGCAACAAAACGTAACATGGAATCCTTTATCATCATAACTCTCATACTTGAGATAACCAAACAAAGTTCTGTATTTTTTTCACATTCATTTTGGGCTTCTGATGTGTAACCTGAAAAGAGATGAGAAGAAAAGAGTTCAAAACTGCAGACTAAGTTTTTAATAAGACTTTTATAGTAAGATAGAGTTAGTAAAGTTGATTCTTACAAGGTAGGAACTAACAGGTCTGATGTGCTTCAATTCATCAATATGCGGACTCTACATCCATTAATTGCATGGACAATGTGAAAAATCAAAGTTGCTTTTGAAACAAATAGGGAAATGCTGAGACATCTAGCGCGTAATACCTTGGCCTATCTAGGCTCCAATGTTGCTTGGAAAAGCTAAGATCAATCTGCATCATATGACAAATCTTGCCAAAATACCATGAACGAGGACAAGAAGAGGATGAGGTTCATCACTTCCATTTGTAATACCATTAACAGATGCAACACTTCCTTGGATAGTATACATTACGTGCGCAATATCCTTTATGCCTACAATATTTCAATTAATCAAAAGATTAATACAAATTAATGATCACAAATCCTTAAAATTCAATCCTGCTATGCTATATATACATATATACAATTTCATATATTAAAACAATAATCCAAAATTAATAATTATAAACATACAATCAAATGAATTTCGTAACTAATCAAGGAAATAAAAAATTACAAAATACAAAGTGAAAATTGAGATACCTACCGGAAAAACTAATGGAATTCGGAGAAGAACAATGATGGGAAGAGAAACAACAATTAGATGGCGGCGGTGAATTGGAAGGTGTGGAGGAGCCACCTTGGAATGAAGAAGAGACAGTAGGCGACAAAGTAGCCCTTCCCCATATAGTTATCTTCTGCTGCTTAACGTCTATTTTCCAAAAAATTGATTACGAGTTGAAATTCAATCCATCTTTTTTGTAATTTTTAGAATTTCAATGGTACAAACTGATACTTTACCTTAATTTGGATTCTTCAATGTCTATTAATCGGGATGATGAGTGTGTGTAAAACCATCTGCAACAGTTGCGCCAAATGGATATTTACTGCAAAACAATTAAAAAATACAGACACCAAATTGTTCACTCCAACAGTCAGGAAAATCATGGGACCCATAAAAAACACACGGGCATCCCCTCCCGATATACGCTATTCTCGCCGCCGCGACTGTAATTGATGAGATTGGGTTAAAAAATAATTCAATTTTTACCTTAGTTTAGGCTATTCGCTTAATGATGGTGAAGAATGGTCCTCTAGTGGCGGCGGATTTATTGTGCAGGAGAAGCGGCTTGGTGGGAAGGAAGGTGAATGTGACGTGTTGAGTTTTTTTTTTTTTTCAATGTGAGTGTGAAGATATGGGTTTTAGATTTGATCTTTCATTGTTTTATTTTTATTTTTTGAACAAAAGAAAATGTTAAATTATTTTTCAACGTTTATTACTTTTTGTTTTCATTTTTTGTTCTGAAAATTTTCAACGTCTCCTGTTTATACTATTTTCTTATCTTAATTTTTTTTTGGGCCATCTTAAAATTTATTATTTATTACAGAATTTTATTTGAAAAGATTTTACTATTTTAATATTTTTATAAAATATAAATAAATTATTATATTATAATATGAAATATATTATATTTATAATTGAGTATATTATATTTATAATTGAATATATATTTTTATTTTTATTATTAAAATTAATAAATCAAAAATAACTTTAAATCTTAAGTAGAATAATTTATGGTATATCTATATATTATAAATAAAAAATTAAGAGTGGTATGTTAATATTAATATATTATTTATGTTATTATTAAAATATAAATTCAAAACCAAAATAATAGATGAATAAAGCTATTTCATATTTTATTTTTTAATTTGTTGGAAATAATACTATTTCAAATTCTATTTTTTGAAAAAAAAAAAAATCTATTTCACATATGTGAAGTGTCTTATATTGATTATCGATATTGCCTAAATATTCCCTATGTAGAGTTAGAAGTATCCCTTATTGTGAATATTGCTGACGCAAAGTTAAGAGTGTCCTCTTTTGGGTTATCAGTGTAATTGACGCGAATGTAGCGGCGTCCCTATTTAGTGTGTCAATATCGACGCTCACTTATGTTGCGTCATCGTAAAAACAATTAGGGACGCGTGTAATAAAAGCGTCGTTATAACAAACTAAATGTCGACGCTTAACTAGTAGCGTCCTTATTTAGTGTGTCAATATCGACGCTGACTTATATTGCGTCATGGTAAAAAAGAATTAGGGACACGTGCACTAAAAGCGTCGTTATAACAAACTAAATGTCGACGCTTAACTGGTAGCGTCCCCAATAATTGAGTATTTAGTGACGCTTAAAAAATTACGTCGCCATACATTCATATAAGGACGCTTTTATATTTGCGTCATTAATTATAATTTTTTTAGGGACGCAATTGCGGCGCGTCGCTAAAAAAACGTCGCTAAATAGCCTTTTTCTTGTAGTGTCAGAACATTCGATATCTGAATGCCATGGTCATAACAATACGGACACTCACATTCCTTGATCGAAATCTCACCTTTCATTCGATTATTGATGAGAAGCGCTGAACAATTCTTGAAGGGACAGTAAAATTTCTCCGAAGTAGTAATTAAAGTAATTAAAGCCTCCCCATTGATAAACACTTGTTTTAGGGTTGATTATTATAGCATCTTCATCATCAAGTTTGAGTATTCATGATATGTAAAATATGCATTATATGTCCCCTATATTAGTTTTTCTTATTTAATTATCGATATAGTGCAATTGCACTATTGGTCATATATAATGCAAATTTTGTACTACAGGTCCCTATATTATGTAAAATATGCATTATATGTCCCTATATGTAAAGTTTGAGTTAAATTCACTACTGGTCCCTATATTATGCAAAATGTTTACTATAGGTCCCTATATTATGTAAAAAGTGCACTATAACCAATTCTTGATTGTGGTGACTTTTGTTAAGCAACTATCCAACGGCTAGAAAATAGATTCATTCATAAGTTAATTGCATTATAGGTCCCTATATTATACAAAAAATTTACCTATATTATGCAAAAAGTTCAGTATAGGTCCCAATGATCATCTGAATGCTTAATCTCATCATCCACTAAATCAAATACAACTACCTGTAATTCAAGCATGTCAATAAGGTTAGAAATATAATTCTTAAACATCCTTTTGTCCATGATATTACCTTGTTCAAGAAGAGATTCAAGTGAGGATTTTAATCTGGATCAACAGTAACTTCAAAGAGAGGAAGAAAATCATTGTCGAGAAGGTTCTGAAATGAAGTTACAATACCCGTATCCTTGTATACGTTGTACAGTCGAGGAAGCTGCAACAATACACTATTATATTATTATCTTCTGGATTTCTTCTAACTTTAAATGATATTAATGACTTACTTGCTTCAAGATCTGAAAATACTTGCTTTGTCAACTCAGCAAGGAACCGACCTGTTGAAGCACATGTAATTATATTATCCAAAGGAAACAATGATTGATATAAAGTGAAAGAAAAGAAAAACGATCATTGGGACAAATACAACACGAAGCATTTTAACTATTAATTATTCAACCAAAGTATAAAATGCAGGCATTGACAAGTAAATTAATCGTGTGTAAGATGAAAACATACCTTGGATTCAAGAAAATCTCCCCGATTCTACTTTGATCACATGGATTTACAACAAGAAAACAAGGTTTTGGCTAATTCGTTTTGGCCTTTAGACTACCCTTTTAAAGTGGTGTTATATCTTTCCCTACACTATTCCGTATTGTGGTCTATACTCGTGCTGCCAATGTTATAACTACATATACATAACATAGTGGGCTATTGACGCATAGAGTAGGCTAATCACCCATAAATTTACCGACCCTCTTCTAAATAGAGTAGCTAATCACCACACATTTCCCGGCCATCTTCTAAATAGAGTAGGCTAATCACCACACATTTCTCGGCCATCTTCTAAATAGAGTTTTTAACGAGTAGGTGATATCTCCCTAATTGTTCTAAATATAAGCCCTTAGGAGACATCATTTTAGGTAGAAAAGGGTCTTTTTATATTAACTTTTGTGCTTAATTCGTAATATTTCTATTTCTTGTCTTGATTTGATGAATTATTATTTTTATAGCATATTTGGTTTAATTTGTGTGTTAATGTGAAGCTTTAAAGATAATATGGAAATAAATTAGATGCCAAATCAATTATAAGGAAATAAGGAAAGAAAAACTTGAATAAATCAGGAGATAGAAGGAAACAGAGTTCAATTAGGAAAAGGAATAGCTGCCAAATAAATCTGAATTTCTGCAGCAACGTCTAAAGAAGTGAAGATAACTCCAAATCCGAGACGATTCAGGAAGATCCCTTTTCGAGTTAGATAGATCTTTCTGTGAGGATTCTTTTGACATCGTACGGGCCAAAAACGGCCCAGTAACGAAGAAGTGATGGTCAAAACAAGTCAGCAGTAATTATCCTTATCTACTTACGAATTTGAGTTGGGCTTGGACTCTTTTATTTGATCCCAAATCCAAGATTTCGACCTAGCACCTATATATATATATATATATATATATATATATATATATATATATATATATATATATATATATATATATATATATATATACAGTTCTAAACCTTAGAAAATCATCCCTTTTCTGCATAAGCTTAATATACATATATAATTCATTATAGAAGCAATCAAGAGGATCTAGAGGAGGAAGAAGCAAGAGCTAGGGCTTAACTACATCAATTCAACACTTCTCCATCTCTATTCTTTGGGTAAATTAGTATGCATAATTTCTCTTTAGGATTGTAATTATATGAACCATTGATTATTGTTTTTCTGTTTTAATCTGTATCTGGGATTTTTGTATTTAATTGAATTGGTTCTTAATTTCCATTGAATATATTCTTGTGCTTGTTTACTATCATTGAAGTCATGAATGAAGGGTATGTTTTAGTAATTAGGCTATTCACTTAGTGGCGAGTGATCATTTGACAGGGGGGGGGTTAATTACAGATTTAGAATATAGACGTGTGGTGTGCGTTATTTGACCGACAGGCTTGACTAACCACGTAGCCAAAGAGGTAAAAGAACTTATCATCCGAAGAGGCATATTCGCCCATATAGGGTTTTATAGTACTTTAGGATAGCTCCTAGGTCCACCCGACAGGGGGTAGGAGATTATAGAGTCCCGACTATTGTGAGATTTCCCATTCACCCTTATTCTTAGGAATCATGAATTCAATAGGATAGATTCATACTTGCATATCCTTATCTTATTTTCATAATTATTTATTGTTTATTATTTATTTTATTTAGTTAATTAGAAAACAAACTCCTTTGCTGCTTATCTTTTTAATTAAAACAATTAGAACTATCTATTCTGATATTGAACACAAAGTTAGAATAACTACTTAAATCCCTGTGGAGACGATTTTCCCGTATTTACTTATTTATTACTTGGAACGACCCGTACACTTGCGGCCTGCGGATCCTTTATTTCTTTACTTTTATTGCATTATTTTATAACACACAAGGAACCACCAAGTTTTTGGCGCCGATGCCGGGGATTTATTGCGGTTATTGTATTTTGTGTTTTGAGTTAGGTTGGTAGTTTTAGTTGTTTTCAGTTTTACGTTTGTTTTGTTTTAGTCTCTTTTCAGGTTTTTCTTTAGGTATGGAAATTTCCCTTTATGAAGAGCAAAATCCAACACAAACCTGGTGTATTCAAGTGCAAAACTTTATTGATAGAACAAACATCTTCATGGATCTGACACGAGGAAGCTTTAGAGATCATGAAGAGAGGCTCAGGAAGTTGGAGGACTCCCTCAATTGTTTCGTTAAGGTTACAATGGATAATGTAGTAAAAGTGAGGCGAAAAGCGATGCTTCCATATCATTAGTGCAAATATGCAACAACAACATCAATTGATGGAGCAACGATTGACGCAACTCACAGAAATAATTGAGAGACTACAACAAGTACCATCTATGCAAACTGGCCAAGGTACAAATATTAATCATAAGGCCAGTCAAGATAGTGATGTTCAGTTCGAAGTAGTTGAAGAAGAATCAACCACGCCAAGCATAGATGAGACAGTTGTTGAGAATCGAGTCGAAGTTGAAAATAAATCTTGTGAAGGGAAGATGACATCCATGGAAGACGCAGCCAAACCGCATTTAGAGGAATCAAACATTGAAATCTTGGTTAGAAAAGAGATAAAAGAAGAAGATACTAGGATGGATTAGCCACCTAGTACTCCATTGATGTCACTACCCAATCCAATAAAGACGAATCATTCAAATGGTGACATCGATAAAGCATTTGTAGAGGTGTGCAAAGAAGACAAAACCTACACCCAAATGTTTGAAGGTGATACAAAAGAACTCACACCGCAACAAGTATTCACATAAGATATTTCAGAAAAAAATGAGAATACGAGTGTAGAGATCGAGGTTGAAGACGTGGCCCTCATAACAAAAGAAAAGTCTGAAACATCCCTTGCTTTGGACAAAACTCTAGAGGAGGTTCCACTTGAGTTCCCCATTGTTCCAGAAGTATCTAAAGAAGTTAAAAAGAAGGACCAACACCATGAACCCGTGAAGTAGAGAGCTAAAAATGAGTTTAGGGTCGGAACCACGGTTGCTTGGAAGGCCACTAAACAAGAAAATAGGCCACGAGGTTTCGAAAATGCGTGGATGGGACCATTTGTTGTTACTCGAGTGGTGACATCAAAATTAATAGAGATACGATCTTCGAAAGGTCAAAGGCGGCGAATTGTAGACATTCATGGCCTTACCCATTGCTGGGGAGGCTACATACTCAAGGGATAATGGAGGTAACACGTCAAACTTAAATGACGTTAAATAAAAGTGCTCTTGGGAGACACCCCAAGTTTTAAGTGCTTTATTAGTTTAGTTATTTTTTAGTGTTTTTATTCTTTTTAGTTAGTTTATGTGTTTTTGAGTGCATATTGCAGTAATGAGGAAGGTATGAGTGTTTTTGATGTGTAGGTATGCAAGGGTTCGAGTTTTGGGTAAAAAACTGAAAAAATTTCGGAGTTAAAAAGGCCTGGACAGAACTCTTTTTCGGTACACCGCAAGTATTCGCGGTGCACCGCACCTATCAGTGCTGGAAATTGGCAAAAACTTCGAACATGCATAACTTTGCGCTCGGTTATCGGAATTCACTTTTTCTCGAGTCTAAATCGCGTATTTTTTCGAGATATATCCAATGGATGAGAGAGAACTTGATTTAGAGGTAAAATAAGAAACTTATCTTTTCATGGCATCCAAAGACTTCGTGCGGTACACCGCACGATAGCTCCGGTGCACCACAGCCCGCCGCCAGATCCAATTACAAAGGTTATAAGAAGGGTTCAAAGAGAAGGTTAGTATTAGGTATGAATTTTTAATCCTTAAGCCTCTCTTTCTTCCCCAAGGCACCCAAACTCCATGAAACACCATAAATTCACATCCAAATCCTTCCCAACATCATTACAAAGAAGATTCAACCACCCAAATCATATCAAAACACATGCACATAAGAGAGTATTCATGAAAAAAAGAGTTTCCTAGAGTGTGATTGATTGGGATGGAGCATAAGAGGATGTAAGGGAAAGC
Organism: Nemophila menziesii; assembly: GCA_029959085.1. Taxonomy (NCBI): domain Eukaryota; kingdom Viridiplantae; phylum Streptophyta; class Magnoliopsida; order Boraginales; family Hydrophyllaceae; genus Nemophila; species Nemophila menziesii. The sequence goes on along the minus strand of JARWIR010000011.1, from coordinate 13,416,662 downwards.
GAAATTGGTGATACCAGAAGATTACATATAAGAAAAGCACTACATCTATTTCGGGCATTGATCATGCGAGGCAATAGCCTCGAAGAGTATGTTTTCTTTCTTCCTTACCATTTCTCTATATGCATTATCTGTTAAATTTTAATGTCTTTATTGAATCTTTTCGAGTCGTGGGGACACGACTCATTTTTGAGTTGGGGGTGTGGGGATTCGTTGTCCCTCATCTCAATTTTATGTGATTTACTGTTTTTTTTAGAGAAACTTGAATTTTTTTGAAATTTTTAAGAGATGGATTAGATGTAGAATGTGTTTAATAGCTTGAAAGCATAAGCTTAGTAAGTTGATGATAGAAAGTAGTATGTGTATGAGCTGCTTTATTTTGTATGCTTTGATTATTTGCAGGAACACACATTGATAGTAAAGAAAAGATTAGTTAGCAATGTGATAAAAAGTATGTTCGATCTCAGGGATCCATAAGTGGTATGTAGGCCGTGAGATCCAAGCTAGTTGACAAATCCATTTAATGAACGTGCTAAAGGTAAGAGAATGACGAATTGCATAGTTTAGAAAGTGATTAAGGTGGTTCTTTCATAAGCCCCTTGTTGCCTTTTAGCTTGCTGTCCATTTTATTATTATGTATCCTTCTCAGACCCTTTTAGCCTTTCTAAAGCCTTTTTATAAGCCACATTATGAGCCATATCCCTTTAGATTATAGGACTTTTCCATATGACCCGCACTCGAATCGCGATGCATTGATAATTGTTTTAGAGCTTGAGTTTGGGGTGGTGGGTCCACCATTATGGGAAAAATATTGGGTTGGGATTTTTGAGCTTATTAATTGTGCTCTATTCTATATTTTGATGATGATTCACAGGTTTATTATATTATAACCCTTTGCCGGGGTAAGAGTAAATGAAAAAACAAAGCTGAAAAGCATGAAAAGAAAAGAAAAAAATTTATGAAAAAATAGCATGATATCTTACCATCAAAAAGAGTCATAGCTATACAAAAGAAAAAAAATTGATATGAAAAGAATATATATTTGGACCGGCAAAGAGGAATTTTTATGTGAACATCTTTATGCTTTAATTGGGTTATTTGGGATGCTAATTTGTGCATCAAGGAATTCATTTGGTTGAGTGAAAACGTTTTACGAGAGTAACTCAAGCTCTAGGGCGATTCGTTGATGGCTAGTGAGGAGAGAGCCAAAATCTCATTCTAAATTATCCAAATATACTTATCATACCGTCCCTAAGACAATATTACAACATTAAAGACCTTATGATTCTTTGCTATGTAATCTAGAAGTGATTGAGCCGTTAGAGAGTAGTTAAGTGGATCTTTGGATACTAGTGAAGTTCGATGAACAATCTATAGCCTCCTTGGTAAACTGAGTAAAGATCCTCTCCTTCTTACATTGCGAAGCTAATCCAATCTTGAAAATTCAAGCCGTGTTGATTGTAGATATGACAAGTGTGCAGGTATGTAGTTTGTAAATATTATTACATGAAATTTTCTAAGTAGTTGCTTTGAGTTTATTCTATATATTCTGCTATCTTCTTCTCCCATGTGCTTAATTGACTTAGCTGATATTTTAGAGACTACCCTATGTTCTTATTTTTTTTATTGTATCGAGACGATACAAGTTTGAGTTGGGGGTCTTGATGTCTCCCTAATTGTTATAAATATAAACCCTTAGGGGACATCATTTTAGGTAGAAAAGGGTCTTTTTATATTAACTTTTGTGCTTAATTCGTAATATTCCTATTTCTTGTCTTGATTTGATCAATTATTATTTTTATAGCATATTTTGTTTAATCCGTGTGTTAATCTGAAGTTTTAATGATAATATGGAAATAAATTAGATGCCAAATCAATTCTAAGGAAATAAGGAAAGAAGATCTTGAAGAAATCAGGAGATAGAAGGAAACAGAGTTTAATTAGGAAAAGGAATAGCTGCCAAATAAATCTGAATTTCTGCAGCTACGTCTAAAGAAGTGAATATAACTCCAAATCCGAGACGATTCTGGAAGATCCCTTTTCGAGTTAGATAGATCTTTCTGTGAGGATTCTTTTGACATCTTACGGGCAACAAACGGCCAAGTAATGAAGAAGATATGGTCAAAACAAGTCAGCAGTAATTATCCTTATCTACTTACGAATTTGAGTTGGGCTTGGACTCTTTTATTTGATCCCAAATCCAAGATTTCGACCTAGCACCTATATATATATCAGTTCTAAACCTTAGAAAATCATCCCTTGTCTGCATAAGCTTAATATACATATATAAGCAATCAAGAGGATCTAGAGGAGGAAGAAGCAAGAGCTAGAGCTTAACTACATCAATTCAACACTTCTCCATCTCTATTCTTTGGGTAAATTAGTATGCATAATTTCTCTTTAGGATTGTAATTATATGAACCATTGATTATTGTTTTTCTGTTTTAATCTGAATCTGGGATTTTTGTATTTAATTGAATTGGTTCTTAATTTCCATTGAATATATTCTTGTTCTTGTTTACTATCACTGAAGTCATGAATCAAGGGGAGATTTTAGTAATTAGGCTATTCACTTAGTGGTGAGTGATTAGCCGACAAGGGGGTTTAATTACAGAACTAGAATATAGACGCGTGGTGTCCGTTATTTGACCGACAGGCTTGACTAACCACGTAGCCAAAGAGGTAAAAGAACTTATTATCCGAAGAGGCATATTCGCCCATATAGGGGTTTATAGTACTTTAGGATAGCTCCTAGGTCCACCCGACATGGGGCTAGGAGATTATAGAGTCCCTACTATTGTGAGATTTCCCATTCACCCTTATTCTTAGGAATCATGAATTCAATAGGATAGATACTTGCATATCCTTATCTTATTTGCATAACTATTTATTGTTTATTATTTATTTTATTTAGTTAATTAGAAAACAAACTCCTTTGCTGCTTATATTTTTAATTAAAACAATTAGAACTATCTATTCTGATATTGAACACGAAGTTAGAATAACTACTTAAATCCATGTGGAGACGATTTTCCCGTATTTTCTTATTTATTACTTGGAACGACCCGTACACTTGCGGTCTGTGGATCCTTTATTTATTTATTGCATTATTTTATAACACACAAGGAACCACCAGTATGCTATTGATACTAACTTTTCCTGAAATTTTTTTGCTCTTGGTCCTGTATTCTAAATTTCAGTTTTGACCCTACAAACATAGAATTAAATTATAATAAAATTCATAGATCAGGGACTAAACTATCATTAGATTAGGGACTAAACTGTCATTAGATTAGGGACTAATTAGTTATTAGAATAGGGACTAAACTGTCATTACATTAGGGACTAAACTGTCATTAAATTAGGGACTAAACTTTCATCTTGACTTTTAGTTCCACCTCATCCAAAGAAAACTTCATCTCAAGATGAAGCCTTGAATTTTTTTATTGAGTTAATTGCACCATAAGTCCCTATATTATGCAAAAATTGTATCATAAGTCCCTATATCATATTATAGAAAAGACAAAAATTACCATACAAAATAAAATAAAGCTCATAAGATAAATCTAAAAGTTGGGGGGCCATGTGAAAGATTCCAAAACTTTGGGAGGAGGGGGGGTTGTTGATAAAACACATACCGAGAAGGAGATGAACACTGATAAAAAGAAACAAGAGCACTATTATTCCCATCCATACCCATCATTAGTAGGTACCAGAGAAGCAACCACCGCTTGTTTACCAGAAAATTGACCAGAACCACCAGTAGGGGGTGGTGGAGAAGCACAAGGTGCATGAGAAGGTGATTCGGAATGACTAGCTTTACCACCATCTGGATATTCATCTTCTTCACTCTTTTGAGTTGTTTTAACACGTGTTACAAATGTTTCAGGTGGTTTGTGATATACATATGTTTGATAAAAGCTCGTCTAATACTGAAGGTTCTAGAAGATTTGAATCGTCACTTATTACTGGCTTCTCTCCTAATTCTATATCTTTTGCTTCCTGTAAAATCAACTAATCATGTTTTTAATTGCATCATAGGGTCCTATATTGTGTAAATATTGCGTTATATGTCCCTATATTATAATGGGGAAATTCAGGGACCATTTGGGAAATTTTCCCAGTCCCTGAACTATACATTTTACCAGTTTGGTCTGCGAACGTCTTTGCCACGTGACACTTAATGGTATGGACTAAATTAAGTTAGAGAAACATTCGAGTAACTATTAAAGTTCGATGACCAAACTAATAAATGTCCAATGTTTCAGGGACCATTTGAGAAACAAGTTTTGTGAAATTTATGTTCGAGAAAAAAGAGAGAAGGTTAAGCTCAAAATACCTCGGGAGCAGTTGATTAAAGACACCAATATATATACACACGATCTCTCATTTACGGATTATCAGTCTCCACAGTAGCATTATTCAACACAAACTACAAGTTCAATACCATAGAATGATGGTTTTTTTATCTTTTAAACAAACTATAGTAGGGTAATTTAGTAACCATTAAATATGTATACCTGAATCATCTGTTGAGGCCCTTTAGTTGGTTTTTCAAGGAAAGGCTTAACAGTTGTTGTTAATAACTGTAACTGAACTTGTACAGGTTCTTTAGGAAAACTCTCCTAAAAGATTTCTAATAACTCATCATCATTATCTATGTTGGTCAAATGAGATTTTTACCCAAGGGATGACCATGTTTACGATGACAGTGGGTGACTCAATTTAAAGAAATGATTTGAATATTGATGATCGTTTATTCTATTTATAAAGATTAACGTAATACATTCATCTGGTAAAAATCATTTAAAGTTGAATAAGAAATTGAGTCATAGAATTTGAAGAAATTAAAAGAAAAGAAAAAAATAATAATAATACATGTTATTTATTTTATTTTTTTGGTTATGAAGCAAAGAAAAGCAAGGAAAAAAAGGGTACTGCTGGGCTTTGAATCTGGGCCTCCAAGCTAGTGGGATTTTGGGCCAGACTTTCATACCATCTGGACCAGCTTATGTTTTGGTCTTCTATACTAAACTAAACGTTGTGTCTTTTATTATAACGTATCTTCAAATGAACCATCACAACTCTTTTTCCGAATCCACCTTTTCATCTTCTATAAATAGTTGGCCAACTCAAACATTTTCATTCATTCATTTTTCCAAATCATTAAAATTATAAGAGAGAGATAGAAAGAAGCAGCATTATTAAGTTCGTCGAAATTCTTAAGAATTTGTGTGTCAGTTTCTTTTGAATAGTTTTGTCGTTGTATCCTGGAGGTTGAAGCCAACAAACGTAAGATACCGGTACGTTGCCTAAATACCTTAAAGACATCCGATCCAATCCGAGCCTCGACAAGTAAAGTTATTTATTTATATATACTTTTATTTTATTTCTGCTTTAGTTTTATATTGTTTAACTGGTTTATACAAATTAAAAACACAACAATTTAAGGTATTTCAGTTTCACGTTGTATAAACTAGAAAACGTTTTCTTTTTGTTTTATAAACTTTACTTTTGCAATAATATCTGGGTTTGTGTATACATAACATAATTGTTACATTCTGTTTCCTTTCTCTTATTCCGATTTCTAGGCTTGTGTATACATACTAGAAAATTACTCACTTACTAACGTCAGATTTCTGCTTCATATAAAATATGGAGAAAAATACCAGACAAAGTGAAAAGCAACCTGAGACGGGTAATAACTCAAGAACAGAAATTCGTGTACCCGCACCAACACCCATTGGATGGACAAGCCGATAGGCCAGAAAAGTTCAATGGTTTCGACTTTAAGAGGTGGCATCAAAAGATGTTATTCTACCTGACCACTCTAAGCTTGGCAAATTTTCTAAAGGAAGATCCACCGGAAATGGGATCCAATCCAAATAGTGAGACATATAATGCAGTAGATGCTTGGCAACATGCTGATTTCCTATGTAAGAATTACATTCTAAACTGTTTGGATAATTCCTTATATAATGTGTATAGCACCATGCCAACTGCCAAGCAATTATGGGAGTCTCTTGAGAAGAAATACAAGACTGAAGATGCCGGCACAAAGAAATTTGTGATCGGTAAGTTCCTTGATTTCAAAATGGTGGATTTAAGATCATTAATATCTCAAGTACAACAGTACCAGTTGATCCTTCATGAGTTGAGTGCTGAAGGTATGAATCTGGTAGAGCCTTTTCAAGTTGGTGCTCTTGTGGAAAAGCTACCCCCGTTGTATAAAGATTTCAAGAACTACCTCAAGCATACACGCAAACAGATAAGTCTTGAAGATCTAATTGTAAGGTTAAGAATCGAGGAAGACAATCGAATGGCTGAAAAGACAACTAACCCTCGATCATATGAAGCCAAGGAAAATGTTGTGGAACAAGGGAGGACCAACCAAAACAACAAGCGCAAGAGGCAAGGTGATGTCTCCCTATTTATTCTAATTATTAGCCCTTTGGAGACATCCTTTTAGGTGAATAAATGACTTATTTGATAGAATTTTAGGCTTATTTGATCATATTGCACTTTCTCCTCTTGGAAATTAACTATTTGCAGAATCTGAGCTTTTGTGCGTAAATTTGATTGTTTTTAATGCAAAGTTAATTGGTTCATGAATTTCATGAAAGACCAATCCAAGGATAAGAAGTGAGAATAAAGTCTTAGTGTATTTTAGAGTGTTAGGAAATGATTTTTACTCGAGTTTCTATTTTTAGAGTACACTTTCCTATTTCGTTTTCTTGATTTATTGATTTATTCTTTTTAAGCATATGCGGTTTAATTATTTATTTAATGTGAAGCTTTAAAAGATATATGGTAATACTTAGAGACCAAGTCAAGATAAAGGATTAAAGGAAAGAATATTTACATGGAAATAAGAAGATTTAGGAAAGATATATTCAAAGAAGGAAAAGATAAAGCTGCCTTGTGAAATCTGAAATTCGAGCCACGTTTTAAAGATTAATTCATAACTCACGATTGGCTAGGAATCTGGACGTGTGGTCTGTACCAATAGAAAGCTCTTTCCAAGACAAGAAGTTTCATATATTGGAACTTCTCAAACAGATAAGTATTGAAAAAGATATGACCAAATCAAATCAGCAGCAAAATCTTACCTTTCCTAGAATTTAGGGCTACGAATTTAAGAGTCTTTAACTTGTATTCTACTCCAAGCAAATTCGACCTAGGGTCCTCCAACACCTATAAATACACCCCTTAACCTCCTACTTTCACACACTTCAGAGAATTAAACAAGAGGCTTAAGGTTTTCAAGTCAGAGCACGAAGGAGAGAAGAAGCTAGAAGCTGGAGGAATTCTATTCTTCCAACAATAGTCATTCAACCCTTTAGGTTATTTATTTCTTTCGTGTAATTGAACATGGATTCCTTTTCTTTTATGTTAGTCTTTAATTTTCTTATGAGCTAAATTTCTTTATACTTGAGAATCGAATTAAAGGGATGAACCTTAATTAATTAATCTATGTTTTGAATTTGGGATTGTTTAGGTTTAAATAGGATTGAGTTTTATATATTGGATATTACTTTGTTTTCATTACTAATTCTTTTAGGAACGACTAGAATTAGCTTTTAGTATTTGGGCTATTCACTTTAGTGGCGAAGTGATCATCCGACAGGGGGGTTTGAATACAAAACTAGGTAATACCCGTGTAATGTCCGTTATTGACCGACAGGCTTAACTAGTTACATAGCCAAAGAGGTAAAATCATATCATCCGAAGAGTCGACCATACATGTGTTTATAATACTTTAGGATAGCTTCTAGGTCCACCCGACAGGGGGCTAGGAGATATTAGAGTCCCGACTAATATTATAATTCCAATTCTGCCCTTAGACATAGCATAGATTATATTGATTAAGTGGATTCCTTGCGAGACTCAAGTATCTCTCTTATCTGAAGTTAGTCGTTTATTTGCTTTATTTCCTTTCTATTAATTTAATTTTAGTCTTTACTTTATTTGCAATTTTAATTTACAAAAACCAAACAAAAATTCTTACATTTTATTTTATGTTTAGCAATTATTCTTACTACTTGATTAATATTTGGGTTGAACCTAATCCGTCCCTGAGAACGAACTTGATTATCATATATTACTTGGGACGACTGTACACTTGCGGTTAAGTGGTTCCTTTTATTTTTGCACTTAATTTTATAACACCCTAGGACCCACCACAAGGGTAGTCAAATAATGAAAACAATAAAAAGGTGAAATTCAACGGGGATTGTCACAATTGTGGAAAGCATGGACATCGTGTAAAAGACTGTCGAAACAAAAAGGCACAAGGAAACCAAAAGAAAGTTAAGGGCGGTTTGTCATATGTGACTGAGATATCTCAGGGTATTGACGATTTGGACCTGGCGACAACAGTCTCAGAAGTCAACCTCGTCAGCAACCCAAGAACGTGGTTGATAGACACTGGAGCAACCCAACATGTGTGCTCAGACAAATCTGTGTTCCAAACCTACAAAAAAGCTACAAATGAAGAAATCCTATATATGGGAAATTCCGCCACCTCAAAGGTTCAAGGTACTGGAAAGATTGTACTAAAGATGACCTCCGGGAAAGAGTTGACCTTGAACAATGTCCTCCATGTTCTAGACATTAGCAAGAACTTAGTTTCTGGTTCCTTACTTATCAAGGCTGGGTTTAAACTTGTATTTGTAGCTGATAAGTGTGTATTAACTAAGAACGAAATGTATGTAGGAAAAGGGTACCTATGTGACGGTCTGTTAAAGATGAATGTAATGATCGTAGCACCTACAAAAATTGTCACCGATAAAGAAATGAATGAAAATTCTGATTGTGTTTATATGCTTGACTCACCTAATTTATGGCATGATAGATTAGGACATGTTAATTTCGGTTCAATAAATAAGTTAGTAAACATTGGGTTATTACCTAATGTGAATTTCAATTCTCAAAAAGAATGTGAAGTACGTGCTGAGTCAAAATTAACAAAAACCTCATTTAAGTCTATAGAAAGGACTTTGGCACCTTTAGAGTTAATTCACAGTGACATATGTGACTTGAAATTTGTGCAAACTAGAAGTGGTAAAAAGTATTTCATAACTTTCATTGACGATTGCACAAGGTATTGTCAAATATACTTGCTTCGAAGTAAGGATGAGGCCTTAGAAGCATTTATGCAATACAAAACCGAAGTTGAGAATCAACTAAATAAAAAGATTAAGAATCTTAGAACAGATTGGGGAGGAGAATATGTGTCTCCTTTTGAAGAGTTTTGCGCTAAACATGGAATCATCCATCAAACCACGACCCCCTACTCGCCTCAACACAACGGGATTGCTAAACGTAAGAACCGCACGTTGAAGAAAATTATGAATGCCTTGCTGATTAACTCAGGGTTACCACAGAACTTGTGGGGAGAGGCTTTGCTCACCACAAATCACATCCTCAACAAGGTACCACACAAGAAGGTAGATAAAACTCCTTACGAATTATGGAAAGGAAAACCACCTTCCTTCAAATACTTAAAAAGTGTGGGGATGCTTGGCAAAGGTAGCAATTCCTGCTCCTAAAATGGTCAAAATAGGACCAAAGACCATCGATTGCGTCTTTATTGGATATGCTCACAATAGTGCTGCATATAGAGTCCTGGTACACAAATCTTGTCATGTTGACATTAACGTCAATACGGTGATTGAATCAAGAAATGCACATTTCTTTGAAACAACCTTTCCGTACAAGACCACACCAGAATCTGGTTCCTTAAAAAGAACAAGTGATGCAATTGAAGAAGAGCAAGATCAAGAATCATTGCCAACTGAAAAACAAGATCAAGAATCATTACCAAATGAAGGAGAACCAAGAAGAAGTAAGCGGATTAGAACCTCTACGTCTTTTGGTCCTGACTTTCTATCTTACATGCTAGATGACGAACCGCGAACATTCAAGGAGGCTATGTCAAACCCTGACGCCCCATACTGGAAAGAAGCGGTAAATAGCGAGATAGATTCCATTATGCAAAACCATACATGGTAACTAGTGGATCTCCCTCCTGGGAATAAACCACTTGGATGCAAATGGATATTCAAGAAGAAACTAAAGACCGATGGATCTATTGAAAAATACAAGGCTCGCCTTGTTATAAAAGGTTATAGTAAAAAAGAAGGATTTGACTAGTTTGATACTTATTATCTAGTCACGAGAATATCATACATTCGAATGTTAATCGCTATAGCTTCAATATACAAGCTCGAAATACATCAAATGGATGTAAAAACAGCCTTCCTAAATGGAGAACTAAATGAAGAGATATATATGGAACAACCTGAGGGTTACGTAGTTCCAGGTAAGGAGAAGCAAGTATGTAAGCTTGTTAAATCTTTATATGGTTTAAAACAGGCACCGAAGCAATGGCATGACAAATTTGATAGATTCATGATCTCGAATGAGTTAAAGATCAATGAATGTGACAAATGCGTTTATGTAAAACGAAATGAGACTGGATATGTCATTGTCTGTTTATTTGTGGATGATATGTTAATCATTGGAAGTAACAATCATGTGATTAAATTCACCAAAAGGATGCTTTCAAGTAAGTTTGACATGAAAAATCTAGGCCTTGCGGATGTTATTTTGGGTATCAAGATTCTCCGAACATTTGAAGGTATTATACTATCTTAGTCACACTATATTGAGAAAGTATTAAACAAATTTAGTAATGGCGACACAAATATCGCCAAGACACATGTTGATGTAAATTTGCATCTTGCTAAGAACACTAGTGATATGATCAACCAGTTGGAGTACTCTCGGATTATTGGGAGTCTCATGTACTTAACGAACTGCACTAGGCCAGATATAGCACATGTAGTAAGCAATCTAAAAGAACCACTGGATTGCTATTGTAAGAGTTCTAAGGTATCTTAGATACACTATGAATGAAGGGTTGTTGTACACAGGATATCCAGCTGTACTAGAAGGATACAATGATGCAAACTGGATATCAGACTCCACCGACTCAAAATCCACAAGTGTATTTGTCTACATGTTAGGAGGAGCAACTGTGTCTTGGAAATCCACTAAGCAAACGTGCATATCCAGATGCACTATGGAATCTGAGTTTATAGCTTTAGACAAAGCTGCTGAAGAAGCCGAGTGGCTTCGGAATTTCCTAGAGGATATTCCTAATTGGCCAAAGCCTGTGTCAGCTATCCGCATACATTGCGATAGTCAAAGTTCCATTGGTAGGGCACTAAACGAAATGTATAACGGTAAGTCTAGAATCATACGTCGTAGACACAATACCGTTAGACAATTGCTCTCAAACAGAATTATCACAATTGATTATGTTCGATCAAAGGATAATATAGCGGATCCACTGACCAAAGGTCTACAAAGAGAGCAAGTGCGAGTGTTGTCAAGGAGAATGGGTCTTAAGCCTACGAAAGCTGAGTTGCCATGATGGGAACCCTACCTAGCAGACGAGATCCCACAATCTAGGTTCAAAGGGAAAACTGAATCATGAAATTGCAATTTGGTGTGATGCACTGTGGGGAAACCTCTCTAAACCATTCTTAGGACAAAAATTAAACAGTGTTACATGTAAAAGTGAAGGATAAGTTAAACTTTTAATGGTTCTTGTATCTTCTATAACATAAGATAGAGTAATGCAGAATACCCTCGACAAGAGACCACTTATATGAATAATATGGGTAGGGCCGCCTTACGAGAATTTTTAATGGCAAAATTCTCCGACTGTTATTCATGAAATACCATGAGTTGTCCAGGGCGGTAAACAGACACAACTGTGAGAACCAAATAATGTTTGGAAGTATACTATGTAATTTCTATTGTCTTGGTTTACACAAAAGCTGGATAGTTCAAGACATCACGTTCACTAGTTAGCAAGTAAATCCGATAGCTCTTACTACAGAAGGTTCAAGGCCAAAAGCTACCTTTCTCGATGTAGTATTCTTCTATGCTTCTCTCTCGCTCTCTCTCGTGTTTAGCATTCTTTTGCATAATTTTTTTAAGGTGGTTAGTCAATTTCCATTCATGTGGGGATTGTTGGTCAAATGAGATTTTTACCCAAGGGATGACCATTTTTACGATGACAGTGGGTGACTCAATTTAAAGAAATGATTCAAATATTGACGATCGTTTATTCTATTTATAAAGATTAACGTAATACATTCATCTGGTAAAAATCATTTGAAGTTGAATGAGAAATTGAGTCATAGAATTTGAAGAAATTAAAAGTAACTAAAAGTAAATAAATAAATAATAATACATGTTATTTATTTTATTTATTTGGTTATGAAGCAAAGCAAAGCAAGGAAAAAAAGAGTATTGCTGGGCTTTGAATCTGGGCCTCCAAGCTAGTGGGCTTTTGGGCCAGACTTTCATACCATCTGGACCAGCTTATGTTTTGGTCTTCTATACTAAACTAAACGTTGTGTCTTTTAATATAACGTATCTTCAAATGAACCATCACAACTCTTTTGCCAAATCCACCTTTTCATCTTCTATAAATAGTTGGCCAACTCAAATATTTTCATTCATTCATTTTTCCAAATCATTAAAATTATAAGAGAGAGATAGAAAGAAGCAGCATTATTAAGTTCATCGAAATTCTTAAGAATTCGTGTGTCAGTTTCTTTTAAATAGTTTTGTCGTTGTATCCTGGAGGTTGAAGCCAACAAACGTACGTAAGACACCGGTACATTTCATAAATACCTTAAAGACATCGGATCCAATTCGAGCCTTGACAAGTAAAGTTATTTATTTATATATACTTTTATTTTATTTCTGGTTTAGTTTTATATTGTTTTACTGGTTTATACAAATTAAAAACACAACAATTTATTCATTAGCATATTTTTTCTAATATTCTTTTTTCCGGTTGTTCAGTATTATCATTGCTTTTGGCACATCTAATGTGTCCAAGCTCTCATTAAAGGTAGCAATTATTGTCTTATAACTAAGAATAAAAAGTCATAATTAGGCACGATTATAACTAAGATTAGTGTAAATTAAACCAAACAGAAAGGACATGTAAAGTCCTCAGTCACTGCATATTTTAAACATATATTATGTTTTGTTTGAAATAACGGAATTTACTTAATGACCCACAATAAAAACTTAAATTTACCTTGAGTCTCATGTGACTTATTCTTGTAGTACATGTAGTTGAATACACCATTTCCAGTTCTCAATCTACATTTTCAAACAGTAAAAACCTTTGTAAAATTCAGTTAAAAAACATAACAAGAGATCTCATAAGGGAGTTAAAAAGAGACCAACCGTATAATCTGTGGCAAAGAAGCTTTTGGAACATCACTATAGGTGTATGAATCATAACGAGATCTATCTTTTATTCCGAGCTCTTCAGTAGTAATGCAAACTTGTAGTACCTGAAGCGAGAAAAAAAACTACCAATAATGGAAGTTTGGTCCCTATAATATGTGAATATTGCGCTATAGGTCCCTATACTGAGTGAAGATATATTAATCAGTATTAACACTGCTTCAGAACCATGTGTTAGAAAAATCGATCAAACTAAAATGCAGAATAAATAAATAGATCGAAAAAGAGTAATGATACCTCCGGCCATTGATGTCTTAAGAAACGTTTCCTTATATTTTGTTCTTCCAAACTCTCAAGCATTCAACTATAGATGGTGTATAATTTTTATGTGAATGAATTGAGTTTAGGGACCAAAACTCTAGTTTATATAGCCGCATCAAGCTTTTTAATGGCAATGAATTACTAGGTGTTACAACCTTTCATTTGCAAATGGTTAGTAAAAAAGTGTTACAACTTTTCATTTGCATAAGATTAATGGAAAAATCATTAAGATAAAATTAGTGGATGGATTAATGTTGGATCATGAAAAGCCAAAAGTCATAAGTTTATTTTATCCATCAATTTAAAATAAAGACAAATAAAATAAAATGAAGTTTTATATTAATAAAATAAAAAATGACTTATATTCTCCCACTTGATCCAAACATTATACTTGATATTTTATCTTAATTATAAATATATGAATCATGGCGATAAGTCCTCCAATAATGAGAGAGTGGTATCTTTCATGTATCACAATATATTTATCTCTTTATTTTTTATACTGTAACTATACTTAATGAATAAACCATATGTTTATTCTTGGTCCTAACTAAATTATTTTCTCAAATGAAAAAATTAAGGTGCGCAATGTATATGAGAAAATATAACAATAGATAATTATTATATTAATAATAGTGTCATACAAATAAACACTACATGATGGGACCAAGCCCCATACTCACTACATGATCCTTGAATTTCATTGGTGGCATGCCTTTAGTCAATGGACCAGCGATCATTAATTCAGTACTAATGTGTTCAATGACCACCTTTTTATCTTTAACACGTTCCCTTATGGCTAAATATTTAATGTCGATGTGCTTACTTCGACTTCCACTTTTATTGTTTTTAGCCATAAACACAGCTGCTGAATTATCGCAAAATATTCTTAATTGTCTAGAGATAGAATCCATAATTCTAAGTCCAGATACAAAACCCTTAAGCCATACACCTTGTGAAGTAGCCTCAAAACAAGAGACGAACTCAGCTTCCATAGTAGAAGTTGTAGTCATAGTCTGTTTGACACTCCTCCATGACACAGCTCCACCGGCCATCATAAAAATGTATCCTGGTGTTGACTTGCGTGAATCAACACAACCGGCAAAATTAGAATCTGAGAATCCAACCACCTCTAAATTGTTTGTTCGCTTATACATAAGCATATACTCCTTGGTTCCTTGGAGATATCTCATTACTTTCTTTACAGCTTTCCAGTGGTCAATATCTGGGTTACTTTGATATCTACCCAACATTCCAACTATAAATGCGATATCAGGTCTTGTGCAAACCTAAGCATACATCAAACTTCCGATAGCAGAAGCATATGGAATGTTCTTCATTTGTTCTCTCTCTAAATCATTCTTTGGGGTATGGTTCAAATTGAATTTATCACCCTTCACTATGGGAGCAACACTTGGTGAACAATCCTTCATCCGAAATCTCTCTAAAACTTTATTGATATAGGTTTCCTGAGACAAGCCCAAGACACCTTGAAATCTGTCTCTATGAATATTAATGCCAATGACATAAGACGCCTCACCCATATCTTTCATATCAAAATTTTTAGAGAGAAATTGTTTCACCTCATGAAGCAAACCCTTATCATTAGTCACAAGCAAAATATCATCTACATATAAAACAAGAAAACAAATTTTGCTCCCACTAATCTTTTGGTATATACATTGATCCATGGGGTTTTCAACAAATCCAAATGATGAAACTACTCCATGAAATTTAAAATACCATTGACGGGAAGCTTGTTTTAATCCGTATATGGATTTCTTAAGCTTACAAACTAACTGCTCACCAGCGCTAGAGATAAAACCTTCAGGTTGTTTCATATAAACCTCTTCCTTTAGATCTCCATTAAGGAATGCCGTTTTCATATCCATTTGGTGCAACTCAAGATCAAAATGTGCGACTAATGCTAAAATAATGCGTAAGGAATCTTTCTTAGATACGGGAGAAAAAGTCTCTGTGTAATCAATTCCTTCTTTCTGAGTAAATCCCTTAGCAACAAGTCTGGCTTTGTATCTCTCGATATTGCCTAATGAGTTTTTCTTTGTTTTAATTACCCATTTACAACCAATTGCTTTAGCCCCATTAGGCAATTCCACAAGTTCCCAGACATCATTGTTCTTCATGGAATTCATTTCTTCTTTCATCGCATTATACCATAAATTTGATTCTTTTCAACTTATGGCTTGTGAAAAGTCAGAAGGATCATTTCCGACTCCAAAATTATAGTCAGATTCTTGAAGATATACTACATAATCACTAGAAATTGATGATTTCTTAAACCTGGTAGACCTTTTTAATATTGTATCATCATTATCTTATGAGGTTCAACTTGGTGTTCATAATTACTAGGTTCATCATGAACAACTTGATCTATCAGAATATCGTCAACAACTTGTGGTTCTTCAACGATTGAACGTTCAACAATAGATTGTACTTGAGGGGTGTTATGAGCAATAATCATTCTATCACTTGAAGTGGAAGGTTGAATTTCTGAATGGTCAATATCAGAAATTACATTTCTAATTTGATCGCTCCCACTGATTAAGTCATATTCAAGAAACTTTGCATTTCTTGATTCCACAAATCTAGTGTTGTGAGATGGACAGTAAAATCTGTAACCTTTAGACCGCTCAGCATATCCAATGAAATGCCCACCGATGGTCCTTGGGTCCAGTTTTTCTCTTGTGGATTATAAATCCGAACTTCAGACGGGCATCCCCATACGCGCATATGTTTCAAACTCGGTTTCCAACCTTTCCATAATTCAAATGGTGTCTTTGAGACAGCCTTGGTTGGAACTCGGTTTAATATATACACTGCCGTTTTTAAAGCTTCAATCCACAAGTTTTTAGGAAGATTGGAGTTGCTAAGCATACTCCATACCATGTCCAATAATGTTCGGTTTCTCCTTTCTGCTACACCATTCTGATCCGGTGAACCAGGCATGGTGTACTAGGAAACAATCCCATGCTCTTGGAGAAACTGAGCAAACGGACCAGGTGTTTGTCCATCTTCTGTTTATCTACCATAATATTCACCACCTCTATCTGATCTCACAATCTTTATATGTTTTCCACATTGTCTCTCTACTTCAGCCTTAAATATTTTAAAGGCATCTAATGCTTCGCTCTTGTTATGAAGCATGTAGAGATACATATATCGTGAGTAATCATCAATAAAGGTTATAAAATATTTCTGACCATGCATATCCATGTCTAGACAACATATATCTGTATGTATGATTTCTAATAAATCTGAACTCCTATTGGCACCTTTCTTTGACTTGTTGGTCTGCTTTCCTTTAATGCAATCCACACAAATTTCAAAGTCGGTAAAATCTAGAGTACTAAGTACTCCATCTTTTACCAACCTTTTGATTCTTTCAATAGAGATATGCCCTAATCTCTGGTGCCATAGAGTCGAGGAATCCTCATTTATATTACACTTATTTGGACCAATTTGGACATGAAAATTATTATGAGTAGCATTGTTTTGTAAATTAATACAATAAAGACCTTCAGACAAAATACCATTCCCAACACATTCAGATTTATTGAAAATACTAAAAAAATGTCTCTGAAAATGTAAAGGAATAACCCAAAGGTACAAGTCTGGAAACAGAAATCAAGTTTCTAGAAAAACTTGGAACATAAAAAGTCTTTTCTAATTTTAAAACATGACCACTACTCAAATATAGATAACATGTTCCAACGGCTTCCACATGTGAACCCATCTTATTACCGGACAAGATGCATTGCTCACTGCCCACTGGTTTCCTTAGGTTTTGCATACCCTGTAAAGAGTTGGCAACATGGATTGAAGAACCAGAATCAATCCACCATGTGTTAATATTAACATTAACAGTATTAGATTCATAACAAACTAATGAGGTAGGATTTCCTTTATCTTGAAGCCATTTCTGGAATTTAGCACATTCCTTCTTCATGTGTCCTTTCTTTTTACAGAAAAAACACTTGGCTTCTTTCTTAATATTAGCTTGAGGTGCTATTTTACCTTTCCCCTTCTGATTGTTCTTTGGTTTGCCTTTTCCTTGAGTAGCTATCATTTCACTTTCACCATGTTCCATTAACAACCTTTCTTCTTCTTGAACACACATGATCATGAGTTCATTAATTCACCATTTATCTTTATGTGTGTTATAGGAGATTTTGAAAGGTCCATATTGATTTGGAAGGGTGTTCAAAATATAGTGCACAAGAAAAGACTCGGAAAGCTGTACCTCAAGATTCTTAAGTTGAGCCGAAATATATCTCATCTGCATGATGTGCCCACACACACCTCTAACACTTGTGAGCCTAAGTGAAGTGAGCTTCATTATTAGAGTGCTTGCTAAAGCCTTGTCTGAAGTGACGAACTGGTCATCAATGGCTTTAAGTAAATTTTGGACATTATCATGGTGATTTACTGAACCACGGATGCTTGCTACTAATTTTGTCTTAATAAACATCACACTGAGGCGATTGGATCGCTCCCATTTTTCATAAAGTGCAATATCTGCTGGAGTGCTTTTGTCTGTAAGAGCAGGTGGTCCAGTTTTCCTAATAGCATCATCTATGTCCATCCACCCTAAGTGAAGGAGAACTCTTTCTTTCCATGACTTATAATTATCCCCATTAAGTTCGGGAATGTCACTACGAATATCAGAAAAATTAACAGGTTGTGATGCTGCAAATAAAGATTACATGCTTATTAATAATTAGACTATTAATAAATATCATGTTTCACCAATGCAAATCATGATCTAATAAATCTAAGCCATAAAAATTGCATGTGGGCTAAATTTTTAATTGAATAAGATTTATAATCATATGACAAAATATATATAAATATTCTATCATTACTAAATAATAAAAACTATCAAATAATTATTAAGTCATAATTCCTATGGGAAAATTACGAATAATTTGATATTTTATCCTAATTAGTTATTTAAATATAATAATATTCCTGTGGGATAAAATTATTATATTAAAATAAATAATTACAATTTATGTCTAATTTCATTATGTGATCTTATACCATAATACATATTTTATTCAACTAAGATGCTGTGGCTATTCTTTGATTAAATAAAATATTAGATCACTTAGACAATTCAATATACCATACTAAAAAATTTTGAGTATATAAAACTATATAACAAAAATAGAATAAAATAAACCATATATTTTATTCACATTTTGTTTACCTAATTAGACTCATAAAATAAATAAAGTACATGAAGTATGAATATAAAAATAAAAATAAAAATAAATACCTGGAGGCCGAAGTAAAACTTAAGGATAAAAATCCAAAAGTACCATAAGTCTAAATAAAACTAAAATGTCTCATGGATTCTAATTATTATCAACTGTAGGACATGTTAGATTCAACACAAAAAAAAAATTTGCAAAATTATTTTGGCTAAATTACTTCAGCCATGAACTAAGCAAAAAAATATAAAAGTTTAACTAAATCAAAGCAGAGGTATGTTTTAAGCTCTGATACCAAATGTTAGAAAAATCGATCAAACTAAAATACGGAATAAATAAATAGATCGAAAAAGAGTAATGATACCTCCGGCCATTGATGTTTTAAGAAACATTTCCTTATGTTTTGTTCTTCCAAACTCTCAATCATTCAACTATAGATGGTGTATAATTTTTGTGTGAATGAATTGAGTTTAGGGACCAAAACTCTAGTTTATATAGCCAAGCTCCCATCAAGATTTTTAATGGAAATGAATTACTAGGTGTTAAACCTTTCATTTGCAAATGGTTAATAAAAATGTGTTACAACTTTTCATTTGCATAAGATTAATGGAAAAATCATTAAGATAAAATTAGTGGATGGATTAATGTTGGATCATGAAAAGCCAAAAGTCATAAGTTTATTTTATTCATCAATTTAAAATAAAGACAAATAAAATAAAATGAAGTTTTATATTAATAAAATAAAAAATGACTTATACCATGTAGATTTTGAAAAAAGATGCAGTTTCCTTGATTGAATGACTGCAAAAGAAAATCATTGCACAACTTTGAACGGATTGATTCCTATTAAAACCGATCCTTCTTTAAGCTACAAAATACAAAGGATGGTAAGAAAAAGTTTGTGTTTAGGATCTAATTTCTGAATAATAATACCTACATATTCATCTCACGAGAATATTTGTACTCAAGGTTGTGAAAAACCGATGGTTCATTCAAGTAACTTAGATGTAAATTATAAATTGTAACTAAATAAATAGACTTGGTGTCATTGATGTCAAAATATTTAAAAAATTTGAGGATTAATTCAAAATAAATCAAAGTGTATATTCCTTTAACTCACCTTACAAGCCCTTTTAGATAAGTTTCAAAAACACTGAGCTGTGGGAAACCTTTTGACCATTCGTCACAAACTGGCTCATTTGTCCTTTTGACTTGCATCCATATGATGAATAAAGATTCGTTAAATTTAAAATTAAACTAGTAAGAAAGTACCAAATTACCAATAAATGTTGCAAAATCAACTTACCAAATCAGACTCCTTCTCGAATATGCTGGAGCATCTGTTGAAAAATCCGGTATCGTCATTCTTTAAGAAAGTAGAAAATAACAGTTAAAAGATGAAGTTTTCACTAATATTTACACTACACCTTGGTGAAAAATAAAAAATAGTTTTAACAAAAGAGTGAATGAGAGAATCAAGACACTTTGGAACTTTTTGGGTAATCCTTCTAGTCAATAAATTTGTACTCCACGTACACAAAAGTCTTATTTGCAGGGAAAATAAATCATGTGTGGAACCTTGTGTAGGTAAAATAAAATTCACATCCTTTTTATCATCATGCCTACAAAGGAAGAGCATAAAAAATTCAAGTCAATATTATCATAAATTACCAGTAAGGTGATTCACACAGGTTCTAAATTAGTTGTAAATCATCTTAACCCATTATTAGTTTAATAAGTCTTTGATCTAATTATTGAATAATCATACTTACATATATCATCTCAAAGTTGTGACTGAGATGTAAATTGTAACTAAATAAACACCTTTTGGTGATTCCTCAATCTTTGATTAGTGCACCAACATCTGAAATAAGAATAAAAGTGAGACTTAAAGCACGAATTGTTCTCCATAGCTGCTCTTATAAATGTCTTGGGAAAGGAACACAAACCACACAAGCAGAGAATGCTCGTCTATTTCAGGATTCATGCCAAAAACCTCCATTATTGATTCATGTGAACTTCATTGTGTTGTTGGTGGGGGAAAAGGTGGGATAAATAAATAGATAAATAAAGATAATAATAAAAGACACACCATTGACTACCACTAGAAACTCACTACAAGTATTATAGATTGTTCACAAGTTTAGTTAGTAATAAAAGTTCGTTCGCAGGGATTTTATCTGTTACATCTAATTATGTATATAAAGAAGTGTAGGAGGAATTACTTGTTGATAAAAAGACAATAAAAGAAACAATATTTATTTGGTTTTCAGATATAAAAGATAATAATGCAAATAAATATATAATAAAGAATGGAGATGAGAAATATAGCTTAGGGTTGCTAGTATATACTTATTCTTCTAATCAATATTCTAGTTATAAGAGTGATTAAATCTCTTAGATAAATTGTCAGGATTCTAAATTCCTCCTAACCCCCTTCCGGGTGGACTTAGGTGGCAACCTCACAATTACGAGGAGTCTTAACTAAGGTGATCTTACACCACTAGGTTCTTAGATGAGACTGGCCTTCCAATAATGATCGGTGATTAAATCAAACCCTAATGACTATCTAGTTAGGCAAGCCCTTCCGGATCACTACCGCACACTAGACACTTATGTGGTATTTCAATAATTAGACACCCCTTCTGGGCGACTATCTACCAACTATTAATGGGGTAGTCTATACGCATGCATTAGCAAGAATATGGTCAATAAATCAAAGTGCATAAAACAAATATATGGTTAAGCAGCTAGAATTAATTTAAAAGGGGTTCCCAAATAACATTAAAACAAATAAAGACTTAAAAATCAAAGATTGCACATATGCAAACCCAAGCTATGGGAAAATTAGTTCATATCTAAAGACATAGAAATAAACTACAGATAAAAGTAATTAGAAACAAAGACAAGCTAAAGAATCTAATACAAATTACCCTAATGAAAGAGGGAGATGATGGAGAAGAAATGTTTGCTATTTCTCCACTTCTTGTCTTCCTCTCTACAAGTCTTGTTGCTTCTCTGGATGACTTCTAAGAGTAATAATAATTAAAGGCTAAGCAAGGACAAGTTTACAATTATAAGAGGGTGTATTTATAAGTGTTAAGAAGACCTAATTTGGATTTCTTGGAGTAGACGGAAAGAAATTGGACTTATTTTTCCAAATCAAATTCGTAGCCCTAAAATATAGAAAAGGTAATAAACTGTTGTTGTCTTGTTTTGGCCGTAACTTCTTTAATATTGCTCTGATTGACGCATTTTTTATATCGAAACTAATCGTTTCAAAAAGCTCTACACTTTTGCTTCAGGCTATCCAATATTAAGTTATGATCACTTTAGTGGACGTAGCTGCTGAAATTCAAATTTACTTGACAACTTTTCTTTTCCTACTTGGTCTATATATTTCCTTTATCTCCATTTTCCATCCTTATTTTCTTTCCTTATCTCTTTGGAATTGATTTGACATCTAATTAATTACCATTATCTTTAAAGTTTCACACTAAATAAATAAATTAAACCCAATATGCTCTAAAAATAATAAATTCATTAAATCAAGCTAAGAAATAGGAAAATACTAAAATATAAATAAAAATCTAATATTAATTACTCATAAACACCTAAAATGATGTCTCCAACCTAGATTAATTCATCACAAATAGGGAGACATCAAGACCCCCAACTCAAAGTTGTATCGTCCTGATACAATAAAGATAAAACACAGGGAAGTCTCTAAATACACACCTAAATCACTCAAGCACAATGGGTAAAAAGATAGC
This sequence comes from Nemophila menziesii, assembly GCA_029959085.1. Classification (NCBI taxonomy): domain Eukaryota; kingdom Viridiplantae; phylum Streptophyta; class Magnoliopsida; order Boraginales; family Hydrophyllaceae; genus Nemophila; species Nemophila menziesii. Next base: position 13,394,053 of record JARWIR010000011.1, on the reverse strand, counting down.
AGAATATGTAAAACAGACTCAAAGAAACTACTTAGAAAATTTCATGTAATAATATTTACAAACTACATACCTTCATACTCGTCATATCTACAACCTAGATTAATTCATCACATATAGGGAGACATCAAGACCCCCAACTCAAAATTGTATCGTCCTGATACTATAAAGATAAAACACAGGGAAGTCTCTAAATACACACCTAAGTCACTTAAGCACAATGGGTAAGAAGATAGCAGAATATGTAAAACAGACTCAAAGAAACTACTTAGAAAATTTCATGTAATAATATTTACAAACTATATACCTTCATACTCGTCATATCTACAATCAACACGACTCGAATTCAAATTAGATTAGCTTCGCAATGTAAGACGGAGAGGTTCTTTACTCAGTTTACCAAGGAGGCTATAGATTGTTCATCGAACATCACTAGTATCCAAAGATCCATTCAACTACTCTCTATTGGCTAAATCACTTCTTGATCACATAGCAAAGAATTAAAAGGTCTTTAAGGTTGTAGTGTTGGCTTAGGGACGGTATGATAAGTATATTTGGATAATTTAGAGTGAGCTTTTGACTCTCTTCTTACTAGCCATAAACTAATCGCCGTAGAGCTTGAGCTACTCACATAAAACATTCTTACTCACCCCAATGATTTTGATGCACTAAATTAGCGTCCTTAATAACCCAATAAAGCATTCTGATGTTCACTTGAAAATTCCACTTTGCCGGTCCAAATATATATTCTTTTCATATTTTTCTTTCTTTTGTATAGTTATGACTCTTTTTTTTATGTGAGATATAATGCTATTTTTTCATATATTTCTCTTTTTCATGCTTTTCAATTTTTTTTTCATTTACTCTTACCCCGGCAAAGGGTTACAATATAATAAACCTGTGAATCATCATCAAAATATAGAACAAAGTACAATTAATAAGCTTAAAAATTCCCGACCCAATTATATTTCCCATAATGGTGGACCCACCACCCTAAACTCAAGCTCTAAAACAATTGTTTATGCATCGCAATTCGAGTGTGGGTCATATGAAAAAGTCCTAAAATCTAAAGGGATATGGCTTATAATGTGGCTAATAAAAATGCTTTAGAAAGGATAGAAGGGGCTGAGAAGGATATATAATAATAAATAGACAACAAGCTAAAAGGCAGCATGGGGATTATGCAAGAACCGCCTTAATCACTTTCTAAACTATGTAATTTCGTTATTCTCTTACCTTTAGCACGTTCATCAAATGGGTTTATCAACTAGCTTGGATCTCACGACCTACACACCGCTCATGGCTCCCTGAGATCGAACATACTTCTACTGCATTGCTTACAAATCTTTTCTTTACTATCAATGTGTGTTTCCTGCAAATACTCAAAGCATACAAAATAAAATAGCTCATAAACATACTACTTTATATCATTAACTTACTAAGCTTATGCTTTCAAGCTATTAAATACACTCTACATCTAATCCCCTCTATCAAAAAATTTAATTTATTCCTAAAAACAGTAAAAAAAAATGGAGATGAGAGACAACGATTTCCCACACCCCAAACTCAAACATGAGACGTGTCCCCACGACTCAAAAACGACTCTAAAAATAAGTTTTTTTTTAGTCAAAAGAGCTGATAATATTAAATCCAAAAGTTGTTACAAATTAGCCTACTCCTAAGGCATCAGCTTCCTTTCTAAATAAGTTGGATAATTGGGGAGGAGGATAAGCACTCCAAAGACTAAACAACTTGCCACTTAGCATTTGTTTAGCCACCCAATCCGCACTTCTATTACATTCTCTCCTAACAAAGGAGATACTATTCTTGTTTCTAAGTAAACAAAACCGAATATTCTTCACCAAAAGCTTAGTACAACTATTAAGATTACAATTAGTCATATTAATTTGATTAATAACAGTATGGCAGTCATTCTCTATTAGAACAGTAGTAGGAGCTATTCTACTAGCCATTTCACAAGCTTCAAGAATTCCCCTTACTTCTGCTTCTGCTATAGAGTGAGCCTTAATCTTCTCAGCTTTCCCTTCCAAAAAAAAACCTATTGAATCACGCAAAATACAAGCATATGATGCTAAATAAGTTTTTACATTAAATGAAGCATAACAATTAATCTTTAACTGGCCAGAAAGAGGTGGTTTCCAAAGTGTAACCCCCTTATTCCCCAGTTGTTCACGAGTATTCAAGTTTGTTCTCACATCATTTTGAATACTTAACCCTCCAATGTTATGTATTTCCTTTGCCTCATTTAATTTGAAATTATTTTTAGCCTCAGAATTAATCTTAGTAGCTGTAAGATATTCATCACAGGCTAATAAATATTTCTGAGAACATTTGACTCAATAGATTTTAAATGAGAGTCAACACTAAAAAATTCTCTCTCTAGCCATTCAACCCACCTAACTTTATTCCACAATTTTTTTTCTTTTTTTCACCACTTTCAACCGAAAAACACAACTTTTTGCTTTTCTCTTTCTTCGATTTGGTGTTTATCCCAATTTCTGGGATCTAACATCAAGTCAATTTTAAAAAATATTATCCATTCATCACAGCCTTTCAACCGACCACCACCTCATAAACATAACCCACCCCTAACCCTACCCTCTACATCGTGTATTAAAATGACCAAAGTGTTCAATTCAGGCAAAGTTAATGGTACGAATTCGAAATCGAAGTCGAAGACTAAGTATACGAACATCACTCATCTGATGTTCTCACCGGAAAGTGCAAATAACGAAGTTACTCCTCCAATAAGCCCTCCAAAAGAGTTAAGTAAAGAGGAAACTGAACAGAGAAAAGAGAAGGATAAAGCCTATGAAACGATTACTCAATGTGCTGAAGAGAATATTACTAATGAAGTGGTTAAACCTAAGGAATGGTCGAAGCTATTTGGTAAGAATGAAAATCCGGCTCTTAATCTGGATTATCACCCTCCAATTCGTCAAGGTAATAGGAAAATAATCACTCCTCCAAAAGATGTTTTAGATGAAGGCTCAGATCAGTGGGAAAATTGTCTTATAGGGCAATTTATTGATAAATCACCATCGTTTTATAATGTTGTAAGCTTCGTTAAGTTTCAATGGTTGAAGTTTGGAAAAGTTAATGTAAAATCAGGAAGTAATGGCACATTCATCTTCAAATTGTAGAATGAACAATCATATACAAGAGTCCTAGAGCAGATGTGGCATATCAATGGAATTCCTCTACTTCTAAGACCTTGGAAAATGGAGATGCAGTTTGAAAAGATTGATCTATCAAAGATACCAATATGGGTTAAGCTTGTTAACATACCAATGGCTATGTGGACAAGGAGAGGTTTGAGTTATATTGTGAGTGGAATTGGTGTTCCTCTACAAATGGACAACATGACTGAGTCTAAATCAAGGTTAGGATATGCTCGTGTGTGTGTTGAAATTGATTCTAAGGAAGAGCTTCCTGATGAGCTATCAGTTGATATAGGATTAGAAGATCTACAGATAGTTAAAGTAGTATATGATTGGAAACCAAACATTTGCAGTAAGTGTGGCAAAATTGGTCATAGTAATGGAAAGTGTCCAAACATAACAAAGGTTTGGATGCCAAAAGTTAATGAGGATAAAAACAGAGATAAAGGGAAGGAGAAGGTTGATGAAAGTGATTGGGAAACTGTAAAGAGTAGTAATCAGAATCAATACAAGGATAAAGAGAAATCTGCTTCTAACAAGGTGTCATGTTCTAATTCATTTGACACACTTAAAGAACCTGTTGAAAACAGAATTGATAGGGATATTATGAAGTTTGTTAATGAAGGTGGGCAAGGTGAAGTTACTAGGCCTCCAAACTTATGATTTTTGTTTCTTGGAATGTAAGAGGCTTCAACAGCCTCCTTAGGCAACTAGATGTAAAGGATTTTATATTTCAGAATAAAGTAAAGCTTATTGGGCTTCTTGAAACTAAAGTGAGAGAGCCTAATAGCTTGAAGATAATAAGTGAGCATTTTCCTCACTTGAAAATGCTTCACAACTATAATAAATGTGATAGTGGAAGGATTTGGATTATGTGGGATCGCAATTACCTTGATATAAAGCTTATTTCAGAAACTTCTCAGCTTATATTCATTGAAGTCACAGAAGGCAATACAAATAATATATTCTATATTGGTTTTATATATGCAAGTAATGATGAGGATGTGAGGAAAATATTGTGGAGAGATATGGTACATTTGAGTAAACATTATGAGAATCAGTGTGTATGTTTTACTGGAGATTTTAATGAAATACTAAAGATTGAAGATAGACTACACTGTGATACATTACCAAATAGCTCCTACTTGTTTACTGAGTGTCTTGAAGATGCCTGTTTATATGAACACCATTATGGTGGTCAATACTTCACTTGGACTAACAAGAATGATCAAGGACAGTTAAAGGATAGCAAAATAGATAGGGCATTTATGAATACAAAATGGATTAATACATATGCTTCTAGTGTAATACTCAGTCCTCCTTCTACATCAGACCACTGCTCTATTAAATTTATTATGGGGGATACAAAAAAGTATAGGCCATGCTCTTTCAAATTCTTTAATGTGTGGACAACACATGACAGTTATAAGAAGCTTATTGAGAACACTTGGAACACTCAAATTAATGGAAATCATATGTTCAGTTTGTGTATGAAGTTGAAGCTTGTAAAGGGTGAACTTAAGAAGTTTAATAACAGATATTTTAAGAAGAATTCAGATGATATTGACAATATCAAAGATCAGCTAGAAATTGTTCAACAAAAAATAATGAAAGGGACCAGTTCTGAGATTGATTTAACTGAAGAAAAAATACTTGTTTATCAACTGGAAATTGCCACTATATCTTATCATGAAGCTTTAAAGCAGAAGTCTAGAGCTCTATTTATAAATGACTCTGACACTAGTTCTGCATATTATTATAGGTTAATAAAAGGTAGAATTGCAAGGAATTTTGTATCTACCTTAATTAAAGATGATGGATCAATCTTAACTGAGCAAGAAGATATTAAAAAAGAGTTTGTTGATTACTATATTTTTCTACTTGGGACTGAAGAAAAGGATCAAGAAACATGCTCAGTTGATACTCTAAAGTCTATTCTAAACAAATCAATACCTGAAGAAAGTATTGATGATTTAATTGCACCTATATCAGATGAGGAGATTAAAATATCTTTATTTGCTATGGGAGATGGAAAGAGCCCTGGCCCTGATGGGTTCACAGCTTTATTCTTTAAAAATGCTTGGGATATAATTGGAGTTGAGTTCTGTTCAGCTATTAAACAAACATTCTAGTCAGGTAAATTGCTATCTCAAGTAAACTCAACTAAAATTGTGCTAATACCTAAAGAAAAGAACCCTGCTAGTGTTAAAAAACTTCGTCCTATCTCGTGTACTAATATTATATACAAGACTATATCACGAGTTATTATGAACCGATTAAAAAAAGTTATGAGTGCTATCATTTCATTAAATCAGGTGGCGTATGTTAGTGGTAGACTTATATCTGACAATAATCTTGTGGCCCAAAAAGTGGTGAGTAGTTATGAGAAAAAATCTATTAGCCCTTCATGCACTATTAACTTAGATTTGCAGAAGGCATATGATAGTGTAAATTGGACTTTTCTAATAAACACTTTGAAAGCTTTAAAGTTTCCTAATCAGTTTATTAAATGGATACAAATGTGCATATGCACACCTTATTATTCAGTGTGCATATATGGTGAATCTTGTGGTTATTTCAAAGGGAAGAGAGGGTTGAGACAGGGTGACCCTCTCTCACCCTATCTCTTTGCTATATGCATGGAGGTCTTCTCAAGTTTGTTTAAAGTTGTGGCAAATAATGAGAATTTCAGCTATCATCCAAAGTGTAAAGATATAAGCTTAAATCACTTAGTTTTCGCAGATGATTTATTAATATTTATGAAAGGTAATGTGAAGTCAGCTAGAGTAGTAAAGGATGCACTTAATCTATTCTCAAGATGCTCTGGTTTAAACATCAATTTCTCCAAAAGTGAACTATATTTTGGAGGGGTAAATAATGATATTAAAAGAAGTATATCAAATATTTTGGACATTAAAATTGGCTCTCTTCCTGTAAGGTACCTTGGTGTACCCTTAAATTCAAAAAAAATGAGTATATCAGATGGAAATGTACTGGTGGAGAAGATTTGTAGTAATATTTCACAATGGAGCTCAAAGTTTTTGTCTTATGCAGGGAGGGTTGAACTTATCCGAGTTGTTTTAATAAGCAAAATTACCTTTTGGTGCAGAATCTTTCTCCTCCCTAAACAGTTAATTTATAAATTAAATCAAAGACTAGCTGGCTTCTTGTGGAAGGGCAATCTTGATAATGCTTATGGTGCTAGAATAGCTTGGAATACAATTTGTAGTAGTAAGAAAGAAGGAGGATTAAACATCCCTAATCTGGAAATAATCAATAAAACTTGCTTGCTCTCAAACTTCTGGAGATTTTATTCTCATAATCACAATCTCTGGAGCTTGTGGGTAAATAAGAATATACTAAAAAATAAGTGTATTTGGAGCATTAGTCCTAAACAATACCATTCATGGATGTGGAAGCAAATGCTCAAAGTTAGAGAACTTGCTTATGATTTGATTTATCATGAAGTTGGAGATGGGAAGTTAACCTTCATAATGTGGGATAAGTGGATTAAAAAGAAAGGTGTGCAAGAAATACTTAAGATATCTTGTGATGAGAGTAATTTGAGTTGTAACAAGACAGTGAATGTTTTGGTAGAGGAAGGTGGAGAATACCTCCTTGTATAGGGAAGATTCTACCTCAAATACAGAGCATCAACCTAACTGATAAGAAAGACAAAATTTTCTGGACTGAAACTGTTAAAGGTCAGTTCCCTTATAAAAAAACCATGAATAGAATTACTTATCATAATAGTGAAGTGAGATGGTTTGATATAGTGTGGTCTAAAGCTTGTATACCGAGATGCTCATTTGTGGCTTGGCAAGTTGCAATGGGTAGATTACCTACTAAAGATAGATTAAATGCTTGGGGTTTGAATGTTAACCCTGTTTGTTACTTGTGTGAAACTGAGAATGAAGATTGTAATCATTTGTTTGTTAATTGTGATTTCTCAAAAAAAAATCTTCTTAGAGTTCTTGGTGATTGGAGTATTAGTGTTAATGTAAACACTACACAAGAGCTACTTGAAGAGATTCAGAAGGTATGTGGTCATTTGGATATGGTGATGATAGCTGGAGTGGTTATTACTACATATATCTATTTTATTTGGTTTGAAAGGAATAAGCGAGAACATGGGGATAGGCAATTGAATGAAGAAAGGCTCTATAATGTGATAAAAGCTTATGTGACTGTGAAGTTGAAGAAGAGAAATTTCCGTAGTCAAAGAGTTAATGATGCGAGTAATAACTTTTGTAATAGTTAGTTGTTATATCATTATATTTTAAAATGTATTGGGCTGTTTAAAGGTTGTAATAGTTAATTAAGTAATGTAGGAGTAAGGTTTTCGACCCATTAGATATGGGCCTAGTATGTAATGTGTTGACAGTTTTGGGCTTCATTTAATAAAAGTTTGATTTACCGATCAAAAAAAAAAATTCTGAACTGTGCTCATAGGGTCTGGGTTCACACCCTTAAAAATATATTCATTCCTTGCTTTCCAAATATGCCAAGCTATAAAAAAAAGCCATTTCACCCATTGTTTCAGTGTTACCAATATTCTTATTCATACTAAGTCTCACAAACTGAATCCACTTCTTAAATTTTGAGGATGGTTCAGTTAATGAGTTAAAGCTAAGAGGGCTAGCAATCCAGGTTTCTCTTGCCAAGAGCAGTGAAATAAAAGATGTTCAACTGTTTCATCAACCTCCCCACAGATACTACACAATGGAGATTGAATAGATTTCCTCAAGAATCTATTTTCATTTGTTGCAAGCCCTCTATTATAGCATTTCCAAATAAAGTTTTTAATTTTATGAATAACTTTAGATTTCCAAAGAAAAAGCCAATCTTTCGAATCTAACTGAAAAGATGAATCACCATCTTTTTAAATATTAAGTTTATCTCTCTCCTGTTAAGCTGAGTACATCTCCTTAAATGTTACATCTCACTAATGGAACAGGTCCAACGTGGGGTGTATTTACAGTAGTAAGAAGGAATACGTACTTTGCTAATGGTTGCTTGGTGGGTCCTAGGGTGTTAGAAAATAAAGCTATAAATAAGAGGAACCACAGAACTGCAAGTGTACAGTTGTCCCAAGTAATATATGATAATCAAATTCGTAACGGAAAAATAAAAGATAAGATTTTTGTTTGGTTTTCTGAATTAAAAGATGCAAATAAAATAAAGACTAAAATTAAATTAACTAGAAAGAAATAAAGCAAATAAAAGTGACTAACTTCAGATAAGAGAGATACTTGAGTCTCGCAAGGAATCCACTTAATCAATATAATCTATGCTATGTTTAAGGGTAGAATTGGAATTATAATATTAGTTGGGACTCTAATATCTCCTAGCCCCCTGTCGGGTGGACCTAGGAGCTATCCTAAAGTACTATAAACCCCTGTATGGGCGAATATGTCTCTTCGGATGATATGATTTTACCTCTTTGGCTATGTAATTAGTTAAGCCTGTCGGTCAATAACGGACATTACACGGGTATTACCTAAGTCTGTATTCAAACCCCCCTGTCGGATGATCACTTCGCCACTAAAGTGAATAGCCCAAATACTAAAAGCTATTTCTAGTTGTTCCTAAAAGTAATAGTAATGAAAACAAAGTAATATCCAGTATATAAAACTCAATTTAATTTAAAACATAACAATCCCAAATTCAAAACATAGATTAATTAAATAAGGTTCATCCCTTTAATGCGATTCTCAAGTATATGGAAATTTAGCTCATGATAAAATTAAAGACTGAAAATAAATAAAAGGAATTCATATTCAAATACAAAAGATAAATTGATAACCTAAAGGGTAGGATGACTGTTGATGGAAGAACATGATTCTCCCAGCTCTAGCTTCTCCATCTTGCTCTGACTTGAAAACCTTAAGCCTCTTGTGTAATTCTATGAAGTGTGTGAAAAGAGGAGGCTAAGGGGTGTATTTATAGGTGATAGAAAGCCCTATGTCGAATTTACTTGGAGTGGAAGGCAAGTCAAGAAGTCTTTAATTCGTAGCCCTAAAATTTAGGAAAGGTAAGATTCTGCTGCTGATTTGTTTTGGTCATATCTCCTTCAATACTTATCCGTTTGACGCGTTCCAATATTCGAAACCGCTTGTCTCGGAAATTTCTTTCCATTGGTTCAGACAATTATCCCAAATTCCTATCCAATCTTAAGTTATGAGTTTGTCTTTGAAACGTGGCTGGAATTTCAGATTTATTTGGCAGCTTTATCTTTTCCTTCTTTGCATATATCCTTCCTTAATCTTCTTATTTCCATGTATATCTCTTTCCTTTACTTCCTTGACTTGACTTGATCTCTAATTAATTACCATATATCTTTTAAAGCTTCACAATAAATAAATAATTAAACCGCATATGCATTAAAAATAATAAATCCATAATTCAAGAATAGAAATAGGAAAGTGCACTCTAAAATTAGAAACTCGAATAAAATTACTTCTTAACACATTAAAATACCCTAAGACTTTAATTCTCACTTCTCCTACTTGAAGTGGTCTTTCATGAAATTCAAGAACCTACTAACTTTGCACTAAAAATAATCAAATTAACGCACAAAAGCTCTAAAAATGCAATTAATCTAATTCCAAGGGGAGAAAGTGTAATATGACGAAATAAGCATAAAAGAGTATGAAATAATTCAAATATTCACCTAAAAGGATGTCTCCAAATGGCTAATAATAAGAAAAAATAGGCAGACATCAGGAAGACAACACAACCTCACCAATTCAAAGGTCCAACACCCGAGAAAAAAAAGAGAAAGCTTCAAGGGCCCTGATAGCTTCTTGAATGAAACAATTATAGGAACTACCTAATATTTCTTAAAAACAATTAAATTTGTCATGAATTAATTCTTATCTATATCTTTAAAGCTTCACACTTAAATAAACAATTAAACCCAATATGCTCTAAAAATAATAAATAATTAAATCAAGACAAGACATAGGAAAGTGCACTAAATCATGATAAAATCGACTATTACTCTAATAAATACACCTAAAATGATGTCTCCAACTAGGATTAATTCATGACAATTAGGGAGACATCAAGACCCCCAACTCAAAGTTGTATCGTCCCGATACAATAAAAATAAATCTAAAGAACAGTAGGGTAGTCAAATAAAGAAGAAGAAGTAGGAGGAGCAGAACAATAGAACATAATTAATGATCCTAGAGAAAAATATCTAAAAAATCTCATGTAGAAATGCTAAAGAAATAATTCACACTTATACGTAATATACACATAATCAACAATCCATAAATTCAAGTCCAGATTAATTTCGCAATGCCAGAAGGAGAGGTCTCAACTCAGTTTGCGCTAGTGGCTATAGGTTGTTCATAGGTCCTAATATAGCATCCAATGGTCCACTTACCTACTACCTAATAACTCAATTTTTTCTCCACCAAGTAGCTAGAAATCCTAAGGTCTTTATGGTTATAATGGGGCTTAGGGACGATGTGGTATATTTATATGAAGAAAAGTGAGCTTTTGCCTCTCTCTCCTCACATTCCATCAACGAATCGCCCTAGAGCTTGAGTATTCACTCGAAGATGTTCTCACTCAACCCAATTTTTGATTCTTTAATGTGCATCCCCAATTATTCCCAAATAAAACCTTTTATGATGATATACAAATTCCTCTTTGCACGTCCGAGAATATATATTCTTTTCATATCACTTTTTTTCTTTTTTGTATAGCTATGACTCTCTTTTTGATGTTTGAGATATCACACTATATTTTTTTTTCATATATATTTTTTTCTTTTCATATCATAGCTTTTTAGCTTCTTTTTCATTCACTATTACCCCGACAAAGGGTTACAATATTAACTTTTTCATCATCAATAGATTCACAATTACAATTTCCCAAACCCAATGTTCCCTAATGATGAAACCCACCACCCCAAACTCAAGCTCTAAAAATGACTTGTCTCAGGTTTTGCGATTCGAGTGCGGGTCATATATATAAGTACTAACAACTAAGGGTATGGATTATAATGTGGTTAATAAAAAGGCTTTAGAAAGTCTTAGAGGAGCTAAGATGGACAAATAATAACATAATCAAATAAAAGGGTGAGAAAGTCAAAAGGCTTCAAGTGGCTTCAATATGAAAGAACTGCCTTATTCACTTTTCGAACTACCGGATTTTGTTACTTTTTCACTACTAGTTCATAGATAAGCGAGTTTTCAACTAATTTCAAACTTCACGTTCTACACACCAAATAACTATCCCTAAGTTTTAACATGACTTCTTAGCATTGCTCATTAACTTTTCTATCTTTTATTTCTTGTTTTCATACATGCATACTAAACATATTTGTAACACCTTTCAAAAACATATTACTTACTATCATTGACCTAATTAGATCATGCTCAAATAGGTACATTCAACATATTATATGCCTATTCAAACCTAAAAAATTTAAATTCTATGCAAAAACAGAAAAGAAGATGAGGACAACGAATCCCCACCCCCAACTCAAAAAAGAGCCGTGTCCCCACGACTCGAAAAAGTCTCAATAAAGAAATAAAATTTAAAATTTGCACACATATTGCACATAAAGAAATGGTAGGGAAGAAAGAAAACATACTCTTCGAGGCTATTTCATCTTAAACTCAAGTGTCTCTTCTTCACCCAAAATCACATTCGCTTACCGAACAAAACACGTGAGCATAGTAGGCTATTTCATATTAAATAACGACATGAGAGAGACCGAAAATCGCATCACCTCCTCATAGATCAACTGTGCCATATCCTTTTCTTCTCCTCTCGAAATACAATTCAACAAGATAGCGTTCTTTAGAACGTCTTACCATGAAATTAGACCACCCAATTCTTTCTCCAATCTCCAAGAATCTTCTTGTATTCTCCTTTGCCAACTTATTCTTCAAATACTTTCTTACAAGAAAAAGTAAGTTCCTATAAATTGTTTCCTTGCAGAAGCTATCAGGGCCTTTGAAGCTTTCTCTCTTTTTTTTCTCGGGTGTGAGACCTTTGAATTGGTGAGGTTGTGCTGTCTTCTTGATGTCTCCCTATTTTTTCTAAATATTAGCCCTTAGGAGACATCCTTTTAGGTGAATATTTGACTTATTTGATAGACTTTTATGCTTATTTCGTTATATTACACTTTCTCCCCTTGGAATTAGACTATTTGCATTTTTAGAGCTTTTGTGCGTTAATTTTGTTATTTTTAGTGCAAAGTTAGTAGGTTCTTGAATTTCATGAAGAAGTGAGAATTAAAGTCTTAGATTATTTTTAGTGTGTTAGGAAGTATTTTATTCGAGTTTCTAATTTTATAGTGCACTTTCTAATTTCTAGTCTTGATTTCATGATTTATTAATTTTTAAAGCATATGCGGTTTAATTATTTATTTATTATGAAGCTTTAAAAGATATATGTTAATTAATTAGAGGCCAAGTCAATTCTAAGGAAATAAGGAAAGAAGATCTTGACGGAATCTGGAGAGAGAGAAGGAAACAGAGTTTAATTAGGAAAAGGAAAAGCTGCCAAATAAATCTGAATTTCTGCAGCTATGAAGTGATGATAACTCCAAATCCGAGACGATTCTGGAAGATCCCTTTCATAGGTAGATAGATAATTCTGTGAGGATTCTTTTGATATCTTACGGGCCAAAAAGTTGTCCAGTAACGAAGAAGATATGATCAAAACAAGACAACAGTAATTATCCTTATATACTTTCGAATTTGAGTTGGGCTTGGACTCTTTTACTTGTCTTCCACTCCAATTAAAAAGAATTAGGGCTTCCTAACACCTATAAATACACCTATTAGACCAATACCTTTCAATTATTCTTCAATTTATATCATCCTTAGAGAGAGCGTCAAGAGGCGGAAGCAAGAGCAGAAGCTGGAGAATCCTTTTCTTCCAACAACAACTCAAGTCAATTCCTCTATCTAGGTTCTTATTTTATTTCTGTTATTAGGAACATGTATATTATTAATTTATTTATTTTTTTACTTTCAATATGAGCTAATCTTTATATTCTTGAGAATCGTAATGGGATGAACCCTAGTTAATTTGATTAATGTTTTCTGATTTGGGATTAGTTTCTAATTTAATTTGAATTGGGTAATTAGTATTGTCGTAGGATTATTCACTATTTTTAATCTGATCAATTAGACATAGGATTTAGTAATTAAGCTATTCACTTTGGTGGGGAAGTGATCGCCTTGATGGGGGGGTTTAAATACGAACATAGGTAACAAACGTAAGGTAGAAATTATTGATCCTGACGGACTTAGTTGACCTTATAGCCAATTGGGTAGAGAACTTGACATTCAAAGGTGGATTATAATCACCCTGACGTGGTTTGTAACACCCTAGAATAGCTCCTAAGTCCACCCTGACAGGGGTTAGGAGAATCTACAATCCTGACTATTACTATTTATCATTTTGACCTTTAAAAGAAACATTGATTAAGTTTATTTAGGTGAAACCCTAGCGAGACTCAAGTATAGCTCATATCTGTGTCTTAATCTTTTAGTATTTGTTTTCAGTAATTTGTTTATTTGCGTCCAGTAGTTTAATAACTCGAAACAAAACAAATATCTTTTATATTTTATTCTTTGTATTAGTAATTACTACTACCTATCTCTTGAACACTTGGGTTATACCAGTCCAATCCCTGAGAACGAATTCGATTTATCGGAGTATTACTTGGACAACCGTACACTTGCGTTATTGTGGTTCCTTTTATTTCAGTTCTTAATTTTATAACATACCAGGAACCACCAAGTTTTTGGCGCCGCTGCCGGGGGATTGCAGCGTGTGACCCCGGTGTTCTTAATTGGTGATTATTTACAGTTTTTTGGAGTCATGAACTAAGAACAGGTGTTAGTATCTAGGCTATTCCACATATGTGGCGTGTGGATCATCCTGACGGAGGGTTTAGGTATGGACTTAATTACTCAATATAAAATAGAAACTATTTGACTTTGACGAGCGTAATTAATTTTAGGGCCAATGAGGTAATTTAGCTTAATCATTCGAAAGTGGATCATATTTACCCTGACGGGACTAGTGACACTCTAGAATAGCTTTGTAGTCCACCCTGACAGGGGTACAGAGATTCTTGAATCCCGAACAATGTCAATTGACCAATTTGACCCTTAAACAACATATGTTATGAAATAAAATTAGGAGGATCCCTTGCGTTTCTCAAGTACTGCCTTCTCATATTTGCGTCTTACATTCATTTACTTGCGTCTTATTATTTATTTGCATTTTTACTTTAGTTTTTTATACTTAGGATTAATACAAACCAACCAATCAATCATTATATCTTTTATTTGCTTTCATAAGTGCAACCAATCATTACTTGATAAGCATTGTAGTTAACCAACCGTCCCTGCGAACGATCCTATTATCACTATTATTACTTGGGACAACCGTACACTTGCGGTTGTAGTTCTCCTACTCATTGCATTATTTTCTAGAACACACAAAGGACCACCAAAAGCCAATTCTTTGTACATTAGTTTGAGTTTTTAATTTTCGTAGTGTAAATTATTTCGATTTTCATAAATTTAGTGTTTATTAGTAAGAAATGAGGAAGGGTAGTTGTTTTTGATGATTTCAGGGGTACAAAGGTCGTGAGTTTGGGGTCGAAAGGGCGAAAAGAGAAGAAGAAGAGGTTGGTTGTCCAGGGGAAACTGGGAACCCGGTTTCGCACAAACCGGGAACCCGGTTGTGACGCTGGTACCAACCTTCCACGCGCAAGAAGGCGCGTCTTGGTTCGCGAAATCGACGCAAACCGGGGCCCTGGTTTGCACAAACCGGGTACCCGGTTTCGAGAGCTGAAAAGTCCAAGGGTTTTGACCCAGCGGTTTGGAGACTTGCCTTTTGTTGCGTGTTACAAACCGGGAACCCGGTTTTGGAGCTGTAATTTTTGAACTTTCTGACCCAGCGTTTTGGGTCCCGCCGTATGCTGCGTCACCACTTGCGTGTCCATTCGCGCCGTCGACGCCAACCGGGAACCCGATTTCGAAGGGTGACTCTCTGACCTAACGTTTTAGGGTCCAGCCAAAATTTGCGTTTCAGGTATTAAAAAAAATTAATTAAGTAATTTGTTTCGCGCCGACACAGCGATGCGAAACCGGGAACCCAGTTTTCGCAAACCGGGAACCCGGTTTCAACTGTGATGAGGCGGTTTTCATGCTTTTTGACCTAGTTTTTTTAGCCTTTTCTGCAAGTTTTTACCAAAAACACTCTCATAACCTTCCCACCTCCGAAAATCATCATCCATAACTATAAATACCATCAAATCCTACCCTCTTTCATCACAAAAACACAAGATCAACTCACCTCCTCTCCAAAATATCATCAAATCCTTAGTTTTTCACCAAGATTGTTCTTCACCCAATCCTTAAATTAAACCGAATTCTTTCTTCTCCCACACAAATTAACCATTACCCATCTCATATTACACCTTAATCTTAAATTTCTAAGCCTCAAAACATCAAAGTTCTAAGCTTTTCTCTAGCTTCTCACTATTTGAAGTTTTGAGTTTGGGGTGGAAAGAGATGACGAACAGAGCCGGTGATTTCCGAAGAACTGCTCCTAGAAATAAAACCACTATTGGTGGTCCTCAAGAACAAGCTATTGAAATTCCTGATTCGCGTCCTAAACGCAAGATTGAAGAGGTTAAGCTTGCTCCTAAGAAAAAAGAAATCACAGGTCAGAAGAGAAGATTAATTGATGAACCAGAAAGTGAGGAAGAACATGAAGATGAGATTGAGAAAGAAATTGAGGATGAAAGCGACCAAGAAGTTCCGGAAGTACCAGTTCAACAGAAACCCCCCGCGAAGAAAGATGTGTGCTCACAAGCCAAAGAGGGTTTATACTTCTTGGAATGATCAGGTTCGTGAAAGAATTGAATTTTTGAAGTTTGGTGAGGAGATGGACTTTCCTAAGGGTATTATGAGTAGTTCTCAAAAAGAATATGTTGTTGCTTGTGACAAGTTTGGTTGGAAAGAATTGCGAGAAAGGAAGCTTGAGTTTATTCCTACTTTTGTGCGAGAATTTTATATCTTTGAAGTTACCAAACTTTACTGGGTTATGTCCGTTCCAAGAATCCCTTAATGATCCATCTTTTGATTATGAATCCCTGTGGGGAACTGTGCTTATTAATGGGGCTAGCCCAATTCCAGAAGGAGAAAGGTATCCTGGACAATTTTACAGCAGTAATTCAACACCTCGTGCGAAGGTTTGGTCTCGTTTCATAATCCCTACTTTCTTTGGAATTAAACACACATCCGAGTTGAAGAAGGAACATATAATTTTTATCAAGTGTGTTATTGAGGAAAAACCGATGAATGTTGCTAAAATTATTTATGAAACCATCATGGAATTCGCGAAAGCTCCAATGAAACAACAAAATCTCAAGTTTCCTGGTACTATCACTACTTTGTGCCTAGACGCAAAAATTCCGCGTAGGAACGCAGAGGTTGACGGTGTTACAGTTGGAGTAAGCATGGCATTAAGTACGATTCAGAATATCCATGATGAAGCAACACGAGCTGTGAAGACTCCTAGAGCTCCTCCACCAAAGAAAGCAAAGAATGCTCCTGAGTTGGAATCCAAAATTAGGGTGTTGGAAGAGAATCAAGAGAAGATGATTGCTACCTTAGGAAACGTTACAAGAGAGCTGGACCTTATTCGAAATTTGATCATTGGCGTGAACACACTTTAAAATGCAATTTATGATGTTCTTACGCGAGAGAAGGGTCCAGAACGCAACACCGTTAACCAGCCACGCGCTGGTTAATATACGTTTTCTAATCCTTCCTTTTTAGTGTAGATTAGTTTAATTGCTTTGAGTCTTTTTCGAGTCGTGGGGACACAGCTCCTTTTTGAGTTTGGGGTGGGGTTCGTTGCCTCATCCCAGTTTTTTATGTGTTATGTGTTTTATTTGCTTTCAATAAAATAATTTTTCGGAGTTGCGTTTAACTGTAGAAGATTTTAAATATCCCTTTAAGCATACTTTTGATAAATCTATGATAGTAAATAGTGGACTTTATGGATTGATATAAAACGCATTTAGAATTGCATGCAAACATAGGTAATTGATAGGAAAAATTAATGAACAATGGAAATGAAGTAAGCTTGTACTTAAGGAATATGTTTGGTGTGTAGAACGTGAAATCCTAATTAGTAGAGAACCCACCTAGATATGAACTAAAGACGAGCTATGTATTTAGGAAAATGATAGGGGCAGTTCTTTGTTAGCCATTTGTGACCTTTTAGCCTTCTATCCCTTATAGTAATTTTATCCGTCTTAGCCCACTTTGAGCCTTTAGCCTTTTCTTTTGTAGCCACGATATAAGCCATTATCCCTTAGATTATTAGGCATGACCATATGATCCGCACTTGAATCACGATCCTGAGACATGTCTCGAGCTTGAGTTTGGGATGGTGGGTCCACTTATGGGGAATTTATTGGGTAGGGATTGATGTGCTTTGTATTGTAGCACAATTGCAGATGATATATACTTGTAACCCTTTGCCGGGATTGAGAAAAAAATGAAAAAGAAAGAAAAAAGGAAAAAAATCGAAAATCCATTACAGTAGGAACCGTGAACCCGGTTTGCAACTGTACACAAAAAAAAAAGAAAAAGAGAAATATGAAAGAATAAAACATCCGGCAAAGTGGAATTTTTCTGAAAAAATCATCTTATTTGTAATGGGTAGACATGGGACGCTAAATTGTTGTGTAAATGGGTGAGTGAGAACATTTTTTAGCATAAACTCAAGCTCGAGGGCATTTGTTGATGGTAAGTGAGGAGAGAGCCAAAAGCTCACTTCAAATTTACCAAATATACATCCACACCGTCCTTAAGCCAATATTAAAACCATAAAGACCTCGTGATTCCTAAGTGCATAGTGAATTTATGATTTTGTTGATAGGGAATATACTAGGTGGAGCGTTCAAAGCGATTTAGGATTGAGGAACACTCTATAGCCATCATACAGAGATGAGTACAAGTGTAACCTTCAAGCATTGCGAATTTAATTTTATGATTGAGATTATTTGTGTTTGATTTTGCATTCTAGATGTACGTGTATATTAGTTTCTAGAGTTTGCTATATGAGATTTATCTTGAGAATTGCTTTAGGTGTATTTGCTAGATTCTATTTGTTCTTGCGTTTACTTCTACCCGTTTGTTTTGTTTTGTTTTACTTTGTCGGGACGACAAAGATTTGAGTTGGGGGTCTTGATGTCTCCCTAATTGTTCTTATTTTAGACCCTTGGGAGACATCATTTTTTATGTTTAATTGAATATTTTGATAGACTTTTGAGTTAAAAATGCAATAATCCGAATTTCTTCTTTTATTTCTAGTATTTTTAATTTATTAAACTTTTGTGCGTAATCTTGTGTGTTTTAGTAAAAAGTTTGTAGGTTTTGAATATTAGCTAGGAGAGGAATTCGAGAAGAAAGTCAAAGATCGTGATATGGAGTCAAATATTGAAGATAAATCCCGAAAAGAATTATATTTTGGAGCTGCAAATCTGGAAAACAGGCCAAAGATTGCTGATTTCGAGGCACTTACGAGTTGATTTAGCCGCTGACCTTTGAAGAGATTATGTTCCTTATCGAGTTACGGAAATTTAGCAAGTGATTTCAGGTCAATGCGGAGTTATAACGAATCGGCTAGAGCTGTTTTAGTGGAGGTGGTGCAGCAGTTACGGGATTTTGGGCTTAGAAAATGGATTTGGGCTTTTAATTTTTAACTTAAATCTTAAGTAAAAGCCTAATCCGTTTTGGACCTTATAAAAGGAGCTTTTGACTTCTATTTTTCATACAACTCATTATTCAGAAGAAAAAACATCAGAGAGAAGTCAACGAAGGAAGAAGAAGAAAGCTGGAGAGTGTCTATATCTCAATTCACAACCGAATCTAATTCCGGAAATTAGGTTTTTCTTATTTTTATTTCTGTAAAACACTATGAGTCTTATTTCTTTTTATTTAGTTTTATTTTCAATTCGCATGAGCTAATTTCTTTTAGTACTTGAGAATGCATAACGGGTGAATCCCTATTCTGTTGAATTTCATATGTTTGAATTTGGGTTTTAATTAATTAAATCGAATTGGGTCTTTTACATTATTCTGTAATTGGTGATTATTTACTGTTTTTGGAGTCATGAACTAAGAACAAGTGTTAGTATCTAGGCTATTCCACATATGTGGCGTGTGGATCATCCTGACGGAGGATTTAGGTATGGACTTAATTACTCAATATAAAATAGAAACTATTTGACTTGGACGAGCGTAGTTAATTTTAGGGCCAATGAGGTAATTTAGCTTAATCATTCGAAAGTGGATCATATTTACCCTGACGGGACTAGTGACACTCTAGAATAGCTTTGTAGTCCACCTTGACGGGGGTACAGAGATTCTTGAATCCCGACCAATGTGAATTGACTAATTCGACCCGTAAACAACATATGTTATGAAATAGAATTAGGAGGATCCCTTGTGTTTCTTAAGTACTGCCTTCTCATATTTGCATCTTACATTCATTTACTTGCGTCTTATTTTTTATTTGCATTTTTACTTTAGTTTTTCCATAATTAGGATCAATACAAACCAACCAATCAATCATTATATCTTTTATTTTCTTTCATAAGTGCAACCAATCATTACTTGATAAGCATTGTAGTTAACCAACCGTCCCTGCGAACGATCCTATTATCACTATTATTACTTGGGACAACCGTACACTTGCGGTTGTGGTTCTCCTACTCATTGTATTATTTTCAATAACACACAAAGGACCACCAGTAGTCGGTTCTACCAACAACCTTATTATAACCCGCAAGAGCAAAAATGGAACAATCAACGGATCTGGCATAATCAACAACAATCATCATATCACTATCAACAAGATCAAAGATGGAACATTCAACAACCCCCACAATTAACTCTGGCCGATTTGAATGAAGCACTTGCTAAATACATTCGCAAGAGCGAGGAAAGAAGTGCCAAATTACAACAGGCAGTAGACAAATATATTGCCAGTAGTAGTAATTTTTTAGAAGATTCAACTCCCCCAAGGGGTGAAAGAGACCAACTTAACAAAGTAGTTGAGGAGGAATTGTTGAAAGAAAATACTAGTGATAGTGATATGACCACCCTGCTGAATATAAATGGAGACCACCATGTGGTTGAGAATCTTGTTAGCATAGTGGAAGGAGTAGCAACGCAAATCCTAGAAGTTAACACAGAAATTGCTATTCATATGGTATATGCACATGATCAAGATACAAAATGCGAACAAGAAAAGGTGGTGATCGAGGTTATAGAGATTCCACAACGAAAATATGATGAGGTGATAGTGGAAGATTGGGTTGACATCGAGGACGAATCTGAAGTGGTTGGAGAATCAATTGAAGAATTCAAGGTTCACGCTAAAACAGAAGTTGAATCTCTACCACAAAAAGTTCACCAATTACCATCTCTACCCCGAATCATGAATGAGATTAGAGCTGTGAAATTCAAATCAAAGTTCAAACATGTGCTACGCAAAAAAAATGCCACACCGCGAGAGTAAAGCGGCAAGTAGGAGCACTTACCCACCATATTTAAAAGAGGAACGCGAGATTGAAACGACGAATAAAAGTGAGCTTATACCGTGGAGAACGCTCATCTACTATTGTGTGGGGGAAAATGAGTTTCGTCGTGAAAATAAGAAGGCGAAACGAAGTACTTATCCACCCCCTTTCAAAGATCGATTAATTAAAATTCTAGGTGGGAAAGTCCTAAAGCTTACATGTCAAGGAAGAGGCGAGTTTAAGCGGAGGAGAACCGCAAAGGCCTCAATACCATCTTCATGGAAGGTAAAACGTCGAACTTAAAGACGTAATAAACAAAAGTGCTTCTTGGGAGACAACTGATGTTTTTAATGCTTTATTTATGTCTTTAAATTTCGTAGTGATAATTTAGTATTAGTGTATAATTTTAAGAAATGAGAAAGGTGGTAGTGTTTTTGTTGATTTGCAGGTGTTAAAATCCTTGAGTTTGGGGTTAAACAGGCGTAAGACGAAGCTTCTGAGTGTTTAAACGGTGAAAAGGATCGAAAAGAAAAAAAATCTGCAGAGCCTCCGGTATACCGGACGAAATCCTTGGTATACCGAAGAGAGGAAACACGAGCCCACGTGTTATGGAATCGGGTTTTCTGCCGAGGGGAACTTTATTGGAACTGGCTAGCCGGTCATCTGACCGGTATGCCGGCCAGCTGTGTCGAAAAAAAAAATCTGGACACAATCAGAGAAAATTTCGGCAAGTCATATCTTTGTGCTCTGATGTCTGAATCAGGTGATCTTTGAGTCTAAACTGCATAACTTTTTGAGATCTAGCTGTTGGGGAGATTTTCATTCGAGACCGGCTAGCCTGTCATCTGGCCGGTATGCCGCTCAGCTCTCGGCGAAAGTCATAAAAAAATTAATTCTAGGACGCGAAAGTTCGCGTTTTTGCCTCTCACACATGGAACTTCAGTGTAAACGAACCCAAACCCCAGAAATACCTACAAATCACCATCAAAACATCAAAACACCAAAACATCATCAAACCATCCCTCTAAAGTCATCCAAGCATTCAATCATATCATAAATCCTTCCCAAACACCAAAGATTCATACTTCAATCCAAATCTTTTTCTTCAGTAAGAGCTTAAACTCTACCCATTAAACCTCTCCAACACCATAGATATTGATGACCCATCTCAAATAAATCACCAATCCCACTACTGTGCCACCTTCAACAAACATCCATAGACTCAAATTCCATCAATAGATTTTGTACTTTGAAGGTTGAAGATTGCAAGTGCAAGGTATCAAATAATGACAAAATCCACAGCCAATCCGGTAAAATAGCTAGAAATCTTCGTTTCTTTCTATTACCAGTTGGGAATTAAGATTTGTTTTAGCTATTTATTGGAGGAATTGTGAATTGTTTGAGCCTACCATTATATATTTTGCAAGTAATCTTTAAGTAGATGAACAATTGAGTTTGGGGTCATCGGAGATGACCATGAAGGTTGGAAAATGTACGAAGAACATGATGAAGAAAGAAAGTTGGGTATTGAGGGAAGATTTTCGTAGAGGAGATGATGATTTAGAGAGCTAGGAAAAGATGAAAACTTGGGAAATATGACAAAAGAGTTCGAGGTAATGAAGAACACTTTATTCAAGATGAACGCAACAAGTAATGATCTTTAGAGCTTGATAAAAAAAAATTCAGAACCTCAACCTAAGACTACACGTAATCGGCCTAGAGTCGATCCATATATGATTTCCTATCCTTTTCTCATTTAGTAGTGTATAGTATTCTTATTCGCTTTATAGAGTCTTTTCGAGTCGTGGGGACACGACTCATTTTTGAGTTTGGGGTGGGGTATCGTGGCCTCATCCCAATTTTATGTGTTATGTGTTTTTTTTACCACTTTTCAAAAATTTTAAAATCAAATAAAAAATTAGTTTGAGGAATGTTTTGACTGTAGAGTATTTTAAATATCCCATAAGCATACCTTTTGTGAATATATAATAGAAAATAGTTGACTTTACGAGGTAGTGTAAAACGCACTTTGATTGCATGCAAATATGAGGTAATTGATAGGAAAAATTAATGAACAATGCAAAAGAAGTAAACTTGTACTTAAGGAAAATGAGTGGTTTGTAGAACGTGAGATCTGAATGAGTAGAGAACCCACTTAGGTATGAACTAGAGGCAAGCTGTGTAGATAGGAAAATGATAGAGGTAGTTCTTTGTTAGCCCTTTAAATCCTTTTTGGCCTTCTATCCCTGAATTAATTATATCCTTCTTAGCCTAATTTTTAGCATTTAAGCCTTTCTTTTGTTGCCACATTATAATCCAATATCCCTTTAGTTTGTTAGGCATTACCATATGACCCGCACTTGAATCACGATCCTGAGACTTCCTGTCTTGAGCTTGAGTTCGGGGTGGTGGGTCCACTAATTTGGGAATTTACATTGGGTTGGGATTTTTGAGCTTATCAATTATGCTCAGTTTTATATTTTTTATGATGATTCACAGGTTTATTGTAACCTTTTCCCGGGGTAAGAGTAAATGAAAAAAAAGAGATATATGAAAAGTTATGAAAAGAAAATAATTTATGAAAAATAGCATGATATCTCACAATCAAAAAGAGAGTCATGACTATACAAAAGAAAAGAGAAATTTCATATGAAAAAAATAAATATATGGACCGGCAAAGAGGAAATTTTTATAAGATCATCTTTAGTGCTTATTGGGTTAATTTGGGGACGCTAAATGAGCGCGTCAAATGGGTTGAGTGAGAACATATTCGAGTGTAAACTCAAGCTCTTGGACAGGTTGTTGATGGTAAGTGAGGAGAGAGCCAAAAGCTCACTTCAAATTTACCAAATATACATACCATACCGTCCTTCAGCCTATATTAAAATCGTAAAGACCTCGTGATTCCTAGATACATAGTGAGTTAATAGGGAGTATGCTAAGTGGAGCGTTCAAAGCAAGTAAGGATCGAGGAACACCCTATAGCCACCATCTTGAGATAAGTAATAAGCGTAACCTTCTAGCATTGTGAAATTAATTTTGGATTGATATTATTTTGTTTTGATTTTGCATGACATGTGCATGTGTATAGTAATTCCTAGATCATACTATATGAGATTTGTTTTAAGTTGTACTTTGGGAATATTTACTAGATTCTACCTTCTGCGTTCACCTAAAAGGCCTTTGTTTTTATTTTACTTTGTCGGGACGACAAAGGTTTGAGTTTGGGGTCTTGATATCTCCCTATTTGTTCTAAATATTAGCCCTTAGGAGACATCCTTTTAGGTGATTATTTGACTTATTTGATAGACTTTTATGCTTATTTAGTCATATTTGCATTTTTAGACTTTCTCCCATTGGAATTAGACTATTTGCATTTTTAGAGCTTTTGTGCGTTAATTTGGTTATTTTTAGTGCAAAGTTAGTCGGTTCTTGAATTTCATGAAGAAACCACTACAAGGAGGAGAAGTGAGAATTAAAGTCTTAGATTATTTTTAGTGTGTTAGGAAGGATTTTATTCGAGATTCTAATTTTAGAGTGCACTTTCTTATTTCTAGTCTTGATTTAATGATATATTAATTTTTAAAGCATATGCGGTTTAATTATTTATTTATTGTGAAACTTTAAATGATATGTGGTAATTAATTAGAGGTCAAGTCAATTCTAAGGAAATAAGGAAAGAAGATCTTGAAGGAATCTAGAGAGAGAAGGAAACAGAGTTCAATTAGGAAAAGGAAAAGCTGCCAAATAAATCTGAATTTCTGCAGCTACGAAGTGATGATAACTCCAAATCCGAGACGATTCTGGAAGATCCCTTTCATAGGTAGGTAGATAATTCCGTGAGGATTCTTTTGATATCTTATGGGCCAAAAACGGTCCTGTAACGAAGAAGATATGATCAAAACAAGCCAGCAATAATTATCCTTATCTACTTACGAATTTGAGTTGGGCTTGGACTCTTTTACTTGTCTTCCACTCCAAGTAAAACGAATTAGGGCTTCCTAACACCTATAAGTACACCCCTTAGACCTCATTATTCAGTACCTCTCAATTATTCTTCAATTTATATCATCCTTAGAGAGAGCGTCAAGAGGCGGAAGCAAGAGCAGAAGCTGGAGAATCCTTTTCTTCCTACAACAGCTCAAGTCAATTCCTCTATCTAGGTTCTTATTTTATTTATGTTATTAAGAACATGTATATTATTAATTTCTTTAATTTTTTTACTTTCAATATGAGCTAATCTTTATATTCTTGAGAATCGTAATGGGATGTACCCTAATTAATTTGATTAATGTTTTCTGATTTGGGATTAGTTCTAATTTAATTTGAATTGGGAAATTAGTATTATCGTAGGATTATTCACTATTTTTAATCTGATCAATTAGACAGAGGATTTAGTAATTAAGCTATTCACTTTGGTGGGGAAGTGATCGTCTTGATGGGGGGTTTAATTACGGACATAGGTAATAAACGTAAGGTAGAAATTACTGATCATGACGGACTTAGTTGACCTTATAGCCAATTGGGTAGAGAACTTGACATTCAAAGGTGGATTATAATCACAACGACGTGGTTTATAACACCCTAGAATAGCTCACCCTGACAGGAGTTAGGAGAATTTACAATCCCGACTATTACTATTTACCATTTTGACCTTTAAAAGAAGCATTGATTAAGTTTATTTAGGTGAAACCCTAGCGAGACTCAAGTATAACTCATATATGTGTCTTAATCATCTAGTATTTATTTTTAGTAATTTGTTTATTTGCGTCCAGTAGTTTAATAACTCGAAACAAAACAAATATCTTTTATATTTTATTTACTACTACCTATCTATTCAACACTTGGGTTATACCAGTCCAATCTCTGAGAACGAATCCGATTTATCGGAGTATTACTTGGACAACCGTACACTTGCGGTATTGTGGTTCCTTTTATTTCAGTTCTTAATTTTATAACACATCAGGAACCACCACTTCCTGACATAACGGTTAACCCTTTCGCCATTTAGATCAAACGAAGCTAGCTCACCTCTCTTTACATAATCTACTTTACCCTTTGTATTGGAACTAGAACTTTTCTCACTTGATTTCTTGTCAATAGAACCCAATACCTTGCTTTTCTTCATCTCCCTCTTAGTAGATAATGTTTCTGTTCTCTTAGTCATCTCAATTAACCTCCAACTCAAAGCTTTAACCACTCTTGACATTTGAAACTCTTGATTATTGGTTGAACAAGCTTTATTTGGGTTAGGAAAGGTATTTTGATGACGAATATCTATATGGGTAAGATGAATTCTTGATGGATTGGTATGGATCTAAGAAATTATAGGATGAATTTTGAAAATTTAAGCTTTTGATTCTTGGATTCAAAGGATTTTGGTATGATATGGGTGGTTGAATCTTCTTTGTAATGATGTGGAGAAAGGATTTGATGTGTTTTTATGGTGATTGGGTAGTGTTTTAATGTTTGTTGAAGCTTTGATGAAGCTTTAATGGAATTGGGAGAGGTTTGGAGAAGAAAGAGAGTCTTAAGGATACATAAATTCGTAAACCTCCTCTTCTTTATAACCTAAAAACGCAACTTTTTTCTCTCTTGGCGGAGCCGGCCGGTATACCGCCCATATGGGCCGGCATACCGGTACTGCACTTCGAAAAATACTTGCTTCGTCAAATAACCCGAGTCACGCACCCGTGGCCACGTGTTTTGTGTCTGACCGGCATACCGCCGGTATGGCCGGTATATCGGTGCGGTTTTCTTTCGAAATTCATCCCTCGGCAAAGAAACCGAGGCTTGTACACGAGGGCTCGTGTTTTGGACCCGCCGGCATACCGCCGATATGGCCGGTATACCGGTCACAGGTCAGAATGTGCCCAAAAAATTCGTTTTTCTTCCCTAAATCGATTACCTGAACATCAAAAAACACTAATACCTTTATCAAATATGCAATATCAACTAAAAACATAAAAAAAACATGAATTAAAAACATAAAAACATAAAAAAAAATTGCGGGTTGTCTCCCGTACAACACTTTTATTAACGTCTTTCAAAGTTAGACGCGTTACCTCTATCAAGATTTGCGAATATAGCCTCCCCAACAATGAGAAAGGCTATGAACGTCAACTAATCTCCGCTTAATGGCCTTCTTAGGCCTGATGTCTATCACCTTAGCTGAAACAACTTTAGTGACTATGAATGGTCCCATCCACGAGTCTTTTATAACTTCGTGGTCTATTTTCTGGTTTGTGTGCCTTCCATAAAACTTCATGGCCGACCCCAAACTCAATGTTTTTCTCAGTATCCATATGTTTTTCATGGATCTTCTCTTTAGGGACTTTGTGATGTGAAAACTCGTGGATGATAGGAACGGTGGGATCTGACTTCATTGGTTTCTTTCCCCAGACATAGAATATCTCGGATATGTTTTTAGCATGAAGGGTAATTGTCCCTTCCTGGAAGTCGATTATGCTCTGACTGGTGGCCATGAAAGCCGTCCCAAGTATGATTGGAACCTGCTTATCTGCATTGAATTCAAGTATAACAAAGTCAGTAGGGATGGTGATATTACCTGATCAGACATGAACGTCCTCCACTATTCCCCATGTCTTGGTAACTGAGTTGTCAGCAAACTGCAACTTCACTGGAGCTTTCTCTAATTTCTGAAGTTCAAGTCTATCGAACACGGACTTTGGCATAAGATTCACACCTGAACCCACATCGTACATAGGTTTGTCTTGAGCATACCATTTATTTGAATTGGAAGATTGAGAATTCCTAGATCTTTGAGCTTTAATGGTAACTCTTTCTCTACTCTTCTTGAGACTCTTACAGTCTCGTTTCTTGCTTCTACAACCGCTTCTTTTTCTGGAATAACTTGCGTAAATACTTGTTGCGGTGTAATCCCTTTCTTCGCAATCTCAAGCATCTGGGCGTTGATATTCTTAGGAGTATATGCCTTTACAAATGTCTTGAGTACATTGTCAACCTTCGGATTTGTATCAAGAATAGTTGGTGAAACTGTTTGAACAACTGGTGGGGATTCCACCTTATCTTCTTCTTTCTTTTCTTACACAGCAGGTGCAACTTCTACATTCTCTTTTGAGGCTTCTTCCTCTTTCTCTTTAGCTCTCTCTACTTGTAACTCCATAACCGATCTAATCTCTTCTTGCATATCTCTGAGAAGTTGTATAAATTTAGATCTTTCTGAATCTTCTTCCTCATCTTCAAAACAGTTAGAGTCAACGGGGCTAGACTTGGTTGGTTCTTCTTCGGTACTTGGAACTTCCACGGCAATTTCTGCAGCATGTGGTACTTCCTTATTTTCTTCCATCTCAAGGCCTATAGCCTTACAAGCTTCGAACCCAACATTCCTATCACCTTCTTCGATAGCCTTCAATTCTTTTGCTTCCATAATATTAGTTAGAAATTTATTCATTTGTTCTACTTGCGTACCTAAAATTTGAATTGAAGCTTCTTGTTCTCTTAACTCTTCGTTTTGTGAATGTATATTAGTGGTCATTAGATCCATAAAATTCTTCAATTGTTGATCACCCACAGCTCCTTCTTGAGGATACTGTGGTAGGGCCTTCTGAGCTAAACTATCGGAATATGCGTCATTAATAGGTTGTTGTGGAGGTGCATGTCAATTATAATTCTGGTTTCCTTGATATGGAACTTGACCTCTTGGATGGAAAAAATTGTTCTTGGGACGAGGTTGATAATGACCAGGATTAGCGGCCCTCTGTGGATTTGAATACTGCATACCCGGATGATTCCTATAACCAAATTGATAATTTCCTCGGTTGGAAATGAAATAAACAGATGTTGGATTTCCTTCGCACTCTTCCCATGTATGATTTGTGACCCCACACTGTTGACAACCTTGTGGTTCTTGCACTACGTTTGCTGCGGCTGAATTTCTCTACATCTCAAGCTTAAGTTCTTTGATTTGATTCTCTAATGCGGATAATTAAGCTGAGTTTGCAGTTTCTGCATCTAATCGAAGCGTACCTTTGGTATTTGTAATAGGAGCTCGCGAAAGTGACCAACTCCTTTCTGTATCAATTATATTTTCTAAACCTTCGGCGGCTTCTGCAGGATCCATGGACACAAAATTTCCTTTTCCATGATTATCTACCCTCAATCTACTTTCTCTATTGATACCTTGATAAAATTTAGCTATCAGTAAAGACGGGGTGTAACCATGGAGTGGACATCTAGCTATCTTCTGTTGAAACCTTGTCCATGCGTCTCCTACTTTTTCTCCATTCTCTTGACAAAACTTTGCAAGCTCGCTTTGGTCTTTGAGTCTCATACTCTTTGGATAAAAACGGTTAAAGAATGCGGCTTGAAGTCCTGCCCATGTATTGATTGTACCTGGTGGTTGCCTATCTAGCCACTCACCAGCTTTACCGGTCAGGAAGAACGAAAACATGTGACAATACAGTTGCTCGCGTGTAATGCCTGGAGTAACATAGGCATCACAAATCTGCATGAACTTCAGAATCGCTCTTATCGGATCTTGAACTGTTGCACCACTATAGAGTCCGAAATTCTGAAATTAACTGAGCATGCTCGGATCGGGCCTAAATTTGATATTCTGGATCTCTGGAGGACGATAACCTAATGGTTGAACATGAAAAGGTACTCCCAATCTTGGGAGGTCTTGCTCAACTCTGTTCTGATTATTGTTATTTCTGTTAACTCCTACCGATGGTGGTTGTTGTTGTCCCGCAGGGACAAGTGGTGGATCAACTGGATCTTGTGTTGCCAGAGCTCTTCTTAAGGCTCTTTCTTCTCGAATACGTTTGTTATAACCTATGAAGCTCCTCTCGGGCTTCGGTAAAGGAGGCCAAAGATTAAACACTGTTGAAACCTGAAAACGACTAAAGCAAACCACAAGCGTAAATCTGGAAAAATAAAAATTAACTAAAAACTACTACTCGAAATAATATAACCCACACGCTAACGAAACACAAGTCCCCGGCAGCGGCGCCAAAAACTTGGTGTCTCCTAGGGTGTTATAAAAATAGGATAAATAAATACAGAAAAAAATGCACTAAAGCACCCTAGACAAGCACAGTACTGCAAGTATTTCAGGACGTATGAAAGTTTCAATGATAAGTTAGATTCGTTCTCAGGGACTTAGTGTGTTACACGAATGAGAAAATAAATTCATGTAGTGAGTAATTAATTAAAAGACAAAAACTAAAGATGAATAATTGAGAGAAGAATTAATAACTAAATAAAGTAAAAGACAAATAATTAAAATACGAAGAATATGAGATGAGAAATATATAACTTTGGTATTTGCTAGTATGCACTAATCCTTCTAATTTTTTTCTAACAATTCTAGTTAATAAGGGAGATAATAGCTCTTAAATACTTAGTCAGGATTCTAAATTCCCATACCTCATACCTTGAGAGCGACTAAGGGGGCTACAGCACAACCACAAGGCAGCCTAAATTTAGGGTTATCAAGCGCTACCAAGGCCCTAAGCAATTCAATTCCAAACATAGTGATAGTGATTCAAATATACCGTAATGACTATCTAGTTAGAATCGGTGTTTTCAGGATCAATATCGGACACTAGACATTATGTGGTGTTTTAATAATTAGACACCCCTTCCGGGTGACCATCTAAATACTATTAAGAAAGCCTAAAGTGATTAAGTTAAGACAGGCAATAAATCAAAACACATAAACAAATATATGAGTAAGAAGCTAATATGAAATTTAAACATATAATTCCCAAAGAAACTTAGATAGAAAGAAAATAGAATTCATAGATTATACATAATGCAAACCCCAATCTATGGGAAACTTAGTTCATACCTGAAGGAAATAAACTAAAAGATTGAATAAAAGACTTCATCTTGCTCTCTACAATAACTCTAATGATAATAAACCTAAGGACTAATCAATGGGAGGCAAGGATAATTTACAAGTGATAAAGGTGTATGTATAGGTGTTTAGAAGACCTAATTTGTTTTCTTGGAGTGGAAGACAAGTAATGGACTTCTAGCCCAACTCAAATTCGTAACCCAAAAATATAGAAAAGGTAATAATCAGCCCCAGCTTTTGTATTGGTCGTAAATGCTTCAATACCTATCCATTTAACGCGTTCCAAGCTTATCTATAGAATCCACATCTGATTATATCATATCTTCCCATATACACACATGAATCAAAAATATCATCATACTTGGCAAATAGGTCGTGCGACCGACAAGCATACGAGCATACGTTACTAATAACCTGTTAGGGTACATAGTTGCTCAAAATAGTTTCATCTGTTTCGTATCCTACACTATCCCAGACTAACAATATGTTGTATCATATTACAGTAACTCTGACCCCTTCAAATTTATATCACAACTTCCATGTGAAAAAGAGTTCACTTTTATTTCGTTTATGTGTCTCACTATCATGTTATAGTCCGTATTGACTTACATGATTGGTTAACCTGCAAGTACACATTTTGATACACAATTCTGGTCTTCCCTTTACACTTATATCTTTTTATATTGATTAGGTTGCTTTCGCAAACATAGCCCCTTAGACCGAATCACTCATGATCATTGGTAATGTGTTCAAAGTAGCATACACCTAGTCAAAATATCAAGATATAGTTAAAAGTAATAAGGGCACAAATCAAAGGTATCACACAGTGAAGGATCAGGGATCAATTCTTCACTTCCTTTTGGTCGATAGCACACGTGCTATGATACACGTGTTATGGTATTATTCATATATCTCAAATTGTATGTCACAATTGTACAAATACCATACAAATATATAATTAGACAACCCTCGTTGCCTAAGATGAATTCTTCGATCGATCAACCCTTCTATTAAATCAATCAAGCAATTCATATCTGGCTATTATAGACTAAGTAGATAGTGGGATTCTACTTCGATCATAATATAAGATTAACATGGTTTATACATGTTTATGATCTCATCTTAACACTTAGTTAAGGCGACTATCTTAACTCAACTTATCTTAAGGGTTCTTCACTAATATGAGTTAGTCTCATCTTTGCGCACTTCTTATGCCAAAGGCGATTGCCCGTGTGACAGGGCCAATCTCAGTCTATAGGACATACATACTTACAAAATCACACGCAATATATAATACATATCAAACATGATATTATTAAAATAAACATACTAATGGAAATATATACATGAATGGACATAAACTAGCAATAATTCATACATTATATCTTGCTTAATCCTTTGGATCTAACATGATCCATGAATACATCCCTTGGGGTAACTTTTGTGAACGGATCGGCAAGCATATTGCGTGTGGATATATATTGCAAAGTAACATCCTTTTGTGCAGTTATATCTCTAACGAAGTTATACTTTATATCAATGTGTTTGGTCTTGCTGTGATATTTTGAATCTTTCACATAAGCCATTGCAGCTTGACTATCACATTATATTGTAATTGGACTCCCAATATCACCAGAGAATCCTAAATGTTCAAAGAACCTTTTTAACCAAACAGCCTCCTGAACCGCAGCTGAGCAAGAAACAAACTCAGCTTCCATCATTGACAAAGCTACACAGGTTTGTTTCTTGCTACTAGAAGAAATTGCGCAATTATTTAGCAAGAATACATAACCTGAAGTGGATTTACGCCCATCTATATCACCAGCCCAATCGGCATCTGTATATCCTTCTAGGCGTAATCTATCTCCTCTAAAGCATAAGGCATGATCTTTAGTGCCTTTTAGATATCTCAATATCCTTTTCACAGCTTTCCAATGCTCTTGTCTAGGGTTCGATTGAAAACGACTAACTAAACCTACCGCATAACATATGTCTGGTCTTGTACACATCATAACATATATAAGACTACCAATGGCACTAGAATATGGTATTGTTGACATTTTCTATTTCTCTTCTGTAGTACTAGGACACATGTCGAGAGTTTAGTTTATTCCCTTTGCTACAGGAGTGTCAATGGCATTGCACGTAGTCATACCAAAGCTCTCAAGTACATTCATGATGTAAGGTTCTTAAGATAGAGATAATAGTCTTCTAGACCTATCTCTGTGAATCTTATCACCAAGAATATAATTTGCTTCTCCCATATCTTTCGTATCGAATTGAGAAGCTAGCCACTCCTTATTTGCTTGAATAAACTCTTTATCATTCCTAACTAGCAGGATGTCATCCACATATAGAGATAAAATTATGAAAATTTTCTTGGAACGTTTAATATAAATACAGTGGTCTTCACTTATCATCTCAAATCCATTTGACGAGATGACTTCAAGAAATCTCAAATTCCACTGTCTCGAGGCTTCCTTAAGACCATAGATTGATTTCAACAATCTACATACTTTATTCTCTTGATCTTTTGCAACGAAACCCGAGGGTTGTTCCATGAAAATTACATCTTCTAAATATCCATTTAGAAATGCAGTTTTAACATCCATTTGGTGCAACTCCAGATCGAGATGCACAACAATAGCTAAAATAAGACGTATTAAGGTAAATCTAACAACAGGAGAAAAAGTTTCCTCAAAATCTATTCCTTCCCGTTGAGTATAGCCTTTCGCTACTAAGCGAGCTTTATACCTGTCAATGGAATTGTCAGCTTTTTTCCTCTTTATTTTGAGAACCCATTTATTCCCAATTGCCTTACGTCATTTCGGGAGATCGACCAGTTCCCATACCTTGTTTTTCTTCATCGACTCCATTTCTTCTTCCATTGCTTTACTCCGTTCATTCTTTGCCAGACATGAAAGTGCTTCATTATTGTTTGAGGTTCTTCTTCGTTTTGTGGAGATATCATAAAGACTTCTCCTTCGATTTCAAATCGACGACGAGGAACTAAACCTCTAGCACTTCTTTTAAGTTGAGAATCTTGAGAAATAAGATTACTAGATGATGCAATAGTTTCTTCCATCTCAAGATGTAGAGGATGTTCGTCTCTATTTCTTGAGTATGTGTTACCTCATCAGGTGTCACATTTGTTTGCATATCATCTTCCTGAATATCATTTAATTCACATAAAATGGGATTTATGTCAACCTCACCTCTGCTAGGAAAATCATTCTCTAAGAATGTAACATCTCGTGACTTAATTTCAGTAAGACCCCCATCATTATGTTCACCATTAAACACATATCCTTTAGAGTGATATGGGTATCTAATAAAGATACACTTCTTACCTCTTGGACCTAACTTTCCATACTTATGAGATAGATCATGAACATAGCCTGCCGACCCCAAGGTCGTAAGTATGACAGATTAGGTTTCCTACATGTCCATAGTTCATAAGGAGTTGATGGAATAGTCTTTGTGGGTACTCGGTTAAGTATATAACAGACGGTAAGCAAGACATCTCCCCAATAAGATATTGGAAGATTTGCTTGTGCCATCATAGACCTAACCATTTCTAGGAGTGTTCTATTCCTCCTTTCAGCCACACCATTCTGTTGTGGTGTTCTAGGAATTGTAAGTTGCCTTACTATCCCCTTTTCATCACACAGTTCTTTAAACTGATCAGATAGATATTCACGTCCTCGATCGGTTTTTAGGCTATTCACCTTCCTCTTTAACTGATTTTCCACTTCATTGATAAATGTTATAAAACATTTCAATGCTTCAGATTTGTGAGAAATCAGGTAGACATAACCAAACCTAGTGAAATCATCTATAAAGGTGATGAAATAACGTTCCCCACGTCTAGTTTGAACACTCATTGGGCCACAAATGTCTGAATGAATTACTTGTAATGGGTACTCGACTCATTTAGCCTTTCCAAATGGTTTTCGTTTTGCTTTACCTGCTAGACAATTTTCACAAGTTGGCAAGTTGACTTTAGTCAATGAACCCAAAAGGTTCGTCTTATCCAACAAATTCATACGGTCTTGTCCAATATGACCTAATCTAGCGTGCCATACATTTTCTTCTACATTAGAATTACTAGAAGAAGAAGTATTAGTAGAAAAGCAACTACTTACATAGTAACTATTAAACGAGTTATCATCATCTAGTACAATTAAACCATTCGAAATAAAACCAGAACCATAATACTTAGCGTCATAATAGATATCTACTTGTTTGTTATGAAAATGAAAATTAAAACCTAATCCTAGAAGAACAGTGACCGAGACTAAGTTCTGTCGAATGTCAGGTGCGTAAAGTACATCATACAGGTACAAGGTTTGACCACCTCGCAAGTTCAACTTGCAAGTGCCAACTCCTTTGACATCAACCTTATTGTCGTCTCCTACATATAGCCACCTTGATCCTCTGGAATCCGACGGTACTCTACATATGCCTCTCGGTCTTTGGCTGCATGGTTTGTCGCTCCTGAGTCCACAGTCCACAAAGGATTAGAATCAGCAAGCAATACAGTACTGGTAACATAAGTAAAATTACAAGAAGTAAATGACATTGCTACCTTTCTGGGCTCGCTGCACTCGCGAGCGAAGTGACCCAGATTGTCATAGTTAAAGCATTTCATCTTAGCCTTGTATTTCTTCTTACGGAAACGTTTTCCCTTATTGTTACCACCTTTCTTGTTCTTCTTGGAAATATGCTCATTTCCGTTCTTCTTCCCATTGTTCTCGCGCTTATTGCCAGAAACTTTGTGGGAACTTGACTCAGCAACATAAGCCTGACCCTAATGCTTAATTGCATCTAGACGTTCATCTTCCAATGTCACATACGAGCAGCATCATCAAAGGTTTTGATGTTGTCATTGTGAGTCAAGTTTATCTTCAAATGCTCCCAGTTATTTGGAAGAGATCGGATCACATCTTGAACTTGTTGTTCACCATTAAGGTTATGACCAGCATTCTTAAGTTCCCTAATCATGTTAGACATCTCTCAGAGATGTTGTTGCATGGTTCTTGCAAGTGTCAAACTTAATGGTCAATTGACGCAACTTTGTCACAGTCGTACCCCCATACTTCTCATTAAGAGCATTCCACATCTCGTGAGCAGTAAGGTATCATTGACATTCATAGACAAGATCGTCATTCATGGAGCCTATGAAGATGCCTCTTGCAGTGGAATCTTTCTTTTTCCACTTCTCATAAGCCTCCATGTCCCTTCTGTTTTGAGTTGTGTTGCCTTCCTCAGGCTGAGCCATGATAGTGTTAACAACCTCAAGAACATCTTGCTCTTCTAGAACATAGTGTATCTTGAGCTTCCAAAGGTTATAGTTCTCATCATTCATATTTTCTCCTTTGTTGAGATCAGCAATGATGGTTTTCGATGCCATTTTCTCTATAAAGTAAGAGATTTCCATTAATAACATACATTTATTTAACAACTCTAAGCTATTAATGCAAATGGAATGAATAACAAAGATAACAAAATAAGTGATAATGAAATTTCACTATGTTCCCAATCATGAATCACCATATTTTGTTTGTCTTAATCATTCAATCAATTTCATTAACCGCAAAAATAAGTTCTTCAAGAACTCCCACTTACTCTACCATAAATAGAGCGATATTGTATGAAAATAAACAACTAAAGCATAAAAGAAATGGAAAAATAGTTGAATTCATACATAACTTAAAAAACATGTTCAATAAAGAAAATACTGAATCAAAGGGATAAAAGCAACTAATGTAATTTCTAACGAACATGGAATGAAAAACATCGAAGAAAACAACCTACTTAAGCAAACTACATACTGCAAGTTCAACTAGCAAACACCTTTCATATCCAATATCTTAACTTAGGGATCGACTCCTCAAATCTCACTTCCTAATATTTTCCAATCGGAAAATATCTATCAAGATTAGTGGTTGGATAATGCATTCCACAATTGCATTGTTCCGGCCTAATGGAACTATTGAAATGCCTCCATAAGTGAGATTCAGTCAAAGCATATACAAGCCACTCATATGTATCACCTCTTCCATGAACATGGTTTGCTGGAAACTTATCCTCCCATGGGATATCTAAATCCCTACGCAACTCTCTCGGCAAAGTTTTACGAAAGACTATCACCTTGAAATCCTCACAACATAAGTCATCCTCACCCCAATCTATGACATTCTGAATCAACCTATTGACAATTGCCACGTGTTGAATTAGAGTGTGATGAGGTTTCTTCCTATAACAGAGTGCTCGGATACTGTTCCTCAAAGCTTGTTTTTGTTCTAGTGTTTTTGCTCGACGTGGTGTATGAACCCTTAGTGGTCCATTAGGATTTCTCATGATCCTATGAAGCATTCGGTAATCTCTCAATAGGCAGAGCCTCGATTCCCGTGATCCCTTGGATCGTGTCTCCATCATTTTCTACATATAGAAAAATAAGAACGATAAAAGTTACACCAAAATCGATTAGGATACAAGAAAAAAACAGTTTACAGCATGGTTCCAGGAACTATGTTCATTAACAATAAGTTAAGCAGTGAATCTGGTAAGGCTACATGTCACTGGATTGAATTGCCTAGGTTTGAAGTGCCCCAGAAGTAGTTCAGTTTTGCAAAAAAAAACTTCTAATAGGCTCTTATACATGACTAAACAATTCAAAATTGGTCAACTCTTATATCTATATCAGTACATGACTAAACAATTCAATGGCAACAAAATCGGTCAACTCTTATATCTATATCAGTACAGTAAATGTATGCAACAATCTCTTGAGTCAGTGTATGCAATAGAACTTGACTACTTCATATGAATTCGACAAAAAAAAATTCCTTTTTTTTTCACAAAACAAAATTTGTACACATCGATTTCACACAAACTAATACACATATAATCTATCAACCTTATTCATATAATTGCTAATACTGTAGCAAAAAAATGTCGACAGAATTTTTTTTTCTTTTCCAAAAATCAAAATTAAACCTAATTAAAACTTTCACGCTCTAATACCATATGAAAGCAATTAATTAGATATAAAGCAAGAGGTTTATCTTGTGTTTACCTCTTAAAGAGTAGCGCAAACAGAGTACGAATTAAACAGCTTCAATCACGGATCTTCTCACAGTGAAGAAGAGCCTTTTTTCACAACCTAAGAGCCTCAGATATTGCTTTGTGATTTTTGTGTGTATTTCTTTTGAGAAGAGAAGAATATAGATAGAGGATATTAAGCGTTGAATGAATATTAGAATAACAGTTGTGTCTGACTTCTAACTCTCTTATATGTGGTGGGTGGTTATAAAATAAATAACTCCCAGATTGAATTTAAATGTTTAAATTTTAAACACAATACTGTAACTGAATATTGGTGAACAAAGAAATTAAATAAATAAATATATAATATACATTTATTTTATTTTATTCTTTTAATCTTGATTAAACTTCTGAAAAACAGCACATTCAATATCTGAATGCCATGGAACATTGCATTGCATACAAAACAGCCTATAACAATACAGACACTCACATTACTTGATCGAAATCTCAACGTTCATTCGATCATTGATGAGAAACGCTGAACAATTCTTGAACATACAGTAAAATTTCTCTGAAGTAGTAATTAAAGCCTCCCCATCGATAAAAACTTTTTTTAGGGTTGATTGTTATAGCATCTTCTTCATCATATTTGAGTATAATCGTTCCCTATTATGTAAAATATGCATTATATGTCCCTATATTAGTTTTTCTTAATTAATTATCGATACAGTGTAATTGCACTATTGGTCACTATATAATTTAAAAAATGTACTACAGGTCCCTATATTATGTAAAATATGCAATATATGTCCCTATATGTAAATTTTGAGTTAAATGCTCTACTGGTCCCTAAATTATGCAAAACGTTTACTATAGGTCCCTATATTATGTAAAAATGTGCACTATAACCGATTCTTGATTGTGGTGAATTTTATTGAGAAACTATCCAACGGCTAGAAAATAGATTTATTCATAAGTTAATTGCACTATAGGTCCTTATATTATGCAAAAAGTTTACTATAGGTCCCTATATTATGCCTAATGTTCAGTATAGGTCCCAAAGATCCTCTGAATTCTTAATCTCATCATCCACTAAATCAAATCCAACTACCTGTAATTCAAGCGTGTCAATAAGGTTAGAAATATAATTCTTAAACATCCTTTTGTCCATGATATTACCTAGTTCAAGAGGAGATGCATATGAGGATTTTAATCTGGATCAACAGTAACTTCAAAGAGAGGAAGAAAAACATTGTCGAGAAGGTTCTGAAATGAAGTTACAATACCCGTATCCTTGTATTCGTTGTACAATCGAGGAAGCTGCAACAATACACTATTATATTATTATCTTCTGGATTTCTTTTAACTCTAATGATAGGGCCTAGACATACCTATTGTTGGGAAGAAAAAATAAAACGGAGATGAAAGAATGACATAATTATAAAAGAGATACAATATTTACGTGGTTCAGCAAATTGCCTACATCCATGGAGGTTCACACCGTTTCACTATAATATAGAAAACCTTGAACAAGAAGAACAACCCTCTTCTATGTTCTACAAGAATCACTCTTATGTTTTCTCATAAACGTATCACTCACACTCACTTTGTTGGTCTCTCACAACTCTATATAATTCCTATACAGACACTACATATATATAGGAGAGAAAACTTGCAACCAAAGTTAACTTGGTGTCCAAGACAACTTGGAGCCAAAAAATAACTTGGTATCCAAGACAACTTGGAGCATAAGAAAAACTAAATTAGGTAACAAAGTTTCTTTGTAACAAAAGTTACTTGGTCTCCACCCAATACGTCTCCATAAATATAACATTCTCCTACTTGGAGACTTGATGTCTCCCTTTTCGTTCTAATTTTATGCCCTTAGGAGACAAATTTTTAGGTGAATAATTGACTAATATGATAGACTTTTAGTATTAATTCGTTATATTCTATTTTCCCTCCTTGGAATTTATTATTTTTCACTTATAAAGCTTTTTCACGTTATATTGGTTGTTCTTAGTGCAAAGTTTGTAGGTCTACGGATGCTAGGGAGCACCAATACAAGGAGAGGAATCGAGAAGTAAAGTCTTAAATCGAGTAGAGAAGTCAAAGGCAAGAAAAGATATCCCCGAAGAGTTGATTAGGAAAGTTGCAAATCTGGAAGACTGATATTAATTGCTAATTTTGAGCTACTTAGGCGTGGATTCAGCCTTTGAGCCGTGGAGAGGATCTATTCCTTATTGAGTTATGAAGATTTAGCAAGTTGAACGGGTCAATTTGGAGTTTATTTGAGATAGTTACAGCCGTTTTACCAGGGGTTGGACTTGGGCTTTTTAATATTTCACTAATTCACTTAAGTAAAACCCACGTCCGATTTTGAGCTTATAAATAGTCCTTTTGACTTTTATTTTACACACAAATCAATTTTCACAAGTCAGAAACGCTTGAGAGAAAGTCAGAAGTAAGGAAAAAGAGAAAGTTAAGAGCTGGAGAAAGTCATCTTCTCCAAATCACAGCCAAACCTAACCTATAATTAGGTTCTATCTTTTATTTCTGTAATCAAACATGAGTTTATTTAATTTTATTTCTTTAGTTTTTTCTTTCCGTTATAAACTTATTTCCCTTTGTACTTGAGAATTGCATATTGGGTTGAACCCAACTTGATTAATTTATGTTTTTCTGAGATTCGATTTAAGTATTTAAATTGAATTCGATATTTTGTGTTGGTTTTTATTTCATTCTTGAATTATTATCTTTAGAGTAATGAACTAAAGGTAATTTATAGTATCTAGGCTATTCACTATAGTGGCGTAGTGATCACCTTGACGGGGGGCTTAGATACAGACCTAGGTAACTGTCGTTGGTATTCGCCAATGACCTTGATAGGCTTGACTAACCAATAGCCAATGAGTTAAAGAACTTGAACCATCTGAAAGTAGTTGTAATCATCCTGAAGGAGTTTATAATACCGTAGGAGAGCTCCTAAGTCCATCCTGATGGGGGTTAGGATACTTTAGAATCCCGACTAGCAAAAATATAACAGTACATCCATTAACGGAAAGCATTAATTAAGAAGGTTTAGGTTAAACCCTTGAGAGAATCAAGTACTACATCTCCTCTTGTGTCCAATTCCTTTATTTGCATTGTTTTCATTTCAGTTTAGTTAAATTAGCATTTACTTTATTTTTTCATCTTTGTTATTAAACAAAAATCCAAACAAACTTTATATCTTTTAATTTTCCGTACTTGCAATTAATCCACTATTTGATTCACAATAGAGTTGTACCTAATGCGTCCTTGAGAACGAATCTGATTTATCGGTTTATTACTTGGACAACCGTACACTTGAGGTTTGTGAGTCCTCAAATTTATTCGCATTATTTTATAACACACAAGGATCCACCAAGACTTATCCATTAACCAACTGCTGCTTGACCATCATATGAACACGACATGAACCTCAAACGACCTTCTATCCTTGAAGGCCAATTGAAACCAAATAGTAGTTCAGTTTCTCGATCGTAACTACCTTAGTGAACATGTCTGCTGGATTCTCACTTGTATGGATATTCTCTAGACTCAATATCCCATCCTCAAGATGAGATGGAATGAAATGATAA
This sequence comes from Nemophila menziesii, assembly GCA_029959085.1. NCBI lineage: Eukaryota > Viridiplantae > Streptophyta > Magnoliopsida > Boraginales > Hydrophyllaceae > Nemophila > Nemophila menziesii. The sequence goes on along the minus strand of JARWIR010000011.1, from coordinate 13,352,761 downwards.
TTCTTCCCGATATGCTTAGTCCTCTTGTGAAATGTAGAATTCTTAGCAGGTTGAATTGCACTTTGACTATCATTCTACAACTTGCTATTTCCTTGATGCATGTCTATTTCCTCCATTAATCCTTTGAAACAAATCATTTCCTTGCTAGCTTATGTAGATGCAATATACTATGACTTTGTGGTAGAAAGGGCAACTACCTTTTGTAACTAAGAAATCCAACTAATTGTTGCACTACCAAGGGTAAACACATATCCAGTAGTGCTCATTCTTCCATCTAAGTCACCATCCAAATCTGAATCAACATAACCGCGCAGACAAACCTCTGGTCCTCCATAACATAATGCCCAATCTGATGTAGCTTTCAAGTATCTGAATATCCACTTGATTGCTTGCCAATGAGCTTTCCCTGGATTACTCATAAATATGCTGACTACTCCTACTGTGTGTGCAATGTCTGGTCTTGTGCAAACCATAGCATACATCAAACTTCCCATGGCTGAAGAATAAGAGACTTTATACACATACTCATTGTCTTCAACTGTAACAAGACCTTCTTCCCTCAATAACTTGAAATAAGCTTCCAATGGAGTGCTAACATGTTTGGAATCTTCCATATTGAATCTTTTCAAGATTTTGTCCACATAGTCAGCTTTAGATAACTGGATTTCTCTTTTATCTCTATTTATATATATCTTCATCCCAAGTATTTGTTTAGTTGACCCAAAGTCTTTCATTAAAAATTATGTGGATAGATCCATCTTCAGTTTTTCAATTTCTTTCATATCTGATCCTGCAACAAGCATGTCATCTACATACAAGAGTAGTATAATAAATGAATTGTTAAACTTCTTGTAGAAAAACAATGATACGAGTCACATTTCATGTAACCATTCCGACTCATGAAGTTTTCAAACTTCGAATACCACTGCCTCGGAGCTTATTTTAGTCGATAGAAACTTTTCTTCAACTTCTCAGTGCCCACTTGTATATATCCTTCTTTTTGATGTCTGTAAAATATCTTCGTCAAGATCTCCATGAAGAAAAGCGATTTTGACGTCTAGTTGTTCTAAATGTGTATCCTTAACAACAACAGTATTTAAAACAACTCTAATAGTAGTCATCTTCACAACCAGTGCAAATATTTCAGTATAGTTAATACCTTCTTTTTGCTCGAAACCTTTCACCACTAACCTGGATTTATAACATTGTGAACCATCATGTTCCTTTTTAGCTTGTATACCCATTTGTTGTAAAGTGCCTTCTTTTGCTTTGGCGGTTCCACTAGATCCCAAGTCTGGTTAGAGTGTAGCGATCGCATTTCCTCGTCCATTGCTTCATTCCACTTGCTTTTGACTTCAACCTACAAATATTCTTAAAGAAATTATGGTTCACAATTGTCAGTAAACAATAAATAAGGAAGAGATGGGGAAAACGGTCTGGAGCTCTACGAACTCTAGTAGACCTCCAAACCTTGGTAAGAGGTGTAGTGGGTTCTGCACCAATGTTTGTATCGTGAGTTTTTAGAACATTCTTGTCAGGAATTTCATCCATCTCAATATACTATTTATCAGACTCTTACACTAATTTACATGGGTTTATATCCTTGTATAGATTATTTTCATTAAAAAAAACATCCCTGCTTCTAATAATTTTTCGATTAAATTTATCCCAAAAGTGGTACCCAAACTCATCGATACCATAACCAATGAAAGTGCATTTTCAAGATTACGAATCAAGTTTATTTCTATTCTAGGGATCAATGTGAACGTAAGAGGTACAACCAAAAAAATTTAAATGAGAAAAGTTTCCCTCTTTTCCTGTCCAAACTTCCTCAGGAATTCCCCCATCCAAAGGTACTGAAGGCCCCTTGTTTATCAAATATGCCGCGGTACTAACTGCATCTGCCCAAAATTGTTTTGGCAATCAACCATGGAGTCACATACTTCTATCTCTCTCCACAATGGTCAGGTTCATGCGTTCAGCTATGCCATTTTGTTGGAGAGTACGTGGAAAAGTTTTCTTCCTTCTAATTCTATTTTTTGAGAAGTAGTCTTCAAACTCCTTTCTGCAGTGTTCTCCTCCATTATCTGACCTCAAACATTTTAATTTCAACCCTTTCTCATTCTCAACAAGATCTCTCCACTTTTTAAATATTTCAAACATGCCAGATTTATTTTTCATGAAATAAACCCATAACTTTCTTGTACAGTCATCAATGAAGGTAAAAGAATAAACAGAGCCTCCAAGAGAAGGTACCTGAGTAGGACCACAAACATCAGTGTGCACCAATTCAAGTGTGTGAGACTTTGGCGTTCTTCCAACCTTTGTGAAGCTAACTCGTTTCTCCTTCCCATAAATACAATCTTCACAAAGATCAAATTCAATTGATTTTAGACCGGTAAGCTGGTGGGTCCTCGTGTGTTATAAAATAAAGTGCTAAAGCTGAGGACTCACAAACCGCAAGTGTACGGTTGTCCAAGTAATAAACCGATAAACGGATTCGTTCGTAGGGACGGATTAGGTACAACTCAGGTGTGGATCAAATAGTAATATAATTGCACGTACAGAAAAGTAAATGATATAAAAGTTTGTTTGGGTTTTTGTTTTAAGAAATTAGATGCGAAATGGGAGACTAAATTAATTAAACTGAAATGAAAATAATGCAAGTAAAATAGTTGGACGCAAGGACAGAAGTAGTACTTGAGTCTCGGTAGGGCTTCCCCTAAACCTTCTTAATTAATGTTTTCTGTTAATGGTTGATTCGTTATAACTATGCTAGTCGGGATTCTAAAGTCTCTTAGCCCCCGTCAGGGTGGATCTAAAAACTCTCTTATGGTATTCTAAAATCCGTCAAGATGATTAAAACTACTTTCAGATGGTTCAATTACTTACCGCATTGGATATTGGTTAGTCAAGCCTGTCAAGGTCATTGGCGAATACCAATGACAATTACCTAGTTCTGTATCTAAACCCCCCGTCAAGGTGATCAATACGCCACTATATTGAATAGCCTAGATACTAAAAATTACCCTTAGTTCATGACTCCAAAGATAATAATTCAAGCATAAAATAAAAACCAACATAAATAACGAATTCAATTTAAATTAAGAAATCCCAATTTAAGAAAACATAAATTAATTAAATTAGGGTTCTTCCCAATTCGCGATTCTCAAGTACAATTAAATTTAGCTCATAATTGAAATAAAAACTAAGGAAATAAAATTAAAGGAATTCATGTTTTACAGAAAGAAAATAATAAAAGGACCTAATTAAGGAATTGGGTTTGGATGGGATTTGGAGAAGATGACTTTCTCTAGCTCTTAGTTTTCTCCTTTTCCTTGCTTCTGACTTTCTCTCTAACGCATCTGACTTGTATGAATTAAGTTGTGTGTAAATAAAAGTACAAAGGTCTATTTATAAGGTGAAAAATCGGATTTGGGCTCTTACTTAAGTGAATTAGTGAAATATTAAAAAGCCCAAGTCCAATCATTAATTACAAATCTCGTAACTGGTGTACACCCTTCACTAAAACGACTGTAACTTTCTCAAACAACTCCGAATTGACCTGTTCAACTTGATAAATCTTCGTAACTCGATAAGGAACAAATCTTCTTTACAACTCAGAGGATCCACGCCTAAGTAGCTCGAAATTAGCAATTAACATCAACCTTCCAGATTTACAGCTTCGACTTGTCAACTCTTCCGGATATTTCTTCTCGCCTTTGACCTCTTTACACGATCTAAAACTTTAATTCTTGATTCCTCTCCTTGCTAGCATCATGGAACTACAAACTTTGCACTAAAACAACCCATTTAACGTGCAAAAACTTAATAAATGAAAAATACTAAATTCTAAGGAGGGAAAATGAATAATGAATTAACACTAAAAGTCTATCAAATTAGTCAAATAATCACCCAAAATGATGTCTCCTAAGGTCATATAATTAGAACAAAAGAGGAGACATCAAGACCCCAAACTCAAACCTTTGTCGTCCCGACAAAGTAAAATTAAAAACAATGGTCCAAGGTGAATGCAGAAATGCAGAAAAAGCAACACTTAAAATAAATCTCATATAACAAACATTAGGAATTAATATACACATACACTTATCATGCAAAATAAAACAAAAATAAAATCAATCTTAAAATTAACTTCACAATGCTAGAAGGTTACGCTTGTACTTATCTCAATATGATGGCTATAGGGTGTTCATTGATCCTCACTCGCTTTGAACGCTCCACTTAGTGTATTCCCTATTAGCTGAATTATAAACTCACTATGCACCTAGGAATCACGAGGACTTTATGGTTTTAGCATAGGCTTAGGGACGGTGTCGTATGTATATTTGGTAAATATGACGTGAGCTTTTGGAACTCTCCTCACTTACCATCAAGAACTGTCCACGAGCTTGAGTTACACTCGAATAATGTTCTCACTCAATCCATTTGACGCGCTAATTTAGCGTCCCCATGATACTGAGATGATTTTCATAAACTTTCACTTTGCCGGATATTTTATTCTTTCTTTATTTTCTTTTTTTCATTTCATTTCTTTTTCTTCTTTTTTTTGTACACTGGACAACCGGGTTCCTGGTTAGTGATGGCTGGGTTCCCGGTTTCTACTGTATAGAATTTTTTTGATTCATTTTTTTTTCAATCCCGGCAAAGGGTTACAATTAATAATATCATCTGAAATTGTGCCTCAATACAAACACATATAATTCACTCCCAATGTGATTTCCCATAGATGGACCCACCAGCCCAAACTCAAGCTCGAGACAAATCTCAGGATCGTGATTCAAGTGCGGGTCATATGGAAATGCCTAATAAACTAAGGTGATATAGGATTATATCGTGGCGACAAAATAAAAGGCTTTAAGGCTCAAAATTGGGCTAAGATGGATAATACTAATACATGGGATAGAAGGCTAAAAAGGTCCCAAATGGCTAACAAAAAACTGCTCCTATCATTTTCCTAGTTACATAGCTTGCCTCTAGTTCATACCTAAGTGAGTTCTCTACTAATTTGGATCTCATGTTCTACAAACCATACATTTTACTTAAGTATAAGTTTACTTCTTTTGCATTGTTCATTAATTTTTTATATCAATTACCTATGTTTGCATGCAATTAAAATGTGTTTATTCTACAGTCAAACACAACCCTTAATTGGTTTTATTGAAAGCAATTAAAACAAATAACACGTAAAATTGAGATGAGGCAACGAACCCCACTCCAAACTCAAAAATGAGTCGCGTCCCCAGGACTCGAAAAGACTTAAAGCAAATAAACTAATATACACTAAAAGAGAAAATGTTAGGAAAACGTATCTGGATCGGCACTAGGCCGATTACGTGTAGTCTCATGTTGCGGTTCTGAATACTTCTTTATCAAGCTGTATAGATCCTTAATTGTTGCGTTCATCTTGAATAAAGTGTTCTTCATTACCTCGAACTCTTTTGTCAAAATTCCCAAGTTTTCATCTTTTCCTAGCTCTCTAAATCATCATCTTCTCTAAGAAAATCTTTCCTCAATACCCAACTTTCTTTCTTCATCATGTTCTTTGTACCTTTTCCAACCTTCATGGTCATCTCTGATTACCCCAAACTCAAAGCTTCAAGAACTCTCAAAAGTTTTGGATGAAATTGTGATTTTAGTGTTCTTGAAGGTCTATGGATATGAATTATGGCGTGTTTAGAGCTGGTCAAAAATATTTCAAGGTTTGGAAAAGGTTTAGTGGATAAACTTTAAGCTTTGGTGAATAAAAAGATTTGCATAAAAATGTGAATTCTTTGGTGTTTTAGGAAAATTTATGATATGATTGTGTGTTTGGATGATGTTTAGAGAGATGGATTGGTGATATTTTAGTGTTTTGATGACGAAATATTTATGTTTTTGGAGCTTTGGTTCGTAATAAATGGTGTTTCACGTGTTGGAGGCCGAAGGAAAGGGAAAAATAAGGTTTCCTCAAGATTTAGGTCAATTTTCGCCGACGGAAACCGGACGCCCGTTTATGAAAACTGGGTGCCCAGTTTTGATTTTTTTTCCAGACGCAAAAATGACCTCGCGTTTCCACCGCGGAGGTCAGAACTTTTATTCTGTCAACTGGGTTCCCGTTTGTGCTGACCGAGTATCCGGTCGCTGTCTGACCATTCTGACTTTACCACTAGATAGCTCTCGAAATGTTATGCGGTTTAGACACCAAAAAGATGAGCACAAACTTATTAGTAGAAGCAAACAAAGGTATCTATAAGCATGATATTAAGGACTTACTTGCTTCAAGATCTGAAAATACTTGCTTTGTCAACTCAGCAAGGAACCGATCTGTTGAAGGACATGTAATTATATTATTGATGTCTCCTCATTTGTGATAGATTAATGTTAAGATGAGACATCATTTTTAGTGATTTAGAAGTCATAAATGTCGATTTTCTTGAGAAATAGTGCACTTTCCTATTTTTAGTCTTGATTTAGTAAAATAATATTTTTAGAGCATATTGGGTTTAATTGTTTATTTAGTGTGTAGCTTTAAAGATAATTCTGGAGCTTAATTAGAGTCCAAGTCAAAGACTACAACTTATGGAAAGAGATGTGCATGGTAATTGGAGATAAGGAAACAAAAGCTAAAAAGATGGAAAAGGAAAAACTGCCTAAATCTGGGATTCTGCAATACACGCCTAAAGAAGTGCTATTTACCCCAAGAAATAGGCCAATTTTGGTAATTTCCTTTAATAGGGACAAAGATGATTCTGTTACGATTCTTTTGGTATCTTATGGAGCTCAAACCGACCAATAACGAAGAAGATATGCTCAAAACGGTCCAGCAGTGTTTATCTTTATTTCCATACGAATTTGAGTTGGGCAAGAAGTCCAATACTTTGTCTCTTCCTCAGGAAAACGAATTAGGTCTTCTAAACACTTATAAATACACCCTTATATCACTTGTAAAATAATCCTTGCCTCATAGTAATTAGTTCTTAAGGTTTTATTCTTCCAGTTTATTGTAGAGAGCAAGATGATGTCTTTTGTAATTTCTTTTAGTTTATTTCCATCAGGTATGAACTAAACTCCTCATAGCTTGGGTTTTGCATAATGTATAATCTATGAATTCTAAATCTTCTATCTAAGTTTCTTTGGGAATTATATGTTTTAATTTGATATCAGCTTCTTACTTAATATTTGTTTATGTGTTTTGATTTAATGTCTTTCCTAGAACTGATCACTTTAGGATTGTTTTAATAGTAGTTAGATGGTCTCCTTGACAGGGTGTTTAACTATTGAACCACCAAATAATGTCTAGTGTCGATATTAGTTCTGACAAAACATGATTCTAACTACATAGTCATTAGGGTTTGTTTTAACCACCATATCACCAATTGATTGAAGTGTTTGCTTAGGGCCTTGGTAGCGCTTGATAACCCTATTTGAAACCACGTCTTGGTTGTGCCGTAGCCCCCTTAGTCGTTCTCAAGGTCTAAGGTATGGGAATTTAGAATCCTGACTAAGTATACCAAGAGCTAATATTCTCCCTTATTAACTAGATTTATAGATAGAATTAGAAGGATTAGTGCATACTAGCAAAACCTAAGTTATACTTCTCATCTCATATTCTTAATCTTTTACTTTATTGTCTTTATTTTCTTAGTTTTAATTCTTAAACTCGAAATCTATTTGCTTTAAATTTCTGTCTTTTAGTTATTTACTTTTACTTGTTATTCTTACCTACTCGTATAACACACTTAAGTCCCTGAGAACGAACTTAACTTATCATTAAAACTTGCATACGTCCTGTAATACTTGCAGTACTGTGCCTGTCTAGGGTGAGAGTGCGTATTTTTCTTGACCTTATTTTATCATATTTTTATCACACCTTAGGCACCACCAATTATCAAAGGAAACAATGATTGATATAGAGTGAACAAAAAGAAAAAAAATCATTGGGACAAATTCAACATGAAGCATTTTAACTATTAATTATTCAACCAAAGTATAAAATGCATGCATTGACAAGTAAATTAATCGTATGTAAAATGAAAACATAGCTTGGATTCAAGAAAATCTCCCTGAGTCTACTTTGATCACATGGATTATACGTCTAGTTAAATTTGTCAAAACGATGAAATGAACATCCATTAGGTCAACATTTAGTATATTGTTATCCAGTTAAATCAAAGCTCTCAAAGATTGTCTAGTTAGGGATCATTTTGGGAACCTGATTGAAGGAAAGTCTTCAAAGATTGTCGCAAATTCCGCTCTTGAAGCTGAGGCTAGAGGAATGTTTGAGGCGTGTGCTATGGCGTCTAAATTCCCCGAGGGCAAAGTTGAGATTGAGAATGATTGTCAAGTTCTTGTAAATCAAACTTGTAATTCCTCCAAATTTTTTTGTAACACTTTAATTTTGGTTAGGAATATTCTCAGGTTTAAGGTTTTGTATAAGCTAAAAATCTCCTTTGTAAGGAGATCCAAAAACTCGTGTGCTGATTGGGTAGCTAAACAAACGCTTTTTGGCCCTTTGTTTAGTCTTTGGAGTTTCTTCCCTCCACCCCAATTAGCATCTCTATTGGCTAGGGACTTCAATTCTCTTGGAATTGGTTAATTTGTACTTGTTTGTTTTTTAATACATGTTTCTTTCGACTAAAAAAAAAAAAAGCTCTCAAATATCTCTTTCTTACAAAGTCAAATATGTTCCATCCCTTAATATAACAACTTGAATATAAAAATGTTTCAGTAAATGACACCATAATTCTCTCAAAATGTTTATGATATACTTCATATGTTTCACTGAAATTGTACACTTATTAAAAATAATGTTTCAAATATATTATCTACTTAAGAGTTCAAAAAACCTTTTTTTCTACCTTTTCCACTATTACTCTTATTAAAATATTGAAATTTATATTTTCAATATACATTTAAAATATCAAGATACTTTATTAGGAGTATTTTTATAATGATGAATGCATTTATTATGTTTTTTAATATATATGAAAAACTAAATGGACAAATTTCTATATAATAAAGCAGAATGAAACCTAACTCTCCCTATTTATCCTCAAACTCCCCCTTTCCTCTCATAATTCCCCCATTCGTCTCATAATTCCCCCGTTCTTCTCATTCCTTCATTTATTATATACACATACGCATGAAAATATTAAATAATATAAAATCCATTTAACTTTTATATAAATAAAATTATAAGAATTCAAATTAATTTTCATATAAATAAAATTTATTTCTTTTTATTAAAATTTACAAAGTACTAAAAAATTTAAGAATTTTTTCAAAATTTATTATAAGAAAAGTTCAACTAGATATAATATAAAATTAAAAAAAATCACTTTACATTACAATATTTAAATAATTTTTTATTTATTTTATTTTCTTTGTCAAAACATGTATAATTTTGAAAGATCTCATTTCAACTATATAAAAACAAACTTTTCAACACAAGAAATATATTGATTCATTCAATAAAAATTATAGAATATTAGAAAGTCAAGATGAAATTCATAAGATAATAAATATATATATATGTCTATCATATAAAAATTTAAAATTAATAAACACTTAAAGGATAATTAATAATTAAAATAATCTGATAATTGACCATTAACATTCATTATACATTATATCTCTATATCTATATAATAAAGTACTTTTTTGAACGGGTTGGACCCTCTACAAAAAAGACGAGCATGATCGTCTTTGGTCCCTTAATTAAATTTTTCACATTAATTGCATTAATTTTTTTCTAATAAAAAATTAATTGTCCCTTATCCCACTCCAGACATCTAAAAGTTACGTATTTGATCCACGCTGACCGCAAACCTCTAACCTTAACCTAAATTCTAAACCGTAACCTAAACCTTAACTTTAACCTTAGCCTCAACCTCAACCTCAACCTTTGAATTAAATTTAACATCAACCTCTAACTTAAATTTAACCTTAACTTTAACCTTAAACTCAACCTCACTTAACATCAACCTCTAGCTTAAATTTAAACTTAACACTAACCTTAAACTTCACCTTAACCTTCTCCTTAACCCTAGCCCTCGACCTAGCCTTAGCCTTAGCGTTAGCCTTAGTCTTATTCTTAGCCTTAGCCTTGGCCTTACCCTTAGCCTTAGCCTTAGTCTTAGCCGTAGCCTCAGTCTTAATCGTAGCCTTAGCCTTAGCCTTATACTTAGCCTTAGCTTTAGCCTTAACCTTAGCCTTAACCTTATCCTTAGCATTAAACTTATCCCTAGCCTCAGTCGTAGCCTTAGTCTTAGCCTTAGCCTTAACCATAACCATAAACATAACATCAACCTTAAACTTAACCCTTAACCCCTTAACCCCTTAACCCCTTAACCCCTTAACCCATTAACCTTAACCTTAACCTTTACCTTAACCTCAACCTCAAATTATTAACTAATAACCTTAACCATATCCTTAAACCTAACCTAACATTAACCTTAAACTTAAACTTTTTTAAACGGATTGGACCCTTTACAAAAAAGACGAGCATGATCGTCTTTGGTTTCTTAATTAATTTCTTCAAATTAATTGCATTGATTTTTTTTCTAATAAAAACTTAATTGTCCCTTATCCCACTCCATTAGACATCTAAAAGTTCCGTATTTGATCCACGCTGACCGCAAACCTCTAACCTTAACCTAAATTCTGAACCGTAACCTAAACCTTAACTTTAACCTTAGTCTCAAATTCAACCTCAACCTCAACCTTAACCTTTGTATTAAACTTAACATCAACCTCTAACTTAAATTTAACCTTAACTTTAACCTTAACCTCAAACTCAACCTCACTTAACATCAACCTCTAGCTTAAATTTAACCTTAACATTAACCTTAAACTTGACCTTAACCTTCTCCTTAACCTTAGCCCTCGACCTAGCCTTAGCCTTAGCGTTAGCCTTAGTCTTATTCTTAGCCTTAGTCTTGGCCTTACCCTTAGCCTTAGCCTTAGTCTTAGCCGTAGCCTTAGTCTTAGTCGTAGCCTTAGCCTTAGCCTTATACTTAGCCTTAGCTTTAGCCTTAACCTTAGCCTTAGCCTTATCCTTAGCATTAAACTTATCCCTAGCCTCAGTCGTAGCCTTAGTCTTAGCCTTAGCCTTAACTATAACCATAAACTTAACATTAACCTTAAACTTAACCCTTAACCCCTTAACCCCTTAACACCTTAACCTTAACCAGAACCTTAACCTCAACCTCAACTTTTTAACTAATAACCTTAACCATATCCTTAAACCTAACCTAACATTAACCTTAACCTTAAACTTAAACTTAAACTTAAACTTAAACTTAAACTTAAACTTAAACTTCAACTTACACTTAAACTTAAACTTAAACATAAACTTAAACTTAACCTGATAGTTAACGTTAACCTTACCCTCACCCTTACCCTTAACCTTAACAATAATATTAACCTCAAATTTACCCTTAAACTTAACCATAACCTTAGGTATTACACCTTAAACCTAAACCTTAAACTTTAAACCATAAACCTAATCTTCATCTTCACCTTAACCTCAACCTTAACTTTAAACTTAAAGCTTAAAAATTTACCTTAAATTTAACCTTAACCTTAAACCTTAAACCTTGAACCTCAAACCTTTACCTTAACCTTAAACATTAAACCTTAAATTTAACTTTCACCTTCACCTTCATCTTTACTTTTTTAACCTTTATCTTAACCTTAAAGTTAAAACTTAACTTTAACCTTAATTATAAAATTAATCTTAACTTGAACCATGAACCTTAAAGCTTAAACCTTAAACCTTAAACCTTAACCTTAATACTTAAAAACCTTTTATTCTTCTCATAATTTCCATATTCTTCTCATAATTAATTAATATAAAATAAAAACATATATATAGTTACGTTTTACCTCATATTTTACTCAAGTAAGTAACAAATTTATTTCCTTCAATCTTGGATTTTATAGTATCCAAAAAATAGTGTCGTTTTAATAATAAATATATCTAAATATAAACGCATATATGTAGCAAACATACAGATAAATCAAATTGAAAGATGATTACTCATGAAAGACACGTTTAAGCATTCTATTTTTAATAAAATATGTGTCATTCTACTCAACGTAGATATATATGTTATATAATATCCATCATGTATAAATTAGAAAAACAATTTTTGCAATAAAAAGACCAAGTTTTGCATTGTATATTTGAATCATAAGAAAAAAATTAATACTTATTTAATTTTTAAATTTACCTTAACCAAAATACGATATCTATATAAAATAGGATACACCTAACTTTTAAATTTTTATCAATATTAAAATATGACCAAATGAGCATCACAACTTAACTGCATATTTTCTTATTTATTTTTATTACAAGATCGTTTATATAATATGAACTAATCAAACATTTTTTTTAAAATTAATATTATATATCGGAATACTAGCGTTTACCTTAAATTTATAATATAAAACCATTTCTTACAAAACTTCCCAAATGTCTCAACCTTAAAATTAACCTTAACCTTAATCTTATCCTTACCTTACCCTTGACCAAAAGCTTGACATTAACCCTTAACCCATAAACTTAAACTTTAACCTTAATATTAACCTTAACTCTTACCTTAACCTCAACGTCAACCTCAACCTTAAACTTAACCTTAACCTTAACCTTAACTTGATATTTAACCATAGCCTTAGCCTTCACTGTATCCTTAGTCGTAGCCTTAGCCAAAGCCTTAACCTTAACCTTAACCTTAACCTTAACATTAACCTTATCCTTAACCTTAAAATTAAAATAACCTTTACCTTAACTTTAACCTTAACATTAACATTAACCTTAATTATAACCTTACCCCTTAACTTAACCTCAACCCCTTAACTATTAACCTTAACCATATCCTTAACCTTAACCTAACATTAAACTTAACCTTAACCTTAAATTTAATCTTAACCTTAATCTTAACCTTAACCTTGACCTTAACCTTAACCTTAACTTAACCTTAAACTTAACCTTAAACCTAACCTTAACCTTAACCTTAATTTGTCTCAATTTTTATGTTTTGAAGTGCCTTAAGGAACGGGCTATACCTAGTAATAGAATAAAGGAAGTACATATATATTACTGTCCGTTTTATAGGAAGGAAAAGGCTAAGTGTATACATGGCATAAATGTCCGATTGATAGAGTTGGCAAATGTTGGGTTTTGCAAGTGAGGGACTTCATCGTGCAATATAACAATGTAACGAGAGGAGAAATTTGCATAAATTAGTATGATACGGATGGAAACTAAATTCCCTTCTCATTCTTATATGATTAAATTGGGAATTATCACTATAGAAAAACAAAGAAGGTTTATATAAATAGATTTAATTATGGGAAAATAGAATATTCAATAATAATATAAGAGGTATTTGTTAAAAGAAAACTAATAAAACTACCTCATTGTTAAATAACTGGCTAATAGAATAATTATTTATAGAAATAATCCCTTTTATATCTTTTATAATTTTACTACCGTTATTATTAAATACATTATTTTATTTTTAATACACTATTTATTTTTAAATATTAAACAAATAATAGGATACTTCCTCCACCACCACTCTACTCCACCACCACCATCCTTACCCTCACCACCACCACCACCACCACCACAGACACAACAACCACCACCAACACCACTTACTACTAATTCAATCACACTCGCGCGTTCGTGATTTTCTTTTTAAATCATCATAACTAATTCTACAGAAATTGTAAAAATAAAAAATTTGTATTTTTGGATAAATCAATTTAATATTTACGTCTGTGATTTTTTTTAATTTTTTTAATTTTTTGGTTTTTTTAATTATTTTCGCAGATACGGAATTTCACTGTTTAAAACATGAAATTCACTTTGAAATAGTGATTTTTTTTCGCAAACATGAAATTCCGTGTCTACGAAAAAAAATTTAAAAAAACCCAAAAATACAAAAAATTCCAAAAAAAATTATAAACGTAAATATTATTTTTCTTTATTGATTTTTTTAGAATTAATTATGATGATTTTAAAAAAAATCACAGACACAAGCGTGTGTGTATTAGTTTTGTTTTATTTTTTTCTGATTGTTTTTTAAATTACTATTTGTAAGGGTATTTTGGGTTGGGTATGTTGTTATTTTATAAAGAGTTTTATTTTAGGCATCTTTTTATTAATAGTTTTTTAATAGGCATTTTTTAATTGTTTTTTTCAATACAAATGAGGTCTAAAGTAAAATAGACCAGTAAGCTATCTAAAACTTACTAAACTTCCGTAGGAGTGCACAATATAGTACAAGGAGTAGCATAACCCATTCTATCACGCGCTAAAAGCGTCCACATACCTTCCGGAGGGTCAATTATCGGGCTCGGACCTGACCTTGATTTCACTCCCAATTTCGCGTTCCAGTCCGCACAATAATCCGCTTCCCTATAGACAAGAAGGAGATCGAAATTGGCGTTGTTTGCAAATATGTTTCGACATTCATCAAGTACTTGATAAATTCGACCGATCCATGTTGCTCCAACCGCCATTCACTAGCGCGTGTAGCTCCATCGAATCCGTCTCAACCATGACCTTATCATAATTGCAATTTTGCCCCATTTTTAAACCGAAACGTAGGCCGAGGAGTTTTGCTTGAAAGGCTGAACTAACTGCACCCGCACCTGCAAATCCACCAAGGTAAGTACCATTACTATCACGAAAAAGGCCTCCGATTCCAGCATGATTTGACCCATTCGATACCACTAGCCCTCCATCTATCTCTCTATCCCACGCGTGCACATAACCCATCGATGTGTATTTAATTAAAGCTCTTAGCGATACTATTGATCTTCCTTGTATCGAATTACCAAAACAGATGTTGTTCCGTTCGAGCCAGATATGCCAACAGATGGAGAGTGATATTGTAACAAGTTCGAGTTCGTTATCTTCTCCCTTGCACGATAGTACCATTTCCCACCATTTCCGGTTTTCATTATCTCATGTAGCTTCATTAATCTGATTGTCAGGCGAAACAGGTCCTTGATTATTTTCTGCTATTGCTACACTTCTTCAAAATTGCACTTGTTGGCCCCTAATTGTTTCTATTGAACGTTTCTGCCCCTGTAGTGTAAACGGTCTGGCAATTAAAAAACAAGTCAGTACTTATATTATCCAGCCCCTGAGTTGTATTGGTCTTAGCTACTGAATTTTAATTTATCACGGATCGATCAGAACTGCTGTTTAAATTACGGGCTGCTACACGCAGTTGTGCAAGTATTGGCCAGCCCTCCCAAACTGCATCAAATCTTGTACAGTCTCGGAACAAGTGCAGTACCGTTTCAGTTTGTAAACCACAGCTGCGACACACAAAAGGAACTACTAGTCCGCAGTGGGAAGACGGTTCCATATAGCGCGCCATAACAGAAAACAAACTTTTTGTGGACATTTTAATCTCCATATCTTCTCCCACTTAAACTCATTTGGCACCATGGTGTTCTTAAGTGCGTTATAAGCGGATTTCACAGTGAAAACACCTGAAGGCTCTAGCATTTTTTTATTATTGGCTCATAATATAATAATGATTCCATAAGTCTAACCAATTTGGTAAAAAAATTAAATAGAAAAAATTACCTTTTTTACTTTTCCAAAAAGGTGTATATATATATACATAAATTTCACCGACTAATGAACATGTTTTACTAGTAAAATATAAAATATTATTGAATAAAAAAATTGAGGTTTGAGATTTATTTATCTAATTTTTTCAGATTGTTTACTATTTTTTTTTATACAGGGGAGGTCTAAAGACCGGGTTTTTAAAAAACTCTATGTTATAATGGCATTACATCATTTAAACCACTTGAAATAAACTTTTCTCGCGACTTTAAATCCGGATCTATCTTTATTAATAACTTTCCACGCCGTATATATTTTTTATTAATTGTTTACCATTATGATAGGTGCTTATATATTTTTTTTTATTTGTTTGTACAAGTTATACTCACAATGAATTTTCAAGCTAACGGTGGCAACATGTGGTCTGTAGTAAAGATACTCAGCCAAACTGACGTTAACACTAATAGATTACTACTTCCAAAAGAAGATTTTGAAGATTACATTGTTAAAAATTTGCCGAATGACCAATATCCAAACCTACATCAATTTAAATTTCTATTAATGAATATTCACGACGTTGATACGAATGAGCTAGTGCCCATAGTCCTTAATATGGAAGGTGAAGAAAATATAAGGTACGTTTTTGTTTATACTTGGACAAAACAATTCATCAAACGCAGAAACTTAACGGAGGGTCAAGGAATAGCATTGCGTTGTTGGAATCAACAGATTGAGTTCACGGTGTTATCAGATAATTCAGACTTGTGATGAATTTAAATTTTGATATGTAATAATTTCTTATTCTAATTACTTTCGAATAGACAATAAGGTATGCTTTACTCGTAAAAGTATCATTTATAATAAATTTGAGTATTTGATTATAAGATATAAATATTTTTTGTGTATAGAATTAATCAACCAACTCACCCAAAAGCATATACTTTTGAACATAATTTTCAGTTGGACGAGCTCATAGTTCAACGAAAGAATAACTTATTATAGTTATCTATACTTACAATCAAGGGTAACCTGAAACACCTCCTCGATTATTTTTATTTTAACTACTCCCTTTTGTTATTACTTAAATGCAAAAACAACCCCATTTTCCATAAATCAAACAAAAGTGTTTCAATTGAGCTACAACATTGTTACTCGTAAATTAATAGACACAGAGGGTGGGTGTGTTCTAGAATCAAAACAATAGTTAACAAAAACAGTGAGGTAATAAAATTGAAATGCAAATCCATATAAAAATCTAAGACAAGAATTCATATTTAAATAAGATAGATTTTACTTACCGAGCCAACATCTGTAAAATGAACGTTTGCTCGTTATCCCTTCATGGCTATTGGAAGTGCGTCACTTCAGGCTTAAGAGGTAGGGGTAAAATGTAATTTTACCAAATCATAGGGAGTATAATGCAAATAAACGAAAATATTAATGTATTGTTGTAGATAGTTACACAGGAGGCGCTTGATTGGCTAAAGAGGTAATATGTGGCACTTGGGGTGGCAAGGGGACTTGCGTATTTGCATGATCAATGTGAACTGTTAACATACAGTAGGATGTGAAAGCTCCTGATATTTTACCATTTTCAGTGGGAACCTAGTTATTATTTATGAGGAATTTATTGAGGATTTTTGGTGTCTATAGTGATGTAAACAGTTGAAGCTGCATGATTTTCCTTCTTTCTATCTTTCTTAGGTAAATGTCTTATAGGTCCCTTTATATTCTTTGACAAAGACATCCTTTTTTTTTGGGTTACATGGGTTCCGGGCTAGCTTGCGCTAGCCCGACTAATCCCACGGAGATATACATGCCTCCCCATATATATTCTCATGGTAAATCAGAACTAGGTTTCCCATGTTCAGGGTGGGGTTCGAGCCTTGTACCATAAAATTCCGTAGTAACCTTATTTTAATTCACACAAAGCAATTAAACAAGACTGGGAGTAACTGAAATTAAACTGAAGTTGGTAACACTTTGTTCCAGAAGTTCCAGGTCTTGGTTTGCCTTTGACCTCAGGACTATCCTGTGATTAATAGTAACACATTTAAAGTGAGTCCAAGATAATACTAGAAAAATGTAGATGCATAAGTAAAGTTGAACTTACTTATGTTAAGTGTAGGAAAACGTTGGCCTTTTGCAGTTGATGGGGTTATATTTTTCTGCACCCTTACTCCAATCATAACATACCACATATGCGTAGATCCAGATAACCAGCACAAAACTACATTTATATGTCTTTTTGGTACTTTCGCATTCCAAATTATGCCATTTGGATTATGTAACTAGGGATGGCAATGGTTACGGTTAAAAACCGAAACCGATGATAACGAACCGATTGAAAACCGAATTATATAACTATGGTTAAAACCATTAGGTTATGGTTTTGAAAAGTAATAACCGATGGTTAAAACCGTTAAGTTATAGTTTTTGATAAAAATAAAACCGAAAAACGGAAAACCGTTTATTATCATATACATTTTCAAATTTTATAATAATTTAGGTTAAATTAGATATATTGAAATTCTAAAAGCAAAATCAAAATGCCAGATTTAACCAATTAAATAATAAATATGCAATTTAATCAAACACCAACACAATTTTTTATAAACCTTGTAGTTTTCTTTTATATGTGTGGTTTTATTCTATAAAATTAAATATATTTATTGAATTATCATTTGAATATGGTTAAAAACCGCAAAACCGTTTATAAAACCGAAACCGAATAATACGGTTATGGTTTTGAAAAATGTAACCGATGGTTAAAACCGTTAGGATATGGTTTTTAATTTTAAAAACGGTTATGGTTATGGTTTTGAATTTTTTGCAAAAAACCGATCCGTTGCCATCCTTATATGTAACGCACCTGCCACTTTCCAAAGTTGCATGATGGCAATATTTGGAGATATGATCGATCAATTACTTGAGGTAATTATAGATATGATGTCTCCTCATTTGTCATGATTTAATATAAGTTAGAGACATCATTTTTAGTGTTTTAGAAGTCTAAATACTCTATTTTCATATGATTTAGTGCACTTTTCTATTTTTTGTCTTGATTTAATGAATTATTATTTTTAGAGCATATTGGGTTTAATTTATTTATTTAGTGTGAAGGTTTAAAGATATATATGAATTAATTAGAGATAAAGATGCCAAATCAAGTCTAAAGATATTAAGGAAATAAGATTTGCATGGAAATTGGAGGAAAATAAGGAAAAGATAGGATATGGAAATAAAAAGCTACCAAGTAAATCTGAATTCCAGCACCTATGAACATAAACGTGATCATACCTCAAGATTGGCTAGGAATTTGGAAGTATGGTCTGAAGCAAAGTTATAGAGCTTTCCGAGACGATCAGTTTCGACTATTGGAATGCGTCAAACGGATAAGTATTGAAGCAGTTACGGCCAATACAAAAACGGGGCTAATTATTACCTTGATAGAGGCAACGCGTTTAACGTTGAAAGACGTTAAATAAAAGTGATGTACGGGAGACAACCCGCAATTTTTTATGTTAATATATTTTTAATTCATGTTTAGTTTAGTTTTTTTAGTTGATATTGCATATTTGAGAAAGGTATTAGTGTTTTTAATGTTCATGTATTAAAGAAATCGAGTTAGGGAAGAAAATCAAATTTTCTGGGAACATTATGACCTCTGACCGGTATACCGGCCATATCGGCGGTATGCCGGCGGGTCCAAAACACGTGCCCTCGTGTACAAGCCTCGGGTTCTTTGCCGAGGGATGATTTTCGAAATCTTACCGCACCGGTATGTCGGTCAAACAAAAACGCGAGGCCTCGGGTTCGTGACTCGGGTTATTTGACGAAGCAAGTATTTTTCGAAGTGCAGTACCGGTATGCCGGCCCATATGGGCGGTATACTGGACCGGCGCCGCCAAGAGAGAAAAAAGTATGTTTTTAGGTTATCAAGAAGAGGAAGGTTAGTCTATTACGAATTTATGAATCTTTATGCCTCTCTTTCTTCTCCAAACCTCTCCCAACTCCATTAAAGCTTCATCAAAGCTTCCCCAAACATAAAAAAACTACCCAATCACCATAAAAACACATCAAATCCTTTCTCCACATCAAAATAAATAAGATTTAACCACACAAATCATACCAAAACACTTTGAATCCAAGAATCAAAAGCCTAAATTTCAAAATTCATCCTACAAATTCTTAGTCCATACCAATCCAACAAGAATTCATCTTACCCATATAGAAATTTATCATCAAAATACCTTTCCTAACCCAAATAAAGCTTGTTCAACCAATAATCAAGAGTTTCAAATTTCAAGAGTGGTTAAAGCTTTGAGTTGGAGGTTAATTGAGATGACTAAGAGAACAGAAACATTATCTACTAAGAGAGAGATGAAGAAAAGAAAGGTATTGGGTTCTATTGATAAGAAATCAAGTGAGAAAAGTTCTAGTTCCAACACAAAGGGTAATTATATTATGTAAAGAGAGGTGAGCTAGCTTCGTTTGATCTAAATGGAAAAAGGTTAACCGTTATGTTAGGAAGACAACACAACCTCTCCAAATCAAAGGTCCTACACCCGAAGACAAAGAGAAAGCTTCAAAGGCCTTGATAGCTTCTACAGAAAAACAATTCTAGGAACTACCTTTTGCTTATGAGAGAGTATTTGATGAAGAAGTTGGTAAAGGAGAGTTCAATAGATTCTTGGAATTCGGTGAAATATTTGGTTGGTCTACGTTCATGGTAAGACGTTCTAATTTATGTCATGAGTTAGTTTAGAATTTTAATTAGGCCTCTTTAGCCGAGATAGTAAAGGTTGTGTTCCAGTTAGAGGAAAGTTAGTTCCTTTCACAGTTGAAGAGATTCGAAACCACTTCCAGTTTAAGAAATTGATTGGACATTGCAAGTATAGAGAAGCGGTGGATAGACACAAAACCTTCGATTGGGATTTACTTTTTGAGCATGTATTAGACAAGGAGAAAGTGCAATAACATAAGGGAGAATTAAAGGCACCTTGGCCTTACAAATATCTTTAACCGGATGCTAAAGTTTGGCACAATTTCCTTAACCCTAATGTCTTTGGAAACACACGAATTTTAGACGTAAGTAAAAAGAATGCTCTACATTTGAATTGTATTTTGAGAGGAGAAGAGGTGGATATGGCACAGTTGATCTTTGAGGAGGTGATGCGATTTTCGGTATCTCCTACTTCATTATATAATATGAAATATCCTACTATGATCACGTGTCTTGTGCGAAAAGAGAATGTAATTTTGGGTGAAGAAGAGAAACTAGGGTGTAAGTTGAGTAATATGGACAACACATGAAAGTTTTGAGAGGAGCGGGAGTTATGTAAGTCTTAAGGATGAAAAGGAGAAAAGTTGGAAAGAGAAGATGAAGGAGCGATTAAACAAATTTGAAGCAGCTCAAACTTCTTTAACCAATGATGTAGCACAAATCAAAGCTAATCAAGTGCACATCATGAAACTCCTTGAGCAATTAAAGAAAGATCCAGCAAATCCTATCTTGGATGTCGATAATGTAAGGCAATAGCCTCGAGAGTATGTTCTCTTTCTTCCTTACCATTTCTGTAAATGCTTTATCTGCTAATTTTAATTTCTTTTTCGAGTCATGGAGACACGACTCATTTTTGAGTTGGGGGCGTGGGGATTCGTTGTCTCTCATCTCCATTTTTTTGTTTCTAGGTAGAAATTAAATTTTTTGATACATGGGAATTAGATGTAGAGTGTGTTTAATAGCTTGGAAGCATAAGCTCAGTAAGTTAATGATAGGAAGTAGTATTTTTATGAGCTATTTTATTCTGTATGCTTTGAGTATTTGCAGGAAAACACACATTGATAGTAAAGAAAAGATTAGTAAGCAATGCGATAGAAAGTATGTTCGATCTCAAGAAGCCTTGAGTAGTGTGTAGGCCGTGAGATCTAAGCTAGTTGACAAACCCATTTGATGAACGTGCTAAAGGTAAGAGAATAACGAAATTCCATGGTGTAGAAAATGATTAAGGCAATTCTTTCATATTGAAGCCACTTGAAGCCTTTTAACATTCTCACCCTGTTATTTGATTTAATATTTTATATCCTTCTCATCCCCTTCTAGCCTTTCTAAAGCCTTTAACCACGTTATAAGTCATATCCCTTTAGATTATAGGACTTTTCAATATGACCCGCACTCGAATCGCGATGCATAGACAATTGTTTTAGAGCTTGAGTTTGGGGTGGTGGGTCCACTATTATGGGAATTGTTATTGGGTTGGGATTTTTGAGCTTATTAATTGTGTTATGTTATTATATTGATGATGATTCACAAGTTTATATTGTAATCCTTTACTGGAGTAATAGTAAATGAAAAAGAAGCTAGAAAGTTATGAAAAGAATAGAAAAAATTAAGAAAAAAAAATTAGCTTGATATCTCAACATCAAAAAGAGAGTCATAGCTATACAAAAAAAAATTGATTTGAAAAGAATATATATATTTGGACTGGCAAAGAGGAATTTTTATGTGAACATTTTGTGCTTAATTGGGTTATTGGGGATGCTATTATGTGCATCAAGGAAATCATTGGGTTGAGTAAGAAACTTCTTATGAGAGTAACTCAAGCTCCAGGGCGATTCGTTGATGGCTAGTGAGGAGAGAGCCAAAAGCTCACTTTCAGTTATCCAAATATACTTATTATACCGTCCCTAAGCCTACATTACAACCTTAAAGACCTTTTGATTCTTTGCTATGTAATCTAGAAGTGATTGAGCCAATAGAGAGTAGTTAAGTGGATCTTTGGATTCTAGTAAAGTTCGATGAACAATCTATAGCTTCCTTGGTGAACTGAGTAAAGTTCCTCTCCTTCTTACATTGCGAAGCTAATCTAATCTTGAAATCAAGCCGTGTTCATTGTGGATATGAAAAGCGTGCAGGTATGTAGTTTGTAAATATTATTACATGAAATTTTCTGAGTAGTTGCTTTATGTCTATTCGATATATTTTGCTCTCTTCTTTCACATTATGCTTAATTGACCTAGGTGTGTATTTAGAGACTTCCCTTTGTTTTTATTTTTATTGTATCGGGACGATACAACTTTGAGTTGGGGGTCTTGATGTCTCCTCATTTGTCATGATTAAATATTAGTTAGAGACATCATTTTTAGTGTTTTAGAAGTCTAAATACTCGATTTTCATATGATTTAGTGCACTTTCCTGTCTCTTGTCTTGAGTTAATGAATTATTATTTTTAGAGCATATTGGGTTTAATTTATTTATTTAGTGTGAAGCTTTAAAGATATATATGAATTAATTATAGATAAAGATGCCAAATCAAGTCTAAAGATATTAAGGAAAGAAGATTCGCATGGAAATTGGAGGAAAAGAAGGAAAAGATATGATATGGAAATAAAAAGCTGCTAAGTAAATCTGAATTCCAGCACCTACGAACATAAACGTGATCATAACTCAATATTTGCTAGGAATTTGGAAGTATGATATGAAGCAAAGTTATAGAGCTTTCCGAGACGATCAATTTAGACTATTGGAATGCATCAACGGATAAGTATTGAAGCATTTACGGTCAATACAAAAACGGGGTTGATTATTACCTTTTTCTATATTTTAGGGTTACGAATTTGAGTTGGGCTAGAAGTCCATTACTTGTCTTCCACTCCAAGAAAACGAATTAGGTCTTCTAAACACCTATAAATACACCCTTATATCACTTATAAATCATCCTTGCCTCCCATTAATTAGTCCTTAGGTTTATTATCATCAGAGTTATTGTAGAGAGCGAGATGAAGTTTTATATTCATTCTTTTAGTTTATTTCCTTCAGGTATGAACTAATTTTCCCATAGCTTGGATTTTGCATTATGTATAATCTATGGATTCTATTTTCTTTCTATCTATGTTTCTTTGGGAATTATATGTTTTAATTTGATATTAGATGCTTACCTATATATTTGCTTATGTGTTTTGATTTATTTCCTGTCCTAAACCTGATCACTTTAGGCTTTATTAATAGTAGTTAGATGGTCACCCGGAAGGGGTGTCTAATTATTGAAACACCACATAACGTGTAGTGTCTGATATTGGTCTTGACAACACAGATTCTAACTAGATAGTCATTAGGGTATATTTGAATCACTATCACCATGTTTGGAATTGAATTGCTTAGGGCCTTGGTAGCGCTTGATAACCCTAAGTTTAGGCTGCCTCGTGGTTGTGTTGTAGCCCCCTTAGTCGCTCTCAAGGTCTAAGGTATGGGAATTTAGAATTCTGACTAAGTATGTAAGAGCTATTATCTCCCTTATTAACTAGAATTGATAGAAAGAATTAGAAGGATTAGTGCGTACTAGCAATAACCTAAGCTATATTTCTCATCTCATATTCTTCGTATTTATTTTATTGTCTTTACTTTTATTCAGTTTAATTAATTATCTCTCAATTTATTCATCTTTATTTCCGTCTTTTAATTAATTACTTTCTACTTGAATTTATTTGCTCATTCGTGTAACAAACTAAGTCCCTGAGAACGAACTTTCTTATCATTAAAACTTGCATACGTCCTGTAATACTTGCAGTACCGTGCTTGTATAGGGTGCTTTAGTGCATTGTTTCCCGTATTTATTTATCATATTTTTATAACACCCTAGGCGACACCAGGATGACTTCTCTGCTTTTGGTGATAACTTTGATGATTGTTTGCAGAATATAGAGAAGAAGTTAATTAGATGCAAGGAATCCGACTTAGTCCTTAATTGGGAGAAGTGTCCTTTCATGGTTCGTGAAGGAATAGTCCTGGGACACAAAGTTTCGAGTTCGGGTTTAGAAGTTGATCGTCCTAAGATAGAGGTAATCAAGACTCTTCCTTCTCCTAATTCTGTAAAAGGGGTGAGAAGTTTCTTGGGACATGTTGGGTTTTACCGTCATTTCATTAAAGACTTCTCTATGATTGCTAAGTCGTTGTGTAACTTACTCGTCGAGAAGGACATCAAATTCCTTTTTGATGAAGCTTGCATGGCGACATTCAAGGAGATCAAGGATAAACTCATATCAGCCCCTATTGTATTACCTCCTGATTGTAATATACCATTTGAAGTCATGTGTGATGCTAGTGACCTTGCTATGGGTGTCGTTTTGGTCAAAGGAAAGATAAGGTATTTCACTCCATTTATTATGCTAGTAAAGTCTTTACAAGTGCTCAAATTAATTATACCGTGACGGAGAAAGAGTTACTAGCTATAGTGTATGCATTTGACAAGTTTCGTTCCTATCTCCTTTGGGCGAAAATTGTCGTGTACACCGATCATTCCGCTATCAAATACCTTATGGAGAAGAAAGATGCAAAGCCGTGTTTGATCAGATGGATCTTGTTGTTACAAGAGTTTGATTTGGAAGTTCGAGATAGAAGAGGTTGTGATAGTCAGATAGCTGATCATTTGTTGCGTCTTGAAGGTTCTGAGTCCAATAGTGTGACTGAATTGGTTAAAGAAGAGTTTCCTGATGAGAGTTTATTTTCGATATATGCAAATGGTACTCCGTAGTATGCAGACATTGCGAATCTCATTGTGAGTGGTTCTTTTCCTAAAGGATCCACTTCACAAGAGAGGAAGAGATTGAGTCACCATGCTAAACAATTCTTTTGGGAGGATCCTTTCCTCTACAAAACATGTAGAGATCAGATGGTAAGAAGATGCATACATGAGAGTGATATTCAGTTGGTAGTTGCCAGTTGTCATGATTTACCCTATTGGGGACACTTCAAAGGTGATCGTACAACCGCAAAGGTACTTCAATCCAGTTTTTATTGACCCACTATACACAAAGATTGTCATGAATATGTTAAGAAGTGTCATAGGTGCCAATTTACCGGAAACATATCTAAGAGAGATGAAATGCCACGTAACAACGTTCTTGAAGTTGAAATATTTGATGTTTGGGGTATTTATTTCATGGGTCCCTTTGTACCATATAATGGAAATCTTTACATCCTATTAGTGGTTAATTACGTGTCCAAATGGGTAGAGGCTGTAGCTCTACCAACCAATGATTCACGAGTAGTGATAAAATTCTTGAAGTCACACATCTTCACTAGACACGGTACGCCTCGAGTTATTATTAGTGATGGAGGCTCTCATTTTGTTACCAAATACTTGAAGGCGGTCTTAGAGAAGTATGGGGTGAGACATCGTGTATCTACTGCGTATCATCCACAAGCAAATGGTCAAGCTGAGGTCTCTAATTGAGAGACAAATCCATTCTAGATAAGACAGTTGGTTCCACACGCAAAGATTGGCCAACAAAGTTAGATGAAGCATTGTGGGAGTATCGTATTTCATTCAATACACCAGTTGGTGCATCTCCATATCGCATGGTCTATGGTAAGGCTTGTAACTTACCTCTTGAACTTGAATTGGGTGCATATTGGGCGATAGCGGAGATGAACATGGATCCTACTTTATCCGGTAAGAATCGTATGATGAAACTGAATGAACTTGATGAGTTTCGATTTCATGCCTATGAGAATGATAAGCTTTATAAAAAGAAACAAAGAGATGGCTAGATATTTGTATTCATGAAAATAAGTTTAAAGTCGGGCAGTTGGTCCTCAAGTATAACTCCAAGTTCAGTAATTATCTAGGTAAGTTGTGATCAAAATGGTTTGGTCCTTTTGTGACCAAGGTAGCGCCTCGTGGAGCAATAGAAATTTAAAACCCCGCTGAACAACGCACCTTTATGGTGAATGGCCATCAGTTAAAGATTTATCATGTAGGCGAGGATACTAATCGCATGGTGGATCCACATCCTAGGGAGGTCATCTACCTCCTTGCATCTGAATAGATCCGAGAGGTAACCCGTCGAGCTTAACAACGTTAAAAAAAACTATTTCGTTTGTATAATAGCTTATTTCATTCGTGTCTTTTAATTTTGTAGCGTAAACTAGCTTAATGTATGTTCATTAATATATACTTTTAATAAAAAGAAATGAGAAAGGTGGAGTGTTTTTGATGATTTCAGGTACTTAATCCTTGAGTTTGGGGTTAACAGGTGTGAGACGTAAGATATTGTGTGTTTTTTGTCAAAACTTGATCACTCCCACCAGCTATCCTGTCAACGAGGATCATCACAGCGCTAACTCACTGTTGGATGAACAATTACACAGAGCTTCAAACTGCTCGCTGAAAAAGGAAGTTGCGCGAACGGTATACCAGTCACCTGACCAGTAAGCCGGCCAAAATTATTTATCACAGCGCAACTCACTGGTTGTGGAGCACTTACACGCAGCTTCAAATTGCGTCGCTGAGAATTCAAAGGTTGCGACCAGTATGCCGGTCAAGAAATCTGTTTTATTAACAACTGCGCATCAGTTACGGGATTTCATTTAAGGATTGGGATTTTATTTCATTTAACCTATTTACTTATTAGAGAAGAGCCCAATCCAATTTTCCCATAATATATAAACCTTAGACTTCTTTTTTAGAGAGACAACTCATATTACACAAGTCAAAAGCACCAGAGAAGAAGTCAGAAGCATAAAGAGAGAAGAAATTGAAATTGGAAAAGTCTATTTCTTCCATCAACAGTCAAAATCAATCCTTAGTTTAAGGTTACCCATTTTATTTCTGTAATTGAACATGAGTATTTTATCTTTTATTTCAGTTATTAATTACATTATGAGCTAAATACATTTATGCTTAAGAATCGCAATAAAAGGGGATGAACCCTAATTATTTTATTAATGTTCCTGAATTTTGGATTTCTTTAATTTAATTGAATTGAGTATTTTACATTAGATTTTATTTTGTGCTTAATTGACTATTTCTTTTAGGAACAACTAGAAATAGGTATTAGTAATCGGGCTATTTAATTAAGTGGCAAAGTGATCATCCGACGTAGGGGGTTGATTACGGACTTAGATAAATATCCGTGTTATGTTCGTTATTGACTGACAGGCTTGACTAGTTACATAGCCAATGAGGTAAGAACTTTACATCTGAAAAGACATATTCTCCCATATAGGGGTTTATAATACTTTAGGATAGCTCCTAGGTCCACCCGATATGGGGCTAGGAGATATTAGAATCCCGACTAGTGTATGAAAACGTTAAAGATATTGATTATGTGGAACCCTTGCGAGACTCAAGTACACCTTCTTACTCTTGCGTCTACTCATATTTACTTTACTTGCATTTATTTTACTTGCGTTAATTTAGTATTTCAATTAGTTGCGTCTTAGTCTCATAAACATAACCAAACAAATATTTTATCATTTATTTCCTTGTCATATAAAAATTATCCTCACTTTTTGCATAACATCATAAGTCATATTCATCCGTCCCTGAGATCAAAATCCCATTTATCGGATATTACTTGGACGACCCGTACGCTTGAGGTCTGTGTCTCTCCAATTTAGAGGTTTTATTTTATAACACACCAAGAGACACCAAAGATGCAAGAAGATGGGCACACATAATCGGTCCACCTGCAGAGCTGCTATTTGATTTTACGTAGTCACACGTTTAACATATTTGTTTGGTTAATTAACCACTGGTTCATGACTATATGTTTATGTAATGATTCATATCATGTATTCATATAATTATCGGGATAGGTTGAGTTATAGTGTTTTAATAGTTTTGCAGCCCGTGTTCATGATTTGTTTGCAGATCCTCATGATTTTATATAATATACTCATCTTTTCATCGGAGCGCTCATTATTTTTTTGGTTTGTTTTATATTGTCTACCATATGTACAAACTCTATCATT
This sequence comes from Nemophila menziesii, assembly GCA_029959085.1. NCBI lineage: Eukaryota > Viridiplantae > Streptophyta > Magnoliopsida > Boraginales > Hydrophyllaceae > Nemophila > Nemophila menziesii. Next base: position 13,324,403 of record JARWIR010000011.1, on the reverse strand, counting down.
TTATATATCTTACTAGTTTTGGAGTTTTCGCCCTTTGCTTCCTGGAGGTAAATAGTAAAAAAAGTTCCCCGTAGAACGCGAGCCTTGAGGCTTTCATCGAAACAAAGAGAGAGGCCGGCTGGTGCTTTTTTCTGTCTTACCCAGGTGAAAGACTTGCTTGACTATAAATAGATTAGTAATAATAATAAGGAACTACTCAAACCGCTATTCCCGTTTTCGGGCTATAAGACTCTTAGCTTCCAGTGAGCTACGTGCATAAGCTTTTTTTTATACTCATCATTTTTTATAGTATACTCACCTTTATGTTTGAGTACTCACCATTTTTTTGTTGGGGCACTTATACCTATCATATAGTCGTAAGTACTCTATTGTATTATGTAAACTCATATTTTTTGAATTATACTCATATTTTTTTGAGTATAATCACCTTTTTTTAGTATACTCATCTTTTTAAATGAGTGTTAATCACTTCTCGTTAACCTTCCTTAGCGAGTACTTTATGTATAATCATGCTACTCGTCATTATTAGTCTATACTCATCTTTAATCTTATAAACTCATCTATATCAAAATGAACACTAGGTTATTTAGACAATACTCATCAATTTACAATGAGTATCCTTCACTTCCCATTTTGTTATAATTATAGTTAACTTGCAATTTACTCTATATAATGATATAATACATTTTTTACTATATGACCAAATAAGCATCATACTAATAAAAAATTATCATAATTAATCATAAACATCAAATCCATTATATATAGCCAATTATCCAGAAAAAAGTTTACCATAATAAAAAACAACTTAAAAGTTCAACTCCACCATCAAATACATAACCAGATACATTGTTCGCCATTTACATTGAATGCTCTAAGAATATTTTTTCGTGACGTAATAGTCTTTGCACTATCCATGCCCTGTCTTCGTCGATACATTTTGCATTGTAGGAGTAGTGTGAGATCACACCCATTCTGTAGTAACTTCTTGCCCATAAGAGTACAAATACTCCACAATGTACACTTCCTTACTCTTGCTGGGGCGATGACATGTTTGTTAATATGAACTTCTTTCCTTTAGTTTGATCCTCAGCTCGTAACACATTGTCCACCATGAATTTTCGATACCTGGTTGTTGTTTGTTGAGTTTTTGCGCCTATGGAGTTGGCATTTTTCGGCTTTATTGAGTTTTAATGAAGGAACGCTTTTTGTTCCCTCTTGTATACCAGCAAGCTCCAATGTCCAGACTCACCGTCGTTAACGAACACTAGTAATAGAGTGTACGCATATCGCTTGTGGTTATGCATGGACGGACTTAGCACGTACAATTCACATGCTTCCATATTTTCCGAATCGATGAACTCCTGTTTTGCATTTTGTAGTTTACATTAGCGTGCGTTATATACAAATATTATATATAAATATTAAGTGTTGTTTCGATATTACCATGCACATTCCTCTTTGGTATACCACGATGTGCTTGCCTATTCTTGCCTCCATACTCCTCATCTACCATTAATAGAATTACCTCAATCACATGTATCGTTTAAGTGTATTTTCACAATTAATACCATGTTAACATTACATTTTCGTGTGAATTTTAATCATATTTACCTGCAAGTCGAGGCTACCCCTATGAGCAATATTGAAGGCATCATTTCCTGACACCACCATAGAATCGTCCTTCATCCACACCTTTTCGTTTAGTCTGCTTGGTGGTATTTTCTTCATACATCTGTATTTCGCTTCGTCTGCACAGTGTTCGCCTTCCCATGACTTAGCTTTTTGCGGATCGGATTTGCCAGCCTCTTTTGTGTGTGTTGCATCTTCATTTACAGTCTCCTTCTCGCTTTCGACAATGTTTTTCCCCTTTGATTTATCAGACTCCTGTGATTTTCCATCAGCCACGGTGTTCTTGTTTTTCATATTTTTTTTGAGTAATATCCCGCAATTTTTTGGTTTCGTAGCTTTAGGGTGCTTAACGGGTGGTTATTCAACGAAATCTGAGTCCATTTGTTTTGTTGTTGCAGCGGCGCGCTTATTTTTTCACGTTTCTTGGCATTGACCCGGGCATGTGTAATCGATAGCTCCTTCTGCGGGCTACTATTTTGGTCTTTTTTGTTGTTTTTATTTCACCAATTACCCCAACGTCTGACGGATCACCAGCCTTTTGTCCTTCAAGAAGTTGTGCAGCGACTCTAAGATTTTCGCACTCGGTTTCATACTTTTTCAAATCATCCAAGCTTTCGTTGTACCACTTGGTTAAATCCTGAAGCTCTTTGTCTTTCTCTTCCACCTCGCTAGCCAATTTCGTATTTCTCTCCTCCAGCCTTACCCTACGAGTTCTTAGTTTCTTAATTTTCTCTTCTTGTTCTATAATAGTATCATCCAGTTCTCTCAACCAGATTTATTCTTTGTTTATTTGATCCCTAAGACTCTCTATTATTCTCTCCAGCTCCTCGTTCCTAGCCTTAAGTTTTTCGTCTGATTTATCTTGTTCCTGATATGTGGCAATCATGTCCATATAACCATTCCGCTCCTCAGTCAACTCTTATACTTGTGCGATTAACAGATTCAATTCGTTTGCCGAGTCGACCAATTTCGCTCGCAGTATTAATACTACTGGATCGGTGGAATCTTCTCCATTTTTTCCTGGACCGTCACATTGGCACCTACTAGGCTGAGCATCATGTATCACAGGTCCTAGATCCTTGTTGGTTAATTCTTTTTTTGCTGGTTATGATCTTACTTCAGGAATTTTTATGTTCTATCCTCGTCATCTGTGTCTAAACTTGTCTCTATCGGGATATCAATGTCGTTTTTCTCAGTATCTTCACCACCTCTTGGTGGTCCATCTTCGACCAAGTCGTCTATATCCATCTCCTCTTCCGGGCTCGTATTGGATTGTTCGTTATCTGCACTGTATCAAACTAAATCATCTATGTTCTAGACATCTCTTGGTGTTACCAGTCTCATTTTAGATGCGCAAAGATCACCAGATTGTTCCGCATGTTCATCTTCCTCATTCACATAATTTTTTGATGGATCCACCGCCATACAAGATTCTTTCTCCTTATCATTAGCTTGATCCTTTTCTGCAGATTCGTGGCACATAAACCCGTCCATGTTATCGTTTAACCATCCATCAATCATATCCGTGTCGTCCTCAACATCATCCTTTCCCCCCTCCTATATATCATCTTCGGCAGAGTTAACTACATCGTTGTCATTTACCCCTTCTTCTTCAACCACACCCATACCATTGTTTGCTTCTAACACCCCCTCCCCCATTCATTGCTACATCATTATCTTCGTAATTATTTTCCTCCTCCTCGTTGTTTTCAATGTTGTTTTTATTGTTGTTTTCAATGTTGTTTGCATTGTTGTTCTCAATGATGTTTTCTACATACGCAGCCATCCACCCCATTTCTGCCTCTGTAGACACTAACCCCCTTTTCTTTACCTATTAAAAGCATACAAACAAGATATAGATAATTCCATCACATGATTTTTATGATATTCAGTTTATTAAGGTGTTTATAGATATTTTTAACCTTCTTCTTTTTTACTGAACGTATATCAATTCACTTGGCACCTATCATGTATTCCCACATAAGGCACCTCAGGGTGCCTCTGGATCCTTTATTGTTCCAACATTCACATGTTCAAACAACCATGGCTACAATTACAAGATCAAACACATTAGTATATGATTATCATTTTGTTTTATTCATTCAAAAAGACAACATCGTACACGTATCACAAGTAAGCCTCCTTTAACACGCATTGTATCTGAGCACTTTCTAATGGAGGTCAGGATGTACTGGAGAATCTCTGATGCCCAGTTATAATTCTTTAAGTTGTCCAAGTCCTGGCATATGGCTATATGTTGCTGAGTTGCTTGGTAATTCCTTTTTGTCATGCATCGAGTGGTTAATGTAAGGATGGATAGTAACTTGGCCATATCCTCATTTGCTTCCACTGTAAGCTCTATACTAGTGTAGGCTCGTAATATATCTTTTATCCTCCTTTTGATGTGTTTGGAGGTCATAACGTCTACATCTCTAAATATCATCAGGTACCATGTCGTCCAGTTGTTTTCATTGTTATTCAACATCGTAGGTAAGTGATCAAATCCATATTCTAGCCCTAATATTATCCTAACCTCTCACTCAGTAATCTTTAGCTTTCTTCCCCCAATCACGAAACAATGACTTTCGCCAGAGTAGCAGTCTATCACCTGTTTTATAACTAAGTCGGACTTCCTAAGGTGTTTAGTTCTTGCCCTAATGTCGAATAATCCTCTCCAAATTCTGCTGAACGGCGTGCATGGGACTCAGATAGGTGCTCCTAAGCAAATCCATGAAGCTTCATTATCTCCAACAAAGCATTAAGAGTCGATCGGTATTGTATAACGCTTTGTCCCATTCTGCAATACAATAGACATTAAATATGTTATGTGCTACTTTCGGCCTTTAACATATGTAGTATTCTATGTTTTATGTGGTATACGGTTTAATACTCAGCGTTTTAAAATGTGTTTATTTTTGTTTGATAAGTTTCTATATTTCATGTATTGAACTCATTAATAATACAGAGTACTTAATATTATTCATATTGATCGATAGACGAGCATACGTACATTATACTCAGAGTACTCTGATCTTTTAGTGACGTAAATGAAATGCTGAGTAGTCAGGGTTTTTTTCCTACAGAAAGCTAAGTAATGTACAAAACCCTAGTTTTTCACTCTATGATGTATTAGATTCTCTAAACACTAAACAATATATGCACTTAAACATAGATCTAGGTCATAAACACAAAATACACAACATAAAAGAGAATCTAGAGCCCCGGAAATTGCTGAGTTTTAGTAAACAACAAATCTATGGAATAACACAAAATATAATACAAATACGGTCTATTAAACACCAAACATGAAACACCCAGTTGAATATATGGAGTATTGATACTCAGGAATTCCGTAGTACACTATATAGTGCTCGTAAGTTCGCTTATCGTGTATTATTTCAACGAGCAACTTCAAAACAGGGCGTTTCATGCTTTTTATGGCTTCGAATCACTGTAAATAACTGAAATAGAACGGTAATCACGATTGTTACCTGAATAATACGGATTATTAGTAGATTCAACCTTCTTTTTAGTTTTCGCCGGCTTGATTTTTTATGAGTTTCGCCGTCGGTGAGTGCGGCGAGAGAGGAAGAGGATAGTTTGGAGAGAGATGAGAGAGAAAGTATATCTGCGAAATGAGAAAATGAAGAGGCTGGAATGGTTTTATAATGAGTATTTATACTATTGAGGGTAGATTCGACATTTTAAATTTTTGAGGTCCTTTTGAAGGACCAAGAATTCTACTAGTTTCTTTAGGCCAACAATCTAATCTCTAAAATTCTACAGGTCAATCACGCTTGAATTTACCTGTGGTAAATGTAGGAAAATGTTGACCTTTGCAGTTGATGGAGTTATAGTTTTCTGCACCCTTACTCCAATCATAACATACCACATATGCGTAAATTAATCCATCATTTTCGAATGAGTATGAGTTGCGGCTGATTAATAGAAAAGCTTGAAGGAATTTTAGAGAGAAAAAGGTTTCTTGTACGATGTGTGGAATGAGGATCTATAAATATAGAATAAAATGGAAATTTTTTTGCTAACTATAAGTGGTTTTAGAGGAACCGAAATTCTGGTAGTCGCATGTCCCAAAATGTTTGGTTTATCCAAGCGTGCATCTTACATCCACGAGATAATGAAGATAGTATTGAGTGGAAGGCTCTAATCAAAAAGAGATATAGGTATACTATCCCCTTGGAGCTCTCTCTTTTAGTCAACATGCTCTCTCTTTTAGTCAACATTCCTCTGCCTAAAATCAAACTTTTCCCTTTCATCTAATCTCTTTGATCTCTTCTTCTTTATTCATGATTTCTTGGTTATGGGTTCCGTCAGTTGTTTTGCTTTCCCTTTTCCTTCTATCTACTTCTTTTTCCGTCTATTTCAAGTGGGTTAGGAAGTGTGTTATGTACATATGGGGTGTGTTTGTGTTTATGTCTCTCCTCCTCTCTCGTCCTGTGCTCTGTCTTTTATGGTGGTCTGTGATCACATGCACTGTAGTTTGGATTGGTTATATGGAGATTTCGGGATGGCTTTTTGGACCGGAATTCTCCTTCCATACGAAGACCTTTGTCCTGTACAAGGTTCATACGATATCTCAGCATAGGATTTTTCAAAGATTTTGCCATGGAAGAACAGTAAATGGGGTCTTTAATACGAAATTGTGCAACATACGGGAGAAAATAAAGTTGATCACAAGAGTTAATAATGAAATATTGCATCTTTTGACTATGGTGATGGCCTATTGTAACATGCAGGATGATCGAGATGGGATCAAGAAGTCGACTATGGTGATTAACATCTTTGATAGCCTGATTATGGAACTATATTATAAGTTTAAACACATGCAAAGGGATTTTGTCTCCTCTATTTATTTTGGATGATCTCTCAAGGATACAAGGAAGAAGACGAAGTTATTAAGCGTGTTGTGGGCTGGGTATGGGCCAGAACTAAAATTAATTTATCTAGTAGAACCTCTATGTTAATGAGCCCAATTGGGCCTTTATGTTGGACAGGTTAGATCTTTTACCTTTGGACTTTGCTTCGTACTAAATTGATAGTCTTTAGAAATCTATTTATATTGGACATTAGATGTCAGTCTTTTAGCTGGGCCTTCAATTTGTTTTTGATATTTTATGTCCAAGCCCGTTATCTGGGAATGTTAGTCTGTGATAAATGGGACCTTTCTACATACCTTTTGGAAGATTTGATAAACCCGTGCAAGTTTTCCTTCTGCAACAAAAAGAAAATAATGACCCCATTGGCCAGTTTATTATATCTAGACAACAAGATTCCTTGGCTAGTATTATTATATGATATAGATATAAAACCTAAGGGTTTTGTAAAGATACTCACGCTACAAGGCTGCTGTGAGAAGTTTCTTTGGTTTTTTTTATTCCAAGCGTGATACGTATCAGACTATATTTGTGTTTATCAAGAATGAAGCTATCTCGAGATGCCTAATGTCATGCCAATTGGCAAGATTATTCCTCAATCATTTCTTATGGAAGATTAAACAACAGGAAACTGAACTTTGGAGGCCTATATATAGCCTTGGCTCACGCTGGTTTCACCACACAAAAATTTTCAATCAGCATTTCTTACTCAAACCTTCCTACTTACACTCTGCAAAAATGGCGAACACAGACAATCATGACCTTCCACTAGCTAAAACTAAAAACGATACCATAAAGAAGTTTGTAGTCCTTTCTCTTGCGACAAAATCTGCAGCTGTGAGAACTAGAGCTGATGATTTTGTTTTCATTGCGAAAGTCATATCAACTAGGGTTTTCTCACTTGGTGTTTTTCGCAAAGCGGTGTTAGATTCATGGGGGGGTGAATTGCAGGATTCTCTTCGAAGAAATCAGCAACAATGTTTTCAAAATTACCATGGAGGACCCTGAGGAAGCAGAAAGGCTTTGGTTCCTTCGTCCATGCTTAGTTCAATCAATGCACGTGCTGTTGTGTAAATGGGACAACAACGTGACCTATAGTGATCTCGACTTGGTGAACTCGTACTCATGGGTGAGAGTATATGGCTTAGCTTCATCTCAAAACTCGATTGAAACAATTGAAACACTTGGAAACTACATTGGGAGTGTGGAGGAAGTTGATTTTCCTGCAAATGATGCAACTCGGGTAGAATTTCTACGGTTCAGAGTCAAATTTAGTACTCTTAATTCGATCAAGACTGGAGTGTTTGTTGAACAACTTGAAGGCGCTGCTTGGGTGGCATTTAGGTATGAAAACTTGGGCTTATTCTGCTATAACTGCGGCTATTTGGGGCACAACAAAGGTACCTGCACTGTGGGAATGGTTAGACCCAAATGGACTGATGATTCTCATAGATTCTTCAATTGGAATCGCGAAACTACAGTAAGAAATGAAGATAAGATACAGCACTTAATAAGAAAGAGGGATAGGTGGGGCGTATTCGATGAAGTGATTCGTTTCTTTCCCTTCAGAAGAAATAATAATGATGAAGACGATGATAAATCAAACGATGGAGGAAGAGACCATATTGTCACAGGAATCAATGTGAATTTCGACCTTAACAACACGAGCACGAAAGGGAAAAATGAGGGTGGAACTTCGTCTGCGAAAGAAATTGGAGAGTCATCTAAAAGAAAGAGAGAAAACTCTCTTGCTTTTGCTGAGCTGATGCGCTACCAAGATTATGATACTGGGGCCATTGAAATAACCTTTGGAAAATTCCCTTCTTTGTTCACTATTCTTCAGATGGAGATGGGTGACTTTGGGGATAGTATTATTATTAGCAATCAAACTATCATGGAAATCTTATACGCCAGGGAAGCGGAGATCGATAGCGAAACTCTATATCTCAAAAACGAAGAGCTCTTGGCGAACTCCTACTACAGACTTTATGATCAACAAGTTGGAAATAAGATTTATAATGATAATGGTGTTATACTATACGATGATTTCAGTGGTCAGGCTAACGCGAGAAGAGCGGGGTTTCAACCTTTTCAAACACAGGTTATGATGGGTAAGGAAGGAAGTACATAAGCAAATATAAGGAGGATGGATAAGGGGAAGGCAATTATGATTGAAGACCAGGAGTTTCAAGAGGACTATGAACCTGAGGAAGAATCGGCTAACTCTCAATCCGTTCACATTAGCCAACATCCAAGACAAGAGGAGGACTACTTTCAAAAAGCCTATAAAACACCTAGAATGCGAGTCGCTACTACTTTCAAAAAAATTACGTGGCCAAATGACTTGAAGAGGAAGGAAGCACCAGCAGGTTTCAATGATCAAGGGAGTAAAAAGAAGGTTTGTTTAGAAGATGTGAATAACTTGGGAAGAAGAATTGAAGAGGCGAGGAATTTTCTTGACGAGCTACTAGTGAGTTATGGGGAAATCAAGAATCAATTTGTGGGATTTGAATATTTCAATGTGTGTGGTCCAAACGAAGTAGTGGAAAATGGGATGGAAAATCGAAGATACTACTACTGCAGCGCACCAAATTGTGATGGACACTTGAGGGGTGAAGATATCGAGAGCTCGGATTCGGAGGACGATGGAAGTACCCAGGCCAGGCCTGTGAAGGAAAACATCGGACTTTATCAAAAGATGGGTAGCGGCCAGCCCGGAATAGAAGCGGCCGGAAATGATGTATAATCTCCTTATTTGGAACTGTCAAGGGGCTAGGGCACCCCTGACAAGAAATATGATAAAGTCCCTCATTGCGAAGTTTAACGTGTCTTTTCTATGTTTATTAGAAGCTAAGATTAGGAGTAAGGATGTGAAATCATGTAGCTTTTTGAGTGCCTTCAAAAATAAATATGTAGTGAACCCCGGGGGAAGAGCGTTTAGGTCTGGGGGCATTACCTTAGCTTGGAAGGAGTGTTTTAATGTTAAAATTATTATTTCGTGTTCGAGTTATATTATTTGCAACATATCCGAAGCTAACAACAACCCTTGGAATCTCATTGTTGTCCATGCACCTAACGATCAAACTAAAAGGGAAAGAATATTTCAAAATATAACGAAATGGATGGAGTTGAGCAAAGGACCTATAATGGTGGTCGGAGACTTCAATGAGATTGCAAAATCTTCTGAAAAGCAAGGTAATGTACCGGCTAACTTTGAAAGAATGTTTCGTTTTAACGAGTTTATAAATAAGAATAATTTAATTGATATACCGACAAAGGGCTGTCATTTCACATGGACAAATAAACGCAAAGGTTCGGAAAATATAAAAGAAAGACTTGACAGGGGACTAGTTAATGATTCGTGGTATAGTTTATTTCCTGAAGCGATAGTCAAAGTACCGCCAGCCATTGGATCTGACCACTCGCCCCTTATTATTTCAAGGTGTTTTAAGCCAAATAATAACAAGAGGTACTTTATGTTTGAGTCGAGGTGGTTAGAAAATTTACAACGTAGAGATGTGGTTGACAAAGCATGGAATGAATTTCGAAATACGGATAATATTATAAATTTTGTGGATAAGAAAGATGCAACAAGCCTGGCACTTACAGGTTGGAGTCGTAAGGTCTTCTGTAATAATCGTAAACTCATAAATAAATATCAAGAAATGCTCGAGAAACTTCAAGATCAAAAACCAACCGAGGAGCTGTTGGAAAAAGAATGTCTGATTAGGAAAGAGTTGGAAAATCTATGGATACAAGAGGAGAAATTTAGGGAGGACAAAGCTAGAGACTTACATATCAAACATGGAGACAAGAATACCAAATATTTCTTTGCAAAAACGACGCTAAGAAGAAATATTAACCGTATCATTTCCTTGAAAGACATTGATGGACAGGTGCATGAAGATCCAGAGGAAGTTAAAAGCATCATTCAAGAACATTTCATTAGCACGGGAAAAAAGAAACAATGTTTGGATATAGAGGAAGTAGCATCTCATACACCCCTAAAAATTGATGATGCTACTAATGAGATATTAACACGAGTTCCAGATATGGAGGAAGTTAGACAAGCAGTTTTTGGCATGGCGGGGTCTAAATCCCCAAGGCCGGATGGTTTTACAGGTAAGTATTATCAAGAATTCTGGGAGATTGTGAAACAAGACGTGTTGAATATGGTCTTGGAATTTTTTATTAACAATAAGCCACTTGACAAAATAAATGATACCCTTATCACGCTTGTACCTAAAGGAGACACACAATCGACAATTAAGGATTATAGGCCAATATCGTGCATCAACTTTAGTTACAAGATAATCGCAAAAAATTTGGCTAATAGACTCTGGCCGATTATGAATGACATCATCTCACCCACTCAATCCGCCTTTATAAAAGGGAGAAGCATACAAGATAATATCATCATAGCCCAAGAAATTGGCTTCTTTATGAAAAACAAGAGAAAATCAAATAAACACTACGGAGTGGTGAAAGTCGATATGGAAAAGGCTTACGATTTGGTAAATTGGGATTTTCTAATGGAGATGCTTAAAAAGTTAGGCTTTTCGGAGAAATGGAGAAACTGGATCTATAATTGCATATCTACGGTGTCCTTTCAGGTCAAAGTCAATGGAGAAAGACTAGGAAAATTCAAAACCGAATGTGGAATTAGGCAAGGGGACCCGCTTTCTCCTTTACTTTTTTCTATGATCACCGAAGGCCTAATTGGCCTCTTAAATTATGAATGCTGAAAAGGGAATATTAAAGGAATCTCTCTAGCAAGAGCGGCACCGAAACTAACGCATCTTCTTTTTGCTGATGACGCGCTGTTTTTTTATTGAAATTTCAGATAAAGAAATTGAAGCTTTTGAAAAAGTGCTAAGGAGATATTGTAGCGCTTCAGGGCAGAGAATTAATTTAGGTAAATCTGCTATCCTTTTTAGTAGAGGTTTTAATGAGGAGAAGGCTCTAGAGATCGCACGGAAACTTAATATTGAAGAAACCAAGTCCTTAGGCAAATACTTAGGAATCCCTATGACACTCAAAAGGTCAAAAATGGATAACCTATCGTATATAAGAGATAGAATCATGTCCAAATCTGCCAGCTGGGTTTCGAAACTGTTATCGGATGGAGGTAAAGAAATACTAATAAAAGCAGTCTTACAAGCGATTCCGAATTATGCAATGTCTATTTTTGAGTTCCCAATTACCCTTTGCAAAAAATTGAATAGCATAATCTCGGATTTCTGGTGGAACACAAATGGGCAAAAGAAGATTCACTGGGCGGCATGGAAGAAAATTGCGAAAGCAAAAATGATGGGCGGAATAGGATTTAGAGATTTTCAGAAAATGAACTTAGCCCTCCTTGGAAACCAAGCATGGAGGATCCTTCATAATCCGGATCTCTTAGTGGCAAGGGTCCTCAAAGGGATATACTTTTCATCGTCAGACATGTGGGATGCTAAGCTAAAAAAGAGACACTCTTGGAGTTGGGGAAGTATATACAAAGGACTAAAATTTCTTAAAGAAGAATGTCTATGGCAAATTGGTAACGGACTGAGAACTAACATATGGGAGGACAGCTGGATCCGTAAAGGGTATAAGCTTGAAAAACCGGAAGGTATTAAAATAGAAAAGGTGGTGGAATGTTTCAATGAACCAATGACTAATTGGAACTACGATACGCTATATAAATTTTGTATGAAGAGAGATATCGAGGAAATTAGAAGGATACCAATCCTACAACTAGAAAAGGAGGACTATATTATCTGGCCGGAGTCAAGGGATGGGAAATACTCTACAAAATCGGGATATCACAGGTTAGTACAAAAAGAGAATGAAAAGGAAGGTAGTTTCTCAAGAACAGCCGAGAAAGACGACCCAACAATATTTAACATTATTTGGAAAAATAATTTACCGTTAAAAAATTAAAAATTTCGGATGGAAGGCGGTGAATAATGCTTTACCAACTAAAAGGAATCTAAAGAAGAGAAAATGCGTGAACACGGACATATGTGAATGGTGCGAGAATGGACCGGAAACAATTGAACATATCTTACTTAAATGTCCACTCAGCAGAGGGGTGTGGGCAAACTCGCAACTTCAAATAAGGATCAAGGACAATACGGAAGAGCCAATTGGTATATGGATGAAAAATGTCATTGAAGCATATACAAAAAATGGATGGGATAGGAAACTCGTTACCGCAACTGTACTTATAACATTATGGCAAATGTGGAAGGCAAGAATGAGGGGTTTCTTTGAAAAAGAAAGATGGAACATATGGGAAATCAATGACAAGACAAAAGAGATGATTAAAAGGATGTATGGGGAGGACGAAACAAAAATAAGAGTACAAAATGCAGGAGAAGGGGGAAAAGACCCAAGAATACCGGATAAGGCAAATGTAGATATACCAGTCTTAGGTGATGAGGCCGACTTGATTTGGTTATGTGATGCGGCTTTTACAAAAACATGGGAACCGGCTAGCACGGTGGCAATAGCAGTGGATAAAGATGGCACAATACAACATAAGATCAATAAAAGGGTCAAAATAAACGATGTGGTTGAAGGAGAGATATGGGCGTTACTACTAGCTATGAGGAGTGCAGCAGAGAATAACATAAGGAGTAGCTCTTTCTACTCTGACAATCTTGAAGTAGTTCAAGATATAAACAAAAAGGAAGGAATCAACTGGAGAATCCGCCCGATGGTTAATGAAGCCTGGAGGTGGATGGGTAGATTCCAAAACTGGAAGGTACTACACATTAAGCGCGAGTTTAATTGTGTAGCGGATAAATTAGCTAGAGCTACTAGACTTAATATTGATGTGTCGAATTGTCCTTGTGATTCGGTTAGTAGATTCTATAGGAGTATCAGTAGAATGTGTAATAGTTAACTCTATTTCTATGACAAAAAAAGAAAAAAAAAGAGATATAGGTGAATCGTATATATGTTTTTTTCACCTATGCCTCTTTTTTTTTATTATATAAAACATGCCTTCCAATACTTTAATTGTCATTAACATGCCGTAACACTTTTCTTTACCATCCTTTAGCCTTTGGCCTATAGACCATGAATTCTGGAGTTCCACCCTAGCAAACGGTTTTCACTTCAACAAAGGCCAACTCATGAATTACTACGCACAACATTTGGAGACGTGTGGTTACCTCTATAATAACTTATTGCAAGCAAATCTTATTTAGTTTCATCCCATAATTGTTGATACTAAAAAACAACATGAGCCCAATAAAGGAAGAAGGTCTAGGTATTAAAAATCCATAATATATAATCAAATAACTATTTTTAAACTTTTGTGGAACTGCTGCTACCCCAGAAATACACTATGGTCCAACTTGGTGCAACTAATTCTTCTGAAAAGTAAGTCATTTTGGCAAGTTGAGATCTCTCAGGACACATCATGGGGATGGAGAAAGATTTTAAAGATTACAAGGGTAGCTAAAGAGTTTATAGCTTACACGATCGGTAATGGGAAAAATATATCCTTATGTAGGATTATTGGCTTCCAAAAGGTAAAAAGCTTAATGATTTACAAAGAAGTAATATGGCATCAGGGTATTTCATAGACAACAAATTGGCTCAATTCATGAACCAAAACCAACGGAATGGCCTGCAAAATTTAAGTTCATGGATGAGATTACAAAGAATATACATTATAAGATTGATGAAGAGAATAGGTTATCTGGAAGTATACAAAAAAGAGAAAATTTACCTTTAAGGAAACTTATGAGCATATCCAAGTCAAGCAACCAGAAAAAAGAATGGTCAGCCGTGATCTGGAATACCAAGAGTTTTCCGAGATACAAGTTTATTTTGTGGTTAATTCACATAGATCGAGTGGCTACAAAACAAAGATTATTATCATGGGGTATCATCTCTAATCCGATTTGTGAATTTTGTAATCTGAAAAGCGAGGATAGAAATTGTTAGAATTAGAGAAAAGAATACGAAAGACTGTGTATTGTATTGAATGAATTGATGATGATAAAGTGAACTACATAGCAATATTTATACTAGGACTAAGCTTGGAGAGAACAATTAGTCTAAAATAACTATGGTAAATCATCTCTCTAACTAAGGTAAATTATAAATCTAATATATAATTTCATATATAAATCATCTCTCTAACCAATTAACGATATAAAGATGGATCCTCAAGGGGAGTACCATCCATCGGTGTAAGACGTAAAGTAGGATCAAGAGGAGTAGACGATGTCTTACTATCAGTGAGTCCAGCACGAGCAATAAGATCTGATGAGTACTTAGCTTAAGAGAGATAATAACCATCTGAACCCGAAGAATCCTCAATACCAAGGAAATAATTGAGAATACCAAGATCCTTCATCTCAAAGTGTTGACCAAGAAATTTCTTGAGATTAGAAATACCCTTTGAATCATCACCAGTAATAACCATATCATCTACATACAATAACAACAAGATCATACCAGCGGAAGAGTGACGAATGAAAAGAGCAGAGTCATGCTCGCTTGAGATAAATCCAAAATCACCAATGACAGAACTAAACTTAGAGAACCAGGCACGAGGGGCTTGTTTAAGACCATATAGAGCACGACGAAGTTTACACACCTTATGAGGAGGATGATGATAACCTGGAGGAGGCTTCATAAACACTTCTTCTGTAAGATCAACGTTAAGAAATGCATTCTTAACATCCATTTGAAATAATTTCCATTTGCGGACAGCGGCAATAGCAACGAGGCTACGAACAGATGTTAGGCGAGCAATCGGGGCAAATGTTTATTCATAGTCAATGCCATATTCTTGAGTAAACCCTTTTGCAACAAGACGAGCTTTATATCGCTCGATCAAATTATCAGACCGTGTTTTGATCTTGTAAACCCATTTGCACCCCATAGCATGTTTTCCTGGAAGGAGATCAACTAAATCCCATGTATGTTTGTTTTCTAATGCACACAATTCTTCTGCCATAGCTTTCTGCCATAAATTGTTAGAACTAGCTTTACAGTAACTTTGAGGCTCATGCAGAGATAAAATAGTAGAAAAACAATTATAATCACAAAGATGTGCGGGAAGTTTTCTTACTCGAGGAGGTAGGTGATTTGGAGACTTGGAATCTGGTACAGGATCTTATACTGGAGCAGATGACTCAGGATGGACCATATCAACGGAGGACCTTGGGGGCACTATTACATGAGACGTGGGAGATCTTGGATCTGAATTTGAACTTGTGTCACAATCATCACTGGGGAATTAATTCACGGCCGGGTCTGTGAATAAACGTAAAGATGGAGCATGAGGAAGAGAGAACGGTGATAGGGATGAAAACGTTTTATTTTCCCAGAAAATCACATGACGTGATATACGCAAACATTTTGAGAGTGGATCCCAAAACCTATAACCTTTATGTTCAATCCCATAACCTATAAAACAACATAGACGAGCTCGAGGTTCAAGTTTAGTACGTTCATGAGGAGGAACCATGACAAAACAAGCACAACCAAAGACGCGAAAGAGGTCATATATGGGTGAATTACCATGTAGACGTTCATATGGGGTAAGATTATCAATAATGAGAGAGGTTAAACGATTTATTACATACACAGCTGTGAGGGCGGCTTCTCCCTAAAAACGTTCCGGGCATGAGGCGGAAATGAGAAATGTGCGAGTGATGTCAAGGATGTGTCGGTGTTTACGCTCAGCACGTCCATTCTGTTGAGATGTGTATGGGCAAGATTGATGTGAGACAGTGCCATGATGACGAAGAAGAGAGGTAAAGGTAGAAGACTTATACTCCATGGCATTATCTGTACGGAGAATCTTGATACGATGTGAAAATTGAGTGTAAATCATGGCAGTGAATTCTGAATAGATTTGAAAGAGATTTAACCGGTTTTTCATAAGGTATATCCATGTGAATCTTGAGTAGTCATCAACAAATATAACAAAGTAACGAGATCCCCCCATGGTCGGTGTGGGAGAGGGTCCCCAAATATCTGAGTGGATTAAGTCAAAGCATGCAGATGAGGTGGATTCACTTTTACTAAAGGATTGGTTGGTTGTTTACCGAGTTGACACGATATACAGTCGATCTTTTCAATGGGCACCTGACCTAGTGACCCTTTTGAGACTAACAGTGGAAGTTTACCTAATGAAGCGTGCCCCAATCTAGAGTGCCAAAGTTGAAGAGGTGATGAGACTGATGATGGATTGTTGGAATAACAGGAGTAGTTGTATGAGATGGGAGATGGAGGTTGACAAGCTCAAAAAGTCGTCCTACTTTACGACCTGTCCCAAGAGTCTGTCCAGTTTTAGGATCCCGCACACAACAACCAGAACTAGAGAAAGTGACGATTGAACCAAGGTCACATAGTTGACCCACAGAAATAAGATTTAATGAAAGTTTAGGTACGAGATAAACATTAGAAAATGAAGTACTAGAATTAGAAATTGACCCAATATGACTTATTGATATAGGTGTACCATCAACAGTATAAATGGGAGGAGCATGTGGTATAGTGTTAACATCGGTAACCAAATCAGAATCTGATGTCATATGATTTGAAAAACCAGAATCGAAAACCAAGAATTCTTACCAGATGTTACAGAATTTACAACCGAAGGAGTGTGAGAAGATTGAGACATGACTTGTTTGAACATACTCAAAATATCAGCAATTGAGTTGGGCGAGATATTTGATGTAATATTAGAATTTTTCCTATTACTGACATGATTTGGTACGGACGATCGACTCGGGCAATCATTGAGATAATGACCTGAACAAGTTATATGACAAAATTTGCAAATACGAATGAGACAGTTTAAGAGATCGTGACCGTCTTTATGACAATACTTGCAATATTGATATGAAAATGAGCGGGATGGAGTAGAAGTCATTGTTTTTCTAGAAGTATTTGTGCAAAACATACTTACCGAAAAAGAATTTGAGAAAACAGACTGCGAAAACGGAATCAGTGGATTGAAAAACCTCAAGAATGGTGAAGTCCAAAAATCTCGTTTAAGTGATGTGGCAGTGGCAGACAATGATGACGTGGCAGTATTTCCTGGAATAACGATGACGTGGCAATACAGTAGCTGGCAAAAGGTGCGATGACGTGGCACTTTTTTTTTTCTCCTTATTTTTTAAAAAAATTTCAGAAAATTTACAGCAGCTCCGAAACTTTGGGCGGCGCGTGTTGCGTCGGATGATGGTGATTTTTATACCGGTAGAACCGTATCGAAAAGATCTTCGATTTGATATATTATTCGACTATATTTGGTGATTGAATGAAGAAGTTAAACACGAATTAAGATACTACTTTTCGATAAAAAATGGGTAAGTATTTTAGGATTTCGATGGTGATGAGATGATGAGATGATACGATGATAATGGCACGAGTCACAAGAATAGTGGCTCTGATACCATGTTAGAATTAGAGAAAAGAATACGAAAGACTGTGTATTGTATTGAATGAATTGATGATGATAAAGTGAACTACATAGCAATATTTATACTAGGACTAAGCTTGGAGAGCAAGCAGTCTAGCTTGGAGAACAAGTATTCTAAAGTGACTATGGTAAATAATCTCTTTAACTAAGGTAAATAATAAATCTAATATATAATCTAACAGAAATCACCTGTTTTGGGAATGCTCGGTAAGGAAGCGTATCTGGACAAGATGCTTAAATACTCATGGAATACAAGCTATAATCTCATATTGGAAGGCGCTAATGGAGTGGTATAATACTCACCATAATAGTAACTGTTCCTCGGACAATATTTTGAAGATTCTTCAATCGATGGCCACGTATAAGATCTGGGTTGAGAGGAATAATAGAGTCTTCAAGAAAGAGTTTAAAGCGGAAAAGAATCTATACAAAGATATTTCGCTGGTGTTCCGTGAGAATCTTTCAAAATTTCAGAAGGGTAAAAAGAAGAAGACGGTGGATCTCACGATGTTAAAGTGGTGTAGGTGAAGTACTTGAAGTCAAGGATGTACCTTGATAAGTTTGATGATAGAAAATTGCTACTTGCTAAGAAAAAAAACAAAAGACCTTTTTCATGTATAGTTCCTTGAAGTTTTCACTTGAAACAATATAGCAATATATAGATACGATAGCAACACTGTCCGACAATTATTATCCTAGTGTGACCTTGGCATTTAAGCAAAATTCTTGAGATTGCTTCAGGGGCGGAGCCAGGAATTTTCGTAAGGGAGGGGGGGGTTCCGCCAATATTTGCACTATAAGTCTAAATATCATACAAAAATCGTAAAATAGGTCCCTATATTAAGAGAAATTGCTCTAAAGGTCCCTATATTGTATAAATATTACAATATAAGTCTTGATATTGATTTTTCTAATTAATTTTGTTATAAATTTCTTTTTTTAATATAAAATAACATATATTTTGTTATAAAAAATAAAATAATTTAAAGCTTAATAAAATAAACTTTTAAAAGTTAGGGGAGGCCAAATAAAGATTTCTTAATAATTTAGGGGTTATTTACTTATTTTTTTTTTTTTTGATATAGTTATAATTTTTTTTTTTCAAAAAATCAGGGGGGGCCATGGATCCCCCTAAGATACCCATGGCTCCGCCCCTGGATTGCTTGAGGTTGATGACGATTTCGATTTTTTTCGTAAGCTTGATATTCTCAACAGGCTTATGAACATGTGACACAAACAATGCAAAGCCAAAATTAGTCATTTATTACAATGAGATTCTTAACAAATTGATGTGTATTATAAAGTCAAATATGCTGTAATAACCAGATGAGATTAGCTCACTGGCCATGGTCTTGGTCTACCAATCTAGTGGTGCAGGTTCGAACCGAGTCAATGACTCCGAGTCCAAAGTGGCTCTCCTATATAAAAAAAAAAAAAAATATGCCGTAATAAATGCACATGTAAATTATGATTGATCATGATTCGATAATATTCAAGTATATGTAAAATCAATACAAAACCATACCTTATTACACATTTTATTTTGGAGTTAAAAATCCAAATCGTACAAGTCCTATTTATATTATCTAGTATTGAAGATTCTCTTAAGCAAAGGAAGTTGACAATTTAACACAATATCATCTCTTTTTACTCTTATAAAGCTTCATTAATACAATATCATCTCTTTCTCTCACATCTTGATTAAACTTCTGAAAAACAGCACATTCGATATCTGAATGCCATGGAACATTGCATTGCACACAAAACAGCCTATAACAATACACACACTCACATTCCTTCATCGAAATCTCAACGTTCATTCGATCATTGATGAGAAACGCTGAACAATTCTTGAACAGAGAGTAAAATTTTATCGAATTAGTAATTAAAATTAAAGCCTCCCCATCGATAAAAACTTGTTTTAGGGTTGATTGTTATAACATCTTCATCATCAGATTTGAGTATAAAATCGGTCCCTAATATGTATAATATGCATAATATGTCCCAATACTAGTTTTTCTTAATTAATTATCGATACAGTGTAATTGCACTATTGGTCACTATATAATGCAAAAACTGTACTACAGGTCCCTATATTATGTAAAATATGCAATATATGTCCCTATATGTAAATTTTGAGTTAAATGCTCTACTGGTCCCTAAATTATGCAAAACGTTTACTATAGGTCTCTATATTATGTAAAAAGTGCACTATAACCGATTCTTGATTGTGGTGAATTTTGTTGAGCAACTATCCAACGGCTAGAAAATAGATTTATTCATAAGTTAATTGCACTATAGGTCCCTATATTATGCAAAAAGTTGTTGGAATTATTAAATGAATAATAATTTAATTTATTAATTCTTTCATGCTCTTTGGAGAAGTGGGAAAAAACTATTTGTGTTCTAATAGTCCCACCTTAAAATTGGAGAAGAAATTGTTGGAATTGAAGAATTTTATTTTATTTATTCTTTCTTTCTCTTTGGAAAAGTAGGAAAACTTTTTATGTGTTAAAAGTTTCATCTAGAAAATGGAGAATAAAATAAAAACCGACAAATATTTATGGCTATTCAATTCGGCGGTTTCATGAGTTACAAGACTTGGTGGGAAAAAAACGGCTAGCTTTAATGACCATTGAATAGGCATTTAAGTGACGGTTTTTTGTCTTGCCATATATTCTATAAATAGTGACTTTGTCACTTTCATTTCTAGAGAAGAGAAAAGAAAATATTCTAGAGAGAATGGAAAAATCATCCTAGAGAGAATAGAAAAAAGTTGTTCTATAGAGAATAGAATATAGAATAGTTTGTAGACGAAAACTAAGAACCAGAAAAGACTACTCTACTTCTTTCTCAAATTTCTGATATAATTTAGAGTAGAATTTGTTAGAGATAACCGGCATGACCGGAATATCTTTTTAACGCAAATTATATACCGTGTAATCTTTTCTTTATTCCGTGTAAGTTTTCGTTATTTTCAATTTATTGTAATAGTGTAGTGTTACTTTAATTGAAAATTATCTTTTGTTTTTCTTTTGGAACTCCATTTCTCTATTAACCAGTTATATTATTATTTTTCCTACAATTTAAAAAGATATTACTTTTATATCACTGGTTGTTTTTTTGAAATGGTTTTCCTATCTTGGCAGTTGCTTCATTATTGAATGCAAATGTCTTTTCCGACGTGACTATGTTGGAGCCTTTCAATGGTTCCAACTACAAACGTTGGGCACAAAAGCCACTGATATGTCTTGAACAACATGAACTAGACCTTGCCGTTCTCAAGGTACTCCCTGCCATTGAGGCCAATGGGGAATATACCAAAGAACTACATGCTAGGTTTCTGGCTCTAAAAATTGGGTTCAAGAAAGCTAATTCAGTGGTTAGAGGATGGATCTTGGATAATGTGACGAACCCCAACTTTTATTTGTGTACCGTTGAGAAGTCAACAAAGACTATCTGTGAAACGGTTTAGAAAAGGCATGAGGGTGATGATTCTGATGAGAATAAGTACGTCACCGGGAAATGACCCTTACAAGATCTAATTAGTCTCATACAAGTCGAAAAGTGAATTGACTCATGGATAAGTCCTTAGGTTTCCACGTTTTAATGAGTTTAAGAATTACTTTGGCCCCTTATATTAAAACTTTTTACCTCTTGTTGCCCTAAATTTCATTCACAAACATGAATATATATCAATTGGATATTAAATATATATATATGTGTGAATGAAGATCTATGTGAAGAGATCTATATGGTGCAATATGAAGGGTTGGTGGTTTTGGATTAAGGGGATAAAGTTTGAAAACTAAGGTAATTGTTTTCTATTTTTTAAACGGGCACCGTGTTAATGAAATAGTATCCTAATAAAAGATGGATCGGTTTGTGCTACACTTTTATCAATATGTGTACGACATGATCCACTTTTGGTACTTTCATTCATGGGTCTGACTTCTTTGATTCTTT
Source organism: Nemophila menziesii (assembly GCA_029959085.1). NCBI lineage: Eukaryota > Viridiplantae > Streptophyta > Magnoliopsida > Boraginales > Hydrophyllaceae > Nemophila > Nemophila menziesii. Next base: position 13,302,467 of record JARWIR010000011.1, on the reverse strand, counting down.
TATTTGTGAATAAAAGATGTGGGAGAAGATGATCCTAAGGAAAAAAATTCATTTGAGTAACTAATGGAATTTACCTTAGTTAGTCTCACCGTGTTGAAAAGGTTTGACTCCGTTGACATAATGTTTGGGAAAAAAAATCCTTATAAAATTAGTATTCATGAATAAGAGAATTGTGGGGGGATGTACCCCTTAATGAATATAAATTAATAATTATAATGATTATGATATTCTTAATGAACTATACTCAACTTGGTATTGTCCAAATTGTAAAGAAACTCAAGTGGTGACCATTGGGTTATTATTTTGTCATTTAATAAAGTACGGGAGAGGTACTATTGATCTATATGATGCACTAACTTCCTATTTATATAGTGTAAATTGTGCGTACATGAGCAAATTAAAACTTAATGAATTCATAGCCATGCGTGGTGGTCCTATTGAGACAGACTTGATGAATTCACCGTTGAGGTTGTTATATAATGCTCAAACTTAATGAATTCATAGCCATGTGTGGTGGTCCTATTAAGACGGGCTTGATAAATTCACCGTTTAGGCTGTTGTATATTCCTCATACTTAATGAATTCATAGCCATGTGTGGTGGTCCTTTTGAGACGGACTTGATGAATTCACCGTTGAGGTTTTTGTATATTGCGCATAATATGACTACAAAGAGACGTCCTTGATGTTCCTAAGGGATGAGTTGTTAGACTCATCACAAATTCACATCCCGTAAAAGGGTGGTCCTTAAGAGAAAGGACTTGATGAATTAGCAAGACACATAATGAGGTTGAGCTTTATTGCTCTTAATGATCTAAGAATCTGAGAGGGGTCAGCTAATGTGACAAGACGCTCTTGGAGATCACCTATGTGTAAGGAAAGGGTGATGTTTGGGGGATTTGTAACTATCAGAAGGGTAGAGTATGTGCTGTGAGGGTCTCGATCAAAAACATTCAAATTCAAGAGTACGTTCACTTGATATGTTTTTGGTGGTTGCCTCACTTCACTACGTGTCAATTCAAATCGAAAGATATTGCCACTTAAGTACAATTCACCTAAATGTTGGTATTTACGGAAACCTGTTCACCTTTTCTCCCAAAGAACCTGAGTGGGGGATTGTTGGAATTATTAAATGAATAATAATTTAATTTATTAATTCTTTCATGCTCTTTGGAGAAGTGGGAAAAAACTATTTGTGTTCTAATAGTCCCACCTTAAAATTGGAGAAGAAATTGTTGGAATTGAAGAATTTTATTTTATTTATTCTTTCTTTCTCTTTGGAAAAGTAGGAAAACTTTTTATGTGTTAAAAGTTTCATCTAGAAAATGGAGAATAAAATAAAAACCGACAAATATTTATGGCTATTCAATTCGGCGGTTTCATGAGTTACAAAGACTTGGTGGGAAAAATAAAACGGCTAGCTTTAATGACCATTGAATAGGCATTTAAGTGACGGTTTTTTGTCTTGCCATATATTCTATAAATAGTGACTTTGTCACTTTCATTTCTAGAGAAGAGAAAAGAAAATATTCTAGAGAGAATGGAAAAATCATCCTAGAGAGAATAGAAAAAAGTTGTTCTATAGAGAATAGAATATAGAATATAGAATAGTTTGTAGACGAAAACTAAGAACCAGAAAAGACTACTCTACTTCTTTCTCAAATTTCTGATATAATTTAGAGTAGAATTTGTTAGAGATAACCGGCATGACCGGAATATCTTTTTAACGCAAATTATATACCGTGTAATCTTTTCTTTATTCCGTGTAAGTTTTCGTTATTTTCAATTTATTGTAATAGTGTAGTGTTACTTTAATTGAAAATTATCTTTTGTTTTTCTTTTGGAACTCCATTTCTCTATTAACTAGTTATATTATTATTTTTCCTACAAAAGTTTACTATAGGTCCTATATTATGCAAAAAGTTCAGTATAGGTCCCAATAATCCTCTGAATTCTTAATCTCATCATCCACTAAATCAAATCCAACTACCTGTAATTTAAGCATGTCAATAAGGTTAGAAATATAATTCTTAAACATCCTTTTGTCCATGATATTACCTGTTTCAAGAAGAGATGCAAGTCAGGATTTTAATCTGGATCAACAGTAACTTCAAAGAGAGGAAGAAAAACATTGTCAAGAAGGTTCTGAAATGAAGTTACAATACCCGTATCCTTGTATACGTTGTACAGTCGAGGAAGCTGCAATAATACACTATTATATTATTAATCTTCTGGATTTCTTCTAACTCTAAATGATAGGGCCTAGACGTACTGGTTGTTGGGAAGAAAAAATAAAACAGAGATGAAAGAATGATAGAATTATAAAATAGATACAATATTTACGTGGTTCTGCAAATTGCCTACATCCACGGAGGTTCACACCGTTTCACTATAATATAGAAAACCTTGAACAAGAAGAACAACCCTCTTCTATGTTCTACAAGAATCACTCTTATATTTTCTCACATGTGTATCACTCACACTCACTTTGTTAGTCTCTCACAACTCTATATAATTCCTACACAGACACTACATATTAACTTGGTGTCCAAGACAACTTGGAGCCAAAAAATAACTTGGTATCCATGACAACTTGGAGCATAAGAAAAACTAAATTAGGTAATAAAGTTTTTTATAACGAAAGTTACTTGGTCTCCATCCAGTAAGTCTCCATAAATATAACATTCTCCCACTTGGAGACTTGATGTCTCCCTTTTTGTACTAATTTTATTCCCTTAGGAAACAACTTTTTAGGTGAATAGTTGACTAATATGATAGATTTTTAGGATTAGTTCGTTATATTCTATTTTCCCTCGTTGGAATTTATTATTTTTCACTTATAAAGCTTTTGCACGTTATATTGGTTGTTTTTAGTGCAAAGTTTGTAGGTCTACGGATGCTAGGGAGCACCAATACAAGGAGAGGAATCGAGAAGTAAAGTCTTAGATCGAGTAGAGAAGTCAAAGGCAAGAAAAGATAAACCGAAGAGTTGATTAGGAAAGCTGCAAATCTGGAAGGCTGATATTAATTGCTAATTTTGAGCTACTTAGGCGTGGATTCAGCCTTTGAGCCGTGAAGAGGATCTATTCCTTATTTAGTTATGAAGATTTAGCAAGTTGAACAGGTCAATTTGAAGTTATTTGAGAAAGTTACAACCATTTTACCAGGGGTTGCACACCATTCTGATTAAAAGATTGGACTTGCACTTTTTAATATTTCACTAATTCACTTAAGTAAAACCCAAGTCCGATTTTGAGCTTATAAATAGACCTTTTGACTTTTATTTTACACACAACTCAATTTTCACAATGAAAAAACGCCAGAGAGAAAGTCAGAAGCAAGGAAAAGGAGAATGTTAAGAGTTGGAGAAAGTCATCATCTCCAAATCACAGCCAAACCCAATCTATAATTAGGTTCTATCTTTTATTTCTGTAATCAAACACGAGTCCATTTAATTTTATATCGTTAGTTTTTTCTTTCTGTTATGAGCTTATTTCCATTTGTACTTGAGAATCGCATATTGGGTTGAACCCAACTTGATTAATTTATGTTTTTCCGATTTGCGATTTAAGTATTTAAATTAAATTCGATATTTTGTGTTGGTTTTTATTTCATTCTTGAATTATTATCTTTAGAGTCATGAACTAAGGGTAATTTTTAGAATCTAGGCTATTCACTATAGTGGCGTAGTGATCACCTTGACGGGGGGTTTAGATACAGACCTAGGTAACTATCGTTGATATTCTCCAATGACCTTGACAGACTTGACTAACCAATAGCCAATGAGGTAAAGAACTTGAACCATTTTAAGTAGTTGTAATCATCCTGACGAAGTTTATAATACCGTAGGAGAGCTCCTAAGTCCACCCTAACGGGGGTTTAGCACAAATATAACAGTTCATCCATTAACAGAAAACATTAATTAAGAAGGTTTAGGTTAAACCCTTGCGAGACTCAAGTACTACTTCTTCTCTTGTGTCCAATTCCTTTATTTGCATTGTTTTCATTTCAGTTTAGTTAATTTAGCATTTACTTTATTTTTGCATCTTTGTTATTGAACAAAAACACAAACAAACTTTATATCTTTTAATTTTCCGTCTTGCAATTAATCCACTATTTCATTCACACTAGAGTTGTACCTAATGCGTCCCTGAGAACGAATCTGATTTATTGGTTTACTACTTGGACAACCGTACACTTTCGGTTTGTGAGTCCTCAAATTTATTCGCATTATTTCATAACACACGAGGACCCACCAAGACTTATCCATTAACCAACTGCGCTTGACCATCATATGAACACGAAACGAACCTCAAACCACCTTCTATCCTTGAAGGCCAATTGAAACCGCACAGTAGATCAATTTCTCGATCGTAACCACCTTAGTGAACATATCTGCGGGATTCTCACTTGTATGGATCTTCTCTAGACTCAATATCCCATCCTCAAGATGAGATCGAATGAAATTATAATTCTTCCCGATATGCTTAGTCCTCTTGTGAAATGTAGAATTCCTAGCAAGTTGAATTGCACTTTGACTATCACTGTACAACTTGCTATTTCCTTGATCCATGTCTATTTCCTCCATTAAGCCTTTGAGCCAAATCATTTCCTTGCTAGCTTCTGTAGCTGCAATATACTATGCCTCTGTGGTAGAAAGGGCAACTACCTTTTGTAACTGAGAAATCCAACTGATTGTTGCACTACCAAGGGTAAACACATATCCAGTAGTGCTCCTTCTTCCATCAAAGTCACCATCCAAATCTGAATCAACATAGCCGCGCAGACAAACCTCTGGTCCTCCAAAACATAATGCCCAATCTGATGTAGCTTTCAAGGATCTGAATATCCACTTGATTGCTTGCCAATGAGCTTTCCCTGGATTACTCATAAATCTACTGACTACTCCCACTGCGTGTGCAATGTCTGGTCTTGTGCACACCATAACATACATCAAACTTCCTATGGCTGAAGAATAAGGGACTTTAGACATATACTCATTGTCTTCAACTGTAACATGACCTTCTTCCCTCAATAACTTGAAATAAGCTGCCAATGGAGTGCTAACAGGTTTGGAATTTTCCATATTGAATCTTTTCAAGATTTTGTCCACATAGTCAGCTTGAGATAACCGGATTTCTCTTTTATCTCTATTTATATATATATCTTCATCCCAATTATTTGTTTAGTTGACCCCAAATCTTTCATAAAAAATTATGTGGATAGATCCATCTTCAGTTTTTCAATTTCTTTCATATCTGATCCTGCAACAAGCATGTCATCTACATACAAGAGTAGTATAATAAATGAATTGTTAAACTCATTGTAAAAATAACAATGATACGAGTCACATTTCATGTAACCATTCCGAATCATGAAGTTTTCAAACTTCGAATACCACTACCTCGGAGCTTATTTTAGTCGATAGAAACTTTTTTTCAACTTACACACCAACTTCTCAGTGCCCACTTGTATATATCCTTCTGTTTGATGCATGTAAATATATTCGTCAAGATCTCCATGAAGAAAAGCGATTTTGACGTCTAGTTGTTCTAAACATATATCCTTAACAGCAACAATCTTTATAACAACTCTAATAGTAGTCATCTTCACAACCGGTGCAAATATTTCAGTATAGTTAATACCTTCTTTTTGCTCGAAACCTTTCACCACTAACCTGGCTTTATAACGTTGTGAACCACCATGTTCCTTTTTTAGCTTGTATGCCCATTTGTTGTGAAGTTCCTTCTTTTGCTTTGGCGGTTCCACTAGATCCCAAGTCTGATTAGATTGTAGAGATCGCATTTCCCCGTCCATTGTTTTATTCCACTTGATTTTGGCTTCAACCTGCAAAGATTCTTCAAAACATTCTGGTTCACAATCATCAGTAAACAATAAATAAGGAAGAGATGGGGAAAATGGTCTCGAGCTCTACGAACTCTAGTAGACCTCCAAACCTTGGTAGGAGGTGTAGTGGGTTCCGCACCAATGTTTGTATCTTGAGTTTTTAGAACATTCTTGTTTGGAATTTCATCCATCTCAATATACTATTTATCAGACTCTTGCACTAATTTACATGGGTTTATATCCTTGTATCGATTATTTTTATTAAAAAAAACATCCCTGCTTCTAATAATTTCTCGATTAACTTTATCCCAAAAGTGGTACCCAAACTCATCGATACCATAACCAATGAAAGTGCATTTTCTAGATTTAGAATCAAGTTTATTTCTATTTTCGGGAGCAATATGAACGTAAGAGGTACAACCAAAAACTTTTAAATGAGAAAAGTTTACCTCTTTTATGGTCCAAGCTTCCTCAGGAATTCCCCCATCCAAAGGTACTAAAGGCCCTCTGTTTATCAAATATGTCGCGGTACTAATTGCATCTGCCCAAAATTGTTTTGGCAATCCAGCATGGAGTCTCATACTTCTAGCTCTCTCCACAATGGTCAGGTTCATGCGTTCAGCTACGCCATTTTGTTGGAGAGTACGTGGAAAAGTTTTCTCCCTTCTAATTCCATTTTTTGAGAAGTAGTCTTCAAACTCCTTTCTGCAGTGTTCTACTCCATTATCTGACCTCAAACATTTTAATTCAACCATGTCTCATTCTCAACAAGAGCTCTCCACTTTTAAAATATTTCAAACACGTCAGATTTATTTTTCATGGAATAAACCTATAACTTTCTTGTACAGTCATCAATGGAGGTAAAAGAATAAACAGAGCCTCCAAGAGAAGGAACCTGAGTAGGACCGGACACATCAGTGTGCACCAATTCAAGTGTGTGAGACTTTGGCGTTCTTCCAACCTTTGTGAAGCTAACTCGTTTCTGCTTCCCAAAAATACAATCTTCACAAAGATCAAATTCAATTGATTTTAGACCGAGAAGCAGGTGGGTTCTTGTGTGTTATAAAATAAAGTGCTAAAGTTGAGGACTCACAAACCGCAAGTGTACGGTTGTCCAAGTAATAAACCGATAAATCGGATTCGTTAGACGGGACGAATTAGGTACAACTCAGGTGTGGATCAAATAGTTATATAATTGCACGTACAAAAAAGTAAATGATATAAAAGTTTGTTTGGGTTTTTGTTTTAAGAAATAAGATGAAAAATTAAAGACTAAATTAATTAAACTGAAATGAAAATAATGCAAGTAAAATAGTTGGACGCAAGGACAGAAGTAGTACTTGAGTCTCGCTAAGGCTTCACCTAAACCTTCTTAATTAATGTTTTCTGTTAATGGTTGATTCGTTATCATTATGCTAGTCGGGATTCTAAAGTTTCTTAGCCCCCGTCAGGGTGGACCTAAAAGCTCTCTTACGGTATTCTAAACTCCGTTAGGATGATTAAAACTACTTTAAGATGGTTCAATTACTTACCGCATTGGCTATTGGTTAGTCAAGCCTGTCAAGGTCATTGGCGAATACCAACGACAATTACCTAGTTATATATCTAAACGCCTGTCAAGGTGATCAATACGCCACTATATTGAATAGCCTAGATACTAAAATTACCCTTAGTTCATGACTCCAAAGATAATAATTCAAGCATAAAATAAAAACCAACATAAATAACGAATTCAATTTAAATTAAGAAATCCCAAATTAGGAAAACATAAATTAATTAAGTTAGGGTTCTGCCCAATTCGCGATTCTCAAGTACAATTAAATTTAGCTCATAAAATAAAATCTAAGGAAATAAAATTAAAGGAATTCATGTTTTACAGAAATAAAATAATAAAAGAACCTAATTAGGGAATTGGGTTTGGCTTGGATTTGGAGAAGATGACTTTCTCCAGCTCTTAGCTTTCTCCCTTTCCTTACTTCTGGCTTTCCCTCTGGCTCTTCTGACTTGTACGAATTAAGTTGTGTGTTAATAAAAGTCCAAAGGTCTATTTATATGGTGAAAATCGGATTTGGGCTCTTACTTAAGTGAATTAGTGAAATATTAAAAAGCTCAAGTCCAATCTTTAATTACAAATCCCTTAACAGGTGTACACCTTCACTAAAATGACTGTAACTTTCTCAAAAAACATCGAATTGACCCGTTCAACTTGTTAAATCTTTGTATCTCGATAAGGAACAAATATTCTTTACAACGAAGAGGCTGAATCCACGCCTAAGTAGCTCGAAATAAGCAATTAACATCAACCTTCCAGATTTGCAGCTTCGACTTGTCAACTCTTCGGGATATTTCTTCTCGCCTTTGACTTCCTTACACGATCTAAAACTTTAATTCTTGATTCCTCTCCTTGCTAGCATCATGGACCTACAAACTTTGCACTAAAACAACCCATTTAACATGCAAAAACTTAATAAATGAAAAATACTAAATTCTAAGGAGGAAAAATGAAATATAACGAATTAACACTAAAAGTCTATCAAATTAGTCAAATAATCACCCAAAATGATGTATCCTAAGGGCATATAATTAGAACAAAATAGGAGACATCAAGACCCTAAACTCAAACCTTTGTCGTCCTGACAAAGTAAAATTAAAAACAATGGTCCAAGGTGAATGTAGAAATGCAGAAACTAGTAAATACACCCAAAGCAACACTTAAAATAAATCTCATATAACAAACATTAGGAATTAATATACACATACACTTATCATGCCAAATAAAACACAAATAAAATCAATCTTAAAATTAACTTCACAATGCTAGAAGGTTACGCTTGTACTTATCTCAATATGATGGTTATAGGGTGTTCATTGATCCTCACTCGCTTTGAACGCTCCACTTAGTATATTCCCTATTAGCTGAATTATAAACTCACTATGCACCTAGTAATCACGAGGATTTTATGGTTTTAGGGACGGTGTCGTATGTATATTTGGTAAATATGATGCGAGCTTTTGGATCTCTCCTCACTTACCATCAAGAACTGTCCATGAGCTTGAGTTTACATTCGAATAATGTTCTCACTCAACCCATTTAACGCGCTAATTTAGCTTCCCCATGTTAACCCAATTGATACTGAGATGATTTCCAGAAACTTCCACTTTGCCGGATATTTTTTTCTTTCTTTATTTTCTTTTTTTCATTTCTTTTCTTTTTCTTCTTTTTTTTTGTACAGTGGACAACCGGGTTCCTGGTTAGTGATGGCTGGGTTCCGGTTTCTACTGTATAGAATTTTTTTGATTCAATTTTTTTTCAATCCCGGCAAAGGGCTACGATTAATAATATCATCTGAAATTGTGCCTCAATACAAACACATATAATTCCCTCCCAATGTGATTTCCCATAGATGGACCCACCACCCCAAACTCAAGCTCGAGACAGGTCTCAGGATAGTGATTCAAGTGAGGGTCATATGGAAATGCCTAATAAACTAAGGTGATATGAGCTTATATCGTGGCGACAAAAAAAAGGCTTCAAGGCTCAAAATTGTGCTAAGAAGGATAATACTAATACAAGGGACAGAAGGCTAAAAAGGTCTCAAATGGCTAACAAAGAACCGCCCCTATCATTTTCCTAGTTACATAGCTTGTCTCTAGTTCATACCTAAGTGGGTTCTCTACTAATTTGGATATCAGTTTTAATACTACTGGATCTCAGTTCTCTCAACTAGATTTCTTCTTTGTTTATTTGATCCCTAAGACTCTCTATTATTCTCTCCAGCTCCTCGCTCCTAGCCTAAAGTTTTTTGTCTGCTTTGTCTTGCTCCTGATATGTGGCAATTATGTTAATATAACCATTCCGCTCCTCAGTCAACTCTTGTACTTGCGCGACTAACATATTCAATTCATTTGTCAAGTCAACCAATTTTGCTCGCAGTTTTAATACTACTGGATCGGTGGAATCTTCTCCATTTTTTCCTAGACCGTCATATCTATACCTACTAGGCTGAGCATCATGTATCACAGGTCCTAGCTCCTTGTTGGGTAATTCTTTTTTTGCTGGTTATGATCTTACTTCAGGATTTTTTTCTGTTCTATCCTCCTCATCTGTGTCTAAACTTGTCTCTATTGGGATATCAATGTCGTTTTTCTCAGTATCTTCACCACCTCTTGGTGGTCCATCTTCGACTGAGTCGTCTATATCCATCTCCTCTCCCGAGCTCGTATTGGATTGTTCGTTATCTGCACTGTATCAAACTAAATCATCTATGTTCTGGACAGCTCTTGGTGTTACCTGTCTCATTTTAGATGTGCAACGATCATCAAATTGTTCCGCATGTTCTTCTTCCTCATTCACATTAGTTTTTGATGGATCCACCACCATACCAGATTCTTTCTCCTTATCATTATCTTGATCCTTTTTTGTAGATTCGTGGCGTATAAACCCGTCCACGTTATCATTTAACCATCCATCGATCATATCCGTGTCGTCCTCAACATCATCCTTTCCCCCTCCATTGTATCATCTTCGGCCGAGTTAACTACATCGTTGTCATTTAACCCTTCTTCTTCAACCACACCTATAACATTGTTTGCTTCTAACACCTCTCCCCATTCATTACTACATCATTATCTTCGTAATTATTTTCCTCCTCCTCGTTGTTTTCAATGTTGTTTTCATTTTTGTTTTCAATATTGTTTGCATTGTTGTTCTCAATGATGTTTTCAACGATGTTTTCTACATACGCAGCCATCCGACCCATCTCTCCCTCTGTAGGCACTAACTCCCTTTTCTTTATCTATTATAAGCATACAAACAAGATATTATTAGATAATTCCATCACATGATTTTTATGATATTCAGTTTATTAAGGTGTTAATAGATAGTTATTAACCTTCTTCTTTTTGAACGAATGTAAATCAGTTCACTTGGCACCTATCACGTATTACCACTTAAGGCACCTCAGAGGTGCCTCTGGATCCTTTATTGTTCCAACATTCACATGTTCAAAGAACCATGGTTACAAGATCAAACACATTAGTATACGATTATCATTTTGATATTTTCATTCAAAAAGACAACATCTTACCAGTATCACAAGTAAGCTTCCTTTAACTCGCATTGTATCTGAGCAATTTCTAATGGAGGTCAGGATGTACTGGAGCATCTCTGATGCCCAGTTATAATTCTTTAAGTTGTCGAAGTCCTGGCATATGGCTATATGTTGCTGAGTTGCTTGGTAGTTCCTTTCTGTCATGCATCGAGTGGTTAATGTGAGGATGGAGAGTAACTTTTCCATATCCTCATTTGCTTCCATTGTAAGCTCTATACTATCGTAGGTTCGGAATATGTCTTTTATCCTCCTTTTGATGTGTTTGGAGTTCATTACGTCTACATATCCGAATATCATCAGGTACCATGTCGTCCAGTTGTTTTCATTGTTATTAAACATGGTAGGTAAGTGATCAAATCCACATTCCATCCCTAATATTATCCTAACCTCTCACTCAGTTATCTTCAGCTTTCTTCCCCCAATCACGAAACAATGACTTTCGGTAGAGTAGCAGTCTATCACCTGTTTTATAACTAAGTCGAACTTCCTAAGGTGTTTAGTTCTTGCCCTAATGTCGGATAATCCTCTCCAAGGTAAAAACTTGTTTTAGGGTTGATTGTTATAGCATCTTCATCATTAGATTTGAGTATAAAATCTGTCCCTAATATGTAAAATATGCATAATATGTCCCTATACTAGTTTTTCTTAATTAATTATCGATACATTGTAATTGCACTATTGGTCACTATATAATGCAAAAACTGTACTACATGTCCCTATATTATGTAAAATATGCAATATATGTCCCTAAATGTAAATTTTGAGTTAAATGCTCTTCTGGTCCCTATATTATGCAAAACGTAATAGGTCCCTATATTATGTAAAAAGTGCACTATACTGATTCTTGATTGTGGTGAATTTTGTTGAGCAACTATCCAATGGCTAAAAAATGGATTTATTCATAAGTGAATTGCACTATAGGTCCCTATATTATGCAAAAAGTTTACTATAGGTCTCTATATTATGCAAAAAGTTCAGTATAGGTCCCAATGATCCTCTGAATTCTTAATATCATCATCCACTAAATCAAATCCAACTACCTGTAATTCAAGCATGTCAATAAGGTTAGAAATGTATTTCTTCAACATCCTTTTGTCCATGATATTACCTGGTTCAAGAAGAGATGCAAGTGAGGATTTTAATCTGGATCAATAGTAACTTCAGAGAGAGGAAGAAAAACATTGTCGAGAAGGTTCTGAAATGAAGTTACAATACCCGTACCCTTGTATACGTTGTACAGTCGAGGAAGCTGCAACGATACACTATTATATTATTATCTTCTGGATTTCTTCTAACTCTAAATGATAGGGCCTAGACATAAATGTTGTTGGGATGAAAAATAAAACGGAGATGAAAGAACGAGATAATATTTACGTGGTTTCATCAAATTGCCTACATCCACGGAGGTTCACACTGTTTCACTATAATATAGAAAACCTTGAACAAGAAGAACAACCCTCTTCTATGTTCTACAAGAATCACTCTTATGTTTTCTCACAACTGTATCACTCAGACTCACTTTGTTGGTCTCTCACAACTTTGTATAATTCCTATATAGACACTATATATATAGGAGAGAAAACTTGCAGCCAAAGTTAACTTGGTGTCCCAGACAACTTGGAGCCAAAAAATAACTTGGTATCCAAGACAACTTGAAGCATAAGAAAAACTAATTTAGGTAACAAAGTTTCTTGTAACGAAAGTTACTTGGTCCCCACCCAATAAGTGTCCATAAATATAACATTCTCCCACTTGGAGACCTGATGTCTCCCTTTTTTTCTAATTTTATGCCCTTAGGAGACATCTTTTTAGGTGAATAATTGACTAATATGATATACTTTTAGGATTAATTTGATTTATTCTATTTTCCCTCCTTGGAATTTATTATTTTTCAATTATAAAGCTTTTGCACGTTAAATGGGTTGTTTTTAGTGCAAAGTTTATAGGTCCACGGATTCTAGGGAGCACCAATACAATGCGAGGAATCGAGAAGTAAAGTCTTAGATCGAGTAGAGAAGTCAAAGGAGAGAAAAGATATCCAGAAGAGTTGATTAGGATAGCTGTAAATCTGGAAGGCTGATGTTAATTGCTGATTTTGATCTACTTAGACGTGGATTCAGCCTTTGAGCCGTGAAGAGGATCTATTCCTTATTGAGTTATAAAGATTTATCAACTTGAACGGGTCAATTTGGAGTTGATTTGACTATGTTACACAATTTTACCAGGGCCTGCACACCAGTTACGGAATTCTAATTAAAAGATTGGACTTGGGCTTTTTAATATTTCATTAATTCACTTAAGTAAAGCCCAATTCCGATTTTGAGCTTATAAATAGACATTTTGACTTTTATTTTACACACAACTCAATTTACACAAGTCAGAAAAGCCAGAGAGAAAATCAGAAGCAAGGAAAAGGAGAAAGCTAAGAGCTGGAGAAAGTCATCTTCTCCAAATCACAGCCAAAACCAATCTTTAATTAGGTTCTATATTTTATATGTGTAATCAAACATGAGTTCATTTAATTTTATTTCTTTAGTTTTTCTTTCCGTTATGAGTTAATTTCTCTTTGTACTTGAGAATCGCATATTGGGTTGAACCCAACTTGATTAATTTATGTTTTCCCGATTTGAGATTTAAGTATTTAAATTGTATTCGTTATTTTGTGTTGGCTTTTATTTCATTCTTGATTTATTATCTTTAGAGTCATGAACTAAGGGTAATTTTTAGTATCTAGGCTATTCACTATAATGGCGTAATGATCACCTTGACGGGGGGTTTAGATACAGACCTAGGTAACTGCCGTCGGTATTCGCCAATGACCTTGACAGGCTTGACTAACAAATGGCCAATGAGGTAAAGGACTTGAACCATCTGAAAGTAGTTGTAATCATCTTGACAGAGTTTATAATACCGTAGGAGAGCTCTTAAGTCCACCCTGACGGGGGTTAGGAGACTTTAGAATCCCGACTAGCACAAATATAACAGTTCATCTCTTAACATAAAGCATTAATTAAGAAGGTTTAGGTGAAACCCTTGTGAGACTCAAGTACCACTTCTCCTCTTGCGTCCAATTCCTTTATTTGCACTGTTTTCATTTCAGTTTAATTAATTTAGCATTTACTTTATTTTTGCATCTTAGTTATTATATAAAAACCCAAACAAACTTTATATCTTTTAAATTTCCGTACTTGCAATTAATCCACTATTTGATTCACACTAGAGTTGTACCTAATCCGTCCCTGAGAACGAATCTGATTTATCGGTTTATTACTTGGACAACCGTACACTTGCGGTTTGTGAGTCCTCAACTTTATTCGCATTATTTTATAACACACAAGGACCCACCAAGTTTTTGGTGCTGCTGCCGGGGAGGGTAGCGTGTGACCCCGGTGTTAATACTTTAGTATTTAATTGCATTTTTATTTTCAGTTTACGCTTTGTTTGTTCTTTATTTCTCATGTTTTACAGGTTTGGTATATGCTCTCGAACCCCGAGGTATTAGTCCAAATTGCAAACAAAAGAAAGAAGAGAGAAAAAGAAGAAAGGTAAAGAGCAATGGACGAGTTGAATATTCATTACATCGAAGATCCCAGAATAGAGTTGGATGCGCAAGGCAATCCGATAGCGCCACCAGTTATCAATAACCATCCAATTCTCAACAATCAGCAAAATCATCCACCTGTACAACGAGCGCAGCCTCCAGTTAATAATGATCCATGGTTCATATATGGTCCAGAACAAGCTCCTTATCGCGCTCCTACTCTTGTTATTGGTCCTGCAAATATTAATGTAGCACTTTATAGACTCGACCCTGGTATGTTATCTTAATTACAAGACATCGGAAACGTTCGTGGAGTACCTGGGGAAGATCATATACGTGCAGTACAAAATTTTATGCAAATATGTAATTCATATATAACGCAAGGAGAGACCAATTAGCAGATGTATTATGCAAATTTTATATTTTTTGTGATAGACGCAGCTAGTGAGTGACATAATTCACAAGAACCAATAGCAATATACAATTGGGATGAGATACAAACAGTATTTTTCGATTGTTACTATCCGAGTAACATGAGATTAAATGCACAGGTTGATTTGACATCATTCGTACAAGAACAGAAGAATCCTTAGGAAGATGTTGGACAAGATTTCAGTTGTGTTTGAGAAGAGTTCCTGATCATGGCCCTACAGAACCACAACAAATGAAGATATTTTATAAAGGCCTTGATGGAGCATCAAGAAAAAACCTCGAATTATTATGTGGTGGTGGATTCTTACAGGTAGCTCCAGCACATGCTAAGATTATTTTGAATCGAACTGTGAAGAATGAGCAGGGTTGGAATACAACGAGAACACCTATCCGAGGTGGAAAAGAAAGTAGTGCTGGAATTGATGAGAAATTCTCCTCGTTGGATAATAAATTGAAGAATACATTCGACCAACAATTGAAACAGCTTATATTAGCTGTTAAACAAGGATTTTCTAGTAGAATAGTAGATGTTAAGGTTTCTCAAGAGATATATGGGTGTTCGACTTGTGGTGTACAACATCATGACTGGGAGCATTGTTAAAGTAATCCAGACACCGTAATGTTTGTTTCCAACCGAGGGAACTACAATTTAGGTGGTCAAGGTTATTAACCAAACAGAAACCATCCAGGTTTCCAATATTCGAATCCAAGTGGGGCCGCGAATCTGATATACGCATATCAACCATGTCCCCAAGGTAACAACTATCAACCAAGACCACAGAATAACTACCAAGGGGGACAAGGTTACAGAAATCAAGCTCAGAGACAACATCCTGAAAACACCTATGATGACACCATAAATCAGAAAGCTCTACCTGCTCAACCTCAAGAAGGTGCATTAGATATTAAGCAGACTTTATAACAATTAATTTCCCTTCAAACAAAAGCTTGCCAAGATAAAAAATCTTCTGCTACAGCAATTAAGATGTTAGAAAATCAGATGGCTCACATGGCAAAGCAATTGAATCAGCGTCCACAAGGGCAACTCCCAAGTGACAATGAAAATCCAAAGCAGAAAGAAGATTGTAACGCTATAGCGCTTAGAAGTGGTAAGAAGCTTCCCCCACCTCCTTTTCCCGTTATGAAACAAAAATAAACAACTGTAAAAAGGAAACGGTAAAGGATGTGGAAGAAAAGTATGTTGAACCCGAAGTAATGGAAGTGTAGAAGATTACAGAAATTCCTAAGAAGAAAGATGTTGTAGAGACTCGCCCCCTTCTCCTTCTCCGTCAAGAGTTCAGAAGAAAGGAGATATGGCTGACTATCAAGGATTTTTAAATATAGTGAGAGGTCTTAGCGTTAACATACCGATTTTAGATGCTATAAAAGATGTACCGAAGTATGTGAAATTCTTGAAGAGATCCCTCACTAATAAAAGACCATATTGTGATAATGAGATGATAGGGTGGCCAGAAGAGTATAGTGTCATCTGCCAGAGTAAGTTGCCACCTAAGTTACTTGATCCTAGGAGTTTTACGATTTTGATTTCTATTGGTAATGAGTGGCAAGGAAAGGCTTTGTGCGATTTGGGTCTGAGTATTAATCTCATGCCCAAATTAGCTTTTGACAAGTTGAAGGTGGGTAACGCGAGACCTACCTATATGGTCTTACAAATGGATGACAGATCCCTCGTACATCCTGAGGGACGAATAGAAGATGTCCTCGTCAGGGCAGGTACTTTAGTTTTTCCCGTTGATTTTGTTATTCTTGAATAAACTGCGGATATGAATGTCCCCATCATTTTGGGACGACCATTCCTAGAAATGGGGCGTACTTTGATTGATGTAGAAAATGGGGAATTAACTATGCGAATCCCAAGACGAGAAGGTAAAGTTCAATGTGTTTAGGGCGATGAAGTTTCCAGATTTCCAAGAGGACTGTTTCAGAATGGATGCAGTAGAGCATGCCACGCAAGAGGTATATGATTGTTTTAATTAGGATGATGTCTTGCAGGCTGCCCTTACACTTGACTTACCTGAGATGATGGAAGAGCTTGCCGAGACAATAGCAGCTCTTAATTATGAGAATCCAAAGCATAGGCGTCCTGCCTATGAACCTGTAAGAGAACTGGGGTAGATCACAACTGAAAAGAAACCATCCATTGAATATCCTCAGCAGTTGGAAGAAAGGCCCTTACCAGCACACTTGAGGTATGCGAATTTAGGTACTAATGACACTCTACCTGTTATTTTTTCAGCTACTTTAACAGGTCCTCAAGAAGATAAACTGTTTCATGTACTAAGAGCTAATAAAGAGGCGATTGGTTGGACTATTGCTGACATCAAGGATATTAGTCCTTCCTACTGCCAACACAAAATTATTCTGGAAGATGAAGTGCACACTAAGTTGAAGGCCAAAGAAGATTGATGCCAGCTATGAAAGAAGTTATTAAGTTACTAGATGCGGGAATCAGTTATCCTATAGCTAGTAGCGAATGGGTGAGTCAAGTTCAATGCGTACCAAAGAAGGGTGGTATCACTACCATCCTAAATGCTCAGAATGAAGCCATTCCCTCAAGGACCGTAGTTGGTTGGCGAGTGTGTATGGATTATCGTAAGTTGAACAAGGCTACCAGAAAAGATCACTTCCCTCTTCCTTTCATAGATCAGAAGTTAGATAAATTGGCTGGTAGAGAGTATTATTGCTTTTTGGATGGGTATTTGATGTCTCCCTAAATGTTCTAATTTTATGCCCTTGGGAGACATCATTTTTGGTGTTTATTTGATTATTTAGATAGACTTTTGGTGCTAATATGCAATAATTCAATTTTCCTCTTTAGATTTTAGTATTTTTGATTTATTAAGCTTTTGCGCGTAATATGGGTTGTTTTTAGTGAAAATCTTGTAGGTTTTGAATACTAGCTAGAAGAGGAATCCAAGATTAAAGTCAAAGATCGTGTAATGAAGTCAAAGCAAGAAGAAATATCCCGAAAAGAATTATATTTTGAAGCTGCAATTCTGGAAACAGGCCAAAGATTGCTGATTTCGAGGCACTTACGAGTTGATTTAGCCGCTGACCTTTGAAGAGATTATGTTCCTTATCGAGTTACGGAAATTTAGCAAGTGATTTGAGGTCAATCGGAGTTATAACGAATCGGCTAGAGCTGTTTTAGTGGAGGTGGTGCAGCAGTTGCGGGATTTGGGCTTAATTAGTGGACTTGGGCTTTTCTAATTTTCACTTAATCCTTAAGTAAAAGCCCTAATCCGATTTTATCATTATAAATAGTCCTTTAGACCTTATTATTCAGTACCTCTCATATTTTCTTCAATTTACAAATCCTTAGAGAGAGAGAGAGTCAAAGACCTCTCATTATATTCTTCAAATTAAATCATCATTAGAAGAGAGCGTCAAGAAGAAAAGAAACTTGGAGCTAGAGACTGTCTATATCTCCACGTTCCAGCCAATTCATATTCCTAATTAGGTTTCTTATTTTCCTTCCTGTAAAACAATTATGAATTCTTTTTTATTTATTTTCTTAGTTTTTCCACTTATGAGCTAATTTTAATTAGTGCTTGAGATCTCATTATGGATTGATTTTGATTCTATTTTATTCTATGCTTTTGTATTTGGGATTTTAACAATTGAAATCAAATTGGGTATTAGGTATTTTTCATTAATTTGTTCTTAATAACTATAATTGAGGTAATTAACCAATCATAGGTCTTAGTATCTAGGCTATTCCAATTAGTGGCGATTGGATCACGTTGACGGGGGGTTTAGGTACAGAAATAATTAACGAGTGTAGGATAGAAATTATTTGACTCTGAAGAGCGTAATTAATCCTATGGCCAATTGGGTAAAATAAACTTAATCACTTAAGAATGGACTATAATCACCCTGACGGGGTTTGTAGCATTTAAGAGTAGCTCCTTAGTCCACCCTCACGGGGGTAAGGATGACCTTAGAATCCCGACCATTACTTTTTACCAATTTGTCCCTTAAACGAAACATGGAATAAATAAGAGTTAGATGAAATCCTTGTGTCTCTCAAGTACTGCCTTCTCATCTTGCGTAAACACTTTAGTTTCTTGCGTCTAGTTATTTACTTGCATTAATTTAGTAATTTACTTTACTGTCTTAGCATTTAGAAAACCAACCAAACAAATCTTAAAATCATTTACTTGTTTTTATGTGCAATTAACCACTATTTGATAAGCATTAGAGTCAACCATTCCGTCCCTGAGAACGAATCTGTTTTATCACTTATATTACTTGGGACAACCGTACATTTGCGGTTGTGGTTCTCTTTTCCTTATTGCATTTATTTTAGAACACACAAAGGACCACCAAGTTTTTGGCGCCGCTGCCGGGGACGGTAGCGTGTGACCACGGTGTTTATCCTTTAGTGTTTAATTGCATTTTTATTTTTTCAGTTTTACGTTGGTTTTTTTAGTCTCTTTTCAGGTATTTTTTAGGTATGGAGATTTCCCCCTATCAAGAGAAAAATCCAACACAGACTTGTTATATGCCCGTACAACAATTCATGAATCTAACACGAGGAAGCTTGACAGATCATTATAATAGGTTCAAAAAGTTGTTTCATGAAGGCCACAACGGATAATATAATAAAGAGTAATGCGAAAATCGATGCTATCATATCATTAGTGCAAGTCATGCAACAAAGCCATCAATTAATGGTGCAACGATTGACGCAACTCACAAAAACAATTGAGCAATTACAACAAGTACCATCTATGCAAACAGGCCAAAGTATAAATTATGATGATGATGCCATTCAAGATAGCGATGTTTGGTTCGATGTAGCTACAGAGTTTAGCCTTCAAGAAGAGAAGGAAGTGGAATCATCCCAAGTTACACCTAGTGAACTAGAGATTCCAACAATAGAAGAATCAACCACGCTAAGCATAGGTGAGTCAATTATTGAGAATCGAGTCGAAATTGAAAATAAATCTTGTGAAGGGAAGATGACATCCTTGGAAAACCCAGCCAAGCCGCGTTTAGAGGAATCAAACATTGAGATATTGGTTAGAAAAGAGATAGAAGAAGAAGATACTAGGATGGATTCGCCACCTAGTACTCCATTGATGTCACCAACAATTCCAATAAAGACGAATCATTCAAATGGTGACATAGATAAAGCATTTGTAGAGGCGTGCAAAGAAGACAAAACCAACACCCAAATGCTTGAAAGTGATACAAAAGAACTCACACCGCAACAAATATTCACAGAAGCTATTTCAGAATTAAATGAGAATGCGAGTGTAGAGATTGAGATTGAAGACGTGGCCCTCATAACAAAAGAAAGTTCTGAAACATCCATTGTTTTGGACAAAAAGCTAGAGGAGGTGCAACTTGAGTTACCCATTATTCTAGAAGTACCTAAAGAGGTTAAAGAGAAGAACCACCACCATGAACCCCTGAAAAAAAGAGCTAAAGATGAGTTTGGGGTTGGAACCAAGGTTGCTTGGAAGGCTTCTAAACAAGATAATAGGCCACGAGGTTTCAAAAATGCGTGGATGGGACCATTTGTTGTTACGCGATTGGTGACAGCAAAATTAATAGAGATACAACCTTTGAGAGGTCAAAGGCGGCGAATTGTAGACATGCATAACCTCACCCACTGCTGGGGAGGCTACATACTCAAGGGATAATGGAGGTAACCCGTCAAACTTTAAATGACGTTAAATAAAAGTGCTTCTTGGGAGACAACCCATGTTTTAAATTGCTTTCATGTCTTTAAATTCGTAGTATAAAATAGAGTAATGGTTATTGATTTAGTGTTTATTTGTAAGAAATGAGGAAGGTTGGTGTTTTTGATGATTACAGGAGTGAAGGTCACGAGTTTGGGGTAGTTAGAACGAAAAAGAATGAAAATTTTGGGTTCCAACACAGTAGAAACCGGGTACCCGGTTTGTAGAATGCGGGGACCCGTTTTTTGGTGTTGTACCCCAGGTATCAAAACTTCAGAAGATCATAACTTGACGCTCGGAGGTCGGAATTAACTTTTTCTTGAGCCTAAACCGCATAACTTTTCGAGCTCTATCCAATGGTGAAGTCAAAAATTTCGTATGAACAGCTAAAAGTTTCTGACCCAGCGTTTTGAGGCCCGCCACCATTAGTTGCGTCTCGTGGTTGCGTCTCCACTTAACACCATTGATGACGAACCAAAGCTCCAAAAACACTCGAATTTCATCATCAAAACACCAAAATATCATCAATCCATCGCTCTAAACATCATCCAAACACATAATCAATCACAAATCTTTCCAAAAACACCAAGAAATTCAAGTTTTAATCCAAAAATTTCTTCACCAAAGCTTAAATTATATCCTTGAAACCTTTCCAACACCAAAGATATTATCTCAAATAAATCACCAATTCCACTACTGTGCCACTTTCAACAATATCAAGCAACACAAATTACATCAATAGCTTTGGTACTTTGAAGGTTGGAGATTGCAAGTGCAAGGTATCAAGTCATCATAAATTCCATGGCCAATCCGGTAAAATAGCTAGAACTCTTCTTTTCTTTCTATTACCAGTTGGGAATTAAGATTTATTTTAGTTATTTAGCAGAGGAATTGTGAATTGTTTGAGCCTATTAATATTATATATTTTGCAAGTAATCTTTACGTAGGTGAAAAATTGAGTTTGGGGTCATCAAAGATGACCATGAATGTTGGAAAAGGTACGAAGAACATGATGAAGATAGAAAGTTGGGTGTTGAGGAAAGATTTTCGTAGAAGAGATGATGATTTAGAGAGATAGGAAATGATGAAGATTTGGGAAATAGGCAAAAGAGTTCGAGGTAATGAAGAACACTTTATTCAAGATGGATGCAACAATTAAATGATTTTTAAAGCTTGATGAAGTAGTATTCAAAACCTTAACATGAGACTACACGTAATCGGCCTAGTGTCGATCCAGATATGTTTTCCAATCCTTTTCTCATTTAGTGTATATTAGTTTAATTGCTTTATTGAGTCTTTTTGAGTCGTGGGGACACGACTCATTTTTGAGTTTGGGGTGGGGTTCGTTGCCTCATCCCAGTTTTTATGTGCTTTATTTGTTTTAATTGCTTTCAATAAATTAATTAGGAGTTGCGTTTGACTGTAGAAGATTTTAAATGTCCCTTTTAAGCATACTTTTGATGAATCTATGATAGTAGATAGTGGACTTTAGGGAATAACATAAAACGCGCTTTAATTGCATGCAAACATAGATTATGAATAGGAAAAATTAATGAACAATGCAAAAGAAGTAAACTTGTACTTAAGGAAAATGTTTGGTTTGTAGAACGTGAGATCTAAATTAGTAGAGAACCCACTTAGATATGAACTAGAGACAAACCATGTAACTAGGAAAATGATAGGGGCAGTTCTTTGTTAGCCATTTGAAACTTTTTAGCTTACTATCCCTTATATTAATTTTATCCGTCTTAGCCCAATTTTGAGCCTTAAGCCTTTCTTTTGTAGCCACGATATAAGCCCATTATCCTTTAGATTATTAGGCATGACCAAAGGGCCCGCACTTGAATCACGATCCTGAGACCTGTCTCGAGTTTGAGTTTGGGGTGGAGGGTCCACATTTGGGAAGATACATTGGGAAGGGATTATATGTGTTTGTATTGAGGCACAAAAATGTAGATGATATTATTATTTGTAACCCTTTGCCGGGATTTGAAAAGAAAATAGAGAAAAAGAAAAGAAAAAAAAAGAGAAAAGAAAAAAAATTATAAGAGACATGACCTTTCACATCAAAATGATGATCATGGGTATCTTGTACAAAAAAAAATGAAAAAAGAAAATAAAAAGAAAGAAAGAATAAAATAAACCGGCAAAGTGGAAATTTCTAAAATCATCTTAGTATAGATTGGGTTGACATGGGGACGCAACATTAGCGCGTCAAATGGATTGAGTGAGAACATTATATGAGTGTAAACTCAAGCTCGTGGAAAGTTGTTGATGGTAAGTGAGGAGAGAGCCAAAAGCTCACTTCAAATTTACCAAATATACATACCACACCGTCCCTAAGCCTACGCTAAAACCATAAAGTCCTCGTGATTCCTAGGTGCATGGTAAGTTAATAGGTTGTATACTAAGTGGAGCGTTCAAAGCGAGTAAGGATCGAGGAACAAACTATAGCCATCATAATGAGATAAGTACAAGTGTAACCTTCTAGCATTGCAAAGTTAATTTTATGATTGAAGTCATTTGTGTTTGATGTTGCATGATTAGTGTATGTGTATGTTAGTTCTTAATGTTTGCTGTATGAGATTTATCTTTAGTATTGCTTTAGGATGTATTTACTAGCTTCTATTTTCTCTTGCATCTACTTCATTCCCCTTGTTTTTAGTTTTGCTTTGTCGGGACGACAAAGGTTTGAGTTGGGGGTCTTGATGTCTCCCTAAATGTTCTAATTTTATGCCCTTGGGAGACATCATTTTTGGTGTTTATTTGATTATTTAGATAGACTTTTGGTGCTAATATGCAATAATTCAATTTTCCTCTTTAGATTTTAGTATTTTTGATTTATTAAGTTTTTGCGCGTAATATGGGTTGTTTTTAGTGAAAAGCTTGTAGGTTTTGAATACTAGCTAGAAGAGGAATCCAAGATTAAAGTCAAAGATCGTGTAATGAAGTCAAAGCAAGAAGAAATATCCCGAAAAGAATTATATTTTGAAGCTGCAATTCTGGAAACAGGCCAAAGATTGCTGATTTCGAGGCACTTACGAGTTGATTTAGCCGCTGACCTTTGAAGAGATTATGTTCCTTATCGAGTTACGGAAATTTAGCAAGTGATTTGAGGTCAATCGGAGTTATAACGAATCGGCTAGAGCTGTTTTAGTGGAGGTGGTGCAGCAGTTGCGGGATTTGGGCTTAATTAGTGGACTTGGGCTTTTCTAATTTTCACTTAATCCTTAAGTAAAAGCCCTAATCCGATTTTATCATTATAAATAGTCCTTTAGACCTCATTATTCAGTACCTCTCATATTTTCTTCAATTTACAAATCCTTAGAGAGAGAGAGAGAGTCAAAGACCTCTCATTATATTCTTCAAATTAAATCATCATTAGAAGAGAGCGTCAAGAAGAAAAGAAACTTGGAGCTGGTGACTGTCTATATCTCCACGTTGCAGCCAATTCATCTTTCTAATTAGGTTTCTTATTTTCCTTTCTGTAAAACAATTATGAATTCCTTTTTATTTATTTTCTTAGTTTTTCCACTTATGAGCTAATTTTAATTAGTGCTTGAGATCTCATTATGGATTGATTTTGATTCTATTTTATTCTATGCTTTTGTATTTGGGATTTTTACAATTGAAATCAAATTGGGTATTAGGTATTTTTCATTAATTTGTTCTTAATAACTATAATTGACGTAATTAACCAATCATAGGTCTTAGTATCTAGGCTATTCCAATTAGTGGCGATTGGATCACCTTGACGGGGGGTTTAGGTACAGAAATAATTAACGAATGTAGGATAGAAATTATTTAACTCTGACGAGCGTAATTAATCCTATGGCCAATTGGGTAAAATAAACTTAATCACTTAAGAATGGACTATAATCACCCTGACGGGGTTTGTAGCATTTAAGAGTAGCTCCTTAGTCCACCCTGACGGGGGTAAGGATGACCTTAGAATCCCGACCATTACTTTTTACCAATTTGTCCCTTAAACGAAACATGGAATAAATAAGAGTTAGATGAAATTCTTGCGTCTCTCAAGTACTGCCTTCTCATCTTGCGTAAACACTTTAGTTTCTTGCGTCTAGTTATTTACTTGCATTACTTTAGTAATTTACTTTATTGTCTTAGCATTTAGAAAACCAACCAAACAAATCTTAAAATCATTTACTTGTTTTTATGTGCAATTAACCACTATTTGATAAGCATTAGAGTCAACCATTCCGTCCCTGAGAACGAATCTGTTTTATCACTTATATTACTTGGGACAACCGTACACTTGCGGTTGTGGTTCTCTTTTCCTTATTGCATTTATTTTAGAACACACAAAGGACTACCAGTATTTAGGGTATAATCAAATTTATGTAGATCCAAAATACCAATCCAATACGACCTTCACTTGTCATTTTGGTACCTCTGCCTTCCGAAGGATGCCATTTGGGTTATGTAATGCACCTGCTACTTTTCACAGATGTATGATGGCGATTTTTTAGGACATGATCGATAATTTCCTTGAGGTATTTATGGACGAATTTTCTGTGTTTGGGGATAACTTTGATGAATGTTTACAGAATTTGGAGAAGGTATTGATTAGATGCAAGGAAACTGATTTGGTTTTGAACTGGGAAAAATGTCATTTTATGGTTCGTGAAGGGTATAGTGTTGGGACACAAGGTTTCGAGTGCAGGCTTAGAAGTTGATCATGCTAAGATTGAGGTAATTAGGACTCTTCCCCCTCCTATTTCTGTAAAAGTGGTGAGAAGCTTTTTGCGACATGCTGCTTTCTATCGCCGTTTCATTAAAGATTTTTCGAAGATGGCTAAGCCATTGTGTAATTTACTCGAAAAGGATGCAAAATTCCTTTTTGATGAAGCTTGTATGATGGCATTTCAAGAGATTAAAGAGAAGCTTATCACTGCACCTATTGTAGTACCTCCTGAATGGAAGATTCCATTTGAAGTTATGTGTGATTCTAGTGATTTAGCTATGCGTGCTGTGTTGGGTCACGCAAGTAAAACTTTCACTAGTGCTCAGATCAATTATACTATAACGGAGAAGGAACTATTAGCTATTGTGTACGCATTTGACAAGTTTTGTTTTTACCTTCTTGGGACAAAAATTTCATGTTTACTGATCATTCTGCGATTAAGTACCTTATGGAGAAGAAAGATGTAAGCCTCGTTTAATCAGATGGGTATTACTGTTACAAGAGTTTGATTTAGATATTCGAGATAGAAAGGGTGTGATAATCAGGTTGCAGATCATTTGTCTCATTTTGAAGGTTCTGAAGCTATTACAGTCCGGTTTTTATTGGCCTACTTTGCATAAGGACTGTCATGAGTATGTTAAGAATTGTCATAGATGCCAGTTTACCAGGAATATATCTAAGAGAGATGAGATTCCACGCAATAATGTTCTTGAAGTTTAGATTTTTTTTGTCTGGGGTATTGATTTCATGGGTCCATTTGTGCCATCCAATGGAAATCAATACATCATACTAGTTGTTGATTACGTGTCCAAATGGGTAGAGGTTGTATCTCTACCAACAAATGACTCGCGAGTGGTGTTTAAATTCTTAAAATCATATATTTTCACTAGACGTGGTATGCCTTGATTTGTTATCAGTGATGAAAGTTCTCATTTTGTGAACAAATACTTGAAGGAAGTTTTAGAGAAGAATGGGATAAGACATCGTGTATCTAGTGCTTATCATCCACAAGCCAATGGTCAAGCTAAGGTCTCTAATCGAGAGGTAAAATCTATTCTGGAGAAGACTGTTGGTCCCACACATAAGGACTGGTCAATGAAATTAGATGATGCGTTGCGGGCTTATCGTACTGCGTTTAAAACACCTGTTGGTGCATCTCCGTATCATATGGTTTATGGTAAGGCTTGTCACTTAACTCTTGAACTTTAACTAGGTGCATATTGGGCTATAACGCAGTTGAATCTAGATCTTACTTTAACCAGTGAAAATCGTATGATGAAGTTGAATGAACTTGATGAGTTTCGATTACATGCTTATGAGAATGCTAAACTCTACAAGGAGAATACAAAGAGATTGCATGATAATCGTATCTGTGAAAAGAGGTTTGAAGTTGGACAAAGGGTCCTTAAATACAACTCCAAGTTCAGTAATTATCCGGGTAAGTTGAGATCGAAATGGTATGGTCCATACACTATGACCAAAGTGACGCCTCATGGATCCATAGAGATTGAGCATCCAATCGAGCACCACACCTTTATGGTGTATGGTCATCGATTAAAAATCTATCATGGAGGCGAGGATATCAATTGCTTGGAGGATCCATATCCCGGAGAGGTCATGTACCTCCTCTAAGCTCCCTAAGAAGCGAGAGGTAACCCGTCGAGCTTAACGACGTTAAACAAAAGCCAATTTAAGCTATATATTAGTTTATTTGCTTTTATGTCTTTTAAAATCATAGTGTAGATTAGAGTAATTGTTGTTTATTAGTGTTTATTTTTCAGAAATGAGAAAGGTTTGGTATTTTAATGATTTCAGGAGTACAAAGGTCACGAGATTGGGGTTCAAAAGTTGAAAAACAAAGAAAAATGGGTTGCAAGACAGGAGCAAACTAGGAACCCGGTTTTCACTAACCAGGAACCCGGTGCGCAGCTGTTGACCAACTCATCACATGCACGAAGTTGCATTTGGAACCGCGCCTGTCGACAACAACCGGGAACCCGGTTGTCAGTTGACCTGGAACCCGTTTTCGAACACTGTGACTCCCCCAACTCTCTGACCTGTGCGGTGGAGACGCAACCCATTGCGTCTAAAGATTTGCGTCTGGGGTGCGTTTGGATTTGCGCTCGTCGACGACAACCGGGAACCCGGTTGCTAGCTTACCGGGATCCGGTTTCTGACGGAAATAGTTTCTGACCAGTGCGGTGGAGACGTGACCCATTGCGTCTGAAAAATTGTGTCGAGGTGAAAAAAAACATAAATTTGCGCAGACACAGTGACGCAAACCGGGACCCCGGTCATCACTAACCATGAACCCGGTTTCGTAACAGAGAGGCGGTTTTGGAAAGGTTTATCTTATATATTTGACTTCCTTCAAAAGTTAGCCTCTAAATCCGTTTCCTAGTTCCACACCAGTCCGAACATCATTAAAACACAATAAAATCATCAAATCCTACCCTCAAACACCACATTAACACACAATCAACTCTTAATCTTTCCAAAACACCATCAAATTTCAACTTTTCTTCAAGAATCTTTCTTCATCCTAACCATAAATTGAGCCATAAAACCTCTCCAAACACATCAATTAACCCTTACACATCTCCTCCCTTACCTTAATCTTCTTTATTCTATCCATAAAACATCAAATTTCAAAACTTTTCTCTAGTTTTTGAATTTTCGAAGTTTTGAGTTTGGGGTGAGTTGAGATGACAAATAGGACAGATTCATTCAGCTATAGTCGGAGGAACACTCCAAGAACAAGAAACAATCCTGGTTCTACACAAGAGAGAGCTATTGAGATTCCGGATTCGGGTTCCAAAAGCAAGGTTGGAGAAGTTAAGACTGCTATGAAGAGGAAAGAAAACCCAAGTGAGGCTAATCCTAAAAATCCTACCTTGGTAGATGAAGAAGAAGAAGAGATTGAAGAGGAAGCTCCTAGCGAACTGATTACTTAACAGAGATCTACGAAGAAAAATGATGGCGCACAAGCCTAAGAGAGTTGTGGTTAGCTGGACTGACCAAGTTCGTGAAAGAGTTGCTTATTTACAATTCGGTGTTGAGAAAGGATTTCCTCCAGGTATTATGAATAGTAAATTCAAAAGTTATGTTATTACTTGTGATACGTTTGGGTGGGAAGAATTGAGACATATGAACCTCACATATATCCCTGCTTTGGTACGTGAGTTTTATGAAGTACTATCTTTCGCAAATAAACAATAAATTATCATACGCAAAAAGGTAATACCTTTCTCAGTTGAACTTATTCGACAAAAAGGGATAAAGTCGTAATTCGTGGGACACACCCCATACCCGAAGGAGAAAGATATTCTAGAAAAGCATACTTTTGATAAATTTATGATAGTTAATAGTGGACTTTAGGGGTTAGTATATAACACATTTAGATTGCATGCAAACATAGGTAATTGATAGGAAGAATTCATTAACAATGCAAAAGAAGTAAACTTGTACTTAAGGAAAATGATTGGTTTGTAGAACGTGAGATCCGAATTGGTAGAGAACCCACTTAGGTATGAACTAAGGGCAATCTATGTAATCAGGAAAATGATAGGCGTAGTTCTTTGTGAGCCATTTGAGACCTGTTTAGCCTTCTATCCCTTGAATTAATTTTATCCATCTTATCCCAATTTTGAGCCTTAAAGCCTTTCTTTTGTCGCCACGATATAAGCCCATATCCCCTTAGTTTATTAGGCATTTCCATATGACCAGCACTCGAATCACAATCCTGAGACCTGTCTTGAGCTTGAGTTTGGGGTGGTGGGTCCATTACGGGAAATTAGATTGGGAGAGAACTTATGTGTTTGTATTGAGGCAAAAATTCTGATGATATAATTTGTAACCCTTTGCCGGGATTTGAAAAAAAGAAAAAAAAGTTGTCAATACAGTTGAGTGAGAACATTATTCGAGTGTAAACTCAAGCTCTTGGACAGTTGTTGATGGTAAGTGAGGAGAGAGCCAAAATCTCACTTCAAATTTACCAAATATACATACCATACCGTCCCTAAGTCTACGCTAAAACTGTAAAGTCCTCATGATTCCTAGGTGCATAGTGAGTTTATAATTCAGCTAATAGGGAGTATACTAAGTGGAGCGTTCAAAGCGAGTGAGGATCAATGAACACCCTATAGCCATCATACTGAGATAAGTACAACTGTAACCTTCTATCATTGTGAAGTTAATTTTAAGATTGATATTATTTGTGCTTGATTTTTGCATGATAAGTGTATGTGTATATTAATTCCTAACTTTTGCTATATGAGATTTGTTTTAGTTTTACTTTGTCGGGACGACAAAAGTTTGAGTTTGAGGTGTTGATGTCTTCCTTTTTGTTCTAATTTTATGCCTTTAGGAGACAACGTTTTAGATGAATAGTTGACTAATATGATAGACTTTTAGGATTAATTCGTTATATTCTATTTTCCCTTCTTGGAATTTATTATTTTTCATTTATAAATGGTGGTGCCTAGGGTGTGATAAAAATAAGATTAAAATAAGCCAAGAAACTACGCACTCTCACCCTAGACAGGCACAGTACTGCAAGTATTACAGGACGTATGAAAGTTTTAATGATAAGTAGAGTTCGTTCTCAGGGACTCAAGTGTGTTATACGCGTGAGTAGATATATCGAGTAAAAGTAAATAATTAGAAGACAGTAAATTAAAGGGAACAGATTTCGAAAATAGCAAATTAACTAAGAAAATAAAGACAGTAAAAATAAAAGATAAGAAATATGAGATGAGAAGTATAGCTCAGGTTTTGCTAGTATGCACTAATCCTTCTAATTCTATCTATAAATCTAGTTAATAAGGGAGAATATTAGCTCTTGGTATACTTAGTCAGGATTCTAAATTCCCATACCTTAGACCTTGAGAGCGACTAAGGGGACTACGGCACAACCAAGAAGTGATTTCAAATAGGGTTATCAAACGATACTAAGGCCCTAAGCAAATACTGCAATCATTGGTGATATGGTGATTAAAACAAACCTTAATGACTATCTAGTTAGAATCATGTTTTGTCAGAACTAATATCGACACTAGACATTATGTGGTGGTTCAATAGTTAAACACCCTGTCAAGGAGACCATCTAACTACTATTAAAACAATCCTAAAGTGATCAGTTCTAGGAAAGACATTAAATCAAAACACATAAAGATAACCACTGCTGGACCGTTTTGAGCATATCTTCTTCGTTATTGGTCGGTTTGAGCTCCATAAGATGCCAAAAGAATCGCAACAGAATTATCTCTGTCCCTATGAAAGGAAATTACCAAAATCGGCCTATTTCTTGGGTAGAATAGCACATCTTTAGGCGTGTACTGCAGAATCCTAGATTAGGCAGCTTTTCCTTTTCCATCTTTTTAGCTTTTGTTTCCTTATCTCCAATTACCATGTAAATCTCTTTCCATAAGTTGTAATCTTTGACTTGGACTCTAATTAAGCTCCATAATTATCTTTAAAGCTACACACTAAATAAACAATTAAACCCAATATGCTCTAAAAATATTATTTTACTAAATCAAGACTCAAAATAGGAAAGTGCACTATTTCTCAAGAAAATCGACATTTATGACTTCTAAATCACTAAAAATGATGTCTCATCCTAACATTAATCTATCACAAATGAGGAGACATCAATAAAGCTTTTGCACGTTAAATGGGTTGTTTTTAGTGCAAAGTTTGTAGGTCCACGGATGCTAGGGAGCACCAATACAAGGAGAGGAATCGAGAAGTAAAGTATTAGACCGAGTAGAGAAGTCAAAGGCAAGAAAAGATATCCCAAAGAGTTGATTATAAAAGCTACAAATCTGGAAGGCTGATGTTAATTGCTGATTTTGAGCTACTTAGGCGTGGATTCAGCCTTTGAGCCGTGAATAGGATCTATTCCTTATTGCGTTATGAAAATTTAGCAACTTGAACGGGTCAATTTGGAGTTGATTTGAGAAAGTTAAAGCCGTTTTACTAGGGGTTATACACCAATTACGGGATTTTGATTAAAAGATTGAACTTGGGCTTTTTAATATTTCACTAATTCACTTAAATAAAGCCCAAGTCCAATTTTGAGCTTATAAATAGATCTTTTGACTTTTATTTTACACACAACTCAATTTACACAAGTCAGAATTGCTAGAGAGAAAGTCAGAAGCAAGGAAAAGGAGGAAGCTAAGAGCTGGAGAAAGTCATTTTCTTCAAATCACAGCCAAATCCAATCTCTATCTTTTATTTCTGTAATCAAACATGATTTCATTTAATTTTATTTCTTTAATCAAACATGAGTTCATTTAATTTTATTTCTTTAGTTTTTTCTTTCCGTTATGAGCCTATTTCCCTTTGTACTTGAGAATCACATATTGGGTTGAACCCAACTTGATTAATTTATGTTTTTCAGATTTGGGATTTAAGTATTTAAATTGAATTCGTTATTTTGTGTTGGATTTTATTTCATTCTTGAATTATTATCTTTAGAGTCATGAACTAAGGGTAATTTTTAGTATCTAGGCTATTCACTATAGTGGCGTAAAGATCACCTTGACGCGGGGTTTAGATACAGACCTAGGTAACTATCGTTGGTATTCGCCAATGACCTTGACAGGCTTGACTAACTAATAGCCAATGAGGTAAATAAATTGAACTATCTAAAAGTAGTTGTAATCATCCTAACGGATTTTATAATACCGTAGGAGAGCTCCTAAGTCCACCCTGACAGGGGTTAGGATACTTTAGAATCCCGACTAGAACAAATATAACAGTTCATCCCTTAACAAAAAGAATTAATTAAGAAGGTTTAGGTGAAACCCTTGCGAGACTCAAGTACTACTTCTCCTCTTGCGTCCAATTCCTTTACTTGCATTGTTTTCATTTCAGGTTAGTTAATTTAGCATTTACTTCATTTTTGCATCTTAGTTATTAAACGAAAACCCAAACAAACTTTATATCTTTTAATTTTCCGTACTTGCAATTAATCCACTATTTGATTTACACTATAGTCGTACCTAATCCGTCCCTGAGAACGAATCTGATTTATCAGTTTATTACTTGGACAACCGTACACTTGCGGTTTGTGAGACCTCAAAGTTATTCGCATTATTTTATAACACAAAAGGACCCACCAAGACTTATACATTAACCAACTGCGCTTGACCATCATATGAACACGACATGAACCTCAAACCACCTTCTATCCTTGAAGGCCAATTAAAACAGAACAGTAGTTCAGCTTCTCATTTGTAACCACCTTAGTTAACATGTCTGCTGGATTTCACTTGTATGGATCTTCTCTAGCCTCAATATCCCATCCTCAAGAAGAGATCGAATGATATGATAATTCTTCCCAATATGCTTAGTCCTCTTGTGAAATGTAGAATTCTTAGCAAGTTGAATTGCACTTTTACTATCACTGTACAACTTGCTATTTCCTTGATGCATGTCTATTTCCTCCATTAAGCCTTTGAGCCAAATCATTTCCTTGCTAGATTTTGTAGCTGCAATATATTATGCCTCTGTGGTAGAAAGCGCAACTACCTTTTGTAACTGAGAAATCCATCTGATTGCTGCACCACCAAGGGTAAACACATATCCAGTAGTGCTCCTTCTTCCATCTAAGTCACCAGCCAAATCTGAATCAACATAACCACGCAAACAACCCTCTGGTCCTCCATAACATAATGCCAAATCTGATGTAGCTTTCATGTATTTGAATATCCACTTGATTGCTTTCGAATGAGCTTTCCCTAGATTACTCATAAATCTGCTGACTACTCCCACTGCGTGTGCAATGTCTGGTCTCGTGCAAACCATATCATACATCAAACTTCCTATGGCTGAAGAATAAGAGACTTTAGACACATACTCACTGTCTTCAACTGTAACATGACCTTCTTCCCTCGATAACTTGAAATAAGCTGCCAATAGAGTGCTAACAGGTTTGGAATCTTCCATACTGAATCTTTTCAAGATTTTGTCCACATAGTCAGCTTGAGAAAACCAAATTTCTCTTTTATATCTATTTGAATATATCTTCATCCCAAGTATTTGTTTAGATGAACTCAAATATTTCATTGAAAATTCTGTGGATAAGTCCATCTTCAGTTTTTCAATTTCATTCATATCTGATCCTACAACAAGCATGTCATCTACATACAAGAGTAGTATAATAAATGAATTGTTAAACTTATTGTAAAAGCAACAATGATACGAGTCACATTTCATGTAACCATTCCGACTCATGAAGTTTTCAAACTTCAAATACCACTGCCTCGGAGCTTGTTTTAGTCGATACAAGCTTTTCTCCAACTTACACACCAACTTCTCAGTGCCCACTAGTATATATCCTTCTGTTTGATGCATGTAAATATCTTCATCAAGATCTCCATGAAGAAAAGAGGTTTTGACGTCTAGTTGTTCTAAATGTATATCCTTAACAACAACAATATTTAAAACAACTCTAAAAGTAATCATCTTCACAACTGCTGCAAATATTTCAGTATAGTTAAAACATTCTTTTTGCTCAAAACCTTTCACCACTAACCTGGATTTATAACGTGGCGAACCATCATGTTCCTTTTTTAGCCTGTATACCCATTTGTTGTGAAGTGCCTTCTTTTGCTTTGGCAGTTCCACTAGATCCCAAGTCTGATTAGAGTGTAGAGATCGCATTTCCTCGTCCATTGCTTCATCCACTTGCTTTTGGCTTCAACCTGCAAAGATTCTTCAAAACATTCTGGTTCACCATAGTCAGTAAACAATAAATAATGAAGAGATTGGGAAAAATGGTCTGGAGCTCTATGAACTCTAGACCTCCAGACCTTGGTAGGAGGTGTAGTGGGTTCTGCACCAATGTTTGTATCTTGAGTTTATAGAACATTCTTGTTAGGAATTTCATCCATCTCAATATAATCTTTATCAGACTCTTGCACTAATTTACATTGGTCTATATCCTTGTATAGATTATTTTCATTAAAAACAACATCCTGCTTCTAATAATTTTTCGATTAACTTTATCCCAAAAGTGGTACCTAAACTCATCGATACCATAACCAATGAAAGTGCATTTTCTAGATTTAGAATCAAGTTTATTTCTTTTCTCGAGATCAATATGAACGTAAGGGGTACAATCAAAAACTTTTAAATGAGAAAAGTTTACCTCTTTTCTGGTCCAAGCTTCCTCAGGAATTCCCCCATCCAAAGGTATTGAAGGCCCTCTGTTTATCAAATATGCTGGTACTAACTGCATCTGACCAAAATTATTTTGGCAATCCAGCATGGAGGTCTCATACTTCTAGCTCTCTCCATAATGGTCATGTTCATGCGTTCAGCTACGCCATTTTGTTGGGGAGTATGTGGAACAGTTTCCTCCCTTCTAATTCCATAATTTGAGTAGTAGTCTTCAAACTCCTTGCTGTAGTGTTCTCCTCCATTATCTGACCTCAAAATTTTTAATTTCAACCCTGTCTCATTCTCAACAAGAGTTCTCCATTTTTTAAATATTTCAAACACGTCAAATTTATTTTTCATGAAATAAACCCATAACTTTCTTGTAAAGTCATTAATGAAGGTAAAAGAATAAACAGAGCCTCCAAGAGAAGGTACGTGAGTAGGACCGCAAACATCAGTGTGCACCAATTCAAGTCTGTGAGAATTTGGTGTTCTTTCAACCTTTGTGAAACTAACTCGTTTCTGTTCCCATAAATATAATCTTCACAAAGATCAAATTCAACTAATTTTAGACCGAGAAGCTGGTGGGTCCTTGTGTGTTAAAAAATATAATGCTAAAGTTGTGGACTCACAAACCGCAAGTGTACCGTTGTCCAAGTAATAAACCGATAAATCGGATTCGTTCGTTGGGACGGATTAGGTACAACTCAGGTGTGGATCAAGTAGTGATATAATTGCACGTACAGAAAAGTAAATGATATAGAAGTTTGTTTGGGTTTTTGTTTTAAGAACTAAGATGCAAAATTAAAGACTAAATTAATTGTACTGAAATGAAAATAATGCAAGTAAAATAGTTGGACACAAGTAGAGAAGTAGTACTCGAGTCTTGCTAGGGCTTCACCTAAACCTTCTTAACTATTGTTTTCTGTTAAGGGTTGATTCGTTATAATTATGCTAGTCCAGATTCTAAAGTCTCTTAGCCACCGTCAGGGTGGACCCAAAAGCTCTCTTACGGTATTCTAAATTTCTTCAGGATGATTAAAACTACTCTCAGATAGTTCAATTACTTACCGCATTGGCTATTGGTTAGTCAAGTCTGTCAAGTTCATTGGCGAATACCAACGACAATTACCTAGTTTTGTATCTAAACCCCCAGTCAAGGTGATCAGTACACCACTATATTGAATAGCCTAGATACTAAAATTATTCTTAGTTCATGACTCCAAAGATAATAATTCAAGCATAAAATCAAAGCCAACATAAATAATGAATTCAATTTAAATTAAGAAATCCCAAATTAGGAAAACATAAATTAATTAAGTTAGGGTTCTGCCCAATTCGCGATTCTCAAGTACAATTAAATTTATCTCATAACTGAAACAAAAACTAAGCAAAAAAAATTAAAGGAATTTATGTTCTACAGAAAGAAAATAATAAAAGAACCTAATTAGGGAATTGGGTTTGATTGCGATTTGGAGAAGATGACTTTCTCCAACTCTTAGCTTTCTCCTTTTCCTTACTTCTGACTTTCTCTATGGCGCTTCTGACGTGTATGAATTAAGTTATGTGTAAAATAAAAGTCCAAAGTTCTATTTATAAGGTGAAAATCGGACTTGGGCTCTTACTTAAGTGAATTAGTGAAATATTAAAAAGCCCAAGTCCAATCATTAATTACAAATCCTGTAACTGGTGTACACCCTTCACTAAAACAGCTGTAACTTTCTCAAATCAACTTCGAATTGACCCGTTCAACTTGCTGAATTTTTGTAACTCGATAAGTAACAAATCTTCTTTACAACTCAGAGGCTGAATCCACGCCTAAGTAGCTCGAAATCAGAAATTAACATCATCCTTCCAGATTTGTAGCTTCAACTTGTCAACTCTTCGGGATATTTCTTCTCGCCTTTGACTTCTTTACATGATCTAAGACTTTAATTCTTGATTCCTCTCCTTGCTAGCATCATGGACCTGCAAATTTTGCACTAAAACAACCCATTTATTGTGCTAAAGTTTAATAAATGAAAAATACTAAATTCTAAGGAGGGAAAATGAAATATAACTAATTAACACTAAAAGTCTATCAAATTAGTCAAATAATCACCCAAAATGATGTCTCCTAAGGGAATATAATTAGAACAAAAGAGGAGTCATCAAGACCCCAAACTTAAACCTTTATCGTCCCGACAAAGTAAAATTAAATACAATGGTCCAGGGTGAATGCAGAAATGCAAAAGGTAGTAAATACACCCAAAGCAACACTTAAAATAAATCTCATATAGCAAACATTAAGAATTAATATACACATACACTTACCATGCAAAATCAAACACAAATAATATCAATCTTAAAATTAACTTCACAATACTTAAAGGTTACGCTTGTACTTATCTCAATATGATGGCTATAGGGCGTTTATTGATCCTCACTTGCTTTGGACACTCCACTTAGTATAGTCCCTATTAGCTGAATTATAAACTCACTATGCACCTAGGAATCACGAGGACTTTATGGTTTTAGCATAGGCTTAGGGACGGTGTCGTATGTAAATTTGGTAAATTTGAAGTGAGCTTTTGGTTCTCTCCTCACTTACCATCAACAACTGTCCACGAGCTTTAGTTTACACTCGAATAATGTTCTCATTTCTTTGTCGGATATTTTATTCTTTCTTTATTTTTTTTTCATTTCTTTTTTTCTTCTTCTTCTTTTTGTACAGTGGACAACTGGGTTCCCGGTTTCTACTGTATAGAATTTTTTCGATTCACTTTTTTTTTTCAATCCTGACAAAGGGTTACAATTAATAATATCATCTGAAATTATGCCTAAATACAAACACATATAATTCCCTCCCAATGCGATTTCCCGTAGATGGACCCACCACCCCAAACTCAAGCTCGAGACAGGTCTCAGGATCGTGATTCAAGTGCGGGTCATATGGAAATGCCTAATAAACTAAGGAAATATGGGCGTATAAAAAAAATGCTTTAAGGCTCAAAATTGGGCTAATTAAGATAATATTAATACAAGGGATAAAAGGCTAAAAAGGTCTCAAATGGCTAACAAAGAACTGCCCCTATCATTTTCCTAGTTACATGGCTTGCCTATAGTTCATACCTAAGTGGGTTCTCTACTAATTTGGATCTTATGTTTTACAAACCAAACATTTTCATTAAGTACAAATTTACTTCTTTTGCATTGTTCATTAATTATTTCTATCAATTACCTATGTTTGCATGCAATTAACATGCATTTTATACTAACCCCTAAAGTTAACTATTTACTATCATAAATTTATCAAAAATATGCTTAATGGGGACATTTAAAATATTCTATAGTCAAACGCAATCTTTAATTTGATTTATTGAAAGTGAATTAAACAAATAGCACATAAAATTGGGATGAGGCAGGCAACAAACCCCACCCCAAACTCAAAAATGAGTAGTGTCCCCACGACTCGAAAAGACTCAAAGCAAATAAACTAATATACATAAAATGAGAAATGGTTAGGAAAACGTATCTGGATTGGCACTAGGCCGATTACGTGTAGTCTCAGGTTACCGTTCCGATTACTTCTTTATCAAGTTTTATAGATCATTAATTGTTGCGTTCATCTTGAATAAAGTGTTATTCATTACCTCGAACTCTTTTGTCAAATTTCCCAAGTTTTCATCTTTTCCTAACTCTCTAGCTAAATCATCATATTTTCTACGAAAATCTTCCCTCAATACCCAAATTTCTTTCTTCATTATGTTCCTCTTACCTTTTCCAACCTTCATGGTCATCTCTGATGACCTCAAACTCAAAGCTTCAAGAAGTCTCAAAAGTTTTGGATGAAATTGTGATTTTAGTATTCTTGAAGGTCGATGAGTATGAATTATGGTGTGTATAGAGTTGGGTCATAAATATTTCAAGGTTTGGAAAATGTGTAATGGATAAACTTTAGCTTTGGTGAAGAAAAAGATTTGCATAAAAATGTGAATTCTTTGGTGTTTTGGGAAGATTTATGATATGATTGTGTGTTTGAATGATGTTTAGAGAGATGGATTGATATTTTGGTGTTTTGATGATGAAATTTTTATATGTTTGGAGTTTTGGTTCGTCATCAATGGTGTTTCATGTGTTGGAGGCCAAAGGAAAGGGAAAAATAAGGTTTCCTCAAGGTTTAGGTCAATTTTCGCCGACAGAAACCGGGTACCCGGTTTTGATTTTTTTTTCAGACGCAAAAATGACCTCGCGTTTTCATCACGGAGGTCAAAACTTTTCTTCTGTCAACCGGGTTTCCGTTTGTGCTGACCGGGTACCTGCTCGCCGTCTAACCATTCTGACTTCACTACTGGAAAACTCTCGAAAAGTTATGCGTTTAGGCGCAAACAAAGGTACTTATAAGCATGATATTAATGACTTACTTGCTTTAAGATCTGAAAATACTTGCTTTGTCAACTCAGCAAGGAACCGACCTGTTGAAGGACATGTAATTATATTATCCAAAGGAAAAAATGATTGATATAAAGTGAACGAAAAAATAAACAATCATTGCGACAAATCCAACATGAAGCATTTTAACTATTAATTATTCAACAAGTATAAAATGCATGCATTGACAAGTAAATTGTGTAAGATGAAAACATAGCTTGGATTCAAGAAAATCTCCCTAAGTCTACCTTGATAACATGGATTATACTTCAAGTTAAATTTGTCAAAACGATGAAATGAACATTCATTAGGTCAACATTTAGGTCATACCTATTTAAATAAGAACAACAACACTTCAAAATCATGTTGTTACCTCTAGAATAACTTATTGCTAGCAAATCTTATTTTAGTTTCATCCCATAATTGTTGATACTAAAAAACAACAAGTAACCTTTTTCCATGTAGAGTTCCTTGAAGTTTTCACTTAAAACAATATAGCAATATATAGATACGATAGCAACACCATCCCACAATTATTATCGCCTGGTGAGACCCTGGTATTTAAGCAAAATTCTTGAGATTGCTTGAGGTTGATGATGATTTCGATTTTTTTCGTAAGCTTGATATTCTCAACAGGCTTATGAACATGTGACACAAACAATGCAAAGCCAAAATTAGTCATTTATTACAATGAGATTCTTAACAAATTGATATGTATTATAAAGTCAAATATGATGTAATAAATGCACATGCGAATTATGAATTATGATTGATGATGATTCGATAATATTCAAGTATATGTAAAATCAATACAAAACCCATACCTTATTAATCATTTTTTTTTGGAGTTAAAAATCCAAATCGTACAAGTCCTATTTATATTATCTAGTATTGAAGATTCTCCTAAGCAAAGGAAGTTGACAATTTAAGATAATATCATCTCTTTTTACTTTTATAAAGCTTCATTAGTACAATATCATCTCTTTCTCTCACATCTTGATTAAACTTTTGAAAAAAAGCACATTCGATATCTGAATGCCATGGAACATTGCATTGCACACAAAATAGCCTATAACAATACAAACACTCACATTCCTTGATCGAAATCTCACCGTTCTTTCGATCATTGATGAGAAGCTGTTAGTGTTTGTGAATACAAACATTAATTGATTGAAAGCAAAGATTTATTTCTGAGAAAGAGAAGAATTCCAACCAGATAATAAGAGATTGAAATGAAACTTTTATTTTTTTATTTTTTTACACTGATAGAACACATACATATATAGGGTTTCTATTCCACAACTGCTAACAACTGCTAATAACGGCTAGTTTGGTCTTATCCACAACCTAATAAATGTATTATATATATTTGCACTACTAATACAAACATTTAACACTCCTCCTTGGATTAGGAGCTGCAAAATCCTAAGTTTTTGTCGTAAGAACTCAAATTTGCTAGTTGGTAAGGGCTTGGTGAAGATATCAGCAACTTGATCTTCTGTTTTGACGTAGAGAAGATTGACAGCTCCGCTCTTTTGAACTTCTCTCAGAAAAAACAACTTGATATTGAAATGTTTCGTTTTTCCATGGAACACTTGATTATGAGAGATGGAAATTGCTACTTGATTATCAACAAAGATATTTGTACTTTCTTCTTGTTCAAGATGTAGGTCACTCAGAATTTTTCTAAGCCATATTGCTTGATTCACTGCTGCAGTTGCTGCCACAAATTCTGCTTCCGCAGAGGATTGTGCAACTGTATCTTGTTTCTTTGAACTCCAAGAGAAAACATTTGAACCAAATGCAAAACAATGACCAGATGTACTTTTCATATCATCTACTGAACCAGCCCAATCACTATCTGAAAACCCCAACAAATTGAACTTTGAACATCTCTTGAATTTTACACCATAGTTTATTGTCCCCTTGATATATCTTACAACCCTTTTCGCACATTGTAGATGAGTTTCACTTGCACAATTCATGAACCGAGATAAAATACTCACAGTATTTAGAATATCCGGTCTAGTTGTTGTCAAGTACATTAAACATCCAACAAGACTTCTGAAATGTGCTTCATCTACCTTTGTTGTTCCATCTTTCTTTGACAATTTTTCTTTTTGATTCATTGGAGTATTCATACTTTTACAATCCTCCATTTTAAACTTCTTCAAGATCTCTCTTGCATATTTATTTTGACAAATGAAAACTTCATCTTTGCCTTGTTAGACCTCCATGCCAAGAAAGTACGTCATTAAACCAAGATCAGTCATCTCAAATGTTTTATTCATCTCTAACTTGAATTGATCAATCTGAGTTCCATTGCTCCCTGTCACTAGAAGATCATCAACATATAGAGATAAGATGAAAAAATCAACACCATCATGTTTAACATAGAGAGTAAACTCAGATACACTTTTCTTGAAACCCAAACTGAGTAAATGATTATCTATTCTGCTGTACCAAGCCCGTGGTGCTTGTTTTAGGCCATAAAGTGCCTTTTTTAGCAAATAGACTTTTTCTTCTTGACCCTCTTCCACAAAACCTTTAGGTTGCTAAACATATATTTCGTCATTCAAAAATCCATTGAGGAAGGCTGACTTGATATCAAGTTGAAAAACTTTCCAATTCTTCTGGGCTGCAAGGGCTAAAAGCAATTTGATTATGTCAAGTCTGGCCACAGGTGCAAATGTCCCAAAATAATCTACTCCAAAAATTTGAGCATATCCCTTGACCACCAATCGTGCTTTATGCTTGGTGATAGAACCATCATCATTTAACTTTGTTCTGAAAACCCACTTAACTCCAATAATTTTTCTGTCATGTGGTCTATCTACAAGCTTCCACGTATTGTTTTTTCTTATCATGTGTAATTCTTCTTGCATTGCATTCATCCACTTTTCATCCTTTTTAGCATCCTCATACCCTGCAGGCTCATAAACAGCAACATTACACCTTTGGTAGATATCAGATAATAGTCTTGTGCCTCTAATTGGAACATCATCTTCATTCTCATTTTGCAATGTGTCATGAGATTGTTCTTTAAGAATTTCTTAAGGCAATATAAGATTGGTGTCACTTTTATTAACTCTATTTGGACTCCATTTGAAGCGCTGAACAATTCTTGAACGGACAGTAAAATTTCACCTAAATAGTACTTGAACGCTTCCCGTCGATAAAAACTTGTTTTAGGGTTGATTGTTATAGCATCTTCATCATCATATTCGAGTATGTAAAATATGCATTCTATCTCCTTATATTAGTTTTTCTTAATTAATTATCGATATAGTGTAATTGCACTATTGGTCACTATATAATGCAAAAACTGTACTACATGTCCCTATATTATGTAAAATATGCATTATATGTCCCTATATGTAAATTTTGAGTTAAATGTTCAACTGGTCCCTATATTATGCAAAACGTTTACTATAGGTCCCTATATTATGTAAAAAGTGCACTATAACCGATTCTTGATTCTGGTGACTTTCGTTGAGCAACTATCCAACGACTAGAAAATAGATTCATTCATAAGTTAATTGCACTATAGATCCCTATATTATGCAAAAAGTTTAATATAGGTCCCTATATTATGAAAAAAGTTCTGTATAGGTCCCAATGATCCTCTGAATTCTTAAACTCATCATCCGCTAAATCAAATACAACTACCTGTAATTCAAGCATGTCAATAAGGTTAGAAATATAATTCTCCAACATCCTTTTGTCCATGATATTACCTGGTTCAAGAAGAGATGCAAGTGAGGATGTGAATCTGGATAAACAGTAACTGTTGGAAAAATTGAAATCACTGGTTTTAAGACAAATAGAAATGGAAAACCAAAAACAATATTTTAATGTAAAGTAAGTCTAGTCTATTACAATAATGAAATAATCAATACGAAACACTACTCTATTACGATAACGAAATATTCAATACGAAACACTTACACGGAAATCAGAAAGAACATCACATGAAAATAAAAGTTGTTGAAAAGATATTCCGGCGTACCGGTTATCTCTAACGAGAGAGAGTTTACTCTTTACTACATAATAGTTTTGAGAGAAGTATTTCTTTGTTCTTTTTTTCTGATTATTTTTCGTAGTCTTTGGAAAATGGAGAAGGACCTATTTTTATAGGTGAGTAGGGGCTCTTCAGACTCGTCACAATAAATGGTCTTTATTTGCTCATTATTGCTGACGTTTTGGAGTTACATATTTTACAATTCCAGCCATGAACCTGGACACTTTGATGACCCTCGATTAATTTCCGTTTTGACCAAGGTCTGTAACAGCTGAGTCTTGATTGAGGAATATTCTGGTTTAATGTATCTTCAATTGCTGAACGTTATGTCTCTTGGCTGGAAGGTTTAAATTGCAAACGACTCCTATAAGTACTAGCCATTTTCCACCAGAATCATTTTACAAAACTTGTTTCATTTTTCATTTTTTGACTCCCCAACTCCCCAACGAGCCGACGGACAGGCCAACGCCCACACCGTCGCCGTCCCAATCACAAATTCTTTGTTTAGCCACCGCTTCACTATACTTGCATGGTCCAACCAATTTCTTAAACTGGAAGTGGTTTCTAATCTTTTTAACTGTGAAAGGAACTAACATTCCGCTAATCGGAACACAACCTTCACTATCTTGGCTATAGAGGCCTAAATAGAAATCTAAAACTAACTCATGACATAAATCAGAACGTCTTACCATGAATGTTGACCAACCCAATCTTTCACCAAGCTCCAAGAATCTCTTATATTCTCCTGTACCAACTTCTTCATCGAATATTTTCTCATAAGCAAAAGGTAGTTCCTTTAATTGTTTTTCTGCAGAAGCTATCAAGGCCTTTGATACTTTCTCTTTATCTTCGGGTGTAGGACCTTTGAATGGAAGAGGTTGTGTTTTCTTCTTGGAATAAAGTTGAACCCTTTTTCCCATTGAATTAAACATAGCCGGCTTACCTCCTCTAAAAAAAATTCTTGTGCCCAGATAGGAGAGTGATTCATGATCATTTTATTTAAAATGATATAAAGAGCCTTACCGTTAACAATGCTTCAGAATTAGGATATAATGCATAGGCAGCCCAAAGTGCCTCTTTTTTTTATCTACAAGAAAAATCAATAACAATTTATATCAAAATAATCTCAGTTAATTAATTATCCCAGTTTCTTGATAATTAACCTTCCACAGTTCCTTTTTGGAGTCTGCATCTTCTGCAAATACAAAACCCGAGCCATTGTGCTCAGAAGATATCTTCTCTACTATTTCCATTTGCTCTCTTCAATAAGCATCTGTTACACAGATCAATTAACACCATTGATGAATGTTGTGTTGGATTAAATTCAGACAACATGGATTCAAGCCAAGAAGAAAGATCAGAGGGATTATAATGAGCAGTATCAGAAGCTAAGTGAGAAATCCCATCTTGCTCAACACTACCCATAGCTTTTTCAAGTTGTTCAAGCTTTTGAGCAACCTCAGTCATGTCAGATGATTTCACTTGGTATCCTAATACAGCCATTAACTCATCAATACCCATTTAACAAGATTTTTTTTTAGAAGAACCAGGTAGGGAAGAGAA
Source organism: Nemophila menziesii (assembly GCA_029959085.1). Classification (NCBI taxonomy): domain Eukaryota; kingdom Viridiplantae; phylum Streptophyta; class Magnoliopsida; order Boraginales; family Hydrophyllaceae; genus Nemophila; species Nemophila menziesii. The sequence continues at coordinate 13,257,957 of JARWIR010000011.1, read as the reverse complement.
GATGAACGGGGAAGAAGAAGAAAGGGGGAGGGAGTAGGGGGTCTCGGTGGGGGGTGGGGGGGGGTGGGGGGGGGGTAGGGGTTTTTATTTTTATTTTTATTTAATAATATTAAAAGTATTGTTAAATTTCTACTTTACCCTTATTTTAAGTTAATTAAACATATAATTAGTATCTGGATTAAAAAAAATATATATGACATGGAATTGCCACGTCATATTTAACGGAGAAAATGGACGGAAAACGCACTTAGGGGGTAACCGGTCACAAAAGTAAATCTTAGGGGGCAACGAGGCGCATTTTAAAACTTAGGGGGCAACCTGTCAATCGCGTATAAACCTAGGGGGCAAAAGTGTTATTTACTCATAATAATTTACCAAATCAAGACTCAAAATAGGAAAGTGTAACATTTGTCAAGAAAATCGACTAGAAAGACTTCTAAATCACTAAAAATGATGTCCAATCGTAATATTAATTCATGACAAATGAGGAGACATCAAGACCCCCAACTCAAAGTTGTATCGTCCCGATACAATAAAGATAAAAACAAAGGGAAGTCTCTAAATACACACCTAGGAAATTTTAACACAATGGGAAGAACATAGCAGAATATATAGAATAGACATAAAGATATTACTCAAAAAGTTTCATGCAATACTATTTACAAACTACATACCTGCACACTTCTCATATTCATATTTAATACAGTTTGAATTCAAGATCAGATTAGTTTCGCAATGGATGAAGGATTGGGACTTTACTCAGTTCACCAAGGAAGCTATAGATTGTTCATCGAACTTCACTAGTATTCAAAGATCCATTTAACTACTCTTTATTGGCTCAATCACTTCTCGATTACATAGCAAAGAATCAAAAGGTCTTTAAGGTTGTAATTTAGGCTTAGGGACGGTATGATAGTATATTTGGATAATTTAGAGTGAGCTTTTGGCTCTCTCCTCACTAGCCATCAACGAATCGCCCTAGAGCTTGAGTTACTCTCATAAAACGTTTCTCACTCAACCCAATGAATTCTTTGATGCACAAAGTAGCATCCCCAATAACCCAATTAAAGCATAAAGTGTTCACATAAAAATTCCTCTTTGCCGGCCGGAATATATATTCTTTTCAAATCATTTTTTTCTTTTGTATAGCTGTGACTCTCTTTTTAATGTTGAGATATCACGCTATTTTTTCTCAATGTTATGCCTTTTCATAACTTTAGCTCGTAGCTTCTTTTTCATTCACTATTACCCCGGCAAAGGGTTACAATATAAGCCTGTGAATCATCATCAATATATAGAACGAGCACAATTAACAAGCTCAAAAATCTCATCCTAATAACAATTCCCATAATGGTGGACCCACCACCCCAAACTCAAGCTCTAAAACAACTGTCTATGCATCGAGATTCGAGTGCGGGTCATATGGAAATATCCAATAATCTAAAGGGATATGGCTTATAATGTGTTTAAATAAAAAGCTTTAGAAAGGCTAGAAGGGGCTGAGAAGGATATAACATATAAAATCAAATAACAAGGTGAGAAAGTATAAAAAGGCTTCAAGTGGCTTCAATATGAAAGAACTGCCTTAATCATTTTCTACACCATGCAATTTTGTTATTTTCTTACCTTTAGCACTTTCATCAAATGGGTTTGTCAACTAGCTTGGATCTTACGGCCTACACACTACTCAAGGTTCCCTAAGATCGAACATACTTTCTATCGCATTGCTTACTAATATTTTCTTTACTATCATCAATGTTTTCCTGCAAATACTCAAAGCATACAAAATAAAATAGCTCATAAACATACTACTTACTATCATCAACTCACTGAGCTTATGCTTTCAAGCTATTAAACACACTCTACATCTAATTCCCATGTATCAAAAATTTTAATTCTACCTAAAAACAGAAAAATGGAGATGAGAGACAACGAATCCCCACACACCCAACTCAAAAATGAGCCGTGTCCCCACGACTCGAAAAATACTCGAAAAAGAAATTAAATTTAGCAGATAAAGGGCAAAAGTGTCATTTACTCAATTATTATTTTTAGAGCATATTGAGTTTAATTATTTATTTAGTGTGAAGCTTTAAAGATAATTATGGAGATAAATTAGAGTCCAAGTCAAAAACTAAGAGATATGGAAAGAGATAAGCATGGCAATTGGAGATAAGGAAAGAAAAGCTAAAAATATGGAAAAGGAAAAGCTGCCTTAAATCTGAATTTCACCAACCACGACCACATTTCAGCTTATATCTCAACATCGGTGGGGAATTTGGAGAAACGGTCAAGATCAAAGTTGAAGATCTTTCCGAGACGATGAATTTCGACTACTCATATGCGTCAAACAGATAAGAATTGAAGTTGTTAGGACCAAAACAAAAACGGACCTAATTTCATATTTTAGAGTTACGAATTTGAGTTGGGCTTGGAGTCCACTACTTACCTTCTCCTTCAAGAAAACGAATTAGGTCTTCTAAACACCTATAAATACACCCTTATATCACTTGTAAATTATCCTTGCCTCATAGTAATTAGTCTTTAGGGTTTTTTATCATTAGAATTATTATAGAGAACAAGATAAAGTCTTTTATTATTTCCTTCAGGTATGAACTAATTTTCCCATAGCTTGGGTTTTGCATTCTGTATAATCTATGAATTCTAATTTCTTTCTATCTAAGTTTCTTTGGGAATTATAAGTTTTAATTTGATATTAGCTTCTTACATATATATATATTTGTTTATGTGTTTTGAATTATTGCCTGTCCTAGAACTGATCACTTTAGGCTTTCTTAGTAGTAGTTAAATGTTCACCTTAACTGGGTGTCTAGTTATTTAAACACCACGTAACGTCTATTGTCGATATTGGTCTTGACAACACTAATTCTAGCTAGATAGTCATTAGGGTATAATTAAACCACTATCATGATGTTTGGAATTGAATTGCTTAGGGCCTTGGTAGCGCTTGATAACTCTAGGTTTAGGCTGCCTCATGATGTGTCTGTAGCCCCCTTAGTCGCTCTCCAGGTTTAAAGGATGGGAATTTAGAGTCCTGACTAAGTATCTAAGAGCTAATTATCTCCCTTATTAACTAGATTTGATAGAAAGAATTAAAAGGATTAGTGCATACTAGCAAAACCTAAGCTACACTTCTCATCTCATATTTCTTATCTTTTAACTATTGTCTTTTATTTTTCCTAAGTTTAATCATTAGATAGTCATTAGGGTATGAATTAATCACTATCACCATGTATGGAAATTGATTGCTTAGGGCCTTAGTAGCGTTTGATAACCCTATTTGAACTAGCCTCGTGGTGTGTCCGTAGCGCCCATAGTCGCTCTCAAGGTCTAAAGTATGGGAATTTAGCATCCTGACTAAGTATACAAGAGCTAATATTCTCCCTTATTAACTAGATCTAATAGGAAAAATTAGAAGGATTAGTGCATACTAGCAAAACCTACGCTATACTTCTCATCTCATATTCTTCGTATTTATTTACTGTCTTTTATTTTCTTAGTTTAATTAATTAATCTCGAAATTAATTCCTTTTATTTTCTGTTTTTAATTTATTATTGCTTACTCGTTATTGCTACCCATTCGACTAGCACACTAAGTCCCTGAGAACGAACTCAACTTATCAACTAAAACTTGCATACGTCCTATAATACTTGCAGTACTGTGCCTGTCTAGGGTGAGAGTGCGTAGTTTTCTTGACTTATATTTATCTTATTTTTATCACACCCTAGGCGACACCAAGTTTTTGGCGCTGCTGCCGGGGACTTTTGTCTCGTTAGCGTATGGGATATCTATTTCGAGTAGTAGTTTTTAATTAATTTTTATTTTTCAGTATTTAGTTTTTATTTTTCCGGATTTACGCTTGTGGTTTGCTTTAGTCTTTTTCAGGTTTCACAGTGTTTAATTCTTGGCCTCCGTTACTGGAGACTGAGAGGAGCTTCATATCTTATAACAAACGTGTTCGTGAGGAAAGAGCCTTGAGAAGAGCTATGGCAGGAGCACAAGAGCAGTTAGATCCACTTGGAATCCCACCTGAGGGATTACAATACTATGCACCAGGAGGACCACCACCATTCATTTCACCTGGAGTACAACAGCAAGGACGAGGTAACTGGCAAAATCGAGTTGAGCAAGACCTTCCTGGTCTACATGTGCCGTTTCATGTTCAACCAATAGGTTACCGTCCTCCAGAGATCCAGAATATCAAATTTAGACCCGATCCGGGTATGCTCAGTCAATTTCAAAGTTATGGACTCTACAGTGGTACAACAATTCAAGATCCGGTTAGAGCGATTCAGAAGTTTATGCAGATTTGTGATGCTTATGTTACTCCAAGCATCACACGCGAGCAGCTGTATTGTCATATGTTTTTGTTCTTCTTGACCGGTAGAGCTAGTGAGTGGCTAGATAGGCAGCCACCAGGGACAATTAATTCATGGACAGAACTTTAAGCCGCTTTCTTTAACCGTTTTTATCCGAAGAGTATGAGACTCAAAGATCAAAGCGAGCTTGCAAGGTTTTGTCAAGAAGATGGAGAAACAGTAGGAGAATCATGGACAAGGTTTCAACATAAGTTAGCAAGATGTCTGCTCCATGGTTATACCCCCTCTTTACAATTAGCTATATTCTATAAAGGTCTCAATGATAGAGGTAGAGAGAAGGTGGATAACATAGGAAAGGGAAATTTCGTGTCCATGAATCATAATGAAGCATCCGAGGTTTTAGAGAATATTATTGAACAAGAAAGGAGTTGGCCTTCTACGCGAGCTCCAGTAGCAAAGACCCGAGGAACACTTCGTTTAGATGCGGAAACTGCAAACTCAGCTCAAATATCCGCATTAGAAAATCAAATCAAAGAATTTAAGCTAGAGATGCAAAAAAATTTAGCCGCAGCAAACGTAGTACAAGAAGCACAAGGTTGTCAACAATGTGGGGTTAATAATCATACATGGGAAGAGTGCGAAGGAAATCCACAATCTGTTTACTTCATATCCAACCGAGGAGGCTATCAATTTGGTAACCGAAACCATCCGGGTATGCAATATTCAAATCCTCAGGGGGCCGCTAATCCTGGTCATTATCAACCGCGCCCCCTGAACAACTTTTTCCAACCAAGAGGTTAGTATCAAAATCAACATCAAAATAGACCTGTTCCCCCTCAATAACCTGTTCAAGATGCCTATACCGATTCATTAGATCAGAAAGCTTTACCACATTATCCTCAAGAAGGATCTATGGATAACCAACAATTAGTAAAGTTTTGGACCTTTTGACCACGAATATGAACGCTCAGGATGAAAAGTTACGAGGACAAGATGCCGCAATTCATATTTTAGGTACTCAAGTAGAACAGTTGAACAAAGTTCTAACAAATTTAATGGAACAAAAAGAATTGAAGGCTATCGAAGGAGGTGATGACAATGTTGGGTTCGAAGCTTGTAAGGCTATTTTCCTTGAAATTGAAGAAGAAAATAAGGAAGTACCACATGCTTCCGTTAGTGCCGTGGAGGTTCCGAGTACCGAAGAAGAACCACCCAAGTCTAGCCCTATGGAATTTGACTGTTCTGAGGTTGATGTGGAGGACGATTCAGAAAAAGCCGAATTTATACAGCTTCTGAAAGATATGCAAGAAGAGATTCGATCGGTTATGGATTATCAAGCTGAGCTGGCTAAAGAGAAAGAGAAAGAAGCCTCAAAGGAGGAATCAAGAGTTGAAGTTGAAGTTGCACCTGCTGTGCAAGAAGAGATAGAAGAAGAGAAGGTGGAACCGCCACCTGTAGTTCAAACAATGTCGCCAACTATTCCTAATACAAATCCAAAGGATGACACTGAACTCAAGACATTTGTAGAGGCGTATACACCTGAAAATATCAACGCCCAAATGCTTGAGATCGCGAAGAAAGGACTTACACCGCAACAAGTTTTTACGCAAGTTATTCCTGAGAAAGAGGCGAGTGTAGAGATCCCATGAGGGAACCTTAGAGTCTCAAGAAGAAGTGAAAGAGAGTTATCAACAAAGCTTAAAGATCCGGGAAGTTTTAACCTTCCTATTCAAATAAATGGTATGCTCAAGGTGAAGGCTATGTACGATGTGGGTTCTGGTGTGAATCTTATGCCTAAGTCCGTGTTCGAGAGACTTGGACTTCAGAAATCAGAGAAAACTCCAGTGAAGTTGCAGTTCGCTGACAACTCAGTTACCAGGACATGGGGAATAGTGGAGGACGTCTTAGTCCGTGCAGGTAGTATCGCCATCCCTACTGACTTTGTTATACTTGAGTTTGATGCAGATAAGCAGGTTCCAATCATACTTGTACGACCTTTCATGGTCACAAGTTAAAGTGTCATCAACTTCCGAGAAGGGACCATTACCCTTCATGCAAAAAATGTATCCGAGACCTTCTATGTCTTGGGAAAGAAACCAAGGAAGTTAGATCCCACCGTTCCTGTCATCCACAGCCTTTCACATCACAAAGTCCCTTCTGAGAAGGTCCACTTAAAGCATGTGGATACTGAGCCAAACATTGAGTTTGGGGTTGGCCATGAAGTACTATGGAAAGCTCACAAACGCGAAAATAGGCCACGTAGTTTCAAAGACTCGTGGATGGGACCATTCATTATCACTAAGGTTGTTTCAGCTAAGGTGATAGAAATCCGACCCAAGAAGGGGATCAAGCGTAGATTAGTTGACGTTCATAGCCTAACCCGTTGTTGGGGAGGCTATATTCGCAAATCTTGATATAGGTAACGCGTCTAACTATAAAAGACGTTAAATAAAAGTGTTGTACGGGAGACAACCCACAGTTTTTTTTAGTTTTTATGCTTTTTACGTTTTTAGTTTATGTTTAGTTTAGTTGTTTTTTAGTTGATATTGCATATTTGAGAAAGGTATTAGTGTTTTTGATGTTTATGTGTTAGAAAAATCGAGTTCGAGAGGAAAAACGCGAGTTGTTGATATATTCAGACTGCCTCACCGGCAACCGGCGGATTCTTCCGGTATACCGGCGAGCAGAAAACTCGAGCCCACGGGATGCGCCACGGGTTCTTTGCCGAGAGGTCCATTTCGAGAAAATTTACCACCGGTATACCGGCGAGACAAAACCCGTGGCCACGGGTATCGCCACGCGTTCATTGCCGAGAGGTCCCAAGTCGAAGAGTTCCAACACCAGTATGCCGGGCCCTAGCGTCGGTATACCGGTCAAAAGAAAACCCGTGCCCACGTGTAGAGGACTCGGGTATTTTGACATAACTTGGGAAAAAGAAAGCTCCAACACCGACATACCGGGCCCTACGGCCGGCATACCGCTCGAAGCCGCTGGAGAGAGAAAAAAAGCTGCGTTTTTGTTTATAAGAAGCAAGAGGTGGGTTTTTATTCCGAATTTATTAATCCTTAAGCCTCTCTTTCTTCTCCAAACCTCTCCCAACTCCATTAAAGCTCATATAAACCTTCCCCAAACATCAAAACACTACCCAATCATCATAAAAACACATCAAATCTTCTCTCCACTCCATTACAAAGAAGATTCAAGCACCCAATTCTCACCAAACATATTCAAATTGAAGAATCAAAAGCTTAAATTTTCAAAATCCATCCTACAATTACTTAAACCCATATCAATTCATCAAAAATTCACCTTACCCACATAGAGATTCATTATCGATTCACCTATCCTAAGCCAAATCAAGCTTGTTCAACCAAAAATTCAAAAGATCAAATTTCAAGAGTTGTTAAAGCTTTGAGTTGGGGGTCAATTGAAGATGACTAAAAGAGAAGAAACATTATCTAACAAGAGTGAGGTGAAGAAAAGCAAGGTATTGGGTTTGATTGAGAAGAAATCAAATAACAAAGGTTCTAGTTCAAATTCAAAGGGTAAAATCGATGTTGAAGAAGGAGGTAAGCCGGCTATGTTCGATTTAACGGGTAAAAAGTTTTATTTTATTCCAAAAAGAGGACACAACCTCTTTTGTTCAAAGGTCCTACACCCATGAATAAATAAGAAGCTTCAAAGGCCTTGATAGCTTCTGTAGAGAAACAATTAAAAGAGCTACCTTTTGCTTATGAGAAAGTATTCAATGAAGAAGTTGGTACAGGAGAGTATAAGAGATTCTTAGAGCTTGGTGAAAAATTGGGTTGGTCTACTTTCATGGTAAGACGTTCTGAATTATGTCATGAGTTAGTTTTGGAATTCTATTTAGGCCTCTTTAGCCGAGATGGTGAAGGTTGTGTTCCGATTAGAGGAAAGTTAGTTCCTTTCACAGTTGATGAGATTAGAAACCACTTCCAGATTAAGAAATTAATTGGACCTTGCAAGTTTAGTGAAGCGGTTGCTAAACAGCAAATCTTTGATGAGGAATTACTTTTTGAGCATGTTTTAGACAAGGAGAAAGTGCAATCACATAAGGGAGGATTGAAGGCACCTTGGCCTTACATATATATCTTCAACCGGATGCGAGAGTTTGGCACAATTTCCTCATTCCTAATGTGTTTGGGAACACACGAACTTTGGATGTGACTAAGAAGAACGCTCTACTTTTGAATTGTATTTTGCAAGGAGAAGAAGTGGATGTGGCGCAGTTGATCTATGAGGAGGTGATGCGATTTTCGGTCTCTCCTAACTCAGTTTATAATGTTGAATTTCCTACTATGATCACGTGTCTTGTGCAAAAAGAGGAGGTAGTATTCGGTGAAGAAGAGAAACTAGAGTTGAAGACGAGTTATATTGACAATGCTTGGATCATGAAAGTCTTGAGAGGAGCGATTTTTACGCAAATCTCGAAAGAAGAAAAGGAGCAAAGTTGGCAAGAGAAGATGGAGGAGCGTTTAAACAAATTCGAAGCAGCTCAAACTTCCTTAGCCAATGATGTGGCACAAATCAACGCTAATCAAGTGCACATCATGAAACTCCTTGAGCAATTAACGAAAGATCGAGCAAATCCTACCTTGGATGTGAATAATGCGAGGCAATAAGCCCCGAGAGTATGTTCTCTTTCTTCCTTACCATTTCTGTAAATGCTTTTATCTGCTAATTTTAATTTCTGTTTCGAGTCGTGGGGACACGGCTCATTTTTGAGTTGGGGGTGTGGGGATTCGTTGTCTCTCATCTCCATTTTTCTGTTTTTAGGTAGAAATTAAAATTTTTGATACATGGGAATTAGATGTAGAGTGTGTTTAATAGCTTGAGAGCATAAGCTCAGTGAATTAATGGTAGTAAGTAGTATGTTTGTGAGCTATGTTATTTGTATGCTTTGAGTATTTACAGGTTAACACACATTGATAGTAAAGAAAAGATTAGTGAGCAATGCGATAGAAAGTATGTTCGATCTCAGGGAACCTTGAGAAGTGTGTAGGCCCTGAGATCCAAGCTAGTTGACATAACCATTTGATGAAAGTGCTGAAGGTAAGAAAATAACGACAGTACATAGTGTAGAAAGTGATTAAGGCGGTTCTTTAATATTTGAAGCCACTTGAAGCCTTTTAATACCTTCTCACCTTGTTATTTTGATTTTATATGTTATATCCTTCTCAGCCCCCTCTAGCCTTTCTAAAGCTTTTTATTGAAACACATTATAAGCCATATCCCTTTAGATTATAGGACTTTTCCATATGACCCGCACTCGAATCACGATGCATAGACAGTTGTTTTAGAGCTTGAGTTTGGGGTGGTGGGTCCATCATTATGGGAATTGTTATTGGGATGGGATTTTTGAGCTTATTAATTGTGCTATGTTCTTTATATTGATGATGATTCACAGATTTTTATTATAACCCTTTGCCGGGGTAATAGTGAATGAAAAAGAAGCTACGAGCTAAAATTTACCAACAAGGGCATAAAAAGAAATATATATATATATATATATATATATATATATATATATATATATATATATATGAGAAAAATAGCGTGATATCTCAACATTAAAAAGAGAGTCATAGCTGAAAATTGATTTGAAAAGAAAAGAAAATATATATATTCGGACCGGCAAAGTGGAATTTTTATGAACATCTTATGCTTTAATTGGGTTATTGGGGATGCTAAAATATGCATCAAGGAATTCATTGGGTTGAGTGAGAACGTTTTATGAGAGTAACTCAAGCTCTAGGGAGATTCGTTGATGGCTAGTGAGGAGAAAGCCAAAAGCTTACTCTAAATTATCCAAATATACTACCATACCGTCCCTAAAGACCTTTTGATTCTTTGCTATGTAATTGAGAAGTGATTGAGCCATTGGAGAGTAGTTAAGTGGATCTTTGAATACTAGTGAAGTTCGATGAACAATCTATAGTGTTCTTGGAGAACTGAGTAAAGTCCCAATCCTTCTTACATTGTAAAACTAATCTGATCTTGAATTCAAGACGTGTTGACTATGGATATGAGAAGTGTAAAGGTATGTAGTTTATAAATATTATTGCATGAAATTTTCTGAGTTGCTGCTTTAGGATTATTCTATATATTTTGCTATGTTCTTCCCATTGTGTTGAAAATTCCATATGTGTGTTTATAGAATTCCCTTTGTTTTTATCTTTATTGTATCGGGACGATACAACTTTGAGTTGGGGGTCTTGATGTCTCCTCATTTGTGATAGATTTATATTAGGATGAGACATCATTTTTAGTGATTTAGAAGTCATAATAGTCGTTTTCTTGAGAAATAGTGCACTTTCCTATTTTGAGTCTTGATTTAGTAAAATAATATTTTTAGAGCATATTGGGTTTAATTATTTATTTAGTGTGAAGCTTTAAAGATAATTATGGAGATTAATTAGAGTCCAATTCAAAGACTACAAGATATGGAAAGAGATAAGCATGTAAATTGGAGATAAGGAAACAAAAGCTAAAAACATGGAAAAGGAAAACTGCCTTATTCCTGAAGTTCTGCACCTACGACCACATATCAGCTTATATCTCAAAAACGGTGTGGAATTTGGAGAAACGGTCAAGAGAAAAGTTGAAGATCTTTCCGAGACGATGAATTTGGTGTACTGATACGCGTCAAACGGATGAAAATTAAAGCTGCTAGGACCTAAAGAAACACGGGCCTGATTTCATGTTTTTAGGGTTACGAATTTGAGTTCGGCTTGGAGTCCATTACTTACCTTTTCCTTCAAGAAAACGAATTAGGTCTTCTAAACACCTATAAATACACCCTTATATCACTTGTAAATCATCCTTGCTTCATAATAATTAGTTCTTAAGGTTTTATTCTTCCAAGTTATTGTGGAGAGCAAGATGATGTCTTTAGTTATTTCTTTTAGTTTATTTCCTTCAGGTATGAACTAAACCTCCCATAGCTTGGGTTTTGCATCATGTATAATCTATGAATTCTAATTTCTTTCTATCTAAGTTTCTTTGGGAATTACATGTTTTAATCTGATATTAGCTGCTTACCTTTATATTTGTTTATGTGTTTTGATTTAATGACTGTTTTCCTTGCTAGTGCACGAGTATAGGATTACCTTAATAGTAGTTAGATGATCACCTTAGCTGGGTGTCTAATTATTGAAACACCACATAACGTCTAGTGTCGATATTAGTCCTGACAGCACTGATTCTAACTAGATAGTCATTAGGGTATGAATAATCACTATCAGCATGTATGGAATTGATGGCTTAGGGCCTTAGTAGCATTTGATAACCCTATTTGAACCAGCCTCGTGGTGTGTCCGTAGCCCCCTTAGTCTCTCTCAAGGTCTAAGGTATGGGAATTTAGAATCCTGACTAAGTATACAAGAGCTAATATTCTCCCTTATTAACTAGATCTAATAGAAAAAATTAGAAGGATTAGTGCATACTAGCAAAACCTAAGCTATACTTCTCATCTCATATTCTTCATATTTAATTTACAGTCTTTCATTTTCTTAGTTTAATTAATTAATCTCGAAATTTATTCCTTTTATTTTCTGTCTTTTAATTAATTATTGCTTACTCGTTATTGCTACACATTCGACTAGCACACTAAGTCCCTAAAAACGAACTCAACTTATCAACTAAAACTTGCATATGTCATGTAATACTTGCAGTACTGTGCCTGTCTAGGGTGAGAGTGCGTAGTTTTCTTGACTTATATTTATCTTATTTTTATCACACCCTAGGTGACACCAGGTATCAACAGAGAGAGTAGATTGAAGGTGGATAATCTCGGGAAAGGGAATTTCCTGTCCGTGGAACCTACTTAGCAGGCCCGGCCCAGGGTATGGGCGGTCAGGGCGACCGCCCAGGGCCCCGAGCTAATAGGGGGCCCCTAATTTTCTAGATATATGTATCTATATATGTGTATGCATGTTGTAGATGCGGGTTCAAACCCCCCAAGTCACATTAATTTTTATAGATTTCAAAATTCACATTACTTTATGCTTTATGCTTTATTTAGTTTAAAAACCTAATATTGCTATTACTTTTACTTTGCAATTAAACTTTTTTGTTTACAATTAAAAAATAAAATTTTAATCTAACATTTTTCTTAACTTTATATTAAAAGTATATTTTAAAAAATAAAATATTTTAATCTAATGTATTTATTTATGATTTTATAAGAGTTAACATAATTTTTAATCATTTTTTTATATGTTTTAATCCTAATATATATAAAATTATTTCACTCAAAATTTAAGTTTTTATATATAAACTAAAATAATAAATACTTTTTATATGAATCAAAAAGATATCAATATATTAGAATTTATTATTTTAAAAATATTAAATTTGTTCATTGGTTATAAAAAATTTATTTTGATATTAGTTAAAATATTTTATATCATAATATATATATATATATATATATAATTTTAGGTTTATATTTGAATAAATTAAAATTAAATTTATATTTACATTGTTTACTGGTATAAGATTGTCATATTGTGATTTATTGTCAGTTTTAGTTTAATTTTTATTTCACTATAATAAAAGTCGAATCTTGATTGAGCAAAGAGTAAAAGAAGATCTAATGTGGGATGGGATGTCCGCCACCCTGTCTTGGGACGCATATACAATTTTACCAGAATTTTGTTTAGAAAAAAAGAATGTACAAAAACTAAAAGTTTGTTTCCTCAAATTCCTCACGATCTAGATTTTAGCCTAATTATTTTTCGGAGAATGCCCCGAGTGCTATTGGTTTTCTAACTTTTCATCCCATAATTGAAATCATAGATCCGCCCTTTGTAAAGAGAGAGGAAATGAGAGTTACGATCAACATTGCCCCAGAGATGTTCTATGAATTTATCATATATTAAGTTTTTTTTATTTGAATGTTCGCATTATAAATGAAAAAATAATAATTTATATTTAGCTATTTTGTTCAAATTAAATAAATTAGAAATGTCGATTTCTTTGAAAATTTTGCATCTTAAAACTTTTTCTCGACTAGTCGTTCTAGGGCCCAATTAATAGTTTCGCCTAGGGCCTCTAAATTACCCGGACCGGCCCTGCTGCTAAGGCTACCGAGGTTTTAGAAAACTGCATTGAACAAGAAAGGAGTTGGCCATCTTCGCGAGCTCCAGTTACAAAAACCCGGGGTACGCTTCGATTAGAGGCAGAAACTGCAAACTCAGCTCAATTGTCCGCATTAGAGAATCATATCAAAGAACTTAAGCTTGAGAAGCAGAGAAATTTAGCCACAACAAATGTAGTGCAAGAAGCACAAGGTTTTCCACATTGTGGAGCAATGAATCATACATGGGAAGAGTGCGAAGGAAATCCACAATCTGTTTATTTCATATCCAACCAAGGAGGTTATCAATTTGGTAATAGGAATCATCCGGGTATGTAGTATTTAAATCCACATGGGGCCGCTAATCCTGGTCATTATCAACCACGTCCCCAGAATAACCCTTTCCAACCAAGAGGTCAATATCAGAATCAATATCACAATAAACCTGCTTACCCACAACAACCTGTTCAAGATGCCTATACCGATTCGTTAGCTCATAAAGCTTTACCGCACTATCCTCAAGAAGGAACTGTGGATAATCAACAATTGACGAAATTCATGGATCTTATGACCACTAATATGCATTCCCAGAGCGAGAAGTTACGAGAACAAGAAGCTTCAATTCAGATTTTAGGTACTCAAGTAGAACAAATGAACAAAGTTCTAACAAGGATTATGGAACAAAAAGAATTGAAGGCTATCGAAGGAGGTGATGACAATGTTGGGTTCGAAGCTTGTAAGGCTATTTGCCTTGAAATTGAAGAAAAGAAGGATGTACCACATGCTGCCGTTAGTGCCGTGGAGATTCCGAGTACCGAAGAAGAACCAACCAAGTCTAGCCCCGTGGACTCTAACTGTTCTGAGAGTGATGTGGAGGAAGATTCAGAAAAATCCGAATTTAAACAGCTTCTGAAGGATATGCAAGAAGAGATTAGATCGGTAATGGAGTTTCAAGCTGAGCTGGCTAAAGAGAAAGAGGAAGAAGCCTCAAAGGAGGAACTAAGAGTTGAAGTTGAAGTTTCACCTGCTGTACAAGAAGAGAAGGTGGAATCCTCACCAGTTGTTCAAACAGTGTCATCAACTATTCTTGATACAAATCCAAAGGATGACACTGAACTCAAGAGATTTGTAGAGGTGTACACTCCTGAAAATATCAACACCCAAATGCTTAAGATTGCGAAGAAAGGGCTTACACCACAACAAGTTTTTACGCAAGTTATTCCCGAGGAAGAAGTGTGTGTAGAAGCCAAGAGAGAAAACTTGAGAGTCTCAAGAAGAAGTGAAAGAGAGTTACCATTGAAGCTCAAAGATCCAGGAAGCTTTAACCTTCCTATTCAAATAAATGGTATGCTCAAGGTAAAAGCTATGTACGATGTGGGTTCTGGTGTGAATCTTATGCCTAAGTCCGTGTTCGAGAGACTTGGACTTCAGAAATCAGAGAAAGCTCTAGTGAAGTTGCAGTTTGCTGACAACTCAGTTACCAAGACATGGGGAACAGTGGAGGACGTCTTAGTCCAAGCAGGTAGTATCGTCATCCCTACTGACTTTGTTATACTTGAGTTTGATGCTGATAAGCAGGTTCCAATTATACTTGGACGGCCTTTCATGGCCACAAGTCAAAGTGTCATCAACTTCCAAGAAGGGACCATCACCCTTCATGTTAAGAACATATCTGAGACCTTCTATGTCTTGGGTAAGAAACCCGGAAGTTAGATCCCACCGTTCCTGTCATCCACAGCCATTCACATCACAAAATCCCTACAGAGAAGATCCATGTAAAACCTGTGGATACTGAGTCAAACATTGAGTTTGGGTTGGCCATGAAGTTTTATGGAAAGCTCACAAACGTGAAAATAGGCCATGATGTTTCAAAGACTCGTGGATGGGACCATTCATCATCACTAAGGTTGTTTCAGCTAAGGTGATAGAAACCCGACCCAAAAAGGAGATCAAGCGCAGATTAGTTGATGTTCATAGCCTTGCTCGTTGTTGGGAGGCTATATTCACAAATCTTGATAGAGGTAACGCGTCTAACTTTAAAAGACGTTAAATAAAAGTGCTGTACAGGAGACAACCCGCAATTATTTATGTTTTTATGCTTTTTACGCTTTTAAGTTTGTGTTTAGTTTAGTTGTTTTTAGTTGATATTTCATATTTGAGAAAGGTAATAGTGTTTTTGATGTTTAGGTGTTAGAAAAAATCGAGTTGGAGATGAAAAACGAAATTTTTGGATATATTCAGATGCCAGCACCGGCATGCCGGCCATTAACACCGGTATGCCGGCGGGCAGAAAACACGAGCCCACGGGGCTGGCCACGTGTTCAAGGCAGAAGGTTGCAAATCGAAAGATGACAGCACCGGCATGCCGGTCAGAATCTCTGGTATGCCGGCCAGGTCCAAAACACGTGCCCACGGGTGTCGTCATGTGTACTAGACAGAAACATTAAAATTCGAACATCAGCAGCACCGGCATGCCAGGAGATATCTCCGGTATGCCGGCCAGACCAAAACACGTGCCCACGTGTTCTTGCCTCGGGTATTTTGACGTAACTCGGATTTTAGCAGCTCCAGTACCGGCATGCCGCCGCCCGGCGCCGCTGGAGAGAAAAGAATGCTGACTTTTTAGGTTATAAAAGAGAAAGAGGTTGGTATATTCCGAATTTTTAATCATTAAACCTCTTTTTATTCTCCAAACCTCTCCCAACTCCATTGAAGCTTCATCAAACCTTCCCCAAACATCAAAACACTACCCAATCACCATAAAAACACATCAAATTTTCTCTCCACATCATTACAAATTAGATTCAATCACCCAAATCTCACCAAAACACATTGAATTGAAGAATGAAAAGCTTAAATTTTCAAAATTCATCCTACAATTTCTTAGATCCATACCAATTCATCAAGAATTCATCTTACCCATATAGAGGTTCATCATCAAAACACCTTTCCTAACCCAAATAAAGCTTGTTCAAACTATAATCAAGAGTTCCAAATTTCAAGAGTTGTTAAAGCTTTGAGTTGGGGGTTAATTGAGATGACTCAAAGAACAGAAACATTATCTAACAAGAGGGGGGGTGAATAAAAGCAAGGTATTGGGTTCAATTGAGAATAAATCAAGTAACAAAGGTTCTAGTTCCAAAACTAAGGGTAAAATCGATGTTGAACAACTTATCACCCTAATTGTGCTAGAATGGATTTGAACCAACTTATATCTGCTGATGATTGTTTAGTTTTCTTTAATGGTGATAAAGACTTGGCTATGAGACTTAAACAAAACATAAGTTGTGAAAATGATGTAGTTTAACTTAGGTGAGCACTTAGATATGAACATAAATCTAGAGATTTAAACGAACTAATTAAATTTACCTTAATCTCTAATTTGTACCTCTCAAACTTAAAACACTAATATGATTTTTTCACTGAATTTTTTAACCGGCTAAACTGAAATAGAAAAAGAAAAAAAACTCAAACAACCAAACCCAACGAAGATCCTCCACACTTGCACTTGAGGCTCCATTAATGTTGATACCCTTCTGCGAAACATTGGAGCAACGAAGGTGGTGGTGGTGGTGATTGGGGTGGCAGAAGCGGAAGCAGAAGTGTGTTCTTTTTTTCAAAGTGTGGCTTTGTTATTGTGTAGCCACACTTTCAACACAGTTTTATCGGCACCCACATCATTGCAAAAGGCTTCAATCTCTTCTTACTTGCGAATCATGAAGTATATTACTCATGAAGTACAACATAAATGTATGTTATTCCAAATTTAGCTAATATACCTGCATGGATGGTATATTTGTAATGTTAATCTTAATGTATAACATTGATATCTTTTGCTATTTCACGTAACACAGGGACCCATTTTTCAATTAACACAAAAAATAAACTATAGAGAATAACTAATTAAACAGATCGAATAAGCATTTAAAAAGTAAACTTTGTCCTTGAACTCATTATTCCACAAAGAAAATTAATAAATATAGAAGTAATATTGAATAGAGAAAATGTAAGTGTATCGAGAAAATTGAGACAATTAGTTAAAATTTAGGCAAATTTTAATCTGATAGTTTTTTATTATATCATCAAAATCATATATATTAAAAAAATTAGTTTGACAATAAATCGTTATAATACGCCAAAAGATAGATTAATTAAATATAACTAATAATTTTTTAACATAAAATAATAAGTTGTGTTTTAAACATAAAAATAAATTAATTCACAGTTAAAAATTAAAAAACCTAATTATGATGAGCCAAATAACATAATGTGTTGTGTGCATTTATTAATCAAGATTAGTCTACTACTTTTTCATCCAATTATACAAGAAATGAAAAATGCCACATAAACTACTATTACTGCACACTGCCTTTAGAAAAAAGATAAAAATCTAAAAAAAAAATTAATCTAAACTAACAAGACTCTTACCTCAACAATTAATTATATTGTGGTGGTTGATTGAAATGGCATGTCTAACAATTTTATTCTTATTTCTTTTTTGTCTGTAATAATATTATTCTTGACATGAGGTCATGTGCAAAATATAAGAATATATATTAAATATTTTTATACTCATCTCATTAAATTTCACTATCAAAATTACATCTAATAATAATTTGATTGCTATAAATGAATAAACACCCTAAATTAAAATTATTTATTAATATAATTTTTTAATAGATGCAACAGAAAAATTACTAAGAAAATACTGAAATATATAATAATTCATCTGAGTTCAATTAAAAAAACAACACAAATAATTATATTTAATTAGCCAAACTAATGACTTTCTTTCTCTTTAAAATTACTAATTATTATATACACGGGCAGATCTGGTTGGCTACCCCATCCCGTAATAAAAGTGGGAAATTATTTATTTTGGTAGAAAATAATCTCTAATAAAATAAATTACCTCAAAAACACATACCGAATTTTAGGTTAGACGATAAAACAAATGTAGAATGAGAGAGGATAAAGTAGGCTTCGACATTCCATATAGTTGATATGGGCCAAGAGGTTAGTTTTCTGGGCCATGTTGTTGTTAGACACATGTATCAAGAATCTTTTCAATTAATTCATTAATTTAGTAGAATTATTTTCAATTAATTTATTTTACAAATATTGTGTCATGTAGTTTTTAAGAATATTTAAGAATGGGTGGTAGTAGTTTTGTTGCTTTGATTTCTATGTAAGAGTATTATTTTTTATGGAGTTGATTACAATTGTTTTTATTTTTATCTATTGTTTGGTTTTTGTTTTCTTGCCGTTTGTTGTTTATGGTAGTATTTTCCTAAAAAATCAATTAGCATAGGAGTATTTTGTATCCTCTAACATTGATATTCATTTTTTTTCAACGTCATTACTTTTGGACTCTTATTTTTAAAATATTTCATCGTGTCGTTAGGTTACTTTCCTCGGGCAATCGTCTATTCATTTACACTTACGTGAGATTTCAAATAGATCCTTTTAAATAATGATATTCAAGATATTAGAACTTACCATCGATAAATGTATTCCAAATTTGTAAATTAAATCCGAATGGGAGAACTTGTCTCATTGATTTATTTACTATTAATAAGTTTTATACTTGGCCAACTTAAGTGGTCATACACCTGTAATTATACTAAAATCAGTAATTCTAATCTAGTTTTTGACGAACTGAGATTTCGCTGTCTCAAAATCTTAATTGAAATTATTTTCATAAAATTGGTGAATTAATTTGTTGCTCTATTATGATTTGTGTGTTTGACATGTGTATTTCCTCGAATCATTTCAACAAGTTTTTTACCCAATGATAACGTGTAAAATCTTCATGTCAACTAGAACTCTATATATAAGTATAATAACCAGTTGGATTAAAATAAATGTTTTTTTACTATCATTAAGTATATAAAATATTATATTTTTATTTTTATGTATAATAATTTACTTACACCCGCAAATTACTTTTATAAAATAATTCAAATTCATATTTTGATTTAATTAATTTAAATAAAAATATATATGTAATTATAAATTTTATATACATAATAATATAAATATTTTTTTAATATAATATAATAATTTATTTTTTGTTTTATCCTTTAAAACTATAAATTATTTTAATATTTTTTAATTAAACACATAAAAAATAAAATAGTAAATTTTTGAGATAAAAAGCACTTTTTTGGACACTTAAAATAAAAAATTAGTATAACCATTTTTTTGGACAATAAAAACAAGTATAATCCATAACGTTAATCATAAAACTTCAAACTATTCTCTTTCTTTTTTATTCTTTTTGTTAATCAAACTCATCTTCCAAGTTTATATTTACTAAAAAAACAACAAATTCACACTCACCCCACCCATTCCAGTATTCGCTCTTTTGCAAAGATAACATCGCCACAAGGATTCCTCTTACACAAGGATAATGCCCAAGTCTAAAATAATCAACTTTTTTATTTAAACTCTACAAAATAAAATGATATTTAATAATAATTTATGTGTAATTGCACTCGTGTGTATAATTTTATACACAGAACTGAAAATTGTCATATTTATGATAGTATGATGCTTTTACCTATGAACAATAATGTTCACATTTCATTAAGGGGATGTTAGAGTGGGCAATTTTCTCATATAATGTCTTGTTTAATTGATTTTTTTTATTTTAATAAATATCCATTTAGTGCAATGTCTGCAGATGATCTAAGATACAAAAGGGAGAAACCCTTATTATGCATTTAAGTAATTCCAAGTGATTTTTCTCGGGTTGTGGCATGTTCAATCAAAATCCATATTTTGTGAGTGAAATTTCTTAGTTTTAAGCAAGAATATTCTTCTATACTATTTGTTTTCTGAAGCATCCTACAATTTAGGGGACTACACACGTACAAATTGAACTTATTGAATGATTTAGTTTCAATGAATATTTTCTATAAATTTTCTTTTAAGAAATTTTCTTCTAAAGATTCAAGACCTTCTAGTGAAGAAGTTACAGTAATTTTATTTTATCTTAGTACAGTTGTGAAATGGTGACAGCTGTTTCAAAGTTGTGGCAGACTCAAAATCGTAGGTGGGTCACTTTTTAAGGAGCCTGAGGTGGAATGGGTAAAATAAATTAAATCCTTTTTTACTACAAATATCAATATTCGTGAGTCTCTAAAACCTAACATAGACGTATTAAAATAAAAGCTTGGGAAATGCTTCCTTGAACTTGTTTCATTTCCGAAAGATCAAAAAATCTATGTTGTAGCTCTTAGAGTTATGTGGGAGGAATTATACAATTTAAATGATAAGCGAATCAATATTGTCAATTGTTTTCTCGAGTTATCTATTCAATATATTCATGTGTAAAGTTACGAAAAAGTAACTTCACCAATATGTACTTTCTTTTTATTATTGCATGAAAAATTATAAATTATGTGTTAATATATATTGAAAATATTTAGCAACACAAAATTTATTCATGTAAACATTTATTTGCAATAATTAGCCAAGCAAGGTGTCAATGTGTCAACAATTATTCCACCCATTTCTCGACTCTATGTATTACATCCTCTGCAAAATCTATAACCTATTTGCTGACATTATGTGGTAAAGCGTCCGCAAAACCTATAACCCGTTTGCCAAAGCTATGAGGTAAAGTGTCCGTAAACCCTATAACCTATTTGCCGATGCTCCTGGTGTAGGTGACGCTTCGTTATATACATCCTTAATAACGACCCGCAATAGAGACGATGTACCGAAAGCGTCGGTATTACAAAAAGGACGCTCGCGTAGACGACGCTGGTTGTAGCGTCGACAATATATATGGCGACGCGCCGATATAGTCGGTAAAAGACAAAAATTGTGTCACCAAATCACTATTTTCTTGTTCAATACATAAATAATATCAACAAAAATACAACGTGAAAATAATGAAAGTATTTTTGAAAATTATACTTATAAACCCCTTTAAAACACTTTTAATATTTTTCCAAATAATCAATTTTTTTTAAAAGAGTTTCTTCCATTCAGAAGTGCTTTTAGTTTCCACAATAAAAAAAATGTTTCCAAACAAGACCTCGATAATGAATACTAGTTATTGTTACCAATACATCTAACACCATGCAAAAAATTGTTAAAGTGCTTTATATATAGAGAATTGCTTTTTTACCTAAAAAAGTTGAAAGTTTATGCATGATATTCTAAAAATGTAATGAGTTATATACGAAAATCAAAATCATCATGACTATCTTCCTCACTAGTATCTCCAATTGATAAAGAAATACTATATTTAGAAGTTACCTCATCATTTTTACCATTAATTCATAGTGAGTTAACCATCGTCATTCATCTATTGTGTTGAATGGTTATCATATCAAGTATCATCTTCATATTTTTCAAATCCGCCAAGAATGAGAATAGGTTCACATGCTAGCTTTCATTCTCTTATTTATTAGAATTTTGACCATCCCAATTGATATTTGAATGAGTAGCCTTCTTAGATTTTCTTTGCGTAAAAAAGGAAAATAATTTTTTATATGTCCTATCTTCTTAAAATTATAGAAAGTAGGTTCTTCTTGCTTGATGGCTCTCACATTCTTTTTAAAAGGGTAGTGAGAGCTTCATTCTTCGAAAATCTTTTATATAAATATCTTCATATTTTTTGCCAACATAGCCAGTTCTCAATCTTCACTAGTCTATTCTTCATAGGAATTATCTTCCCCTTCACTTTTCTTCTTTTCCTTTCTTTCCTTCTTCTTACTAATTGAAGTATGAAAAGAAATGGATTTTTTAAATCTCTTTCAAAGCATCATTTCTTAATATTTCAAAGCATCATTTTTTAAACAACATGTTGTTTCGTCATGAGATTTCATATAAGCTCATGAACCGTCAATTTTAAGAGATTCTTTGTGTCTCGTGTAGACGTTATCTTTGACTTGGATTTCTTTGGAAGAACATATTTAAGTTTTTAGCATTGCTCTTTGATGATGTAGGTTTGATCTTTCATGATTGTTCCAGTTTCATATTGGAAAGGAACCTGAATACCATTATTGATAACCATCCATAAAATATAGTCAATCCTTTGATGTAAATCTCCATTCTCTTCTTCCACTCAAAGTAGTTTATACCTGAAAAGGGCAGAGGTCTAGTAGAGCATGAACCTTCTGGTTGGTTAAACCTTCCGATTGGTTAGAATCCATGTTGTTTATACTCTAGAAATGGTTAAGTACACAATAGAGCGGGGATTTGATACCAACTAATATTCAATATAAGTCCTAGAACGGAATTGAATATGACTATGGAAATTAATAGGCTAATTTTATTTCAAGTAGATAATATTAAAAGACAATATAAAATATTATTTTGTAATTTATCTAGAATACCATAAGTTAGAGAAAGCTAATAGATACTAAGAGAGAAAATATTCATACAAGAATTTAATCAAACATATAGAGTGTGGATTGTAAAGAGTGTAGGGAAAGAAAGATACAGAACGATGTAGAATAGTTTGGTACTCCAACTCCACTAACTAAGGTGTTCACCTTGGTATTTGCAAGATTATTAGCTAATCTTCGTGTCTCTTTAACCCGTGGTTAGAACACAAAACCTTTTACAACCAATTCACAAAATGGAATCAAATATTTGTGCTATTACAAACACAAGGAACTAAGTATAACCTGTTGGTTGCGAGGGTATAATAAAATAATTATATAAACAAAAAACAAACACCTTATAACTCTACGAGAAACTCACTACGAATGCACAAATCTTTTGCAAGTTATAATTGATAAGTAAGATTTGTTCTCAAGGATTATGAACGTAAGCTATAAATAATTCAATTACTTAGTCCAATAAAAGAAGTTGACAATTTAGTCACTTATATTATAAATTTTAAAAAAAAGGAATAAAGGGGTTAAATACAAGGAGCAAACATGTTATCTTGTGGTATCAAATAGAGTTTCCAGTAATTATCAAAGTCTTTGAAGAGTTTCTTGAGGTTGATTTCACAGTCTCTTCATCAATGCATAACTCCTTTATTACAGATCATGATTTTATACTTAGTCAATTATGTTCTCTTGCTATTACTGTTTATGTCCACAATTGGTGTGGTACTAAATTTTTTATACACATACTATTAATAATTTACAAATGTAATACCTATCCAATGTACATATTGTTTTAGTTATTTTTTTCCAATAAATATATTATTATGCATCAACCCTTGTAGATTATTTATGGGTTTACAATGTTACTCAAACCAGAATCTGGGAATTTGAAGGTTTTATGTAAAAATTCAAATTAGGCCCCTTATTTTGATAAAAAGTATATATGTATACTAAACTAAAAAGAAGTTACATACCTTTGATAATGGTTTAGTTTAACTTAGGTGAGAACTAAGAGGACAAATGAACATAACTCTAGAAATTTAAACGAACTAATTAAATTTAGCTTAATCTCTAATTTGTACCTCTAAAACTTAAAACATTAATATGATTTTTTTCACATAAATTTTTTACTGCTAAACTAAACTAGAAATAGAAAAAAACTCAAACAACAAAACTCAACGAAGATCCAGTCTCTACACCACAAGATCGCCACGAGACTCCTCACTTGCACTTGAGGCTCCACCAATGTTGATACCCTTCTGCGGTTGTGAAACTTTGGAGCGACGGAGGTGGTGGTGGTGGTGATTCGGGTGACAGAAGCGGAAGAGGAAGCATAAGTATGTTCTTTTCTCCTAAGTGTGGCTTTGTTCTTGTGTAGCCACACTTTCAACACAGTTTTATCGATGTCCACATCATTGCAAAGGGTTTCAATCTTTTCTTCGTTCCGAATCATGAAGTATATTACCTGAAAATCATGAAGTACAACGTAATTGTATGTTATTCCAAATTTAGCTAATATACCTGTATGATGGCGTATTTTTAATGTTAATCTTAGTGTATAAGATGGATATCTTTTGCTATTTCACATAACATAGAGACCCATTTTTCAATTAACACAAAAAATAAACTATAGAGAATAACTAAGTCATATATACAAAAGCATTAAATCTCTCTCATTCAATACAACCCGACCATAAAAAAATTAGTAACTAATTAAACAGGTGAAATCAGCATTTAAAAAGTAAACTTCGTCATTAAACTCATTATTCCACAAAGAAAATTAATAAATATAGAAGTAATATTGAATAGAGAAAATGTGAGTGTATCTTGAAAATTGAAACAATCCATTAGTTAAAATTTTGGCAATTTTCAATCTGATAGTTTTTTATTATATCATCAAAATCATATATATTTAAAAAAATTATTTTGACAATAAAGCATCATAATATGCCAAAAGATACATCAATTAAATATAACTAATTATTTTTTAACATAAAATAATAAGTTTTTTTATCATAAAGATAAATTATTTCATGGTTTAAAAATTAAAAAACCTAATTAGGATGAGCACCAAATAAGATAATGTGTTGTGTGCATTTATCAATCAATATTAGTCTACTACTTTGTCATTCAATTATACAAGAAATGGAAAATGCCACTTAAACTGCTAATACTTCACACTGTCTTTGATAAGAAGAAAAAAATCTACAAAATTTTAATCTAAACTAAAAGAATCTTACCTCAACAATTAATTAGATTGTGGTTGTTGATTGAAATGACATGTCCAACAATCATATTCTTTTTTCTTTTTGTCTGTAATAATATTATTCTTGACATGAGGTTATGTGCAAAATATAGGAATATACATTAAATATTTTTTATACACGTCTAATTAAATTTCACTATCAAAATTACATCTAATAATGATTTGATTGCTATAACTGAATAAACACCCTAAATTAAAATTATATTATAATTATTTATTAATCTAATTTTTGAATAGATACAACAGAAAAGTTTCTAAGAAAATACTTAAATATATAATAATTCATCTGGGTACAATTAAACAAAAAAATAACACAAATAATTACACTTAATTAACCAAATTAATATTTTTCTTTTGCTTTAAAATTACTAATTATTATATATCTGGGCCGGCTACCCCACCTAGTAGTAATAGTAAAAATAGGCAATTATTTTATTTTGTTAGAAAATAATCTCTAATAAAATCAATTACCTCAAAAACACATACCAAGATTCAGGTTCGATAAAATATAGAGTAGGCTTCGACATTCTATATAGTTGATCTGACAAATTTAAAGTATGACATCTTTTTAGGTTAAGATAGGATCTGATAATTTATAATGACTTGGGTTTATGGGTTATGGGCCGTGTCAATTTATCTTATTATTTGACTGAATCTTCTCAATTAACTAATTTTTTTAGTAGAATTATTTTAAAATAATTTAACTTACAAATATTGTGTCATTTATTTTTTAAGAATATTTAAGTATGATTGATAGTTAGCTTTTTTGTTTTGATTTCTATGTAAGAGTATTATTTTTTGTGGAGTTTGATTACAATTGTTTTTATTTTGATCCATTGTTTGGTTTTGGTTTTCTTGGTGTTTGTTGTTTGTGCGACTATTTTCTTAAAAAACAATTATCATCAGAGTCTTTTTTTATCTTCTGACGTTGATATTCATGTATTTTTCTTTCAACATCATTACTTTTGGACTCTTATTTTTAAAATAATTTTATCGTGTCGGTAGGTTAATTTCCTCGGGCGATCGTTTATTCATTTACACTTGCGTGAGATTTCAAATAGATCATTTTAAATAATGATATTCAAGATATTAGAACTTACCACGATAAATGTATTCCAAATTTGTAAATTAAAACCAGATGGGAGAACTCGTCTCATTGATTCATTTACTATTAATAAGTTTTATACTTGGCCAACTTAAGTGGTCATACACCTATAATTATACTTAAATCAGTAATCCTAATCTAGTTTTTGACACCTGAGTTTTCGCTGTCTCAAAATCTGAATTGAAATTATTTTCATAAAGAGTAATGATATTTGTCACCCTTTTTCTATCACTCTTTTATCACCTCCTACGTGTATGCCTACATGTACCAATGAATGGATTTCTCTATCCTATTTATTTTTTCTCTATCTTCTATTCAAGGAAATCAAAACATATATATAGAAGGGTGATAAAGGGGTGATATATATCATTACTCTTTCATAAGAGTAATGATATTTGTCACCCTTTTTCTATCACTCTTTTATCACCTCCTACGTGTATGCCTACATGTACCAATGAATGGATTTCTCTATCCTATTTATTTTTTCTCTATCTTCTATTCAAGGAAATCAAAACATATATATAGAAGGGTGATAAAAGGGTGACATGAAAAGGGGTGATATATATCATTACTCTTTCATAAGAGTAATGATATTTGTCACCCTTTTTCTATCACTCTTTTATCACCTCCTACGTGTATGCCTACATGTACCAATGAATGGATTTCTCTATCCTATTTATTTTTTCTCTATCTTCTATTCAAGGAAATCAAAACATATATATAGAAGGGTGATAAAAGGGTGACATGAAAAGGGGTGATATATATCATTACTCTTTCATAAGAGTAATGATATTTGTCACCCTTTTTCTATCACTCTTTTATCACCTCCTACGTGTATGCCTACATGTACCAATGAATGGATTTCTCTATCCTATTTATTTTTTCTCTATCTTCTATTCAAGGAAATCAAAACATATATATAGAAGGGTGATAAAAGGGTGACATGAAAAGGGGTGATATATATCATTACTCTTTCATAAGAGTAATGATATTTGTCACCCTTTTTCTATCACTCTTTTATCACCTCCTACGTGTATGCCTACATGTACCAATGAATGGATTTCTCTATCCTATTTATTTTTTCTCTATCTTCTATTCAAGGAAATCAAAACATATATATAGAAGGGTGATAAAAGGGTGACATGAAAAGGGGTGATATATATCATTACTCTTTCATAAGAGTAATGATATTTGTCACCCTTTTTCTATCACTCTTTTATCACCTCCTACGTGTATGCCTACATGTACCAATGAATGGATTTCTCTATCCTATTTATTTTTTCTCTATCTTCTATTCAAGGAAATCAAAACATATATATAGAAGGGTGATAAAAGGGTGACATGAAAAGGGGTGATATATATCATTACTCTTTCATAAGAGTAATGATATTTGTCACCCTTTTTCTATCACTCTTTTATCACCTCCTACGTGTATGCCTACATGTACCAATGAATGGATTTCTCTATCCTATTTATTTTTTCTCTATCTTCTATTCAAGGAAATCAAAACATATATATAGAAGGGTGATAAAAGGGTGACATGAAAAGGGGTGATATATATCATTACTCTTTCATAAGAGTAATGATATTTGTCACCCTTTTTCTATCACTCTTTTATCACCTCCTACGTGTATGCCTACATGTACCAATGAATGGATTTCTCTATCCTATTTATTTTTTCATAAACTTTGTGAATTATTTCGTTGCTCTATTATGATTTGTGTGTTGGACATGTGTATTTCCTCGAATCATTTCAACAAGTAACGTGTAAAAACTCCATGTCAACTAGAACTCAATCTATAAGTATAATAACCCAGTTGGATTAAAATAAATGTTTTTTCACTAGCATTAAGTATATAAAATTTATATTTTTATTTTTACAAGTAATAATATACTTAGACACGCAAATTATTTTTGTACAATATTTAAATTTATATTTAAATAAATATATATATGTAATTATAAATATTATATACATAATATAATAAATATTTTTTATTTTAACATAATATAATTATCTATTTTTGTTTTCTCCTTTAACAACTATTAAATTATTTTTATATTTTTAATTAAACCAAAAAAAATGAAATAGTAAATTATGAGATAAAAAGCATTATTTGGGGGCACTAGTATAATCTTTTTCATTGACAAGAAAAAAAGTATAATCCATAGAGTTAATCATAAAACTTAAAACTGTTCTTTTTTTTTTATTTTTTTTGTTAGTCAAACTCATCTTCTAAGTTTATATTCACTAAAAAAATATCAAATTCACAGTCACCCCACCCACCTCAGTATTTGCTCTTCTGCAAATATAACAATGCCACAAGGATTCCTCCTACACAAGGATAATAATGCCCAGGTCTAAAAAAATCAACTTTTTAATTGAACTCTACAAAATAAAATGATATTAAATAATAATTTATGTGTAATTGCACTCTTGTGTATAATTTTATACACAGATCTGAAAATTGTAATATTTATTATAGTATGATGCTTTTACATATGAACATTGATGTTCTCATTTTTTTTCAAGGGAAAGAGAGGGCTCAGACAAGGAGACCCTCTCTCTCCATATCTGTTTTCTATATGTATGGAAATTTTCTCTGGGCTTTTCAATCATATGGCTAATAAGAAGAACTTCAGCTATCATCATAAATGTAGAGTAATGAAACTGAATCACCTGATATTTGCAGATGATGTACTAATTTTCTTAAAAGCTGATAGTAAATCTGCTAGAGTAGTGAAGCAAGCTCTAAATATCTTCTCTAGACTCTCAGGACTTAATATAAATTTCAACAAAAGCGAGTTATACTTTGGAGGAACAACTCAAACTGTGATGAATGAAATATCAGCAATTCTTGAAATAAAAATTGGATCATTACCAGTTAGGTACCTTGGAGTACCTCTTAACTCCAAGAAACTATCTGTTCATGATGGGAATAAACTAGTTGAGAAGATTTGCAGTAGTATTAATGCCTGGTCTTCAAAATTATTATCATATGCTGGAAGAACAGAGCTAATAAAATGTGTTCTTGTCAGCAAAATTCTCTTTTGGTGCAGGGTATTCTTGCTACCTAAACAAGTTATATACAAATTAAATCAAAAGATAAGTAGTTTCTTGTGGAGGGGAAACTCAGATGGAGCAAGTGGTGCTAAAATATCTTGGGATAAAATTTGTACAGGTAAAAAGTATGGAGGGCTTGGTATACCAAATTTGGAGGATTTAAACAAAGTGTGTCTTCTATATACCTTTTGGAGAATGTACTCTCAAAATACTAACTTATGGAGTCTTTGGGTGCACAAAAATATTATTCAAGACAAGTGTATATGGAGCTTAGACATCAAGCAAGCTCACTCTTGGACTTGGAAGCAACTTATGAAGATCAGGAGTATTGCTCATGAGTTTATTTCACATAAAGTGAAAAATGGCAAAAATACTTATCTATTGTGCGATAACTGGATTGAAGGTAAGAGTGTGGAAGAGCTTCTTGGAGTGGAATTTGATAATGACACTATCAACAAAGACAGGACAGTTCATAGCTGTTTTGGTGGTAATAGATGGAGATTACCCCCTTGTGCAGGTAAATTGTTACCTTATGTGAATGATTTTACACTAAAACAAGTAGATGATATGATCTTTTGGGCTGAAAGCAATAAAAAAATCTTCTCGTTCAATAAAACTTTGTGCAGAATAAGAGCTAATCTTGTAGAGGTGAAATGGCACAAAGTAGTATGGTCTAAGTTTAATATCCCGAGATGTTCTTTCATATCTTGGATTGCTATACAAGATAGACTACCAACAAAGCAGAGGATGATTAGTTGGGGATTAGCTGTTGATCCACTTTGCGTATTTTGTTATGCGAAAACTGAAGATTTGCAGCACCTCTTGGTAAATTGTTCTTTTACTAGTAGAATACTATCTAACATTCTAAAAACTTGTCATCTTAGCTACAATCACTCAAGTTTAGATGAATTAGTGGAAGAAGTGGTTGGAATCTCAGGGACTGAAAAGATAAATATAATGAGTCTAATCATCACTTCATATATTTTATTGCATTTGGATCGAGAGGAATGAAAGAATACATGGATGAAATTGTCTCAATGAACAGCTGATTATAAAGAAGATTAATACTATGATCAAAGTAAAAATGAATGGTAAGACGTTTAAAACAAAGAAAGGAGAGAAACTAGCGCGGAAAATTAGAGAAGCTTTGGGCTGAAATTATAAGGCCTTGTTTTTTTTAAAATTTTCAAATGTAAATTTTCAATTTAAAAGTCTTAGTGTATTCTTGTAATAGGGAAGGTGTAGAAGGTGGGCCTTATCTCTAGTTTGTTTAGAAATGGGCCACTAAAAGTATTGTAAAGATATTGGAAGTTGATTATCATTTTAATAAAATTTTGATTTAATGATCAAAAAAAAAAAATTTGATGTTCTCATTTCATTAAGGGGATGTTAGAGTGGGCAATTTTCTCTTATACTGTCTTGTTAATTTTTTTTTTTCAATAAATATCCAAATACCCATTCAGCGCAGTGGCTGTAGATGATCTAAGATACAAAAGGGAGAAACCCTTATTATGCATTGAAGTAATTCCAAGTAATTTTTCTTGGGTTCAGGTTTAATCATATTCCATATTTTGTGAGTAAAATTTCTCATTTTTCAGCAAGAATATTCTTCTATACTAGTTGTTTCGTGAAGCATCTTGATATTTATTAACTCAATTTTGAATTGGTTATTTAAATTGTTAATAATTGTAAATAGTTGGCATATATATTGATCTCACTTGCAAATATAGTTTAGGTTGATATATGACTGATTTGAAAACAAAGGAATGGAGAATTATTTTAGATTATTTTGTGCAAGCAATCTCGAAGTAGAAAATATACCAATGTGTAGAGAAATCTCAAAATCGAAAACAAGTGTACGAAAATTGGAGGTATAATACTGCCTTTCCTTTTCATTCAGGCGCGCTTATAATGGGAAATTTTGTCAAAATGGTAGATGCCTTTTTTAAGAAAGCCCTATCTTGCTGGTGTTTGATGATGTATGGTCTGAATCTAAGTAATTTTTTTAATACCTGGATACAAAGTTATTCTGACATCAAGATATGTGTTTAGGGGACTAGATACGTACAATTTGAACTTATTTAATGATGTACTTTCAATGACTCTTTTAAAAAAAAAAATCTTTTAAGAAATTTTCTTTTAAATATTCAAGACCATCTAGTGAAGAAGGTACATTTATTTAATTTTATTTTAGTACAATTGAGAAATGGTGACAGGTGGTAAAAAGTTGTGGCAGATTCAAAGTCGTAGGTGCCCACTTTCTATGGAGCCTTAAGGTGGCATGGGTAAAATAAATTAAAGCCTTTTTTATTACAAATAGCAATATTCGTGAATCTCTAAAACCTAGTATAGACACATTAAAATAAAATCTTGGCAAATGCTTCCTTGAACTTGTTTCATTTCCGGAAGATCGAAAAATCTATGTTGTTGCAGCTCTTAGAGATATGTGGGAGGAATTTTACAATTTAAATAATAAGCGAATCAATATTTTCGATTATTTTCTCGAGTTATCTATTTAATATATTCATGTGTAAAGTTACGAAATAAGTACCTTCACCAATATGTACTTTTTTTGTATTATTGCAGGAAAAATTATAAATTATGTGTTAATATATATTGAAAATATATAGTAACACAGAATTTATTCATGTCAACATTTATTTGCAATAATTAGCCAAGCAAAGTGTCAATGTTTCAACAATTATTCCACCCACTCGACTCTATGTATTACAGCCTCTGCAAAATCTATAACCTATTTGCTGACATTATGTGGTAAATCGTCTGCAAAACCTATAACCCGTTTGCCGAAGCTATGAGGTAAAGAGCCTGCAAACCCTATAACCTATTTTCTGATGCTCCCGGTGTAGGTAACGCTTTGTTATATACGTCCATAATAACTACCCCCAATAGAGACGATGTACCTAAAGCGTCGGTATTACAAAAACGACGCTCGCGTAGAGGACGCTGGTTGTAGCGTCGACAATATATATAGAGACGCGCCGATATAGTTGGCAAAGAACAAAAATTGTGTCTCCTAATCTCTATTTTCTTGTCCAATACATAAATAATATCAACAAAAATACAACGTGAAAATAATAATGAAAGTATGTTTGAAAATTATACTTATAAACCCCTTTAAAA
This sequence comes from Nemophila menziesii, assembly GCA_029959085.1. NCBI lineage: Eukaryota > Viridiplantae > Streptophyta > Magnoliopsida > Boraginales > Hydrophyllaceae > Nemophila > Nemophila menziesii. The sequence continues at coordinate 13,225,584 of JARWIR010000011.1, read as the reverse complement.
CACTTTTAATATTTTTCCAAATAATTAATTTTTTTTATAAGAGTTGCTTCCATTTAGAAGTGCTTTTTGTTTCCAAAATGAAAAAAATGTTTCCAAAGAAGACCTCGATAATGAGTACTAGTTATTGTTACCAATACAACTAACACCATGCAAAAAATTATTAAAGTGCTTTACATATAGAGATTTACCTTTTCACCTAAAAAAATAATTGAAAGTTTATGCATGATATTCTAAGAATGTAATGAGTTATATAAGAGAATTAAAAGCATCATGACTATCTTCCTCGCTAGTATCACCATTTGATAAATAAATACTATATTTAGAAGTTACCTCATCAATTTTACCATTAGTTTATAGTGAGTTAACCATCGTCATTCATCTATTGTTTTGAGTGGTTAGCATATAAAGTAGCATCTTCATATTTGTAATATCCGCCAAGAATGAGACTAGGTTCACATGCTATATTTAATTCTCGTATTCATCGGAATCTTGACCATCCCAAGTGATATTTTAATTAGTATCCTTCTTAGACTTTCTTTGCATAAAAAAGGAATTTTTTTTTATATCTGACCTTCTTACAATTATAGAAAGTAGGTTCTTCTTGCTTGATGACTATCACATTCTTTTTGAAGGGGTGTGAGAGCTTCTTTTTTGGAAAATCTTTTATATCTTATAAATCTTTTCATATCTTTTGCCAACATAGCCATTTCTTAATCTTCATAACTCTCTTCTTCATAGGAATTATCTTGCCCTTCACTTTTCTTCTTTTCCTTTCTTTCCTTCTTCTTGCTAATTAAAGAATGAAAGGAAATGGATTTTTTAACTCTCTTTCAAAGCACCATCTCTTAACATTTCATCTTCAAACACATGTTGTTTTGTCATGAGATTTCATATAAGCTCATGAACCGTCAATTTATAGAGATCATTTGTGTCTCTTGTAGGTGTTAGCTTTGACTTGTATTTTTTTGGAATAACATATTTCAGTTTTTAGCATTGCTCTTTGTTGATGTAGGTTTGACCAATAGTCTTCAAGGTGTTTACGATGTTTGAGAATCTTTGATGCATTGCATTTGAGATTTTATCGGGCTCCATTCAAAAAAGTTCTTATTTTTTGATATAAAGACCAAAATAGTTTATTTGATATCCACCCTACCTTGATATAACGGCTCAAAAAGCTCCCATATTTCATGAGGCGAATAACATTTAATAACTCGGGTATACTCAATGACACTCAATTTGCAAATGACTGTATCCATTGCATTTTTTTTGTTGGTGAGTATGTATATATCGTTAGGAGTGAGATCTTTGTGATCATTCATGATTGTGCCAGTTTCATATTGGAAAGGAACCTGAATACCATATTTGATAACCATCCATAAAATATAGTCAATCCTTTGATGTAAATCTCCATTCTCTTCTTCCTCTCAAAGTAGTTTATACTTGAAAAGGGCGGAGGTCTAGTAGAGCATGAAACTTTCGAATTGTTAGAATCCATGTTGTTTCTAGTTTAGAAATTGTTAAGTACAAAATAGAGCTAGGATTTGGTACCAACTAATATCCAATATAAGTCCTAGAAATGGGATTGAATATGACTATGGAAATTAATAGGCTAATTTTATTTCAAGTTTATAAAATTAAAAGACAATATAAAATATTATTCTGTAAGTTATCTAGAATACCACAAGTTAGAGAAAGCTAATAGATACTAAGAGGTGAAATATTCATACAAGAATTTAATAGAACATATAGAGTGGGGATTGTAAAGAGTGTAGGGAAAGAAAGATACACAACGATGTAGAATGGTTCAGTTTTCCTACTCCACTAACTAAGGTGTCCACCTTATTATTTTCAAGATTCTCAGCTTATTTTCATGTCTCTTTAACCTGGGGTTAGAACACAAAACCCTTTACAACCACTTCACAAAATGGAAGCAAATATTTGTGCTATTACAAACACAAGGAACTAAGTATAACCTGTTGGTTGCATGGGTATGATAAAATAATGATATATATAAAAAAAACACATTATACCACTAAGAGAAAATCATAGCAAATACCTACGAAAGTAAGCTATAAATAATTCAATTACTTAGACCAATAAAATAAGATGATAAGATAATACGCTAAAGACACCAAAATATTTATTTGATCTTATGACTCTATAAAATTAATAAATAATTAAAATTAAGAAAAGAAAAGACATGAAAATAACATTTGGAAGAGAAGATTTATGAGAGATTAGCTCGAGAAGTAGCAAGTAATCCCCATTAGCCTTGTTATGTTATTATTATCCAAGGGAGAATTGTATGATACATACACAATAGCCATGATTTTATATTCCTCTTTACTTCCGTCAAGGTAGACTTAGGGGGGGAAACCTCCAAATAATACTTGATTTTTAAGTTTACTTTCATTTCTCTTTGTTCTAAACTTCCTACTGCATTATTGTCTGATACGAATGATCGGTGAGCACTAGTCACTTCATTTGTTTTGACACGGTCAAACATAACAAAACTTAAATTAGATAAAGAAAGAAGGGAAATGACCGATATTTTCCATTTACGTTTTTGACAATTTAGTCACTTATATTATAAATTTTACAAAAAGAAATAAAGGGATTAAATACAAGGAGCAAACATGTTAGCTTACAGTATCAAATAGAATTTCCAGTTATTATTAAACTCTTTGAATAGTTTCTTGAGGTTGCTTTCATAGTCTCTTCATCAATGCATAACTCCTTTATTACATAACATGATTTTTTAATTAGTCGATTATGTTATCTTTCTATTACTATTTATGTCCATAATTTGGTGTGGTACTAAATTTTTTATACATAATTTATTGTTAATAATTTACAAAGGTAATGCCTATCCAATGTACATATTGTTTTAGTTAGTGTTTGCCAATTAATTATATTTTTACATAAATATATTTTTACGCATCAATCCTTGTAGATTATTTCTGGGTTTATAGCGTTACTCAAACCAGAATATGGGAAGTTGAAGGTTTTAAGTAAAAATTTAAATTAGGCCCCTTATTCTGATAAAAAGTATATATGTATACTAAACTAAAAAATAAGTTTCATAAGCTGCGAAAAATGATTTAGTTTAACTTAGGTGAGTACTAAGAGGACATATAAACATAACTCTAGAGATTTAAACGAACTAATTAAATTTACCTTAATCTCTAATTTGTACTTAGAAAACTTAAAACACTAATATGATTTTTTCACTAAATTTTTTAACTGGCTAAACTGAAATAGAAAAAGAAAGGAAACTCAAACAACCAAACCCAACGAAGATCTAGTCTCTACACCACACGATCATTACGAAACTCCTCGCTTGAACTTGAGGCTCCACCAATGTTGATACCCTTCTAGTGGCTGCGAAACTTTGGATCAACGGAGGTGTTGGTGTTGGTGGTGATTGGGGTGGCAGAAGTGGAAGTGTGTTCTTTTTTTCCAAGTGTGGCTTTGTTATTGTGTAGACATATTTTTATAGATGCCCACATCATTTCAAAGGGCTTCAATCTCTTCTTAGTTGCGAATCATGAAGTATATTACCTGTGAATCATGAAGTGCAACATAAATGTATATTATTCGAAATTTAGCTAATATACCTGCATGGATGTATATTTGTAATGTTAATCTTAATTTATAACATTGATATCTTTTGCTATTTCACATAATACAGGGACCCATTTTTCAATTAACACAAAAAATAAACTATAGAGAATAACTAAGTCATATATACAAAAGTAATAAATCACTCTCATTCAATACAACCCCGCCATATTAAAAAAATAGTAACTAATTAAACAGGTGGAATCAGCATCTAACAAGTAAACTTTGTCCTTGAAATCATTATTCCATAGAGAAAATTAATAAATATAGAAGTAATATTGAATAGAGAAAATATAAAATTGAGACAATTCATTAATTAAAATTTAGGAAATTTTCAATCTGGTAGTTTTTTATTATATCATCAAAATATATATATATATATATATATATATATATATATATATATATATATATATATATATGTATATATATATATATATATATATATATATATTAAAAAATTAGTTTGACAATAAAGCATTATAATATGCCAAAGGATAGATCAATTAAATATAACCAATAATTGTTTAACATAAAATAATTAGTTGTTTCTAAAATAAAAATAAATTAATTTATGGTTTAAAAATTAAAAAACCTAATTAGGAGTAACCCAAATAATATAATGTGTTGTCTGCATTTATCGATCAATATTAGTCTACTACTATTTCATCCAAATATACAAGAAATGGAAAATGCCACATAAATTGCTAATATGCACACCGCCTTTAGAAAATAGATAAAAATCTACAAAATTTTAATCTTAACAAACAAGAATCTTACATCAACAATTAATTAGATTGTGGTGGTTGATTGAAATGACATGTCCAACAATCTTATTCTTTTTTCTTTTTGTCTGTAATAATATTATTCTTGACATGAGTCATGTGCAAAATATAGGGATATACATTAAATATTTGGGTAATACTTCCATCCAATATTGGATGGTCCAATATTCATATCATGGCCATGGATAATTATAACAAAACACATGTCATTAGATTAATAAGTTAGTTATTTTTGTAAGTTTAAAACATAGGGTATGTGTAATAATATTATTGGTGTAGGATCATCCAATATTGGATGGAATAATTTTCCTAAATATTTTTTATACTCATCTCATTAAATATCACTATCAAAATTATATCTAATAATGATTCGATTTAATTTCTATGTAAGAGTATTAATTTTTATGGAGTTGATTATAATTGTTTTTAATTTGATATATTGTTTGGTATTGGTTTTCTTGCCATTTGTTGTTTGTGCTAGTATTTTCTAAAATATCAATTATCATAGGAGTCTTTTGTATCTTCTAATGTTGATATTCATGTATTTTTCTTTCAACGTCATTAATTTTGGACTCTTATTTTTAAAATAGTAGGTAACGTTCCTCGGGACGGGTCGTCTATTCATTTACACGTGCGTGAGATTTAAAATAGATCATTTTAAATAATGATATTCAAGATATTAGAACTTACCACGGTAAATGTATTCCAAATTTGTAAATTATAACCGAATGGGAGAATTTGTCTCATTGATTCATTTACTATTTATAAGTTTTATACTTTGCCAACTTAAGTGGTCCTACACCTATAATTATACTTAACTCAGCAATCCTAATCTACTTTTTGACGACCTGAGATTTCGCTGTCTCAAAATCTAAATTGGAAATATTTTCATAAAATTTCTAAATTAATTCGTTGCTCTATTATGATTTGTGTGTTTGACATGTGTATTTCCTCGAATCATTTCAACAAGTTTTTTCCCCAATGATAACGTGTAAAATCTCCATGTCAACTAGAACTCTGTCTATAAGTATAATAACCCAGTTGAATTAAAATAAATGTTTTTTCACTATCATTAAGTATATAAAATATTATATTTTAAATTTTATGTATAATAATATACTTACACACGCAAATTAATTTTATACAATATTCAAATTTATATTTTGATTTTATTAATTTAAATAAAAATATATATGTAATTATAAATATTATATACATAATATTATAAATATTTTTTATTTTAATATAATATAATTATCTATTTTTTGTTTTATCCTTTAAAACTATTAAATTATTTTAATATTTTCTAATTAAACCAATAAAAAATAAAATAGTAAATTTTGAGATAAAAAACATTTTTTTGGACACTTAAAATAAAAAACAAGTATAATCATTTTTTTAGACAATAAAAACATATATAATCCATAACCTTAATCATAAAACTTCAAACTATTCTCTTTCTTTTTTATTCTTTTTGTTAGTCAAACTCATCTTCCAAGTTTATATTTACTAAAAAAAATATTAAATTCACACTCATGCCACCCACCCCAGTATTTGCTCTTCTGCAAAGATAACACAACCACAAGGATTCCTCCTACTCAAGGATAATGCCCAAGTCTAAATAAATCAACTTTTTAATTAAACTCTACAAAATAAAATAATATAAAATTTAAAAATATGTATAATTGCACTCGTGTGTATAATTTTATACACAAATCTATGCTATGTTTAAGAGAAGAATTGGAATTATAATATTAGTCTGGACTCTACTATCTCCTAGCCCCCTGTCGGGTGGACCTAGGAGCTATCCTATAGTATCATAAACACCTGTATGGTGTAATATGCCTCTTCGGATGATATGATTTTACTCTTTGGCTATGTAACTAGTTAAGCCTGTCGGTCAATAACGGACATTACACGGGTATTACCTAGATCTGTATTCGAACCCCCATGTCGGATGATCACTTCGCCACTAAAGTGAATAGCCCAAATACTAACAGCTAATTCTGGTTGTTCCTAAAAGAATTAGTAATAAAAATAAAGTAATATCCAATATATAAAACTCAATTCAGTTTAAACCAAAACAATCCCAAATTCAAAACATAGATTAATTAATTAAGGTTCGTCCCTTTAATGCGATTCTCAAGTATAAAGAAATTTAGCTCATAAGAAAATTAAAGACTAACATTATATAAAAAGAATTCATGTTCAAATACAAAAGATAAATTAATAACCTAAAGGGTAGGATGACTGCTGATGGAAGAACATGATTCCTCCAGCACTAGCTTCTCCTTGCCTTCTTGCTCTGACTTGAAAACCTTAAGCCTCTTGTTTAATTCTCAGAAGTGTGTAAAAAGAGGAGGCTAAGGGGTGTATTTATAGGTGTTGGGGAACCCTAGGTCGAATTTACTTGGAGTGGAAGACAAGTCAAGAACTCTCAAATTCGTAGCCCTAAATTCTAGGAAAGGTAAGATTCTGCTGCTGATTTGATTTGGTTATATCTCATTCAATACTTATCCGTTTGAGGAGTTCCAATATATGAAACTACTTGTCTTGGAAAGAGCTTTCTATTGGTGCAGACCACTTGTCCAGATTCCTAGCCAATCTTTAGTTATGGACTTATCTTTGAAACATGGCTGAAATTTCAGATTCATAAGACAGCTTTATCTTTTCTTTCTTTGCATATATCTTTCCTATATCTTCTTATTTCCATGTACATATTCTTTCCTTTACTTCTTTATCTTGACTTGGTCTCCAAGTAATTACCATATATCTTTTAAAGCTTCACATTAAATAAATAATTAAACCGCATATGCTTAAAAAGAATAAATCACTAAATCAAGAAATATAAATAGGAAAGCACACTCTAAATATAGAAAATTGAGTAAAAACATTTCCTAACACTCTAAAATACACTAAAACATTAATTCTCACTTCTCCTCCTTGGATTGGTCTTTCATGAAATTCAAGAACCGATTAACTTTGCATTAAAAACAATCAAATTTACGCATAAAAGCTCAGAATCTGTAAATAGTTAATTTCCAATGGGAGGAAGTGCAATATGATCAAATAAGCCTAAAAGTCTATCAAATAAGTCATTTATTTACCTAAAAGGATGTCTCCAAGGGGCTAATAATTAGAACAAATAGGGAGACATCATCTCTACACCATATGATCGCCACGAGACTCCTTACTTGCACTTGAGGCTCCACCAATGTTGATACCCTTCTTGCAGATGCGAAACTTTGGAGCAACGGAGGTGGTAGTGGGGGTGATTGAGGTGGCGGAAGCGGAAGCATAAGTGTGTTCTTTTTTTCCAAGTGTGGCTTTTATCAATGCCCAACTCATTGCAAAGGGCTTCAATCTTTTCTTCGTTCCAAATCATGAAGTATATTACCTTAAAATCATGAAGTACGACATAAATGTATGTTATACCAAATTTAGCTAATAAACCTGCATGGATGGTATATTTGTAATGTTAATCTTAATGTAAAACATGGATATATTTTGCTATTTCACATAACACATGGACCCATTTTTCAATTAACACAAAAAATAAACTATAGAAAATAACTATGTCATATATACAAAAGCAGTAAATCTCTTCCATTCAATACACCCCACCGTATTAAAAAATAATAACTAATTAAACAGGTGGAATCAGCATTTAACAAGTAAACTTTGTCATTAAACTCATTATTCCACAAAGAAAATTAATAAATATAGAAGGAAAATTGAATAGAGAAAATATGAGTGTATCGAGAAAAATTGAGACAATCCATTAGTAAAAATTTAGAAAATTTTCAATCTCATATTTTTTTATTATATCAACAAAATCATATATATTAAAAAATTAGTTTGACAATAAAGCATTATAATATGCCAAAAGTTAGATCAATAAAATATAACTAATAATTACTTAACATATAATAATAAGTTGTTTTTTTAACATATAAATAAACTAATTCATGGTTTAAAATTAGAAAACCCTAATTAGGATGATCACCAAATAACTTAATGAGTTGTGTGCATTTATCAATTAATATTAGTCTACTACTTTTTCATCCAATTATACAAGAAATGGAAAATGCCACTTAAACTGCTAATACTACACACTACCTTTAGAAAAAAGATAAAAATCTACAAAATTTTAATCTAAACTAACAAGACACTTACCCCAACAATTAATTAGATTTTGGTGGTTGATTGAAATGGCATGTCCAACAATCTTATTCTTTTTTCTTTTTGTCCATAATAATATTATTCTTGACATGAGGTCAAGTGCAAAATATAGGAATATACGTTAAATATTTTTTATACACATCTCATTAAATTTCACTATCAAAATTACATCTAATAATGATTTGATTGCTATAAGTGAATGAACACCCTAAATTAAAATTATATTATAATTATTTATTAATATAATTTTTGAATAAATGCAACAAAAAAGTTACTAAGAAAATACTGAGATATATAATAATTCATCTGAGTACAATTAAACAAAAAAAACATAAATAATTACACATAATTAGCCAAATTAATATTTTTTTCCTTTAAAATTACTAATTATTATATACACGGGGATCTGGTCCGGCTACCCCCACCCCGTAATAAAAATATGCAATTATTTTGTTTTTTATAAAATGATCTCTAATAAAATCAATTAGCTCAAAAACACATACCGATTATAAAACAAAGGTAGCATGAGAGAGGATAGAGTAGGCTTCGACATTCCATATAGTTGATCAACAAATATAAAGTATGGCATTTTTTTAGGTTAATAATTTATAATGACTTGGGTTTATGGGTTATGGACCAAGAGGTTAGTTTTTTGGGTTGTGTTGTTGCTATACACGAGTACCAATTTATCTTTTTATTTGACTAAATATTCTCCATTAATTAATTTTTATAGTAGAGTTATTTTCAATTAATTTATCTTACAAATACTGTGTTATTTATTTTTTAAGAATATTTAAGTATGAGTGGTAGTTAGCTTTGTTGCTTTGATTTCTATGAAGATTATTTTTTATGGAGTTGATTACAAATGTTTTTACTTTGATTCTTTGTTTAGTTTTGGTTTTCTTGCCTTTGTTGCTTGTGCGAGTATTTTCTAAAAAAATCATTATCGTAGGAGTTTTTTTATCTTCTAACGTTGATATTCATGTATTTTTCTTTCAACGTCATTACTTAAATAATCTCTGCCTTTATCAAGTTGATTTCGTGATGACAAGGTGTTGATATAATTATTTTGTTTACTACGGGAGTTCTTAAAAAAATTGGGGAGACGCTATTGTCACTACAGCCTATCTCATAAATTGTATGCCATCTCGGCTATGTCAGTTTAAGAAACCTCTTAATATCTACCAAAACTGGTGTAATAACGGCATTCCATGACCCACCATCTCTCTCAAGCATTAGTTAAATAGGGTTGCTACGTCGTTTAAGCATCTGTATTTATCATATGTTTCAATAACTATGTTTAGCAAGAAAACATGTGGTAGCATGTGAAATAAGACGAGGTGAGAGTTGAGCCTCAACAATGTCTTGGGATTGGGAGCATATTTGGAAAAGATGAGCGAGGGAAAATAAACCGTGAAAGATAGATATGGCTTTCATCCAAATTGTTGTGGTTGAGAATTTTGATTTAGAGCTTTAACATCTGTGGGTTTTGACAGTTTGGGCCGGTAGGTGGTGGTGGTTTTGTAGTTGAGATTGATGGCCTAAATCATGATTTGAGATTTTTCAAATTTTAGGCTTGGAAGATATTGTAGTAGTAATTGATATGTAATAGAGAGGGTGAATAAATAATCTTTACCTATCTGATTAATTTATTATTTTTTGGGGCAAGTAAAATATTAATTTGATATTTTGGGTCATGTACACTTTATAAATAAAATAATTATTTGAAAAAATTGATATTAAAATTTATTAAATTATTTTTAAAAAAATTATTTCTTAAAATATAAATGTTATTTCTTAATTATCTTAATTAAATAATAAAAAATTTAAAAAATTAATAAAATCCGAAATTACATATTTAAATACATAGTTAATGAAGGTAATATTTTTTAAGAGTGTCAAAAATTTTTACCGTTAAATATATAAATTTTTTCTTGTTTAAAAAGAGTTTTGACAAAGACAAAACTACTTGTTAAATTCGCAATAGTGTATTGGTGATCATCTAATCAAATCTATTACATCTTCCTCAAGATCAAAAGAGCAAACTCGTGATGACAAGGTGTTGAGAAATATTACTAAAGAACTTAAGATCTCTACATTATGTGATGTATTTTTCGTGATGACAAGGTGTTGATATATTGTTTGGTATTGGTTTTCTTGCCATTTGTTGTTTGTGCTAGTATTTTCTAAAATATCAATTATCATAGGAGTCTTTTGTATCTTCTAATGTTGATATTCATGTATTTTTCTTTCAACGTCATTAATTTTGGACTCTTATTTTTAAAATAGTAGGTAACGTTCCTCGGGACGGGTCGTCTATTCATTTACACGTGCGTGAGATTTAAAATAGATCATTTTAAATAATGATATTCAAGATATTAGATCTATTACATTTTCTAATTATTTTCCTACACATGGAAACTTGTTTTCCAAGTTATTCATGTGTATCCTATAAACATAGGGTTACTATGTAAGAAATTATTATCATTCAATAAAGTTATTCGAATTTTTTCATGGTAGCAGAGGTTAAGGTTTTAAATAATTATTCTTGATTTTTTTATCATGGCCTTAATTGCCGATATACACATTGTTTTTGGTATTTTAAAAAAAAAAAATTATACCAATCTTCATTGTCGGTTTATTTTTCATTATGTATATACATGAAACTTTTGAATTATTCACTCCTTTCGATGAATATTAAAAAAGTATGGAAGTAACTACTCATAGTCTATCTAATACCTCGAAAACACCTCAATTGAGCAAGGAACAATTAGAGCATCTATACAGGTTATTAAATTTATCCGAATTTATTACTAACTCCTCTTTGGCTAATTCTCTTGTTAAAAAATGTGACTTTTCTTCCACTTTACATACTTCTTTAGATAACGAATTATGGATAATTGATCAAATCACTAGTGCTCACATGAAGAGTCTTTCTCGTTTATTCATCTTACACAACTTGTCTTGGTGATCTCAGAGTTTGTATGGCAGACGGGTCGTTCTCTCCAGTCTCGGGTAAAGGTTCTATTGTTCTTTCTAGGAATCTATCTCTACAATTTGTCCTTCATGTTTCAAAGTTATCATGTAACCCCTTGTCCATTAGCAAACTCACTCGAGACTCAAATTGTGTAGCTAAATTACTTAATCTCGATGCGTATTTCAAAATATTAGTTCAGGACATATGATTGGCAGTTGTAGAGGGGTTGATCAACTCCACTACTTTGAAGGAAATCTTCCCTTGATTAGACAAAAACAAATTTCAAGTGGTCTATTTTCTCTCTTTGGTAAAGATGAAATAATGTTATGGAACTATAGATTGGGACATCCTAATTTCATATATTTGAGTAAGTTATATACATTATTTTTTAAAATAAAAACCCTTATGTTTTTCAATGTGAAATTTTTAAACTTGCCAAACATCATTGTTCTTTTTTCCTTCTAAACCACACAAACAATCTAAATCATTTTACCTCATACATAGTGACATTTGGGGGCCATCAAGAGTAGTAAATAATATAACTGGTAGTCGGTGGTTTATCACATTTATTGATGATCATACTCGTAATTGTTGGGTATATCTTTTGAAGGAGAAATCAGAAACTGCTGTGATGTTTCAGAGGTTCTATGCGATGATAGAAACTCAATTTCATGCTAAAATTCAGGCCATAAGAACTTATAATGGAAATGAGTACTTTAATTCTAATATTTGGGAAGTTTCTTATGGAAAAGGGTATTATTCATCAATCAAAATGTGTTGACACACCCCAACACAACGGTGTTGCAAAGAAAGAATAGACATCACCTAAAGGTACCTCGGGCAATTATGTTTACTACGGGAGTTCTTAAAAAAATTGGGGAGACGCTATTGTCACTACAGCCTATCTCATAAATTGTATGCCATCTCGGCTATGTCAGTTTAAGAAACCTCTTAATATTCTCTTAGGGATTGTTTGTTTGTACTTAATGAGATCTGAATCTGGTTCATTAAGACACTAGATCAATCAGACTGTTTGTTTTTCCTAACCAATTCAGATCTGAATGACTCTTAACTGGTTTGTTTCATTAAGATTTTAAACTAAGTCTGAATCATTCAGACACTATCTCTTAATAGAATAAGTTATGTTCAGCTGTTCATTCAGCATTCAGCACTTATTACTTAAAAAACAAATGACACCTTAGATTTCTACCCTCATGTCTAATTTTACAATACTCTCGGACCTTTAGTGTATGGTTGTGTAGTATTTGTTCATATTCATAGTCATAATCGTAACAAACTTGATCCTTGAGCCTGTAAATGCGTATTTCTTGGATATTCGTCCACTCAAAAAGGGTATAAGTGTTTGATCCTATAGCGAACCGCTTTTATGTGAGTATGGATTTTACTTTTTTTGAAGATCCATAATTTTCCCCCAAAACTTTTCTTTAGGGGGAGAATCAAAATCAAGTGGATGAAGAAAGTTTTTTGAAAAAATTTGCTCTTCTACCAATGCCTTCTGACTCTTATCCAGAAACAATCACTCTATCCCAATATTATATTCCTAATGAAGAATTGTATCCTTAAAATGAAGTTATCGGCTCTACTAATGAAAAATCCAATGATAAAGAAAAAATAGATTTAAAACTGGAGAAAAACAAAGATTTACTTGTCAATAGAAGGAGACATAAACGACAAGATGTGGAGCAACAACCACAACTAGAGAGTAGAGATTCAACCCTGACTATATAAAGTAACTCAGATTCTTCTTTATGTCCAAAGTCTTATGATTTTCAGGACCTTAATATTCCTATTACTCATAGAAAAGGCATAAGATCTTGCACCAATCATAATACAAGGTTCCTTAGATCGTGAAAACTTTTCTTTTACACATGGTTAGTGTCAACTATTCAAAAATATAGGATTTAAGTGTTCTTTTTCTAAAATAAAAAAGAGAAATACTCAATATTTTTTCATAACTACAATTTGCAATATACCAAAGGATGAATGATCAAATAAAAAACTAGATATTATAGAAATCGGATTTATTATGTAACGCGTCGTTTCATTCCTTTATTATAGAAGCAAAGTTCCCACTCTCATCTCTTGATTGTGTGGTTTAATGTTCATGTATCTCTTTAAATTTTGTTCAAGCTACTTAAATAAATTACTATTGTAAGATCAATAATTTTAGTTTTTAATTTCAATAAATAGTAAATTTTGAAACCTTAGTAATTTTTTATCTTGTACCAAGTTGATCTAAACAAATTTTTTATAAACATGAATCTTTTTTACCTTAAAACCACTCAATTACAATTTAAAACTTCTGCAGCTCGGAGGTGATCCAGATGAATAACTTTTACTTTATATAAAAATAATATTTATTTGAAAAATAATAATAACTCGTTAAAATACAACCGCATCTACACTTGTGTTTACTTATGATAGAAAAGTTGAGAGTATATTTGTTTTGCTTGTTTGTTTAGCCGTAGGTCAGTTTTACAATTGAGTCGGATCATTAGGTAACTTGTTGAAAACACTTTTGTATATTTTCTCAAATTAATATGACATATTTAAATGTTTGACAGATACATACTTGAGACCTTTCGAATTGTTTTTAATCCAAATAGAGTACCCAATGTACTTGAAAAACTTGTCATGAGATTTGAAGATAACTGCTACAGCGATGCAACAAGTAGGGTAAATATGAAATAATAGTTACTTTTAGTTTTTAGTAATGAGTATGTTTACTTGTTTTTAATTTTTTTTTTATAAATATAATTGCTTGCAGACAGATTATTTGCAAAAAATTTCATCCAAGCTCAAAAGTATAGGCCACAAGGCGAGAATGATAGGTGATTTAACTGCATTTAGCTTCCTTTTTTCTTATATGAATAATAATTATCTTTTTACTCTAATTTTTTATATATAGGTTTTAACGAAGGGCCATCACAAGTTCACCCGAAAGAGAGCAAGTGTTAGCGCCTCTACATGGCTCCAATCAAGCTGTAACGCTGAATGAGGATTGTAGACAATATCAAGCATGCCGAACGGTTTCGGTTTTGCTCCTGCAAATTCATGCGGCCCACAGGCTGACCAAACACATAGTTTTGGCAACTCACAGTAGCATGGTTGTCATCAAGACTTTCAATTGGACCCACAACAGAAAAGGATGAAAAGTGTTGTTTCGTCAAATCTTTACAATTAATTTGTTTACTTTCATGTATATATGTTCCTCCAGCTCTCTTTGTTACTTCAACTTCATATATATAGTAAGCTAATAATTGTATATACCCTCTTTAGACTCTAATTCTCATATAAAAGGAGATTGACAAGAGGAGATCTATCAAAAGGTAATAACTTGTAAAAAACATATATACATAAACTTATTTTCTATTACAAATTCTAATACATGAGTACATTAGAGATAAGTATTGTACAGGTCTAAAAAAATCATTATTATGAAAAAATGCATGATAGATCCCTATATTATACATATATTGTACTATAGGTATATGTGTATGTATTAAATAAACTTAGACCATAGTGGGTAGTTTCGACCTTTTGTCATACCATGGTGTATTTATCATTTACCTCTTAACAATTTCTCCTTTACACTATTCACAACATTAAATCTTTTCAAATCATTTGTCAACAATACATTATTTGTAAAACCTCACATTATTTCACACTAACATAATCTATTAAATTTCAAAAATCAATTTCCTCTTCTATTTAATCTCTAGGACATTGATCTCGTACTATATATACCAGTAAATTTTAATTGTGCTTTATTTTCAAATAAAGAAAGTAATGTAGTTTATTTCAAAAATTTAGCATGACAGACAAGGCGGATCTTAAGAACTATCACAATCCAGATTCATCATATTATATCTTAGCATAAAAAATGAAGAAAAATTAGAAAAGAAACAAACACTCAATGCAGATCTTAAACTAAATAAACAAATATCAATACAATATCTAGCCAATTTGAATTCAAGTATATATATATATATATATATAATCATTAAATATACATAGGGAGGTTAGCATTGTAAAACAAGAATGCTTCATTTACTTAATTTATAAAACAAAATTCATTTAATTAGAGTTCGATAAAACTAACTTAATAGAAATTTAAAACCTGGAAATGGGAAATCGCAAACGAACTTATTATGTATAAGAATCATAACTGTATAATGAATCAATTTTTAAAAAGTAAAATACTCATTACTCATTGAAAGAACAACAATGAAAAACATAAGTTATTTCTGTGTATGATATCTTGATTAAAACATAATGGTCTGAGCAATTAAATCTTAGAATGCCTAATGACAAAATAAAGATATAAAGTAATGCAATAATTTTAAGAAAATAACTTGTGTATGATATCTTGATTAAAATTTCATGATCATCTTCTAAGATTAGAGTTATTCTATAATATGATTGGCTAAAGACTGTTCACATGGAATCTTAAATAAAATATGGGCAAGAAAGAATTCAAAGAAGAGGAGATAAAGGCCACTTAGAAATAAAAAGAACAAAATAAATACTATAATAAAGGGTTTCAAACTATTGAGGAAACGAAAATTTAAGGTTTTAACAATAAATAAGGAATAAATATGACATTTTTTTCAACTAATATGACATGGCCCCTCCTCTTCCTCCTTCATAATAGTATGCTAACATTTGCACTTCCTAGACTCTTAGAATATGTCATCGGTGTCCAGAATGGTCGAATAGTTTAGGTCTTCAATAATTTCGAGCTTTTCAATGATCCATTAAACAAATCTGTTGTTAGCACCATCCTAAAAAGAAACAAAAGCCTTGTGAATTAGGTGATTGTTAAAATTGTATTTCATAATCAAATTTTTATATAATCTGATTGTCCATGAAATTATTTTATCATTGGTGTATGATTCGAGAATTTGATGATGCTTAATATATAAATGGAGTTGATTTTTGACATTTACCTGTAACTTTGAGGGGAAATCCTGATGATATGTATTAAGGAGTCTTATTAAATCCATTTCACATAAAAGATGGATCAGACGTGCAATTAAAAGCTATTTTTTTCTTCAATTAAGCGTCTTTTCAAATACAAACTCAAACTCAGCTTCTTCAAACACATCTACATACCAACCTCTAATTGAATATTGTGCCACTTATCCCCTCAAGATTCTCTAAATTATATGTAAATGGTAAAAAATCAATTTTTCACTTTATGTTTGTTAAGTTTGATAGATAAGCTAAAATGTTAGTTTGGGCCTAGACATTTATTGGTTTCCATTGTTTCTTCCACTATATGATAAGTTTCATGCTTCCTCATACACACGAACATGCTAAATCTCATCGACGGTATAAATCCCATTAAAAGACTAAATCACATTAAATATTTAAATCCCATGACTGCCTAAATCTCATCAAAAGATTAAATTCCATCAACAGACTTAAACCCATCAACAGTATAAGTCTCATCAAATATCTAAATCTCATCAGCCTAAATCTCATCAACGGTTCATCCAATCACCATTATAACTCCTATCTACATAAATCCTATCATAAAATAAATACCAAAAATCCAACCATTATTTGTCTAAATCACATCTAACTAAATCTCACAAAAGTCTAAATTCCATCAACCTTTCAAATCTCACCAACATTCTAAATCCTATCAACTATATAAACTCTATCAACATTGTCTAAATCCAATCAACATTATTGATCCCGTAAGACAGACGCTGGATTTAGACAATTGAGTAAATTTTGAATGTTGGTGGGATTTGGACAATTGATAGGATTTAGGTAGTTTATGAGATTTTGACAGTTGGTGTAATTTAGTCAGAATTTAGAAAAATGATGGTACTAAAACTTCTGATGGGATTTACAAGCCATATGGGATTAATAATGTTTATGGAAGAATTTAGAATAATGACGGATTTAAACAGTTGATCAGATTTAGAGAGATAATATACTCGATGGGATTTAGTCTTTTTATATAATTTAAATAGTTGATGAAAATTAGATTGTTGATAGGATTTAGAATATTGATAGGTTTACAATTTTGTCATAGGATATAATTATGAAATCATCAGCCATAAAATAAAAACATAATTTTATCTCGGATCTAGACCCCATTATTATTATTACAGGCGTGGAATTATGATTACTTCAACAATAATCCTAATCTAGTTTTTGACGAACTGAGATTTCGCTGTCTCAAAATCTGAATTGGAATTATTTTCATAAAATTTGTGAATTAATTTGTTGCTTTATTATGATTTGTGTGTTTGACATGTGTATTTCCTCGAATCATTTCAACAAGTTTTTCACCCAATGATAACGTATGAAATCTCCATGTCAACTAGAACTCTATCTATAAGTATAAAAACCCAGTTGGATTAAAATAAATGTTTTTCACTAGCATTAAGTATATAAAATATTATATTTTTATTTTTACGTATAATAATATACTTACACACGCAAATTATTTTTATACAATATTCAAATTTTTATTTTTATTTTAGTAATTTAAATAAAAATATATATATGTAATTATAAATATTATATACATAACATTATAAATATTTTTTAATTTAATACAATATAATTATCTATTTTTGTTTTATCCTTTAACAACTATTAAATTATTTTAATATTTTTTTAATTAAACCAATAAAAAAATAAAATAGTAAATTTTTAGATAAAAAGCATTTTTTGGGAAATAAAAAACTAGTATAATCTTTTTTTTGGACAATAAAAACAAGTATAATCCATAACGTTAATAATAAAACTTCAAACTATTCTCTTCCTTTTTTATTCTTTTTGTTAGTCAAACTCATCTTCCAAGTTTATATTTACTAAAAAAATATCAAATTCACACACACCCCACCCACCCCAGTATTTGTTCTTCTGCAAAGATTACATTGCCACAAGGATTCCTCCTACACAAGGATAAGGCCCAAGTCTAAAAAAATCAACTTTTTAATTATACTCTACAAAATAAAATTATATTAAATTTAAATTTATGTGTAATTGTACTCATGAGTATAATTTTATACACATAACTCAAAATTGTCATATTTATGATAGTAGAATGCTTTTACCTATAAACAGTGATGTTCTCGTGTCATTAAGGGGATGTTAGATTGGGCAATTTTCTCTTATTGTGTCTTATTTAATTGATTTTTTTTGCAATAAATATTCTTTTAGCGCAGTGGCTGCAGATGATCTAAGGTACAAAAGGGAGAAACCCTTATTATGCATTGAAGTAAATCCAAGTTATTTTTCTCGGGTTGTGGCAGGTTCGATCAAATTCTATATTTCGTGAGTGAAATTTCTGAGTTTTCAGCAAGAATATTCTTCTTCTATACTAGTTGTTTTCTTAAGCATCTTGATGTTTATTAACTCAATTTTGAATTGCATATTTAAATTGTTAATAATTGTAAACATTTGGCATATATATTGATCTCACTTGCAAATACAGTTTAGGTTGGTATATGATTAATTTGAAAACAAAGGAATGGTAAATTTTTTTAGATTATTTTGTGGAAGCAATCTCGAAGTAGAAAATATACCAATGTGTAGAGAAATCTCAAAATAGAAAACAAGTGTACGAAAATTGGAGTTATAATACTACCCCGTGTCTTGGAATTTTGTCAAAATGGAGTTATAATACTGCCCCGTGTCTTGGAAAGAGTCTTTCGTTTTCATCTAGGGACGCTTATAATGGGTAATTTTGTCAAAATGGTAAATTTTTTTTTAGGAAAGCCCTATCTTTCTGGTGTTTGATATGTATGGTTTGAATCTAAGTAATTTTTTTAATACATGGATACAAAGTTATGCTGACGCCAAGATATGTGTTTAGGGGACTAAATACGTACAAATTGAACTTATTGAATGATGTAGTTTTAATGACTCTTTTCAAGAAATTTTCTTTTAAGAAATTTTATTTTAAAGATTCAAGACCTTATAGTGAAGAAGGTACATTAATTTTATCTTATCTTAGTACAATTGAGAAATGGTGACAGGTGGTAAACAGATGTGGCGGATTCTAAGTCGTAGGTGGATCACTTTCTAAGGAGCCTTGAGGTGGCATGGGTAAAATAATTAAAGCATTTTTTACTACAAATAGCAATATTCTCGAGTCTCTGAAACCTAGTATAGACGCATTAAAATAAAATCTTGGGAAATGCTTCCTTGAACTTGTTTCATTTCCGGAAGATCAAAAAATCTCTGGTGCAGCTCTTAGAGATATGTGGGAGTAATTATACAGTTTAAATAATAAGCGAATCAATATTTTCGATTGTTTTCTCGAGTTATCGATTCAATATATTCATGTGTAAAGTTAAGAAAGAAGTAACTTCACCAACATGTACTTTCTTTATATTATTGTAGGAAAAACGGTAAATTATGTGTTAATATATATTTAAAATATTTAGTAACACAGAAGTTATTCATGTCAACATTTATTTACATTAATTAGCAACACAATGTGTCAATGTGACAACAATTATTCCACCCATTTCTCGACTATATGTATTACAACCTTTGCAAAATCTATAACCCATTTGTTGACCTTATGTGGTAAAGCGTCCGCAAAACCTATAACCCGTTTTCCGAAGCTATGAGGTAAAGCGTCCGTAAACCCTATAACCCATTTGCCGATGCTCCTTGTGTAGGTGACACTTTGTTATATACTTATAAACCCCTTTAAAACACTTTTAACTTTCCAAATAATAATCAATTTATTTTAAAAGAGTTGCTTCCATCCAGAAGTACTTTTATTTTCCAAAATGAAAAAAATGTTTCCAAACATGACCTCAATAATGAGTACTAGTTATTGTTACAATACATCTAACTTCATGCAAAAAATCATTAAAGTGCTTTACATATAGAGAATTACTTTTTACCTAAAAAATAGTTGGAAGTTTGTGCATGATATTCTAAGTGTAGTGAGTTATATAAGAGAATCAAAAGCATCATGACTATATTTCCATTAGTATCACCATTTGATAAAGAAATACTAAATTTAGAAGTTACCTCTTGATTTTTACCATTAATTCATAGTGAGTTAACCATCGTCTTTCATCTATTGTGCTAAGGGGTTATTATATCAAGTAGCATCTTCATATTTTTCATATCCACCAAGAATGAGACTAGGTTCACATGCTAGCTTTCATTCTCTTATTCATCGGAATTTTGACCATCCCAAGTGATATTTGAATGAGTAGCCTTCTTAGATTTTCTTTGCGTAAAAAAGGAAAATATTTTTTGATATGTTCTAGGACAAATTACGATTATAGCAAGTAGGCTCTTCTTGCTTGATGGCTCTCACATTCTTTTTAAAAGAGGCGTGAGAGCTTATTTTTGGAAAATATTTTATATCTTATAAATCTCTTCATATCTCTTGCCAACATAGCCAATTCTGAATCTCCACTAGTCTCTTCTTCATAGGAATTCTCTTCTCCTTCACTATTCTTATTTTTCTTTCTACCCTTCTTCTTGCTAATTGAAGCATGAATAGAGATAGATTTTTTAACTCTCTTTTAAAGTATCGCCTCTTAATATTTCATCTTCAAACACATGTTCTTTCGTCATGAGATTTCATATAAGGTCATGAACCGTAAATTTTTAGAGATCCTTTATATCTCTTGTAGGCGTTATCTTTGACTTGTATTTCTTTGGAAGAACATATTTAAGTTTTTAGCATTGCTCTTTGTTGATGTAGGTTTGACCAATAGTCTTCAAGGAGTTTACAATGTTTGAGAATCATTGATGCATTGAATTTGAGGTTTTATCGGGCTCCATTCAAAAAAGCTCATATATTGTGATATAGAGACCAACCATAATTTATTTGATATCCACCCTACCTTGATATGATGGCTCTGAAAGCTCCCACATTTCATGAGGCGAATAACATTCACTAACTCGGCTATACTCAATGACACTAAATTTGCAAATGAGTGTATCCATTGCATTGTTTTTGTTGGTGGGTTTGGATATATCATTAGGAGTGAGATTATTGTGCCAGTATCATATTGGAAGGGAACCTGAATACCATCATTGATAACCATCCATAAAATATAGTCAATCCTTTGATGTAAATCTCCATTCTCTTCTCCCACTCAAAGTAGTTTATACTTAAAGGGGCGGAGGTCTAGTAGAGCATGAACCTTACGGCTGGTTAGTATCCATGATATTTCTACTCTGGAAATGGTTAAGTAAAAAATAGAGCTAGGATTTAATACCAACTAGTATTCAATATAAGTCTTAGAAACGGGATTGAATATGACTATGAAAATTAATAGGCTAATTTTATTTCAAGTTGATAAAATTAAAAGATAATATAAAATATTATTATGTAAGTTATCTAGAATACCATAAGTTAGAGAAAGCTAATAGATACTAAGAGAGGAAATATTCATACAAGAATATAATCGAACATATAGAGTAGGGGAGTGTAAAGAGTGTAGGGAAAGAAAGATACACAACGACGTAGAATGGTTCAATTTTCCTACTCCACTAACTAAGAAGTCCACCTTAGTATTTGCAAGATTCTCAGCTAATCTTCATATCTCTTTAACCCGGGGATTGAACACAAAACCCTTTACAACCAATTCACAAAATTTGAAGAAAATATTTTGTTATTACAAACACAAGGAACTAAGTATAACCTGGTGGTTGCAAGGATGTGATAAATTAATGATATAAATAATAGAACAAACACCTTATACCACTACGAGAAACTCACTGCAAATGCACAGATCTTTTGCAAGTTATATAATTGATAAGTAAGATTCGTTATAAGGATCCATGAAAGTAAGCTATAAATAACTCAATTAGTTAGTGCAATGAAAGAATTTGATAAGATAATATGATAAAGACACTAAAATATTTATTTGATTTTATGACTCTAAACAATTAATAACTAATTTGAATTAAGAAAAGTGAAGACATGAAAATAACACATGGAAGAGAAGATTTATGAAAGTTTAACTCGAGAACTAGCAAGTAATCCCCACTATCCTTGTTCTGTGCTTATTATCTAACAGAGAATTATATGATACATACACAATATCCAAGATTTTGTATTCCTCCTAACTCCGGTTAGAGTAGACTTAGGGGGAAACCTCCAAATAATACTTGATTCTTAAGTTTACTTTCATTTCTCTTTGTTCTCAATTTCCTACTGCATCAATCTCTGATACGGATGATCGGTAAGCACTAGACTCTTCATTTGTTTTGTGACACGGCCAAACATCACAAAACTTAAATTAGATAAAGAAAGAAGGGGAAATGACCAATATTTTCCATTTACTTTTTTGAAAATTTAGTCACTTATAATATAAATTTTACAAGAAAGAATAAAGGGGTTAAATACAAGGAGCAAACATTATCAAATAGAGTTTCCATCTATTATCAAACTCTCTGAAGAGTTTCTTGAGGTTGCTTTCACATCTCACATCTCTTCATTAATGCATAACTCGTTTATTACATCACATGATTTCTTAATTAATCGATTATGTTTTCTTGCTATTACTGTTTATGCCCATAATTTGGTGTGGTACTTAAATTTTTACACACAATTTACTGTTAATAATTTACAAACGGAATGCCTATCCAATGTACATATTGTTTTAGGTATTTTTCGCCAAGAAATATATTTTTATGCATCAATTCTTGTAAATCATTTCTGGGTTTACAGCGTTACTTGAACCAGAATCTGGGAATTTGGAAGTTTAAAGTAAAAATTTAAATTATGCCGGTTATTTTGATAAAAAGTATATATGTATAATAAACTAAAAAAGAAGTTATATAAGTTGTGAAAATGGTTTAGATTAACATAGGTGAGAACTAAGAGGACAAATGAACATAACTCTAGAGATTTAAACGAACTAATTAAATTTACCTTAATCTCTAATTTGTACCTCTAAACCTTACAACACTAATATGATCTTTTCACTGAATTTTTAACCAGCTAAACTGAAATAGAAAAAGAAAAAGAAACTTAAACAACCAAACCCAACGAAGAACTAGTCTCTACACCATACGATCACCACGAGACTTCTCACTTGCACTTGAGGCTCCACCAATGTTGATACCCTTCTTGCGGCTGCGAAACTTTGGAGCAACGGAGGTGGTGGTGGTGATTGGGGTGGCAGAAGCGGAAGCGGTGTGTTCTTTTTTTCCAAGTGTGTTCTTTTTTTCCAAGTGTGTCTTTGTTATTGTGTAGCTACACTTTCAACACAGTTTTATCGACGCCCACATCATTGCAAAGGGCTTCAATCTCTTCTTAGTTCCGAATCATAATGTATATTACCTATGAATCATGAAGTACAACATAAATGTTGTTATTCCAAATTTAGCTAATATACATGCATGGATGATATATTTGTAATGATAATCTTAATGTATAACATGGATATCTTTTGCTATTTCACATAACGCAGGAACTCATTTTTCAACTAACACAAATAATAAACTATAGAGAATAACTAAGTCATATATACAAAAACAATAAATCTCTCTCATTCAATACAACCCGACCCTATTATACAAACATGTGGAATTAGCATTTAACAAGTAAACTTTGTTATTGAACTCATTATCCCACAAAGAAAATAAATAATTATAGAAATAATATTGAATAGAGAAAATGTGAGTGTATCGAGAAAATTGAGACAATCTCTTAGTTATAATTTAGGCAATTTTCAATCGAATAGTTTTTTATTATATCATCAAAATCATATATATTAAAAAAATTAGTTTGACAATAAAGTATCATAATATTCCAAAAGATAGATCAATTCAATATAACTAATAATTTTTCAACATAAAATAATAAGTTGTTTTTTAACTTAAAAATAAATTAATTCATGGTTTAAAATTTTAAAAAAATGAATTAGGATGAGCACCAAATAACTTAATGTGTTGTGTGCATTTATCAATTAATATTAGTCTACTACTTTTTCATCCAATTATACAAAAAATAGAAAATGCCACTTAAACTGCTAATACTTTACACTGTCTTTAGAAAAAAGATAAAAATCTAACAAATTTTAATCTTAACTAACAAGAATCTTACCTCAACAATTAGTTGGATTGTGATGGTTGATTGAAATGACATGTCCAACAATCTTATTCATTTTTCTTTTTGTTTGTCATAATATTATTCTTGACATGAGGTCCTGTGCAAAAAATATAGTAATATACATTAAATATTTTTTATACACTTCTCATTAAATCTCACTATCAAAATTACATCTAATAATGATTTCATTGATATAACTGAATGAACACCCTAAATTAAAATTATATTATAATTAATTATTAATCTAATTTTCTAATAGATGCAACAGAAAAGTTACTTAGAAAATACTGAAATATATAATAATTCATCTTAGTACAATTAAACAAAAAACAACACAAATAATTATACTTAATTAGCCAAATTATTATTTTTTTCGCTTTAAAATTACTAATTATTATATAAACGGGCAGATCTAGCTGGCTACCCCCAACCCGTAATTAAAATAGGCAATTATTTTATTTTTTAGAAAATAATCAATAATAAAATCAATCACCTCAAAAGCACATACCATTGACAGAGTACGCTTCGACTTTCCATATAATTGCTCGACAAATTTTTAAAGTATAGCATTTCTTTAGGTTAAGATATGATCTGATAATTTATAATGATTTGGGTTTTTGGGTTATGGGCTAAGAGGATAGTTTTTTGGGTCGTGTTGTTGATAGACACTAATATCAATTTATCTTTTTAGTTGATTAAATCTTCTCAATTAATTAATTTTTTTAGTTGGATTATTTTCAATTATCTTACAAATATTGTGTCATTTAATTTTCAAGAATATTTAAGTATGAGTCGTAGTTAGCTTTTAGCTTTGTTGCTTTGATTTCTATGTAAGAGTATTATTTTTTATGGAATTGATTAAATTTTTTTTTTTTTGATCCATTGTTTGGTTTTGGTTTTCTTGCTGTTTGTTGTTTGTGCAAGTATTTTCTAAAAAATCAATTATCATAGGAGTCTTTTTTTATCTTCTAACGTTGATATTCATGTATTTATCTTTCAACGTCATTACTTTTGGACTCTTATTTTTAAAATAATTTCATCTAGGTTACTTACCTCGGGCGATCGTCTAGTCATTTACACTTGCGTGAGATTTCACATAAATAATTTTAAATAATGATATTCAAGATATTAGAACTTACCACCGTAAATGTATTCCAAATTTGTAAGTTAAACCCGTATGAGAGAACTTGTCTCATTAATTCATTTACTATTAATAAGTTTTATACTTGGCCAACTTAAGTGGTCATACACCACCTATAATTAGACTTAAATCAGTATTCCTAATCTAGTTTTTGACGACCTGAGATTTCGTTGTCTCGAAATCTGAATTGGATTATTTTTATAAATTTTGTGAATTAATTCGTTTCTATATTATGATTTGTGTGTTTGACATGTGTATTTTCTCGAATCATTTCAACAAGTTTTTCACCCAATGATAACGTGTAAAATCTCCATGTCAACTAGAACTGTATCTATTAGTATAATAACCCAGTTGGATTAAAATAAATGTTTTTTCACTAGCATTAAGTATATAAAATATTATTATTTTTATTTTTACGTATAATAATATACTTACACACGCAAATTATTTTTATACAATATTCAAATTTATATTTTGATTTTATAAATTAAAATAATAAATAAATATATATATATGTAATTATAAATATTGTGTACATGATATTATAAATATTTTTTATTTTAATACAATATAATTATCTATTTTTGTTTTACCCTTTAACAACTATTAAATTATTTTAATATTTTTTAATTAAACCAATAAAAAATAAAATAGTAAATTTTGAGATAAAAAGCAATTTTTTGGGCACTTAAAATAAAAAACTAGTATATTATTTTTTTTGACAATAAAAACAAGTATAATCCATAACTTTAATCATAAAACTTCAAACCATTCTCTTTCTTTTTTATTCTTTTTGTTAGTCAAACTCATCTTCCAAGTTTATATTTACTAAAAAAATATCAAATTCACACTTACCCCACCTACCCCAGTATTTGCTCTTCTGCAAAGATAACATTGCCACAAGGATTCCTCCTACACAAGGATAATGCCCAGGTCTACAAAAATCCACTTTTTAATTAAATTCTACAAAATAAAATGATATTAAATTTAAATTTATGTGTAAAGGGGATGTTAGAGTGGGAATTTTCTCTTATATTGTCTTGTTTAATTGATTTTTTTCCAATAAATATCCATTTGGAGAAGATCTAAGATACAAAAGGGAGAAACCTTTATTATGCATTGAAGTAATTCCAAGTGATTTTTCTCGTGTCGTGGAAGGTTCGATCAAATTCCATTTTTTGTGAGTGAAATTTCTGAGTTTTCAGTAAGAATATTCTTCTATACTAGTTTTTTTCCGAAGCATCTTGATATTTATGAACTCAATTTTGAATTGGATATTTAAATTGATAATCATTGTAAACATTTGGCATATAAATTGATCTCACTTGCAAATACAGTTTAGGTTAATATATGATTGATTTGATAAGAATGGAGAATTTTTTTAGATTATTTTGTGGTAGAAATCTCCAAGTAGAAAATATACCGATGTGTAGAGAAATCTCAAAATAGAAAACAAGTGTAAGAAAATTGGAGTTATAATACTGCCCTGTGTCATATAAGGAGTCTTTCGTTTTCATCCAAGGACTCTTATAATGGGCAATTTTGTCAAAATGTTAGATTCTTTTTTAGGAAAGCACTATCTTGCTGGTGTTTGATTATGTATGGTTTGAATCTAAGTAATTTTTTTACTACATGGACACAAAGCTATGCTGACGCCAAGATATATGTTTAGGGGACTAGATACGTACAAATTGAACTTATTGAATGATGTAGTTTCAATAACTCTTTTTCGGAAATTATCTTTTGACAAATTTTCTTTGAAAGATTCAAGACCTTCTAGAGAAGAAGGTACATTAATTTTATCTTATCTTAGTACAATTGAGAAATTGTGACAGATGGTAAAAAGCTGTGGCGGATTCTAAGTTGTAGGTGGATCACTTTCTAAGCAGCCTTGAGGTGGCATGGGTAAACTAAATTAAGCCTTTTTACTACAAATAGCAATATTCATGAGTCTCCAAAACCTAGTATAGACGCATTAAAATAAAATCTTGGGAAATGCTTCCTTGAACTTGTTTCATTTCCGGAAGATCAAAAAATCTCGAGTTATCTACTCAATATATTCATGTGTAAAGTTACGAAAGAAGTAACTTCACCAATATGTACTTTCTTTGTATTATTGCACGAAAATTATAAATTATGTGTTAATATATATTTAAAATATTTAGTAACACAGAATTTATACATGGCAACATTTATTTGCAATAATTAGCCACGCAGAGTGCAATGTGTCAACAATTATTCCACCCATTTCTCGACTCTATGTATTACAGCCTCTGCAAAATCTATAACCCATTTGCTGACGTTATGTGGTAAAGCGTCTGCAAAACCTATAACCCGTTTGCCGAAGCTATGAGGTAAAGTGTCCGCAAACCCTATAGCCTATTTAACAATGCTCTTGGTGTAGGTGATGCTTTGTTATATACGTCCATATTAATGACCCAAAATAGAGATGATGTACCAAAAGCGTCGGTATTACAAAAACGACGCTCACGTAGACGACGCTGGATGTAGAGTCGACAATATATATGGCGACGCGCCGATATCATCGGCAAAGGACAAAAATTGTGTCGCCAAATCTCTATTTTCTTGTTCAATACATAAATAATATCAACAAAAATACAACGTGAAAATAATAATGAAATTATGTTTGAAAATTATACTTAGAAACCCCTTTAAAACACTTTCAATATTTTCCCAAACAATCTATTTTTTTTAAAAGAGTTGCTTCCAATCAGAATTGCTTTTAGTTTCCAAAATGAAAAAAATGTTTCCGAACAAGACCTCGATAATGAGTACTAGTTATTGATAGCAATACAACTAACACCATGCAAAAAATTGTTAAAGTGCTTTACATATAGAGAATTACTTTTTTACCTAAAAAATAGTTGAAAATTTGCGCATGATATTCTAAGAATGTAGTGAGTTATATAAGAGAATCAAAAGCATCATGACTATCTTCCTCACTAGTACCATTCGGTAAAGATATACTATATTTAGAAGTTACCTCATCATTTTTACCATTAATTCATAGTGAGTTAACCATCATAATTCATCTATTGTATAAGAGTGGTTATCATATCAAGTAGCATCTTCATATTTTTCATATCCGCCAAGAATGAGACTAGGTTCACATGCTAGCTTTCATTCTCTTATTCATCAGAATTTTGACCATCCTAGTGATATTTGAATGAGTAGCCTTCTTAGATTTTCTTTGCATAAAAAAGGAAAATTATTTTTGATATGTCCTATCTTGTTACAATTATAGCAAGTAGGTTCTTCTTGCTTGATGGCTCTTACATTCTTTTTAAAAGGGGTGTGAGAGCTTCTTTTTTGGAAAATATTTTATATCTTATAAATCTCTTCATATCTTTTGCCCAACATAGCCAGTTCTTAATCTTCACTAGTCTCTTCTTCATAGGAATTCTCTTCTCCTTCACTATTCTTATTTTTCTACATTTGAGGCTTTATCGCGCTCCATTCAAAAAAGCTCATATTTTGTGATATAGAGACCAACCTTAGTTTATTTGATATCCATCCTACCTTAATATGATGGCTCCGAAAGCTCCCACATTTCTTGAGGAGAATAACATTCACTAATTCGGCTATACTCAGTGACAATCAATTGCAAATTAGTGTATCCATTGCATTTATTTTGTTGGTGAGTTTGTATATATAATTAGGAGTGAGATCTATATGATCTTTAATGATTGCGCCAGTTTCATATTGGAAAGGAACCTGAATTCCATCTTTTATAAACATCCATAATATATAGTCAATCCTTTGATGTAAATCTCCATTCTAGTCATTCACTCAAAGTAGTTTACACTTGAAAATGGCGGAGGTCTAGTAGAGCATGAACCGTCTGGTTGGTTAGTATCCATGTTGTTTCTACTCTAGAAATGGTTAAGTACAAAACAGAGCTAGGATTTGACACCAACTAATATTCAATATAAGTCCTAGAAACTGGATTGAATATGACTACGGAAATTAATTGGATAATTTTATTTCAAGTAGATAAAATTAAAAGACTATATAAAATATTATTATGTAAGTTATCTAGAATACCATAAGTTAGAGAAAGCTAATAGATACTAAGAGTTGAAATACTCATACAAGAATTTAATCGAACATATAGAGTTGGGATTAAAAAAAGTGTAGGGAATGAAATATACACAACGATGTTGAATAGTTCAATATTCGTACTCCACTAACTAAGGTGTCCACCTTAGTATTTTCAAGATTCTCAGCTAATCTTCATGTCTGTTTAACCCGTGCTTAAAATAAAAAACCCTTTACAACCACTTGACAAAATTGAAGCAAATATTTGTACTATTACAAACACAAGGAACTAAGTATAACCTAGTGGTTGCAAGGGTGTGATAAATAATGATATAAATAAAAGAACAAACACCGTATACCACTACGAGAAACTCATTGCAAATGCACAAATCTTTTGCAAATTATAATTGATAAGTAATATATAAATAATTAAATTACTTAGTCCAATAAAATAAGTTGATAAGATAATACGCTAAAGACACTAAAATATTTATTTGGTTTTATGACTCTAAACAATTAATAACTAATTTAAAATGAAAATAACATATGGAAGAGAAGATTTATGAGAGTTTAGCTCGAGAACTAGCAAGTAATCTCCACTAGCCTTGTTCTTTGATTATTATATAAGGGAGAATTGTATGATACATAAACAATAGCCATGATTTAATATTCTTCTTAACTCCCGTCAAGGTAGACTTAGGGGGGAATCTCCAAATAATACTTGAGTTTTAAGTTTACTTTCATTACTATTTGTTCTCAACTTCCTACTTCATCAATCTCTGATACGGATGATCGGTGAGCAATAGTCCCTTCATTTGTTTTGTGACACTGTCAAACGTCACAAAACATTAATTATATAAAGAAAGAAGGGGAGGGGAAATGACCAATATTTTCCATTTACTTTATTGACAATTTAGTCACTTATATTATAAATTTTACAAGAATGAATAAAGGGATTAAATTACAAGGAGAAAACATGTTAGCTTGTAGTATCAAATAGAGTATTCAGTTATTATCAAACTCTTTGAAGAGTTTCTTGAGGTTGCTTTCACAATCTCTTAATCAATGCATAACTCCTTTTTTACAGCACATGATATTTTAATTAATCGATTATGTTTTCTTGCTATTACAGTTTATGTCCACAATTTGGTGTGGTACTAAATTTTTTATGCACAATTTATTGTTAATAATTTACAAAGGTAATACCTATCCAATGTACATATTGTTTTAGTTATTGTTTGCCAAGAAATATATTTTTATGCATCTATCCTTGTAAATTATTTCTGGGTTTACAGAACCAGAATATGGGAATTTCAAAGTTTAAAGTAAATAATTAATTTAGGGTCCTTATTTTGATAAAAAGTATATATTTCTAAAAAGAAGTTACATAAGTTGTGAAAATGGTTAATTTACTCAGGTGAGAACTAAGAGGACAAATAAACATAACTATAGAGATTTAAACGAACTGATTAAATTTACCTTAATCTCTAATGTGTACCTCTAAAACTTAAAAAACTAACATGATT
Organism: Nemophila menziesii; assembly: GCA_029959085.1. Taxonomy (NCBI): domain Eukaryota; kingdom Viridiplantae; phylum Streptophyta; class Magnoliopsida; order Boraginales; family Hydrophyllaceae; genus Nemophila; species Nemophila menziesii. Next base: position 13,194,203 of record JARWIR010000011.1, on the reverse strand, counting down.
TGTTCACTGAATTTTTTAACCGGCTAAACTGAAATAGAAATAGAAAAAAAAACTCAAACAACCAAACCCAACGAAGATCCAGTCTCAACACCACACGATCACCACGAGACTCCTCACTTGCACTTGAGGCTCCACCAATGTTGATACCCTTCTTGAGGCTGCGAAACTTTGGAGCAACGAAGGTGGTGGTGGTGGTGGTGATTGGGGTGGCGAAAGTGGAAGGAGAAGTGTGATCTTTTTTTCTAAGTGTGGCTTTGTTATACTGTAGCTACATTTTCAGCACAGTTTTATCAACGCCCACATCATTGCAAAGGGCTTCAATCTCTTCTTAGTTTCGAATCATGAAGTATATAACATGTGAATCATGAAGTACAACATAAATGTACGTTATTCCAAATTTAGCTAATATACCTGCATGGATGGTATATTTGTAATGTTTATCTTAATGTATAACATGGATATCTTTTACTATTTCACATAACACAAGGACTCATTTTTCAATTAACACAAAAAATTAACTATAGAGAATAACTAAGTCATATATACAAAAGCAATAAATCTCTCTCATTCAATACAACCCCACCATATTAAAAAAATAGTAACTAATTAAATAGGTGGAATCAGCATTTAATAAGTAAACTTTGTCATTTAACTCATTATTCCACAAAGAAAAATAATAAATATAGAAGTAACATTGAATAGAGAAAATGTGAGTGTATCGAGAAAATTGAGACAATCCATTAATAAAAATTTAGGCAATTTTCAATCTGATTGTTTTTTATTATATCATCAAAATCATATATTTTAAAAAAATTAGTTTGACAATAAAACATCAAAATATGCCAAAAGATAGATCAATAAAATATAACTAATGATTATTTAACATATAATAATAAGTTGTTTTTTTAACATAAAAATAAACTAATTCATGGTTTAAAATTAAAAAACCCTAATTAGGATGATCACCAAATAACTTAATGAGTTGTGTGCATTTATCAATTAATATTAGTCTACTACTTTTTCATCCAATTATACAAGAAATGGAAAATGCCACTTAAACTGCTAATACTGCACACTGCCATTAGAAAAAAGATAAAAATCTACAAAATTTTAATCTAACTAACAAGAATCTTACCTCGACAATTAATAGGATTGTGGTGGTTGATTGAAATGGCTTGTCCAACAATCTTATTCTTTTTTCTTTTTGTCTGTAATAATATTTTTCTTGACATTAGGTCATGTGCAAAATATAGGAATATACATAAAATATTTTTTATACACATCTCATTAAATGTCACTATCAAAATTACATCTAATAATGATTTGATTGTTAAAACTGAATGAACACCCTAAACTAAAATTGTATTATAATTATTTATTAATCTAATTTTTGAATAGATTCAACAAAAATGTTACTAAGAAAATACTGAAATATATAATAATTAATTTGAGTACAATTAAATAAAAAACAACACAAATAATTATACTTAATTAGCCAAATTAATATATTTCTTTCGCTTTAAAATTACTAATTATTATATACAAGGGCGGATCTGGGCCAGCTACGAACATATGGAAGAGAAGATTTATGAGAGTTTAACTCGAGAACTAGCATGTAATCCCCATTAGCCTTGTTATGTGATTATTATTTAAGGGAGAATTGTATGATACATACACAATAGCCATGATTTTATATTCCTCCTAACTCCCGTCAAGGTAGACGTAGGGGGAAACCTCCAAATAATACTTGATTTTTAAGTTTACTTTCATTCATCTTTGTACTCAACTTCCTACTGCATCAACCTCTGATACGGATGATCGGTGAGCACTAGTCTCTTCATTTGTTTTGTGACATGGTCAAACATCACAAAACTTAAATTAGATAAAGAAAGAAGGGGAATGGCCAATATTTTCCATTTACGTTTTTGACAATTTAGTCACTTATATTATAAATTTTACAAAAAGGAATAAAGGGATTAAATACAAGGAGAAAACATGTTAGCTTACAGTATCAAATAGAGTTTCTAGTTATTATGAAACTCTTTGAAGAGTTTCTTGAGGTTTCTTTCTTAGTCTCTTCATCAATGCATAACTCCTTGTTTACATCACATGATTTTTTAATTAGTCGATTATGTTATCTTGTTATTACTGTTTATGTCCACAATTTGGTGAGGTACTAAATTTTGTATACACAATTTACTGTAAATAATTTACAAATGTAATACCTATCCAATGTACATATTGTTTTAGTTATTTTTTGCCAATAAATATATTATTATGCATCATCTCTTGTAGATTATCTCTAGGTTTACAGCGTTACTTGAACCAGAATCTGGGAATTTTAAGGTTTTAAGTAAAAAATTAAATTAGGCCCCTTATTTTGATAAAAATTATATACGTATACTAAACTAAAAAAGAAGTTACATAAGTTGTGAAAATGATTTAGTTTAACTTAGGTGAGAACTAAGAGAACATATGAACATAACTCTAGAGATTTAAATGAACTAATTAAATTTACCTTAATCTCTAATTTGTACCTCTAAAACTTAAAACACTAATATGATGTTTTCACTGAACTTTTTAACCGGCTAAACCGAAATAGAAAAAGAAAAAAAACTCAAACAACCAAACCCAACGAAGATCCAGACTCTACACCATAAGATCACCACGAGACTTCTCACTTGCACTTGAGGCTCCATTAACGTTAATACCCTTCTGGTGGCTGCAAAACTTTGGAACAACGGAGGTGGTGGTGGTGGTGGTGGTGATTGGGGTGGCAGAAGCGGAAGTTGAAGCAGAAATGTATTCTTTTATTCCAAGTGGTGCTTTGTTATTGTGTAGCCACTTTTCAACACAGTTTTATTGACGCCCACATCATTGCAGAGGGCTTCAATCTCTTCTTAGTTGCGAATCATGAAGTATATTACATGTGAATCATGAAGTATAACATAAATGTATGTTATTCCCAATTAAGCTAATATACCTGCATGGATGGTATATTTATAATGTTAATCTTAATGTAAAACATTGATAATAACTAAGTTATATATATAAAAGCAATAAATATCTCTCATTCAATACAACCCGACTATATTTAAATAATAGTAACTAATTAAACAGGTGGAATCAGCATTTAACAAGTAAACATTGTCCTTGAACTCATTATTCCACAGAGAAATTAATAAATATAGAAGTAATATTGAATAGAGAAAATGTGAGTGTATCGAAAAAATTGAGACAATCCATTAGTTAAAATTTAGGCAATTTTTAATCTGATAGTTTGTTATTATATAATCATAATAATATATATTAAAAAAATTAGTTTGATAATAAAGCGTTATAATATGCCAAAAGATAGATCAATTAAATATAACTAATAATTTTATAACATATAATACTAAGTTGTTTTTTAACATAAAAATAAATTAATTAATGGTTTCAAAATTAAAAAACATAATTAGGATGAGCCAAATAACATAATGTGTTGTGTACATTTATCAATCAATATTAGTCTACTACTTGTTCATCCAATTATACAAGAAATGGAAAATGCCACATAAACTACTAATATTGCATACTTGCCTTTAGAAAAAAGATAAAAATCTACAAAATTTTAATCTAAACTAACAAGACTCTTACCTCAACAATTAATTAGATTGTGGTGGTTGATTGAAATGGCATGTCCAACAATCTTATTCTTTTTTCTTTTTGTCTGTAATAATATTATTCTTGTCATGAGGTCATGTGCAAAATATAGGAATATACATTAAATATTCTTTATACTCATCTCATTAAATTTCACTATTAAAATTACATGTAATAATGATGACTGCTGTAAATGAATAAACACCCTAAATTAAAATTATATTATAATTATTTATTAATCTAATCTTTTAATAGATGCAACAGAAAAATTATTAAGAAAATACTGAAATATATAATAATTCAACTAAGTACAATTAAAAAAACAACACAAATAATTATACTTAATTAGCCAAATTAATATTTTTCTTTCTCTTTAAAATTACTAATTATTATATACACAGGCAGATCTGGGCCGGCTACCCCACCCCATAATAAAAATAGGAAATTATTTTATTTTGTTAGTAATCTCTAATAAAATCAATTACCTCAAAAACACATACGATAAAACAAAGGTAGCATGAGAGAGGATATAGTAGGCTTCGAAATTCCATATAGTTGAACGATAAAATTAAAGTATGGCATTTTTTTAGGTTAAGATAGTATCTGATAATTTATAATGACTTGGGTTTATGGGTTACGGGCCAAGAGTTTAGTTTTCTGGGCCGTGTTGTTGTTAGACACTAGTATCAAGAATCTTCTCAATTAATTAGTCTTTTTAGTAGAATTATTTTTAGTTAATTAATTTTACAAATATTGTGTCATTTAGTGTTTAAGAATATTTAAGTATGAGTGGTAGTAGTTTTGTTGCTTTGATTTCTATGTAAGAGTATTATTTTTTATGGAGTTGATTACAATTGTTTTTATTTTGATCTATTGTTTGGTTTTGGTTTTCTTGCCGTTTGTTGTTTGTCCGAGTTTTTTCGGAAAAATCAATTATCATAGGAGTATTTTGTATCTTCTAACGTTGATATTCATGTATTTTCCTTTCAATGTCATTACTTTTGGACTCTTATTTTTAAAATAATTTTATCGTGTCGGTAGTAGGTAACGTTCCTCGGGCGGTTGTCTATTCATTTACACTTGCGTGAGATTTAAAATAGATCATTTTAAATAATGATATTCAAGATATTATAACTTACCAAGGTAATTGTATTCCAAGTTTGTAAATTAAAACCAAATGGGAGAACTTGTCTCATTGATTCATTTACTATTAATAAGTTTTATACTTGGCCAACTTAAGTGGTCATACACCTATAATTATTCTTAAATCAGTAATCCTAATCTAGTTTTTGACGATCTGAAATTTCGCTGTCTCAAAATCTAAATTGGAATTATTTTTATAAAATTTGTGAATTAATTCGTTGCTCTTTTATGATTTGTGTGTTTGACATGTGTATTTCCTCGAATCATTTCAACAAGTTTTTTCCCAATGATAACGTGTAAAATCTCCATGTCAACTAAAACTCTATACTTACACACGCAAATTGTTTTTATAAAATATTCAAATGTATATTTTGATTTTGTTAATTTTAATAAAAATATATATATAATTATAAATATTATATACATAATATTATAAATATATATTTTTTATATAATATAATAATCTATTTTTTGTTTTATCCTTTAAAACTATTAACTTATTTTAATATTTTTAATTAGACCAATAAAAAATAAAATTGTAAATTTTGACATAAGAAGCCATTTTTTTTGGACACTTAAAATAAAAAACAAGTATAATCATTTTTTAGACAATAAAAACAAGTATAATCCATAACGCTAATCATAAAACTTCAAACTATTCTCTTCCTTTTTTATTCTTTTTGTTAGTCAAACTCATCTTCCAAGTTTATATTTACTAAAAAATATCAAATTCACACTCACCCCACCCACCCCAGTATTTTCTCTTCTGCAAAGATAACATCGCCACAAGGATTCCTCCTACACAAGGATAATGCCCAAGTCTAAATAATAAACTTTTTAATTAAACTCTATAAAATAAAATTATATTAAATTTAAATTTATGTGTAATTGCACTCGTGTGTATAATTTTATACAGATATCTAAAAATTGTCATATTTATGATAGTAGGATGCTTTTACCTATGGACAATGATGTTCTCATTTCATTTAGGGGATGTTAGAGTGGGCAATTTTCTCTTATATTGTCTTGTTTAATTGATTTTTTTTTCTGCTAGAAATATCCATTTAGCGCAATGGTTGCAGATGATCTAAGATACAAAAGGGAGAAACCCTTATAATGCATTAAAGTAATTCCAAGTGATTTTTCTCGAGTTGTGGCATGTTCAATCAAAATCCATATTTTGTGAGTGAAATTTCTGAGTTTTAAGCAAGAATATTTTTCTATACTAGTTTTTTCTGAAGTATCTTGATGTTTATTAACTAAATTTTGAATTGGATATTTAAATTGTTAATGATTGTAAACATTTGGCATATATTGATCTCACTTGCAAATATAGTTTAGGTTGATATATGATATTTAGAAAACAAATTAATGGAGAATTCTTTTAGATTATTTTGTGGAAGCAATCTCGAAGTAGAAAATATACCGGTATAAAACCATTAGAATGTGTAGATAAATCTCAAAATAGAAAACAAGTGTACGAAAATTGGAGTTATAATATTGCCCCGTGTATTAGAAGGAGTCTTTCCTTTTCATCCAGGGGAGCTTATAATGGGCAATTTTGTCAAAATGGTAGATGCCTTTTTTCGGAAAGCCATATTTTGCTGGTGTTTGATGATGTATTGTATGAATCTAACTAATTTTTTTAATACCTAGATACAAAGTTATAATGACGTCAAGATATGTGTTTAGGGGACTAGATACGTACAAATTGAACTTATTGAATGATTTAGTTTCAATGAATCTTTCCAAAAAAAATCTTTTACGAAATTTTCTTTTAAAGATTCAAGATCTTCTAGTGAAAAAGGTATAGTAATTTTATCTTATCTTAGTACAGTTGTGAAATGGTGATATGTGGTAAAAAGTTGTGGCAGATTCAAAGGCGTAGGTGGATCACTTTCTAAGGAGCCTTAGGTGGCATGGGTAAAATAAATTAAAGCCTTTTTTACTACAAATATCAATATTTGTGAGTCTCTAAACCCTAATATAGACGCATTAAAATAAAATCTTGGGAAATGCTTCGTTGAACTTGTTTCATTTACGAAGATCAAAAAATCTATGTTGTAGGTTTTAGAGTTATGTGGGAGGAATTATACAATTTAAATGATAAGCGAATCAATATTGTCGATTGTGTTCTCGATTTATCTATTCAATATATTCATGTGTAAAGTTACGAAAGAAGTAACTTCACCAATACGTACTTTCTTTGTATTATTGCAGGAAAAATTATAAATTATGTGTTAATATATATTGAAAATATTTAGTAACACAGTATTTATTCATGTCAACATTTATTTGCAATAATTAGCTAAGCAATGTGTCAATGTGTCAACAATTATTCCACCCATTTCTCGATTCTATGTATTACAGCCTCTGCAAAATCTATAACCTATTTGCTAACATAATGTGGTAAAGCGTCCGCAAAACCTATAACCCGTTTGCCGAAGCTATGAGGTAAAGCGTCCGCAAACCCTATAACCTAGTTTCCGATGCTCCTGGTGTAGGTGACGCTTTGTTATATACGCCCATAATATCGATCCACAATAGAGACGATGTACCGAAAGCGTCGGTATGAAAAAATCGATGCTAGTGTAGACGACGCAGGTTGTAGCATCGACAATATATATGGCGATATGCCGATATAGTCGGTGAAGGATAAAAATTGTGTCGCCAAATCTATATTTTCTTGTTAAATACATAAATAATATCAACAGAAATACAACGTGAAGATAATGATGAAAGTATGTTTGAAAATTATACATATAAACCCCTTTAAAACACTTTTAATATTTTTCTCAAATAATTAATTTTTTTTTTAAAGAATTGCTTCCATTCAGAAGTGCATTTAGTTTCCAAAATGAAAAAAAATGTTTCCAAACAAGACCTCAATACGACTAACACCATGCAAAAAATTGTTAAATTGCTTTACATATAGGTATTTACTTCTTTACCTAAAAAAATAGTTGAAAGTTTGTGCATGATATTCTAAGAATGTAATGAGTTATATAAGAGAATTAAACGTATCATGACTATCTTCCTGGTGTCGCTTAAGGTGTGATAAAATAATATATAAAATAAGTGCAAATAAAACCCTAGGCTGAGCACGGTTCTACAAGTATACAGATCGTATGCAAGTTTTAATGATAAGAAGATTCATTCCTCAGAGACTACGAAAATTAGAGAAAAATTATGCAAGTTATTAAGTGCAGATATGAGAGCTAGAGATAATAATACGCAAGTAGAAAGAAAAGAAAGATAGATTTTTATTTGGTTCTTGAATAATAAAACTAAACTAATAAATTAAAGACAGAAAATTAAATAAGCTAAGAAGAAATAGTATGATATTTTAGCCTGAGTACTTAGCAAGTAATCCCCACTAGTTTTTCCGTTCTAAACATGTAAGGGATGAATCATGTAGTATTTCAATAGTTTGGTTTCAATTGCGCTAGGTAGTTTTAAATAGGGTTTACCTGTGTCAATAAGAACCTAAGCAAACTTTTTCTGTAATTGATTAAATAGCAATACACTAAACCATTGACTATCTAGTTAGGCTGAATTGTCAGATCAAACCTTATTCTAGACGTTATGCGCTAATTCTATAGTCAAATATACCGGTTATCTAACTAATATGATGGTAATCCTATACGTTTGCAACCGTAAAGAACACAGAATATAAATCCAACACATAAACAGAAAAATCAAAACATAAATTCAATCAAATTAGATAGATGTCAATCAAAACTAGGGTTCATACATATATGCTAAAACTCAAGCTAAATTTATTTAATTCATACTAAGAAAAGAAAAGAAAAGAATTACAGAATTAAAGGTTGAAGGAGACATGATTGACGCACATCTCCTTCTAGACTTCTCTTCTTATGTTATAGCTTCTTCCTAGCCTTAAGCTTTGTTCAAGGATGATTTTTCTAATGATAATATGTTGTATTTATAGTGTATATGAAGACCTAATCGTTTTCTTGAAGAAGGTAAATAATGGATTCCTAGTCCAACTCAAATTCGTAGCCCAAAAATATGGAATCATCCCCTTTTTTGTTTTGGTCCTAACAGCTTCAATACTTATCCGTTTGACGCGTATGAGTAGTCGGAATTCATCGTCTCGGAAAGATCTTTAACTTTTCTCTTGACCGTTTCTCCAGACTCCTCACCGATTTTGAGATATAAGCTGATTTGTTGTCGTAGGTGCTGGAATTCAGATTTATGGCAGCTTTTCCTTTTCCATATTTTTAGCTTTTACTTCCTTATCTTCAATTTCCATGTTTATCTTCTTTCCTTTAGCTCTTGGAATCAACTTGGACTCTAATTAATTACCATATATCTCTATAACTTCACACTAAATAAACAATTAAACCCAATTTGCTCTAAAAATAATAAATAATCAATTCAAGACACAAAATAGGAAAGTGTACTAAACCATGATAAAATCGACCTATAAACTAATAAATACAACTAAAATGATGTCTCCAACTACTAATAAATCATCACAAATGGGGAGACATCAAGACCCCCAACTCAAAGTTGTATCGTCCCGATACAATAAGAATAAAGAATAGTAGGGTAGTCAAGAAGAAGAAGTAGGAGGAGAATAAGAACAGAACATAATGAATGATCCTAGAGCAAAATATCTAAAAAGTCTCATGTCGTAATGCTTAAGAAATAATGCACACGTATGCTTAATATACACATAATCAACAATGCATAGATTCAAGTCCAGATTAATTCCGCAATGCCAGAAGGAGAGGGTGATAACTTAGTTCATACTAATGGCTATAGGTTGATCATAGGTCTTAATATAGGATTCAATGGTCCACTTTCCTACTACCTAATAGTTCATTGTTTCTCCACCAAGTAGTTAGAAATCCTAAGGTCTTTGGTTATAACTTGGCTTAGGGACGTTGTGGTATATTTGGATAATGAAAAAGTGAGCTTTTGGCTCTCTCCTCACATTCCATCAACGAATCGCCCTAGAGCTTGAGTTTTCACTCGAAGATGTTTTCACTCAACCCAATTTTTTATGCTTTTGATGTGCATCCCCAATTAATCCCAAATAAAACCTTTTCATGATGATATACAAATTCCACTTTGCCGGTCCGAATATATATTCTTTCCATATCAATTTTTTCTTTTGTATAGCTATGACTCTCTTTTTGATGTTGAGATATCACGCTATTTTTTCATAGTTATGTCTTTTCATAATTTTAGCTCATAGCCTCTTTTTCATTCACTATTACCCCGACAAAGGGTTACAATATTAATCTTTTTCATTAATCAATAAAATCACAATTACAATTTCCAAATCCTAATGATGAAAGCCACCACCCCAAACTCAAGCTCTAAAAACAACTTGTCTCAGGTTTTGCGATTCGAGTGCGGGTCATATAGATAAGTCCTACAAACTAAGGGTATGGATTATAATATGGTTAAATAAAAGGCTTTAGAAAGGCTCAGAGGGGCTAAGACGGATAAATAATAACAATAATCAAATAAAAATGGTGAGAAGGTATAAAAAGACTTCAAGTGGGTTCAATATGAAGGAACTGCCTTATTCATTTTTCAAACAACCGGATTTTGTTACTTTTTCACTAATAGTTCATAGATACGCGGGTTTTTCAACTAATTTCAAACCTCACGTTCTACACACCAAATAACTCTCCCTAAGTTTCAACTTAACTTCTTAGCATTACTCATTTAACTTTGCTATCTTTTATTTCCTGTTTTCGTACATGCACACTAAACATATTTGAGACATTTTTCAAAAACATACTACTTACTGTCATTAACTTAATTAAATCATGCTCAAATAGGTACATTCAACATATTCTATGCCTATTTCAACCTAAAAAAATTAAATTTTATGAAAAAAACTAAAAGGAAGATAAGGACAACGAATTCCCACCCCCAACTCAAAAATGAGTCGTGTCCCCACGACTCGAAAAAGACTCAAGAAAAATAAATTTTAAAATTAGCATAAATCTTGCACATAAAGAAAGGGTAGGGAAGAAAGAAAACATACTCTTCGATGCTATTACCTCGGCTTATTGACCAAGTGTTTCTCCTTCACCCAACTTCTTATTCGCTTTCCGATCAAGACACGTGATCATAGTAGGATATTGCATTAAATAACGAGATAGGAGAGACCGAAAATCGTATCACCTCCTCATAGATCAACTGTGCCACATCTTCTTCTTCTCCTCTCAAAATACAATTCAACAAAAAGAACGTTTTTTTAGAACGTCTTACCATTAACGTAGACCAGCCCAATCTTTCCAAATCTCCAAGAATCTTCTTGTATTCTCCTTGATCAATTTCTTCTTCAAATACTTTCTCATAAGCAAAAGGTAGTTCCTTTAATTGTTTCTTCGGAGAAGCTATAATGGCCATTGAATCTTTCTCTTTTTCTATGGGTTTAGGGGTCTTCCAATTGGAGAGGTTGTGTTGTCTTCTTCACTAAAGTAGGAACCTTTTTGCCCATTAAATCAAACACAGCTAGCTGACCTCTCTTCTCTTGACCTGTTTTACCCTTTTTGTTGGAACTAGAACTTTTCTTACTTAATTTCTTCTCAATATAACCCAATACCTTGCTTTTCTTCATCTCCCTTACAGTAGATAATGTTTATGATCTCTTAATCACCTCAATTGACCCCCAACTCACAGCTTTAACCACTCTTGATATTTGAAACTCTTGATCATTGGTTGTATAAGCTTTATTTGGGTTAGTAAAGGTGTTTTGATGATGATCCTCTATATGGGTAAGATGGATTCTTGATGGATTGATATGGATCTAAGAAATTGTAGGATGAATTTCTGAAAATTAAGCTTTTGATTCTTGGATTCAATGTGTTTTGGTATGTCATGGGTGGTTGAATCTTCCTTGTAATGATATGGAAAAGGAATTGGATGTGTTTTTATGGTGATTGGGTAGTGTGATGTTTAAGGAAGGTTTGATGAAGCTTCAATGGAGTTGGGAGAGGTTTGGGGAAGAAGGAGAAGCTTAAGGATTGAAAAATTCGTAATAGAGCAACCTTCTCTCCCTTATAACCTGAAAAACGCGAAAATTTCCTCTCTCCAGCAGTGTCAGGCGGCATACCGTCCAAAGGGCCCGGTATACCGGAACTATGGTTCTTCCAGGTCGAGTTACGGCAAAATACCCGAGTCATAACACGTGGGCACCCCTTTTTGATCTGGGTGGCATACCGGAGGTATAGACCGGTATACCAGAGCTGTCCTTCTTCGATTTTTGTACCTCTCGGCATAGAACATGTGACGACCCCCGTGGGCACGGGTTTTTGGACCTGCGGTATACCGGCCCTAGGGCCCGGTATACCGGTTCTGTGATATGATTTTCCAAAAAATTTGTTTTGATTTCTTACACGTGACGGGAATGGTGGAGGAGGATGTGTATTTGTTACCACCGTGCTCTCTTTCTTTTCTGGTGTCTTCTCTGGGACACTTTTTTGTTCAATTACCTCTTCTACCTTGTCTTTGATTGTTTCTTCAACCACATCAGGAATAGAGGTTGGTTCTGGTTCTACACTCGGTGGAGGTAATTGTTTTCCACTTCTTAATTCAACTGCATGACAAACATCATCTTCTGGAGCACTAGTATCACTTTGGATTTGCCCTTTTACAAAGATTTGAAGTTTACTCTCCGATTGTGACATTGTATGCTCAAGATTCTTAAGCACCTTTGATGAGTTTTGGCTTCTTTGCTGGCTAATCTTCATATTTTCTTCAACTAGGTTCATCATCTTAGCCATGCTTGAATTCAAACTCGATGGTTGCTCTTGTATGGGTTGCTGCATTGAATAAATAGGTGGTTCTTGATAAGGTTCATTATAGATCGGCGCTTCTTGATAGATAGGTTGTGGAGGATAATAAGATTGTGGTCGCGTTTGATAATATGTCTGTTAATTTCCGACCCAATTATAATTCTGTGGGGGCTGATAATCAGCATAATTTCCTTGAGATTGATAATAACCATCATAATAATGGTTTCCTTGATAAGGTATGAAGGAAATCAAAGCTGGATTATTCATGCAATTCTCCCACGAGTGATCTCTTGCTCCACAACTAAGACATGAAGGTAAAGTATGTACTAGATTTCCCTGAGCTATTTCTCGCGCTAGTTCGCGTAATTCAGCGAGTTGCAGGTCTATCTTGAACATATTATATTAGCTTTTGCAGGATCTAGTAAAACGAAACTTTCCTTTCCTAATAATATGTTCTCGCCTGGAAAAAATCTGTAAAACAAAAACTAAAAAGAAAAGTGTAAAATAGAACTAACTAAAATATAAGCACTAGATAATTGCACAAGGACTAACGATGTAGTCCCTGGCAGTGGCGCCAAAAATTTGGTGTCGCCTAAGGTGTGATAAAATAATATATAAAATAAGTGCAAATAAACACCCTAAGCTGAGCACGGTTCTGCAAGTATACAGATCGTATGCAAGTTTTAATGATAAGAAGATTCGTTCCTCAGAGACTACGAAAGTTAGAGAGAACTTATGAAAATTATCAAGTGCAGATATGAGAGCTAGAAATAACAATACGCAAGTAGAAAGAAAAGAAAGATAGATTTTTATTTGGTTTTTGAATAATAAAACTAAACTAATAAATTAAAGACAGAAAATTAAATAAGCTAAGAACAAATAGTATGATAGTTTAGCTTGAGTACTTAGCAAGTAATCCCCACTAGTTTTGCCGTTCTAAACATGTAAGGGATGAATCATGTAGTATTTCAATAGTTTGGTTTCGATTGCGCTAGGTAGTTTTAAATAGGGTTTACCTGTGTTAATAAGAACCTAAGCAAACTTTTCCTGTAATTGATTAAATAGCAATACACTAACCCATTGACTATCTAGTTAGGCTGAATTGTCAGATCAAACCTTATTCTAGACATTATGCGCTAATTCTATAGTCAAATATACCGGTTATCTAACTACTATGATGGTAATCCTATACGTTTGCAACCGTAAAGAACATAAAATATAAATCCAACACATAAATTCAATCAAATTAGATAGATGTCAATCAAAACTAGGGTCCATACATATATGCTAAAACTCAAGCTAAATTTATTTAATTCATACTAAGAAAAGAAAATAAAAGAATTACAGAATTAAAGGTTGAAGGAGACATGATTGATGCACAACTCCTTCCAGACTTCTCTTCTTGTGTTATAGCTTCTTCCTGACCTTAAGGTTTGGCAAAGGATGATTTTTCTAATGATAATAGGTTGTATTTATAGTTTATAGGAAGACCTAATCGTTTTCTTGAAGGAGAAGGTAAATAATGGACTCCTAGCCCAACTCGAATTCTAGCAATGGTTTTATAGGTTTATTGCAAGTTGATAGGTTTACTTTTCCTAGTAAATGTTGTATAGGGTTTGTTTTCTTATCCATGCTTGTTTTTTAGTAAAAAACAAGTAGGGGATTGATTTGTACTCATCATTATAGTGATATAAAATGGTTTGTTTGATAAAAAAAACACTAAACCCTATACCCTAATACCAAACCCTAATCACAAAACCCTTACGTGGAAAGGATAATAACTTGAAGATTTTGGCTCATTTGTATCATCCAAACACTCTTAAAACCATTTTCAAGATTTTTGAAGTTTCTAGGAGGGTTTTTGCTAACTTTCGCATACTTTCTCAGAATGGGGCACATATATATGTTTTTTGAGTGCATTGGGGTTTCTGGGACCAAAAGATTGCTTCGCCATCTAAGATCGTCTATTTTACGTATTGAGATTTATTTAGTAGACTTTTAGGTCGTTTTTAATATTCTGTTATAGGGTTTCGTATTTTGGGTCTGCTCGATTTTACCAACCGTAACATTAAACCCAAATTTCGAAAATCTCTAACATTATACCCTAAACCATAAACACAAAACCTTAACCATATAACCTACACCTAATCCATCACCATAAGCTCTAAATACTAACGGTAAACACTAATAATAAACCGTAACAAGAAAGCCTAAACCCTAAACACTAAACGCTATACCCTAATCCCAAAAACCTAATCACTAAACCCTAACCATGGAATGGATAATAACGTAAAGTTTCAAGAAAGGTTTTTGCAAACTTTCACATACTTCTAAGAATGGGGAACATAATATATGTTTTTTGAGTGCGTTGGGCTTTCTTGGACCAATAGATCGCTTCGCCATCTAAGATTATCTGTTTTACGTTTTAAGATTTATTTAGTTGAATTTTAGGTCGATTTTAATATTTTATTTTAAGGTTTTGAATTTTGGGTATGTTAGGGTTTTACCAACCATAACATTAAACCTTAATTTCTAAAATCACTAACATTATAGCCTAAACCATAAACACAAAACCTTAACCCTGTAACCTACACCTTATTAATCACCATAGGCCCTAAATACTAACCATAAACACTAACAATAACCCTAAATACTAAACTCTATACCCTAATCCAAAAACCCTAATCACTAAACCCTAACCATGGAAAGGATAATAGCGTGAAGATTTTGGCTCGTTTGTATCTGCCAAACACTCTGATAACCGTTTTCAAGATTTTTGAAGTTAACAGGAGAGTTTTTGCTAACTTTCACATACTTTCTCAGAATGGGGCACATACTATATGTTTTTTGTGTGCGTTGGGCCTTCTGGGACCAACATATAGCTTCGCCATCTAACATCGTCTATTTTACGTCTTGAGATTTATGTAGTTGGCTTTTAGGTCGTTTTTAATATTCTATTTTAAAGTTTCGTATTTTGGGTCTGTTACGGTTTTACCAAACCGTTAAATTAAACCCTAATTTCTAAAATTTCTAACATTATACCCTAAACCATAAACACAAAGCCTTACCCTTATAACCTACACCTAATCCATCACCATAAGCCCTAAATACTAATCATAAACACTAATAATAAACCGTAACCAGAAACACTAAACCCTATACCCTAATCCCAAAACCCTAACCATGGAAAGGATGATAACGTGAAGATTATGGCTCGTTTGTATCATCTAAACACTCTGAAAACCGTTTTCAAGATTCTTGAAATTTCTAAGAGGGTTTTGCTAGCTTTCGCATACTTTCTCCGAAATGAGGCACATAATATATGTTTTTTTTAGTGTGTTGGGCTTTCTGTGACCAACAGATTTCTTTGCCATCTAAGATCGTCTTTTTATGTTTTGAGATTTTTTTAGTTGACTTTTAGGTATTTTTTAATATTATATTTTAGTGGTTCGTATTTTGGGTCCGTTAAGGTTTTACCAACCGTAACATTAAGCCCTAATTTCTAAAATCTCTAACATTATACCCTAAACCATTAACACAAAACCTTAACCCCTGTAACCTACACCTAATCAATCATCATAAGCCCTAAATACTAACCATAAACACTAACAATAAACCGTAACCGGAAACCATAAACCCTAAACACTTGGCCCTGTACCCTAACCCCAAAACCCTAATCACTATACCCTAACCATGGAAAAAATAATAACCTGAAGATTCTGGCTCGTTTGTATCTGCCAAAAACTCTGAAAACCGTTTTCAAGATTTTTGAAGTTTCCGGGAAGGTTATTGCTAACTTTCACATACTTTATCAGAAGGGGGCACATAATATATTTTTTTTGAGTATGTTGGTCCTTATGTGACCAACAGATGGCTTCGCTATCTAAGATGGTCTGTTTTACGTTTTGAGATTTATTTAGTTGACTTTTATGTCGTTTTTAATATTCTATTTTAGGGTTTCGTATTTTGGGTCCGTTAGGGTTTTTCCAACCGTAACATTAAACCCTAATTTCTAAAATCTCTAACATTATACCCTAAACCATAAACAACAAACCTAAACCATGTAACCTACACGTAATCCATCACCATAAACCCTAAATACTAACCATAAACATTAACAATTAACCGTAACCAGAAACCCTAAACCTTAAACACTAGGCCCTAAATACTAAACCCACACATTGCTCCTCCTTCTCTCTACTTTATCTCACTAGGGTTTGAAGATTTAGCCAAAGTTTGACTAATCTTTGACTCCTCTTGACCGCCTTTGACCTCCCCACCCATCACCGATGACTTTTTGACCTTATGGCTGGAGTTTGACCAGAGATTGACCGGAGCGTTGACCTCGTTTGACCGGAGTTGAAAATCTTTCAAATCTTCAATTTCCATTTTGTTTGGTTACTTTTGGAAATTAATTCAGGCGAGAAATTAGTGGAAAGCTGAGGTGTAAAGCATTGTCAGTTGGATTGTGAAGAAGTGGGGGACGTGAAGACAGTGCGCTGCAGTATTGGAGGTGAAGAAGACGGGTTTAGTGGTTTTAGTGAATCTGTTTTACGAAGTTGATAACGGTTTTAATTGGGTAATATTAGGCTATTATTGGGGAATCCGCATTAAATTCCGGGACAAAATCTTCATTTAATTTTGTGCAAAAATCTAACTCGATTTTTGCAAATCATTTTTCGCGACATAAGCAGATTTCCAGGAGTTTTGTGTTCATTTCTTAACCAATTTTCGGGATTCTTTTTTTGGTGTTTTTCTTTCTTCATTCCGGATTCAATGGCGCCTCGCAAAAAGTCTAGAAATAGAGGAATTAAGGATAGTGCTGAAAATAATGAAGCTCAAGTGAAATTCGCGCCGATTAAAGGGAAATACGTTCCTGCAACACCTATAATTCAAGTGATTAACAACTTTTCTGCATCTAAGAGAGGTAATTTGATGAATGAAAGCGTGGAAAAGTGTGTCACTTATGATTCTAGTAGGAAGGATAATGTTTCTTATAGTGAAAATCAAGTGCTTGATGAAAGTCCCATGAGAAGGACAGAAAATGTAACAGGGGAATTAATGAATCAAACCTTACTTTGCTCCAGTGAAAGCATCAAGGCTACTAAAACTATTGATTATACAATAGTTGAGGGAATGAACGACCAAAATAGGCCCCTATTTGAGGGTGAGGCTCTGAATTCCCTCGAGAGAAAGAGCTTGGATGCTTGTCACAAAGAGGATTACTCCATTTTTTGTACAGGAGTTGGAGAAACTTCTCTATCAAGTGAAATTACCCTCTTGGGAATATCACAAGGTCAGAATGAGGATAATGTAGAAGAGTGTGATGTGGAAATAGTTGAGAAAAATAATGGGAAGCAGGGTGTTTGGACTGATTTGTTTAAGAAGAAGGTTGATCAAGAATTGAAGCTAAAATACTTTGCTCCTAGTCAAATAGAAGATGAACTCATGGTCAACCCTCCAAGGAATATAGTGAAGAGTGGAATTGAGGGATGGGAAAACTGTCTAGTAGGTCAATTCTTTGGTGAAGCTCCAGAATACCACATGGTTAGAAGCATGGTCAATGTACAATGGAGGAATTGTGGTCCTGTGGAGATCAAGTCAACTGACATGGATGTTTATCTATTCAAATTTCAAAGTGAACAAGAATGTAACAATATCTTGGACCAAGTTTGGCATGTTAATGGAAGAATAATGATACTAAGAAAGTGGGAATCTAATATGAAATTTTAGAAGCTTTATATGACTAAGGTCCCACTTTGGGTTAAATTGAGGAATGTACCTTTGCAATTGTGGACAAATGATGGCTTGAGCTACATATGTAGTCCTTTGGGAATCCCAATTTAAATGGATCCTATTACTAAATCAAGGAATATGCTAAGTTTTGCTAGAGCTTGTGTGGAGGTGGATATGACAAAAGAGCTTGTTAAAAGGGTTAAGGTAGATCTTGAAGAGGATGAAATTCATGTGGTGGAAGCTTATTATGAATGGTTACCTCCTAGGTGTTCAAATTGCAAGGTCTTGGGGCATAAGAAGAGTAATTGTAGTCAAGGCAGGAAAGAAGTTATAAAGGAGAGACCAAAAGCTTATTACCAAGCTAAACCTAACCAAGTAAATCACCAAGCAAATCAATATAAGGTTCAAAATATAGTTGAAGAATGGAGAGTTGTGCAAAGGAAGCAAAAGGAGAAAAAGGATAATGAAGTTCAAAGTCCTAAAATTAATATCACATCTACAACTCCACCAAAAAATATGGGAAGTAGTAGTGTAAAGGGGAAAGAAAAAACCCCTAATACACCTAGAGAAAGTGCTTGCAATTCTATTATATTTGAAGGAGAGTTAAGTAACTCTTTTTGTGCTCTAAACAAGGCAAATGAAAATCTTGAAGATGATTTGAATGGGTTTGTGGGAAGTACCCATAGGGAAGGAAAACCTCCCGACCTTAATGATTGTTAGTTCATGGAATGTTAGAGGTTTAAATCTAAACCTCAAACAAAAAGAAGTTATTCATGTTATACAAGATAAAAAGATTGATCTTATTTGTTTGTTGGAAACTAAAATGACTTTACAAAGTTACACTAAGTTTCATAACACTTATATGAGCAATTGGGGAACTTTTACTAACCATGATAAGGATGAAAGGGGAAGAATCTGCATCAAGTGGAATAAGAATGTTCTAGATGTTAGGTGTCTTGATTCAACTAACCAAGCTATATTCCTTGAGGTACATGATATATATAATAAGAAAACATTCAATTGTGTAATGGTTTATGCTGATAATGATGAGGATAAAAGGGGTTTTCTTTGGGAAACACTTAGTGAATGGATGGTTACAAATGGGTCCTCTCCTTGTATTTGGTGTGGGGATTATAATGAAATCACTAAAGTTGAGGAAAGAATGGGATGTACTATCCTTCATAAGAGCTCTCATGAATTTGAGGAATGTATTAAAGATAATGGAATGGTGGAACATCCTAGTCAAGGTTGTTATTACACTTGGACTAATAGAAGAGTTGATGAATTTGTATCTAGTAAGATTGATAAGATTTTCATAAATGATGCTTGGTTTACTTGCTTTAAGTCTCATTTAATGATTGAAGCTCCTGGAATTTCTTATCACTCCAATCTTATTCTCAAAATTCAGGGGAGTCCTAATACTAAACCTTCATCTTTTAAGTTCTTTAATGTTTGGATTGATCATGATCAATTTCTGCCTTTGATTGAAAAGGTGTGGAAAGTGGAGGTTAAAGGAAGTATGATGTATAAAGTGGTGAATAAATTGAAGGAAGTTAAAAAAGCTTTAAATATTTTTAATAGACTGTATTTTCATCACTTCACACAAAATATTATGAAGCTTAAGGAGGAGCTTGAGAGGGTTCAAGTTATGCTTATGAATGGGGATCAAACTATGCTCTCTATTGAGAAGGAACTTAGAGACAAGCTTATGCATCTTCTTAACATTCAAGAAGAGATCTTAAAGCAAAAATATGGGATTACTTGGGCTCAAAAGGTCTATTTTAGCACTGCCCTTTATCATAAAAGCATCAAGGCTAGAATCACTCAAAATAGAGTATCCTCTATTGTGACTGAAAATGGTGATATTGTTGTTGAAGATGAAGCTATTCATGATGAATTTATCAAGTATTACACTGGCTTAATTGTTACTAAGGATTCTCAAGAAGAAAATGTTAGCTCTAAATGCTTGAAGAAACTTCTTGATAAAGCTATTACTAATGAAGAAGATAAAGAAATGGTGAAAGATATTACTAGTAAGGAGATTAAAGAAGTTATATTCTCTATAGATAATTCAATGTCTCCTGGCCCAGATGGTTTTACTAGTGCTTTCTTCAAAGCTACTTGGAGTAATATTGGGAATGATATATGTAATGCTATAAAGGAAACTATCTTGAAGCAAATTAATGCTACAAATCTTGTACTTATTCCCAAGGTTAAGAATCCCACCTCAGTGAAGAGTTTTAGGCCCATAGCTTGTTGTAATATCCTATACAAAGCTATATAAAAAATCATTGCAAATAGGATGAAACAATGCCTTGAAGAGCTTATATATGAAAATCAAGCTACTTTTGTAGGAGGAAGGAGCATTTCTTATAATATCTTGGTGGCTCAAAGTGTGGTGGCAGGTTATCATAGGAAAGATTTGAGTGCAAGGTGTACTTTAAACATTGATCTTCAAAAGGCATTTGATACAATTAATTGGAGGTACCTTATTCAATTGCTTCACATTATGGGATTTCATGATAATTTTATCTCTTGGACCAATATGTGCATCTCTACACTTATGTTCTCTTTATGTATTAATGGTAGCGTGTGTGGAATTTTCAAAGGAGAAAGAGGATTAAGACAAGGTGATCCTTTTTGGAGGTTTGTGCTCTTCATAAGTTGCATAACACGGGTATTACTTGGGAGGAAAGGCTTGATTTCATGATCCAATTTGGTGGAAACTCCTTAAAAGATACCTTTTCAAACATTACTTTCCTTAGCTTTCTCTATTGTATTTGGGATATGCGGAATAAAAAGGAGTTTAAGAACATACATCCTAAAAGTGAAGATATTGTGAAAATGGTTGTGAAAGATGCTCAATACACACTTTGGAATAGAAAGTTATTTAAAAGGAGTGTTGAGAATATGAGATTGGTGGCAAGGTGGAAGCTTCACGGTGCACTCAAAGGAAAGGAGCAAGAAGAACAAGGAAGCTAGCTTGGAGCTTGGACCTAGATATAGTACTTAGCAATTGTTGTATAGGGTATAATTTCCTAGCAATGGTTGTATAAGTTTGTTTCTTTGTTTATTTGGATTTGATTTCATATAGCAATGGTTGTATAGGTTGATTGCAAGTTGATAGGTTTACTTTGCCTAGTAAATGTTGTATAAGGTTTTTTTTCTTAGCCATGCTTGTTTTTTAGTAAAAAACAAGTAGGGGATTGATTTGTACTCATCATTTTTGTGATATAAAATGGTTTGTTTGATAAAAAAAACACTAGGCCCTAAACCCTAATACCAAAGCCCTAATCACTAAACCCTAACCATGGAAAGAACAATAACTAGAAGATTTTGGCTCGTTTGTATCTGTCAGACACTCTGAAAAACGTTTTCAAGATTTTTGAAGCTTCCAAGAGGGTTTTTGCTAACTTTTGCTTACTTTCTCAGAATGGGGCACATAATACATGTTTTTTTGAGTGTGTTGGCCTATTGGGACCAATAGATAGTTTTGCCATCTAAAATCATCTATTTTACGTTTTGAGATTTATTTAGTTGACTTTCAGTTCGTTTTTAATATTCTATTTTAGTGTTTCGTATTTTGGGTCCGTTAGGATTTTTCCAACCATAACATTAAACCCTAATTTTTAAAATCTCTAACATTATACCCTAAACAATAAACACAAAACCCTAACCCTATAATCTACACCTAATCCATCACCATAAACACTAACATTAAA
The DNA here is from genome assembly GCA_029959085.1 of Nemophila menziesii. NCBI lineage: Eukaryota > Viridiplantae > Streptophyta > Magnoliopsida > Boraginales > Hydrophyllaceae > Nemophila > Nemophila menziesii. Next base: position 13,172,170 of record JARWIR010000011.1, on the reverse strand, counting down.
CCGTATTTTTGAAGGGGAGTTAAGTAATTCCTTTTGTGCTTTAAACATGGCAAATGAAATCCTTGAAGAGGCTAAAAACAAGGAAAAGGGGAGTCTTGAAGATGATTTATATTTGTTTTTGAGTGGGGATTGATGAGGTTTCAATCTTTTATTGTAAGTGTTTTTATGTTTGTGTTGTATGGTTATGTAGAGTGGTGTGTTGTAATTTGATTTTCATAGTCTTTACATACCTAGTAATTGTTGTATAGGGTCACTTCCTAGCCATGCTTGATGTTTGGGTCAAAAGCAAGCATGGATTGATTTGTACTATTTTATTTTGATATAAAATGGTCCGATCAAAAAAAACCTAATCAGTAAACCCTAACCATGGAAAGGATAATAACGTGAAGATTTTGTCTCGTTTGTATCATCCAAACACTCTGAAAAATGTTTTCAAGAATTTTGAAGTTTCGAGGAGGGTTTTTGCTAACTTTCGCATACTTTCTCAGAATGGGGCACATAATATATGTTTTTTGAGTGTGTTGGGCTTTCTAGGATCAACAGATCGCTTCACCATCTAAGATCGTCTGTTTTGCATTTTGAAATTTATGTAGTTGACTTTTAGGTCATATTTTGTATTCTATTTTAGGGTTTCGTATTTTGTGTCTGTTAGGGTTTTTACCAACCGTAACAATAAACCCTAATTTCTAAAATCTCTAACACTATACCTATCCCATGAACACGAAATCTTAAACCTGTAACCTACACCTAATCTATCACCATAGGCCCTAAATACTAACCATAAACACTAACAATAAACTGTAACCAGAAACCTAAAAACCTAAACACTAAACCCAATACCCTAATCCCAAAACCCTAATCACTAAATATTAACCATGGAAAGGATAATAACGTGAAGATTTTGGCTCGTTTGTATCACCCGAACACTCTGAAAACCATTTTCAAGACTTTTGAAGTTTCCAGGAGGGTTTTCGCTAACTTTCGCATATTTTCTCAAAATGGGGCACATAATATGTGTTTTTTGAGTGCGTTGGGCTTTCTGGGACCAAGAGATCGCTTCGCCATCTAAGATCGTCTGTTTTTTGTTTTGAGATTTATTTAGTTTTCTTTTAGGTCGTTTTTTATATTCTATTTTATAGTTTCGTATTTTGGGTTTGTTAGGGTTTTACCAACCGTAACATTAAACCCTAATTTTTAAAATCTCTAACATTATACCCTAAACCATAAACACAAAACCTTAACCCTGTAACCTACACCTAATCCATCATCATAGGCCCCAAATACTAACTATAAATACTAAGAATAAACCATAACCAGAAACCCGAAACCCTAAACCTTAAACACTAAACCCTATTCCCTAATCCCCAAAACCCTAATAACTAAACCCTTACCATGGAAAGGACATAACATGAAGATTTTTGCTCGTTTGTATCATTCAAACATTCTGCAAACCGTTTTCAAGATCTTTGAAGTTTCCAGGAGGGTTTTTGCTAACTTTTGCATACTTTCTCAGAATAGGGCACATAATTTATGTTTTTTTGAGTGCGTTGGGCTTTCTGGGTCCAACAGATCGCTTCGACATGTAGAATCCTTTGTTTTACATTTTGAGATTTATTTAGTTGACTTTTAGGTCGTTTTAAATATTCTATTTTAGGGTTTCGTATTTTGGGTCTGTTAGGGTTTTTTTACCAACCGTAACATTAAACTCTAATTTCTAAAATCTCTAACATTATACCCTAAACCATAAACACAAAACCTTAACCTTGTAACCTACACCTAATCCATCACCATAGGCCCTAAATACTAAGCATAAACACTAACAATAAACCATAACCAGAAACCCTAAAGCCTAAACACTAAACCCTAAGTTCACACATTATAGCCGAGGTACTAAACCCCTTCTAGTATCCTGCTCCTCATTTAGCACCATATCTTTCACTACATTATACACTTTGTTAAGATTGTGTGGAAATCTCCTCCTTTTCCCAACATAATAATACACCACCTATTTATTGATATTGTAGTTACCTAAAGAAATAACATCTTTTTGTTCACAAATATCCCCAACACACTTACCATTGATCCATTACCATTTAACATATAAGTTCTTTTTCCATTACCTACCACATGTACAATATAGTCAAAAGCAATATACCTCACATTTAGCATATCCCTCCAAGTCCATGGAAGTTTACCATCATATACAATGCTCCAAATACTCTTGGTTCTTAGACAATTTGAATAAACCAATTTTGACCAAATGTTATCTTTATTCCCATACATCCTCTAAAAAGCCTTGAGAATAGCAACTTGATTGATTTGAAGAAGATTAGGTATACCTAACCCCTCCCCCCCATTCTCTTTACTTTGACAAAGATCCTTCCAAGACACCTTTGCTCCATGAAAATCACTAGTGTTGCCCTTCCAAAGGAACCTACTTAAAAGAATTTCAAACTCATGAATAACCCCCATAATAAGAATCATAACATTGCATCAATATCTAGCCTTGCTTTGCAAAACACTCTTAATAAAATGGAGCCTTCCTGTAAAAGTAAGAAATCTATGCATCCAACCTTCCACACTACCAACAATGTTATTAATAAGAGGAGCACACATTAAGCTTTTAGGCCGCTTGGTAGTTAAAGGAGAACCAAGATATCTAACAGGTAGCTTACCCATTTTAACATTGAGAATACTACTGAATTCATCATGAAGGTCTTTGTAACCCCCTCCAATGTGAAACTCACTTTTTTCAGGACTTATTTTGAGACCAGAAAGTCTAGAGAAGAGGTCAAGACCTTGTTTTAGTCTCAAGGAAGAAACTTTATTCCCATCGAAGAACACTAAGCAACCATCAGCAAAGATAAGGTGGCTCAATCCCATTCTAACACAATTAGGGTGATAGGTAAAAGCTTTATTTTGAGCTACTTTATCAAGAATGGTAGTAAATCCTTGCATACATATAACAAATAGATAAGGAGATATAGGATCACCTTGCATTAAACCCCGTTCTCCTTTGAAAAAACCACAAACACTCCCATTTATACACAAAGACAACATAGGTGTATAGATGCACATATTAATCCAATATATGAACTTATCATGAAAACCCATTATGTGAAGCAATTTAATAAGATACCTCCGATTGATTGTGTTGAAAGCTTTTTGAAGTTCAAGATTTCGTGTACATCTTACACTCAAGTCTTTCCTATCATAATATTCCACAACACTTTGTGCCACTAAAATGTTATCGGAAATGTTTCTACCTCCAACAAAAGCAGCCCGGTTCTTTGATATGAGGTCTTCAAGGCATTTCTTCATTCTATTAGCAATGATTTTGGAAATAGCTTTATATGAATGTTACAACAAGCTATAGGCCTAAAACTTTTCACTGAAGTAGGATTCTTGACCTTAGGGATTAGGATAAGATTTGTAGCATTGATTTGCTACAAGATGTGCCCATTTCTGAAAGTTTCTTTTATAGCATTACAAATATCATTCCCAATAATACTCCAAGTAGCTTTGAGAAAGCACTAGTAAATCCATCTGGTCCTGGAGACTTTGAGCTATCTATAGAGAATATAGCTTCTTCAACCTCTTTATTAGTAATATCCTTCACCATATCTTTTGCATCCTCTTGATTAATAGCTTTATCAACAAGCTTCTTTAAGCAATTAGTACTAACACTTTCTTTATGAGCATCCTTAGTACCAATTAAGCCAGTATAGTACTTAACAAATTCATTTGGAATAGCTTCATCTTCAACAACAATAACACCATTTTCAGTAACTATAGAAGAGACTCGGTTTTGAGTAATTCTTGCTTTGATGCTCTTGTGATAAAGAGCTGTGTTACAATCCCCTTTTTTAGCCCAAGTAATCCCAGGTTTTTGATTTAACATCTCTTCTTGAATGTCTAAAAGATGCATAAGATCGTCCCTAAGCTCCTTTTCAATACCAAGCATAGTTTGATCACCATTCATAACTCTAATTTGAGCTTTCTCAAGCTCCTCTTTAAGCTTCATTATCTCCTCAGTAAAGTGATGAAAGTACTTCCTATTAAAAGTCTTAAGGGCCTTTTTTACTTCTTTGAGTTTACTCACCACTTGAAACATCATACTACCCCTGAATTTAGTTTTCCACACCTTATCAATCAAACGCAGAAACTGAACATGAGTAATCCAAATACTAAAAAACTTAAAAGATGAAGGTTTAGTATTAGAACTCCCCTGGATAGTGAGAATAAGGCTAGAATGATAAGAAATTCCAGGAGCTTCAACCACCAAATGAGACTTGAAACAAGTGCACCAAGCATCATTTATGAATATCTTGTCAATTTTACTAGAGACAAAACCATCAATTCTTCTAGTAGTCCAAGTGTAATAGCATCCTTGACTAGGATGCTCCACCATTCCATTATCATTTATACACTCCTCAAACGCTTGTGAAGTCTTATGAAGACTAGTACATCCCATTCTTTCCTCTACTCTAGTGATTTCATTATAATCACCACACCAGATACAAGGAGAGGCCCCAATAGTAACCATCCACTCAATAAGTGTTTTCCAAAGAATCACCCTTTTATCCTCATCATTTTCAGCATAAACCATTATACAATTGAAAGTTTTCTTATTAATATATATCATATACCTCAAGAAAAACAGCTTGACTAGTTGAATCAAGTCAGCTGACTTCCATTATATTCCGATTCCACTTGATGTAGATCCTTCCTCTATCATCATTCTCATGATTAGTAATAGTTCCCCAATTGCTTAAGTAAGTATTATGAAACTTTGTATAGCTTTGTAGAGTCATTTTTGTTTCCAACAAGCCTATAAGATCAATCTTCTTATCCTGTATAACATGAATAACTTCTTTTTGTTTAAGGTTTAGATTTAAACCTCTTACATTCCAAGAACTAACAATCATTGAGGTCAGGAGTTTTTCCTTCCCTATGGGTACTCCTCATAAACACGTTTGAAGCATCTTCAAGATTCTCATTTACCTTGTTTAGAGCACAAAAGGGTTGCTTAAACCTCCCTCAAATAGATTAGAATTGCGAGCTCTTTTTCTAGGTGTGTTAGGGGTTTTTTATTTCCCCTTTGCACTATTACTTCCCACATACCTTGGTGGAGTTCTGGTTGTGATGTTAGCCTTTGGACTATGAACTTCATTGTCCTTTTTCTCCTTTTATTTCTTTTGCACAACTCTCCACTCTTCTGCCTTCTTTTGTACATTGAGAGGATTAACTTGGTCATTGACTTGGTTATGAACTTTTGGTTTCTCCTTTGTTACTTCCTTTCTGCCTTTGCTACAATTAATATCTTTATGACCCAAGACTTTACAAATTGAACACCTAGGAGGTAGCCATTCATAGTAAGCTTCCACCACATGAATACCATCCTTCTCAAGATCCACCTTAACCCTTTTAACAAGCTCTTTTGTCATATCCACCTCTACACAAGCTCTAGCAAAACTCAATATATTCCTTGACTTTGTGATAGGATCCATCTGAATTGGTATTCCTAAAGCACTACATATATAGCTCAAGCCATCATTTGTCCACAATTGCAAAGGAACTTTCCTTAATTTAACCCAAAGAGGAACCTTAGTCATGTCTACCTTCTCAAACTTCATATTAGATTCCCACTTCCTTAGTATCATCATTCTGCCATTAACATGCCACACTTGCTCCAAAATGTTGTTACAAACTTGCTCATTTTGAAACTTGAAAAGGTAAACATCCATATCAGTTGATTTTATCTTCACTGGAACACAATCCTTCCATTGTGCACTCACCATACCTCTAACCATGTTATAGTCAGGAGCTTCCTTGAAGAATTGACCTACAAGACAATTATCCCAACCTTGAATTCCACTTTTAAATAATGTTCCTTAGATGTTTCACCGTGATTTCCTCCTCAACAGAACTAGGAGGAAAGTACTTGAGCTTTAGTTCTTGATCAACTCTTTTCTTGAACAATTCGGTCCAAACTCCCTGCTTTTCCTTGTTTTCTTCAACGTTTTTCACCACAATTTCCTCCATACTTTCCGTATTCAGTACCTTAGCTTCTCCCAAGAGGGTACTTTCATCTGGTAGAGAAGTTTCCCAACTCCTGTCCCAAAAATGGAGCTACCCTCTTTGTGACAAACATCAAAGCTCTTTCTCTAGAGGGAAATCAGAGTCTCACCCTCAGATAGGGACTAATCTTGGTCGTTCATGCCCTCAACTATTGTACAATCAATAGCCTGAGTAGCCTTGATGCTTTCACTGGAGCAAGCTAAGCCCTGGTCCATCAAAACCTCTGTTACAGTTTCAGTCCTACTCTTAGGACTTTCATCGAACACTTTACATTCACTCCAAATACCACTATCCTTTATACTAGAATCATACTCAGTACACTCCTCAACACTATTATCCATCAGATTACTACCATTAACACGTTTAGATGCAGATAAATTATTGCTCACCTTAATTAGGTGTAGCAGGTACATACTTCCCTTAATTGGTACATACTTCACGGAATCTTCCTTAGTCTCAGTGTAATCCTTAATCCGCTTACTACCAGCCTTCTTACGAGGTGCAATAGGTACAGAATTGAAAAAAGAAGCACACCGAAAAAAGAATCACTAAAATTGATTAAGAAATCAACAAGAAAAATAAAAAATAAAATTCCCGATCGCGAGCGAGCTGTCCAGTCAAGGTTAATATTGCACCAAAATATATGTCGATGTTATTGGGATTGCACCCAATTATTACACAATCGTTTATTAAATCCAAATCGAAACCTGAACAACCCAGCGTGCGTGAAACTCCACTCCCAATCTCTGAAGCGCGTGCGAAATAACTCCTCAACAATGACCGACAAAACACTCCAACTCAGCTTTCCACTAACTCCCAATATGAATTAAATTCCGGATCCAAATCAATTAAATCCAAAATTCAATGAAAATAAGAAATGAAGAAAAATCTAACTCGGGTCAAACAGCGGTCAAACCCACGGTCAATCTCTGGTCAAACTCCAGTATAAATACGGAGAGCCATCAGTGATATGTTGTGGTCAACGGCGGTCAACGGAAGTCAAAGCCCGGTCAAACTTTAACCAAAATGTCTTTAAACCCTAGAGAGAGAAAGAAGAGAGAAGGAGGAGCTGGGTTTAGGGCTTAGTGTTTTTTTTTTATTAAACCTACCATTTTATATCTACAAAATGACAAGTACAAATCAAACCCCTACTTGTTTTTGACTAAAAAACAAGCATGGCTAGGAAAACAAACCCTATACAACATTTACTAGAAAGTAAACCTATCAACTTGCAAAAAAACCTATACAACCATTGCTAGAAAAATAAATCAAAGTAAAACACACTATACAACCATTGCTAGGAAATTAAACACTATACAACAATTGCTAAAGTCTTATACTAGGTCCAAGCTCCAAGCTATCTTCCTTGATCTTCTTGCTCTCCTCCCTTGAGTACTCCATGTAGCTTCCATCTTGCCACCAATCTCATATTCTCAACACTTCTTTTAAATAACTTTCTATTCAAAAGTGTATATTGAACATATTTCACAACTATTTTCACAATATACTCATATTTAGGATGCACCTTCTTAAACTCCTTTATATTCCTCACATCCCAAATACAATAAAGAAAGCTAAGAAAAGTAATGTTTGATATGGTATCTTTTAAGGTGTTACCATCAAACTTAAGCATAAAATCAAGCCTTTCCTCCCAAGTATTACCCGAGTTGTGCCAATTATGAAGAGAACAAATCTCCTTCCAAACCACAGTAGTGAATTTGCAATTCACAAATAAGTGATCCCTAGATTCATGTTCTTCAAAGCAAAGGTAGCACATCTTGTCCACTTCCATTCCCCACTTGCTAAGCCTATCTTTAGTGCTTATTCTATCCTTACAAATTAACCAAGCACAAAACTTGTGCTTTGGCATACTCCATTTATGCCACACCACACTATACCATTTTGTTTTCTCATTAGGACCCTTTCCCCTAGGTCATACAGAATATCCGATGTCCTAAAGCCATTATCTCCCCATCTTATAGTGTCATGCTCTTCATTAAGCACCATATCTTTTACCACCTCATACACCTTATAAGCGTAGGTGGAAATCTCCACATCTTCCCCACATAATAATCCATCACCTGTTTGTTAATATTGTAATTACCCAAAGAATAAGCATCCTTTTGTTCAGAAATATCACCAACACACTTTCCTTTTATCCATCTATCATTTAACATATAGGTTCTCTTTCCATTTCCAACATCATGTATAATATATTTAAAAGCAAAGTACCTCACATTAAGCATAACTCTCCATGTCCAAGGAAGTTTACTATCATATGTAATGCTCCATATACTCTTATTCCTAAGCCAATTTGAGTAGACCCATTGAGACCAAATATTATCTTTATAACCACAAATTCTCCAAAAAGATTTAAGAATAGCAACTTGATTAATTAGGAGAGGATTAAGTATGCCTAGTCCTCCATTTTCTTTACTTTGACATAATTCTTTCCAAGCCACTTTAGCACCATGAAAATCATTAGTATTACCCCTCCAAAGAAACCTACTCAAGAGTGATTCTATCTCATGAATAACTCCCATCAGAAGGATCATTACATTACACCAATATCTAGCTTTACTTTGCAAAACACTCTTGATTAAATGAAGCCTTCCTGCAAATGTAAGAAATCTATGCATCCACCCTTCAACACTTCCAACTATATTATTAATAAGGATAGCACACACTAAACTATTAGGGCCTTTTGTAGTTAAAGGAGCCCCAAGATATCTAACAGGAAGTTTACCCTTCTTAACATTGAGAATAACTCAAATCATCATGAAGCTCTTTGTTTAGGGATTAGCGTTTCTGGTTACGGCTTATTGTTAGTATTTAGGACTTATGGTGATGGATTAGGTGTAGGTTATATGCTTAAGGTTTTGTGTTTATGGATTAGTGTATAATGTTATAAATATTAGAAATTAGGGTTTAATGTTACGGTTGGTAAACCCTAATGGACCCAAAAGACGAAACTTTAAAATAGAATATTTAAAACGACCGAAAAGTCAAGTAAATAAATCTCAAAACGTAAAATAGACGATCTTAGATGGCGAAGCGGTCTGTTGGTCCCAGAAGACCCAACGCACTCGAAAAGTATATATTATGTTCCCCACTCTTAGAAAGTATGCGAAAGTTAGCAAAAATGCTCCCAGAAACTTCAAAAATCTTGAAAACGGGTTTTAGAGTGTTCGGATGATACAAACGAACCAAAATCTACACGTTATTATCCTTTCCATGGTTAGGGTTTTAAGATAGGGTATATGTCTTAGTGTTTAGGGATTAGGGTTTCTGGTTACGGTTTACAGTAGTGTTTATGGGTAATACTTAGGGCTTATGGTGGTGGATTAGGTGTAGGTTATATGGTTAAGGTTTTGTGTTTATGGTTTAGGGTATAATGTTATAGATTTTAGAATTAAGGGTTTAATGTTACAATTGGTAAAACAGTAACGGACCCAAAATACGAAACTTTAAAATAGAATATTAAAAACGACCGAAAAGTCAACTAAATAAATCTCAAGACGTAAAACAAAAGATCTTAGATGGCGAAGCAATATGTTGGTCCTAGAAGGCCCAACGCACTCAAAAAGTATATATTATGTGTCTCACTCTTAGAAAGTATGCGAAAGTTAGCAAAAACGCACCCGGAAACTTCAAAAATCTTGAAAACGGGTTTCAAAGTGTTCGGATGATACAAACAAGCCAAAATCTACACGTTATTATCCTTTCCATGGTTAGGGTTTAGTGATTAGGGTATAGGGCTTAGTGTTTTTTTTTATCAAACCTACCATTTTATATCCACAAAATGACAAGTACAAATCAATCCCCTACTTGTTTTTGACTCAAAAACAAGCATGGCTAAGAAAACAAACTCTATACAACATTTACTAGGAAGGTAAACCTATCAACTTGCAAACAACCTATACACCCATTGCTAGAAAGAAATAAATCAAATTAAGAGCAACCTATACAACCATTTCTAGGAAATTAAACCCTATACAACAATTGCCAAAGTCTATTACTAGGTCCAAGCTCCAAGCTAGCTTCCTTGTTCTTCTTGCTCACCTCCCTTGAGTACTCCATGTAGCTTCCATCTTGCCACCAATCTCATATTCTCAACACTCCTTTTAAATAACCTTCTATTACAAAGTGTGTATTGAACATCTTTAACAACTATTTTCACAATATCTCATATTTAGGGTGCATCTTCTTAAACTCCTTTTTATTCCTCAAATCCCAAATACTATAAAGAAAGCTAAGAAATGTAATGTTTGATATGGTATCTTTTAAGGAGTTACAATCAAACTGAACCATAAAATCTAGTCTTTCCTCCCATGTATTACCCGAGTAATGCCAATTATGAAGAGCACAAATCTCCTTCCAAGCCAAAGTTGTAAATTTGCAATCCACAAATAAGTGATCTCTAGATTCATGTTCCTCAAAGCAAAGGTAGCATAACTTGTCTACTTCCATTCCCCACTTACTAAGCTTTAGTGCTTAATCTATCCTTACAAATTAACCAAGCACAAAACATGTGCTTTGGCATACTCCATTTATGCCACACCACACTATACCATTTTGTTTTCTCGACCCCTTACGTCATACATAACATCCGAGGCCTTAAACCCTTTATCTCCCCATCTTATAGTGTCAATTTCTTCATTAAGCACCACACCTCATACACCTTATTGAGCCTAGGTGGAAATCTCCACCTCTTCCCAATATAATAATACATCACCTTTTTATTAATATTGCAATTCCTTAGAGAAATAGCATCCTTATGTTCACAAATATCACCAACACACTTTCCTTTTATCCACCTATCATTTAACATTTAGATTCTTTCCCCATTTCCAACATCATGTATAATATATTTAAAAGCAAGGTACCTCACATTAAGCATAGCTCTTCATGTCTAGGAAGTTTACTATCATATGTAATGCTCCATATACTCTTATTCCTTAGCCAATTTGAGTAGACCCATTGAGACCAAATATTCTCTTTATAACCATACATTCTCGAAAAAGCTTTAAGAATAGCAACTTGATTAATTTGGAGAAGATTTGGTATGCCTAGACCTCCATTTTCTTTACTTTGACATAATTCATTCCAAGCCACTTTAGCTCCATGAAAGTCAGTAGTATTACCCTTCCAAAGAAATCTACTCAAGAGTGATTCTATCTCATGAATGACTCCCATTGGAAGAATCATTACATTACACCAATATCTAGCTTTACTTTACAAAACACTCTTGATTAAATGAAGCATTCCTGCAAATGTAAGAAATCTATGCATCCACCCTTCAACACTTCCAACTATATTATTAATAAGGGTAGCACACATTAAACTATTAGGACCTTTTGTAGTTAAAGGAGCCCCAAGACATCTAACAGGAATATTACCCTTCTTAACATTGAGAATACTACTCAAATCATCATGAAGCTCTTTGTTTAGGGATTAGCGTTTCTGGTTACGGCATATTGTTAGTGTTTATTGTTAGTATGTAGGACTTATGGTGATGGATTAGGTGTAGGTTATATAGTTAAGGTTTTGTGTTTATGGATTAGTGTATAATGTTATAGATATTAGAAATTAGGGTTTAATGTTACGGTTGGTAAACCCTAATGGACCCAAAAGACAAAACTTTAAAATAGAATATTAAAACGACCGAAAAGTCAACTAAATAAATCTCAAAACGTAAAATAGACGATTTTAGATGGCGAAGCGGTCTGTTTGTCCCAGAAGACTCAACGCACTCGAAAAGTATATATTATATGCCCCACTCTTAGAAAGTATGCGAAAGTTAGCAAAAACGCTCCCAGAAACTTTCAAAATCTTGAAAACGGGTTTTAGAGTGTTCGGATGATACAAACGAGCACAAATCTACACGTTATTATCCTTTCCATGGTTAGGGTTTAGTGATTAGGGTATAGGGCTTAGTGTTTTTTTTATCAAACCTACCATTTTATATCCACAAAATGACAAGTACAAATCAATCCCCTACTTGTTTTTGACTCAAAAACAAGCATGGCTAAGAAAGCAAACTCTATACAACATTTACTAGGAAGGTAAACCTATCAACTTGCAAACAACCTATACACCCATTGCTAGAAAGAAATAAATCAAATTAAGAGCAACCTATACAACCATTTCTAGGAAATTAAACCCTATACAACAATTGCCAAAGTCTATTACTAGGTCCAAGCTCCAAGCTAGCTTCCTTGTTCTTCTTGCTCACCTCCCTTGAGTACTCCATGTAGCTTCCATCTTGCCACCAATCTCATATTCTCAACACTCCTTTTAAATAACCTTCTATTACAAAGTGTGTATTGAACATCTTTAACAACTATTTTCACAATATCTCATATTTAGGGTGCATCTTCTTAAACTCCTTTTTATTCCTCAAATCCCAAATACTATAAAGAAAGCTAAGAAATGTAATGTTTGATATGGTATCTTTTAAGGAGTTACAATCAAACTGAACCATAAAATCTAGTCTTTCCTCCCATGTATTACCCGAGTAATGCCAATTATGAAGAGCACAAATCTCCTTCCAAGCCAAAGTTGTAAATTTGCAATCCACAAATAAGTGATCTCTAGATTCATGTTCCTCAAAGCAAAGGTAGCATAACTTGTCTACTTCCATTCCCCACTTACTAAGCTTTAGTGCTTAATCTATCCTTACAAATTAACCAAGCACAAAACTTGTGCTTTGGCATACTCCATTTATGCCACACCACACTATACCATTTTGTTTTCTCGACCCCTTACGTCATACATAACATCCGAGGCCTTAAACCCTTTATCTCCCCATCTTATAGTGTCAATTTCTTCATTAAGCACCACACCTCATACACCTTATTGAGCCTAGGTGGAAATCTCCACCTCTTCCCAATATAATAATACATCACCTTTTTATTAATATTGTAATTCCTTAGAGAAATAGCATCCTTATGTTCACAAATATCACCAACACACTTTCCTTTTATCCACCTATCATTTAACATTTAGATTCTTTCCCCATTTCCAACATCATGTATAATATATTTAAAAGCAAGGTACCTCACATTAAGCATAGCTCTTCATGTCTAGGAAGTTTACTATCATATGTAATGCTCCATATACTCTTATTCCTTAGCCAATTTGAGTAGACCCATTGAGACCAAATATTCTCTTTATAACCATACATTCTCCAAAAAGCTTTAAGAATAGCAACTTGATTAATTTGGAGAAGATTTGGTATGCCTAGACCTCCATTTTCTTTACATTGACATAATTCATTCCAAGCCACTTTAGCTCCATGAAAGTCAGTAGTATTACCCTTCCAAAGAAATCTACTCAAGAGTGATTCTATCTCATGAATGACTCCCATTGGAAGAATCATTAAATTACACCAATATCTAGCTTTACTTTACAAAACACTCTTGATTAAATGAAGCATTCCTGCAAATGTAAGAAATCTATGCATCCACCCTTCAACACTTCCAACTATATTATTAATAAGGGTAGCACACATTAAACTATTAGGACCTTTTGTAGTTAAAGGAGCCCCAAGACATCTAACAGGAATTTTACCCTTCTTAACCTTGAGAATACTACTCAAATCATCATGAAGCTCTTTGTTTAGGGATTAGCGTTTCTGGTTACGGCTTATTGTTAGTGTTTATTGTTAGTATGTAGGACTTATGGTGATGGATTAGGTGTAGGTTATATAGTTAAGGTTTTGTGTTTATGGATTAGTGTATAATGTTATAGATATTAGAAATTAGGGTTTAATGTTACGGTTGGTAAACCCTAATGGACCCAAAAGACAAAACTTTAAAATAGAATAGTTAAAACGACCGAAAAGTCAACTAAATAAATCTCAAAACGTAAAATAGACGATTTTAGATGGCGAAGCGGTCTGTTTGTCCCAGAAGACCCAACGCACTCGAAAAGTATATATTATATGCCCCACTCTTAGAAAGTATGCGAAAGTTAGCAAAAACGCTCCCAGAAACTTCAAAAATCTTGAAAACGGGTTTTAGAGTGTTCGGATGATACAAACGAGCCAAAATCTACACGTTATTATCCTTTCCATAGTTAGGGTTTTAAGATAGGGTATATGGCTTATTATTTTGGGATTAGGGTTTCTAGTTACGGTTTACTGTAGTGTTTATGGGTAATATTTAGGGCTTATGGTGGTGGATTAGGTGTAGGTTATATGGTTAAGGTTTTGTGTTTATGGTTTAGGGTATAATGTTATATATTTTAGAATTAAGGGTTTAATGTTACGATTGGTAAAACAGTAACGGACCCAAAATACAAAACTTTAAAATAGAATATTAAAAACGACCGAAAAGTCAACTAAATAAATCTCAAGACGTAAAACAAAAGATCTTAGATGGCGAAGCAATATGTTGGTCCTAGAAGGCCCAACGCACTCAAAAAGTATATATTATGTGCCTCACTCTTAGAAAGTATGCGAAAGTTAGCAAAAACGCACCCGGAAACTTCAAAAATCTTGAAAACGGGTTTCAAAGTGTTCGGATGATACAAACGAGCCAAAATCTACACGTTATTATCCTTTCCATGGTTAGGGTTTAGTGATTAGGGTATAGGGCTTAGTGTTTTTTTTTATCAAACCTACCATTTTATATCCACAAAATGACAAGTACAAATCAATCCCCTACTTGTTTTTGACTCAAAAACAAGCATGGCTAAGAAAACAAACTCTATACAACATTTACTAGGAAGGTAAACCTATCAACTTGCAAACAACCTATACAACCATTGCTAGAAAGAAATAAATCAAATTAAGAGCAACCTATACAACCATTTCTAGGAAATTAAACCTTATACAACAATTACTAAAATCTATTACTAGGTACAAGGTCCAAGTTCCAAGCTAGCTTCCTTGTTCTTCTTGCTCACCTCCCTTGAGTACTCCATGTAGCTTTCATCTTGCCACCAATCTCATATTCTCAATACTCCTTTTAAATAATCTTATATTACGAAGTGTGTATTGAACATCTTTCACAACTATTTTCAAAATATCCTCATATTTAGGGTGCATCTTCTTAAACTCCTTTTTATTCCTCAAATCCCAAATACAATAAAAAAAGCTAAGAAATGTAATGTTTGATATGGTATCTTTTAAGGAGTTGCCATCAAATTGAACCATAAAATCTAGTCTTCCTCCCAAGTATTACCCGAGTTATGCCAATTATGAAGAGCACAAATCTCCTTCCAAGCCAAAGTTGTAAATTTGCAATCCACAAATAGGTGATCTCTAGATTCATGTTCCTCAAAGCAAAGGTAGCATAACTTGTCTACTTCCATTCCCCACTTACTAAGCTTTAGTGCTTAATCTATCCTTACAAATTAACCAAGCACAAAACTTGTGCTTTGGCATACTCCATTTATGCCACACCACACTATACCATTTTGTTTTCTCGACCCCTTACGTCATACATAACATCCGAGGCCTTAAACCCTTTATCTCCCCATCTTATAGTGTCAATTTCTTCATTAAGCACCACACCTCATACACCTTATTGAGCCTAGGTGGAAATCTCCACCTCTTCCCAATATAATAATCCATCACCTTTTTATTAATATTGTAATTCCTTAGAGAAATAGCATCCTTATGTTCACAAATATCACCAACACACTTTCCTTTTATCCACCTATCATTTAACATATAGATTCTTTCCCCATTTCCAACATCATGTATAATATATTTAAAAGCAAGGTACCTCACATTAAGCGTAGCTCTCCATGTCTAGGAAGTTTACTATCATATGTAATGCTCCATATACTCTTATTCCTTAGCCAATTTGAGTAGACCCATTGAGACCAAATATTCTCTTTATAACCATACATTCTCCAAAAAGCTTTAAGAATAGCAACTTGATTAATTTGGAGAAGATTTGGTATGCCTAGACCTCCATTTTCTTTACTTTGACATAATTCATTCCAAGCCACTTTAGCTCCATGAAAGTCAGTAGTATTACCCTTCCAAAGAAATCTACTCAAGAGTGATTCTATCTCATGAATGACTCCCATTGGAAGAATCATTAAATTACACCAATATCTAGCTTTACTTTACAAAACACTCTTGATTAAATGAAGCCTTCCTGCAAATGTAAGAAATCTATGCATCCACCCTTCAACACTTCCAACTATATTATTAATAAGGGTAGCACACATTAAACTATTAGGACCTTTTGTAGTTAAAGGAGCCCCAAGACATCTAACAGGAATTTTACCCTTCTTAACATTGAGAATACTACTCAAATCATCATGAAGCTCTTTGTTTAGGGATTAGCGTTTCTGGTTACGGCTTATTGTTAGTGTTTATTGTTAGTATGTAGGACTTATGGTGATGGATTAGGTGTAGGTTATATAGTTAAGGTTTTGTGTTTATGGATTAGTGTATAATGTTATAGATATTAGAAATTTGGGTTTAATGTTACGGTTGGTAAACCCTAATGGACCCAAAAGACAAAACTTTAAAATAGAATATTTAAAACGACCGAAAAGTCAACTAAATAAATCTCAAAACATAAAATAGACGATTTTAGATGGCGAAGCGGTCTGTTTGTCCCAGAAGACCCAACGCACTCGAAAAGTATATATTATGTGCCCTACTCTTAGAAAGTATGCGAAAGCTAGCAAAAACGCTCCCAGAAACTTCAAAAATCTTGAAAACGGGTTTTAGAGTGTTCGGATGATACAAACGAGCCAAAATCTACACGTTATTATCCTTTCCATAGTTAGGGTTTTAAGATAGGGTATATGGCTTATTATTTTGGGATTAGGGTTTCTGGTTACGGTTTACTGTAGTGTTTATGGGTAATATTTCGGGCTTATGGTGGTGGATTAGGTGTAGGTTATATGGTTAAGGTTTTGTGTTTATGGTTTAGGGTATAATGTTATATATTTTAGAATTAAGGGTTTAATGTTATGATTGGTAAAACAGTAACGGACCCAAAATACAAAACTTTAAAATAGAATATTAAAAACGACCGAAAAGTCAACTAAATAAATCTCAAGATGTAAAACAAAAGATCTTAGATGGCGAAGCAATATGTTGGTCCTAGAAGGCCCAACGCACTCAAAAAGTATATATTATGTGCCTCACTCTTAGAAAGTATGCGAAAGTTAGCAAAAACGCACCCGGAAACTTCAAAAATCTTGAAAACGGGTTTCAAAGTGTTCGGATGATACAAACGAGCCAAAATCTACACGTTATTATCCTTTCCATGGTTAGGGTTTAGTGATTAGGGTATAGGGCTTAGTGTTTTTTTTTTATCAAACCTACCATTTTATATCCACAAAATGACAAGTACAAATCAATCCCCTACTTGTTTTTGACTCAAAAACAAGCATGGCTAAGAAAACAAACTCTATACAACATTTACTAGGAAGGTAAACCTATCAACTTGCAAACAACCTATACAACCATTGCTAGAAAGAAATAAATCAAATTAAGAGCAACCTATACAACCATTTCTAGGAAATTAAACCTTATACAACAATTACTAAAATCTATTACTAGGTACAAGGTCCAAGTTCCAAGCTAGCTTCCTTGTTCTTCTTGCTCACCTCCCTTGAGTACTCCATGTAGCTTTCATCTTGCCACCAATCTCATATTCTCAATACTCCTTTTAAATAATCTTATATTACGAAGTGTGTATTGAACATCTTTCACAACTATTTTCAAAATATCCTCATATTTAGGGTGCATCTTCTTAAACTCCTTTTTATTCCTCAAATCCCAAATACAATAAAAAAAAGCTAAGAAATGTAATGTTTGATATGGTATCTTTTAAGGAGTTGCCATCAAATTGAACCATAAAATCTAGTCTTCCTCCCAAGTATTACCCGAGTTATGCCAATTATGAAGAGCACAAATCTCCTTCCAAGCCAAAGTTGTAAATTTGCAATCCACAAATAAGTGATCTCTAGATTCATGTTCCTCAAAGCAAAGGTAGCATAAGTTGTCTACTTCCATTCCCCACTTACTAAGCTTTAGTGCTTAATATATCCTTACAAATTAACCAAGCACAAAACTTGTGCTTTGGCATACTCCATTTATGCCACACCACACTATACCATTTTGTTTTCTCGACCCCTTACGTCATACATAACATCCGAGGCCTTAAACCCTTTATCTCCCCATCTTATAGTGTCAATTTCTTCATTAAGCACCACACCTCATACACCTTATTGAGCCTAGGTGGAAATCTCCACCTCTTCCCAATATAATAATCCATCACCTTCTTATTAATATTGTAATTCCTTAGAGAAATAGCATCCTTATGTTCACAAATATCACCAACACACTTTCCTTTTATCCACCTATCATTTAACATATAGATTCTTTCCCCATTTCCAACATCATGTATAATATATTTAAAAGCAAGGTACCTCACATTAAGCATAGCTCTCCATGTCTAGGAAGTTTACTATCATATGTAATGCTCCATATACTCTTATTCCTTAGCCAATTTGAGTAGACCCATTGAGACCAAATATTCTCTTTATAACCATACATTCTCCAAAAAGCTTTAAGAATAGCAACTTGATTAATTTGGAGAAGATTTGGTATGCCTAGACCTCCATTTTCTTTACTTTGACATAATTCATTCCAAGCCACTTTAGCTCCATGAAAGTCAGTAGTATTACCCTTCCAAAGAAATCTACTCAAGAGTGATTCTATCTCATGAATGACTCCCATTGGAAGAATCATTACATTACACCAATATCTAGCTTTACTTTACAAAACACTCTTGATTAAATGAAGCCTTCCTGCAAATGTAAGAAATCTATGCATCCACCCTTCAACACTTCCAACTATATTATTAATAAGGGTAGCACACATTAAACTATTAGGACCTTTTGTAGTTAAAGGAGCCCCAAGACATCTAACAGGAATTTTACCCTTCTTAACATTGAGAATACTACTCAAATCATCATGAAGCTCTTTGTTTAGGGATTAGCGTTTCTGGTTACGGCTTATTGTTAGTGTTTATTGTTAGTATGTAGGACTTATGGTGATGGATTAGGTGTAGGTTATATAGTTAAGGTTTTGTGTTTATGGATTAGTGTATAATGTTATAGATATTAGAAATTAGGGTTTAATGTTACGGTTGGTAAACCCTAATGGACCCAAAAGACAAAACTTTAAAATAGAATATTTAAAACGACCGAAAAGTCAACTAAATAAATCTCAAAACGTAAAATAGACGATTTTAGATGGCGAAGCGGTCTGTTTGTCCCAGAAGACCCAACGCACTCGAAAAGTATATATTATATGCCCCACTCTTAGAAAGTATGCGAAAGTTAGCAAAAACGCTCCCAGAAACTTCAAAAATCTTGAAAACGGGTTTTAGAGTGTTCGGATGATACAAACGAGCCAAAATCTACACGTTATTATCCTTTCCATAGTTAGGGTTTTAAGATAGGGTATATGGCTTATTATTTTGGGATTAGGGTTTCTAGTTACGGTTTACTGTAGTGTTTATGGGTAATATTTAGGGCTTATGGTGGTGGATTAGGTGTAGGTTATATGGTTAAGGTTTTGTGTTTATGGTTTAGGGTATAATGTTATATATTTTAGAATTAAGGGTTTAATGTTACGATTGGTAAAACAGTAACGGACCCAAAATACAAAACTTTAAAATAGAATATTAAAAACGACCGAAAAGTCAACTAAATAAATCTCAAGACGTAAAACAAAAGATCTTAGATGGCGAAGCAATATGTTGGTCCTAGAAGGCCCAACGCACTCAAAAAGTATATATTATGTGCCTCACTCTTAGAAAGTATGCGAAAGTTAGCAAAAACGCACCCGGAAACTTCAAAAATCTTGAAAACGGGTTTCAAAGTGTTCGGATGATACAAACGAGCCAAAATCTACACGTTATTATCCTTTCCATGGTTAGGGTTTAGTGATTAGGGTATAGGGCTTAGTGTTTTTTTTTTTATCAAACTACCATTTTATATCCACAAAATAACAAGTACAAATCAATCCCCTACTTGTTTTTGACTCAAAAACAAGCATGGCTAAGAAAACAAACTCTATACAACATTTACTAGGAAGGTAAACCTATCAACTTGCAAACAACCTATACAACCATTGCTAGAAAGAAATAAATCAAATTAAGAGCAACCTATACAACCATTTCTAGGAAATTAAACCTTATACAACAATTACTAAAATCTATTACTAGGTACAAGGTCCAAGTTCCAAGCTAGCTTCCTTGTTCTTCTTGCTCACCTCCCTTGAGTACTCCATGTAGCTTTCATCTTGCCACCAATCTCATATTCTCAATACTCCTTTTAAATAATCTTATATTACGAAGTGTGTATTGAACATCTTTCACAACTATTTTCAAAATATCCTCATATTTAGGGTGCATCTTCTTAAACTCCTTTTTATTCCTCAAATCCCAAATACAATAAAAAAAGCTAAGAAATGTAATGTTTGATATGGTATCTTTTAAGGAGTTGCCATCAAATTGAACCATAAAATCTAGTCTTCCTCCCAAGTATTACCCGAGTTATGCCAATTATGAAGAGCACAAATCTCCTTCCAAGCCAAAGTTGTAAATTTGCAATCCACAAATAAGTGATCTCTAGATTCATGTTCCTCAAAGCAAAGGTAGCATAACTTGTCTACTTCCATTCCCCACTTACTAAGCTTTAGTGCTTAATCTATCCTTACAAATTAACCAAGCACAAAACTTGTGCTTTGGCATACTCCATTTATGCCACACCACACTATACCATTTTGTTTTCTCGACCCCTTACGTCATACATAACATCCGAGGCCTTAAACCCTTTATCTCCCCATCTTATAGTGTCAATTTCTTCATTAAGCACCACACCTCATACACCTTATTGAGCCTAGGTGGAAATCTCCACCTCTTCCCAATATAATAATCCATCACCTTTTTATTAATATTGTAATTCCTTAGAGAAATAGCATCCTTATGTTCACAAATATCACCAACACACTTTCCTTTTATCCACCTATCATTTAACATATAGATTCTTTCCCCATTTCCAACATCATGTTTAATAAATTTAAAAGCAAGGTACCTCACATTAAGCATAGCTCTCCATGTCTAGGAAGTTTACTATCATATGTAATGCTCCATATACTCTTATTCCTTAGCCAATTTGAGTAGACCCATTGAGACCAAATATTCTCTTTATAACCATACATTCTCCAAAAAGCTTTAAGAATAGCAACTTGATTAATTTGGAGAAGATTTGGTATGCCTAGACCTCCATTTTCTTTACTTTGACATAATTCATTCCAAGCCACTTTAGCTCCATGAAAGTCAGTAGTATTACCCTTCCAAAGAAATCTACTCAAGAGTGATTCTATCTCATGAATGACTCCCATTGGAAGAATCATTACATTACACCAATATCTAGCTTTACTTTACAAAACACTCTTGATTAAATGAAGCCTTCCTGCAAATGTAAGAAATCTATGCATCCACCCTTCAACACTTCCAACTATATTATTAATAAGGGTAGCACACATTAAACTATTAGGACCTTTTGTAGTTAAAGGAGCCCCAAGACATCTAACAGGAATTTTACCCTTCTTAACATTGAGAATACTACTCAAATCATCATGAAGCTCTTTGTTTAGGGATTAGCGTTTCTGGTTACGGCTTATTGTTAGTGTTTATTGTTAGTATGTAGGACTTATGGTGATGGATTAGGTGTAGGTTATATAGTTAAGGTTTTGTGTTTATGGATTAGTGTATAATGTTATAGATATTAGAAATTAGGGTTTAATGTTACGGTTGGTAAACCCTAATGGACCCAAAAGACAAAACTTTAAAATAGAATATTTAAAACGACCGAAAAGTCAACTAAATAAATCTCAAAACGTAAAATAGACGATTTTAGATGGCGAAGCGGTCTGTTTGTCCCAGAAGACCCAACGCACTCGAAAAGTATATATTATATGCCCCACTCTTAGAAAGTATGCGAAAGTTAGCAAAAACGCTCCCAGAAACTTCAAAAATCCTGAAAACGGGTTTTAGAGTGTTCGGATGATACAAACGAGCCAAAATCTACACGTTATTATCCTTTCCATAGTTAGGGTTTTAAGATAGGGTATATGGCTTATTATTTTGGGATTAGGGTTTCTAGTTACGGTTTACTGTAGTGTTTATGGGTAATATTTAGGGCTTATGGTGGTGGATTAGGTGTAGGTTATATGGTTAAGGTTTTGTGTTTATGGTTTAGGGTATAATGTTATATATTTTAGAATTAAGGGTTTAATGTTACGATTGGTAAAACAGTAACGGACCCAAAATACAAAACTTTAAAATAGAATATTAAAAACGACCGAAAAGTCAACTAAATAAATCTCAAGACGTAAAACAAAAGATCTTAGATGGCGAAGAAATATGTTGGTCCTAGAAGGCCCAACGCACTCAAAAAGTATATATTATGTGCCTCACTCTTAGAAAGTATGCGAAAGTTAGCAAAAACGCACCCGGAAACTTCAAAAATCTTGAAAACGGGTTTCAAAGTGTTCGGATGATACAAACGAGCCAAAATCTACACGTTATTATCCTTTCCATGGTTAGGGTTTAGTGATTAGGGTATAGGGCTTAGTGTTTTTTTTTTTATCAAACCTACCATTTTATATCCACAAAATGACAAGTACAAATCAATCCCCTACTTGTTTTTGACTCAAAAACAAGCATGGCTAAGAAAACAAACTCTATACAACATTTACTAGGAAGGTAAACCTATCAACTTGCAAACAACCTATACAACCATTGCTAGAAAGAAATAAATCAAATTAAGAGCAACCTATACAACCATTTCTAGGAAATTAAACCTTATACAACAATTACTAAAATCTATTACTAGGTACAAGGTCCAAGTTCCAAGCTAGCTTCCTTGTTCTTCTTGCTCACCTCCCTTGAGTACTCCATGTAGCTTTCATCTTGCCACCAATCTCATATTCTCAATACTCCTTTTAAATAATCTTATATTACGAAGTGTGTATTGAACATCTTTCACAACTATTTTCAAAATATCCTCATATTTAGGGTGCATCTTCTTAAACTCCTTTTTATTCCTCAAATCCCAAATACAATAAAAAAAGCTAAGAAATGTAATGTTTGATATGGTATCTTTTAAGGAGTTGCCATCAAATTGAACCATAAAATCTAGTCTTCCTCCCAAGTATTACCCGAGTTATGCCAATTATGAAGAGCACAAATCTCCTTCCAAGCCAAAGTTGTAAATTTGCAATCCACAAATAGGTGATCTCTAGATTCATGTTCCTCAAAGCAAAGGTAGCATAACTTGTCTACTTCCATTCCCCACTTACTAAGCTTTAGTGCTTAATCTATCCTTACAAATTAACCAAGCACAAAACTTGTGCTTTGGCATACTCCATTTATGCCACACCACACTATACCATTTTGTTTTCTCGACCCCTTACGTCATACATAACATCCGAGGCCTTAAACCCTTTATCTCCCCATCTTATAGTGTCAATTTCTTCATTAAGCACCACACCTCATACACCTTATTGAGCCTAGGTGGAAATCTCCACCTCTTCCCAATATAATAATCCATCACCTTTTTATTAATATTGTAATTCCTTAGAGAAATAGCATCCTTATGTTCACAAATATCACCAACACACTTTCCTTTTATCCACCTATCATTTAACATATAGATTCTTTCCCCATTTCCAACATCATGTATAATATATTTAAAAGCAAGGTACCTCACATTAAGCGTAGCTCTCCATGTCTAGGAAGTTTACTATCATATGTAATGCTCCATATACTCTTATTCCTTAGCCAATTTGAGTAGACCCATTGAGACCAAATATTCTCTTTATAACCATACATTCTCGAAAAAGCTTTAAGAATAGCAACTTGATTAATTTGGAGAAGATTTGGTATGCCTAGACCTCCATTTTCTTTACTTTGACATAATTCATTCCAAGCCACTTTAGCTCCATGAAAGTCAGTAGTATTACCCTTCCAAAGAAATCTATTCAAGAGTGATTCTATCTCATGAATGACTCCCATTGGAAGAATCATTAAATTACACCAATATCTAGCTTTACTTTACAAAACACTCTTGATTAAATGAAGCCTTCCTGCAAATGTAAGAAATCTATGCATCCACCCTTCAACACTTCCAACTATATTATTAATAAGGGTAGCACACATTAAACTATTAGGACCTTTTGTAGTTAAAGGAGCCCCAAGACATCTAACAGGAATTTTACCCTTCTTAACATTGAGAATACTACTCAAATCATCATGAAGCTCTTTGTTTAGGGATTAGCGTTTCTGGTTACGGCTTATTGTTAGTGTTTATTGTTAGTATGTAGGACTTATGGTGATGGATTAGGTGTAGGTTATATAGTTAAGGTTTTGTGTTTATGGATTAGTGTATAATGTTATAGATATTAGAAATTAGGGTTTAATGTTACGGTTGGTAAACCCTAATGGACCCAAAAGACAAAACTTTAAAATAGAATATTTAAAACGACCGAAAAGTCAACTAAATAAATCTCAAAACGTAAAATAGACGATTTTAGATGGCGAAGCGGTCTGTTTGTCCCAGAAGACTCAACTCACTCGAAAAGTATATATTATATGCCCCACTCTTATAAAGTATGCGAAAGTTAGCAAAAACGCTCCCAGAAACTTTAAAAATCTTGAAAACGGGTTTTAGAGTGTTCGGATGATACAAACGAGCCAAAATCTACACGTTATTATCCTTTCCATGGTTAGGGTTTAGTGATTAGGGTATAGGGCTTAGTGTTTTTTTTTATCAAACCTACCATTTTATATCCACAAAATGACAAGTACAAATCAATCCCCTACTTGTTTTTGACTCAAAAACAAGCATGGCTAAGAAAACAAACTCTATACAACATTTACTAGGAAGGTAAACCTATCAACTTGCAAACAACCTATACAACCATTGCTAGAAAGAAATAAATCAAATTAAGAGCAACCTATACAACCATTTCTAGGAAATTAAACCTTATACAACAATTACTAAAATCTATTACTAGGTACAAGGTCCAAGTTCCAAGCTAGCTTCCTTGTTCTTCTTGCTCACCTCCCTTGAGTACTCCATGTAGCTTTCATCTTGCCACCAATCTCATATTCTCAATACTCCTTTTAAATAATCTTATATTACGAAGTGTGTATTGAACATCTTTCACAACTATTTTCAAAATATCCTCATATTTAGGGTGCATCTTCTTAAACTCCTTTTTATTCCTCAAATCCCAAATACAATAAAAAAAGCTAAGAAATGTAATGTTTGATATGGTATCTTTTAAGGAGTTGCCATCAAATTGAACCATAAAATCTAGTCTTCCTCCCAAGTATTACCCGAGTTATGCCAATTATGAAGAGCACAAATCTCCTTCCAAGCCAAAGTTGTAAATTTGCAATCCACAAATAAGTGATCTCTAGATTCATGTTCCTCAAAGCAAAGGTAGCATAACTTGTCTACTTCCATTCCCCACTTACTAAGCTTTAGTGCTTAATCTATCCTTACAAATTAACCAAGCACAAAACTTGTGCTTTGGCATACTCCATTTATGCCACACCACACTATACCATTTTGTTTTCTCGACCCCTTACGTCATACATAACATCCGAGGCCTTAAACCCTTTATCTCCCCATCTTATAGTGTCAATTTCTTCATTAAGCACCACACCTCATACACCTTATTGAGCCTAGGTGGAAATCTCCACCTCTTCCCAATATAATAATCCATCACCTTTTTATTAATATTGTAATTCCTTAGAGAAATAGCATCCTTATGTTCACAAATATCACCAACACACTTTCCTTTTATCCACCTATCATTTAACATATAGATTCTTTCCCCATTTCCAACATCATGTATAATATATTTAAAAGCAAGGTACCTCACATTAAGCATAGCTCTCCATGTCTAGGAAGTTTACTATCATATGTAATGCTCCATATACTCTTATTCCTTAGCCAATTTGAGTAGACCCATTGAGACCAAATATTCTCTTTATAACCATACATTCTCGAAAAAGCTTTAAGAATAGCAACTTGATTAATTTGGAGAAGATTTGGTATGCCTAGACCTCCATTTTCTTTACTTTGACATAATTCATTCCAAGCCACTTTAGCTCCATGAAAGTCAGTAGTATTACCCTTCCAAAGAAATCTACTCAAGAGTGATTCTATCTCATGAATGACTCCCATTGGAAGAATCATCACATTACACCAATATCTAGCTTTA
Organism: Nemophila menziesii; assembly: GCA_029959085.1. NCBI lineage: Eukaryota > Viridiplantae > Streptophyta > Magnoliopsida > Boraginales > Hydrophyllaceae > Nemophila > Nemophila menziesii. The sequence continues at coordinate 13,145,796 of JARWIR010000011.1, read as the reverse complement.
CTTTACAAAACACTCTTGATTAAATGAAGCCTTCCTGCAAATGTAAGAAATCTATGCATCCACCCTTCAACACTTCCAACTATATTATTAATAAGGGTAGCACACATTAAACTATTAGGACCTTTTGTAGTTAAAGGAGCCCCAAGACATCTAATAGGAATTTTACCCTTCTTAACATTGAGAATACTACTCAAATCATCATGAAGCTCTTTGTTTAGGGATTAGCGTTTCTGGTTACGGCTTATTGTTAGTGTTTATTGTTAGTATGTAGGACTTATGGTGATGGATTAGGTGTAGGTTATATAGTTAAGGTTTTGTGTTTATGGATTAGTGTATAATGTTATAGATATTAGAAATTAGGGTTTAATGTTACGGTTGGTAAACCCTAATGGACCCAAAAGACAAAACTTTAAAATAGAATATTTAAAACGACCGAAAAGTCAACTAAATAAATCTCAAAACGTAAAATAGACGATTTTAGATGGCGAAGCGGTCTGTTTGTCCCAGAAGACTCAACTCACTCGAAAAGTATATATTATATGCCCCACTCTTATAAAGTATGCGAAAGTTAGCAAAAACGCTCCCAGAAACTTTAAAAATCTTGAAAACGGGTTTTAGAGTGTTCGGATGATACAAACGAGCCAAAATCTACACGTTATTATCCTTTCCATGGTTAGGGTTTAGTGATTAGGGTATAGGGCTTAGTGTTTTTTTTTATCAAACCTACCATTTTATATCCACAAAATGACAAGTACAAATCAATCCCCTACTTGTTTTTGACTCAAAAACAAGCATGGCTAAGAAAACAAACTCTATACAACATTTACTAGGAAGGTAAACCTATCAACTTGCAAACAACCTATACAACCATTGCTAGAAAGAAATAAATCAAATTAAGAGCAACCTATACAACCATTTCTAGGAAATTAAACCTTATACAACAATTACTAAAATCTATTACTAGGTACAAGGTCCAAGTTCCAAGCTAGCTTCCTTGTTCTTCTTGCTCACCTCCCTTGAGTACTCCATGTAGCTTTCATCTTGCCACCAATCTCATATTCTCAATACTCCTTTTAAATAATCTTATATTACGAAGTGTGTATTGAACATCTTTCACAACTATTTTCAAAATATCCTCATATTTAGGGTGCATCTTCTTAAACTCCTTTTTATTCCTCAAATCCCAAATACAATAAAAAAAGCTAAGAAATGTAATGTTTGATATGGTATCTTTTAAGGAGTTGCCATCAAATTGAACCATAAAATCTAGTCTTCCTCCCAAGTATTACCCGAGTTATGCCAATTATGAAGAGCACAAATCTCCTTCCAAGCCAAAGTTGTAAATTTGCAATCCACAAATAAGTGATCTCTAGATTCATGTTCCTCAAAGCAAAGGTAGCATAACTTGTCTACTTCCATTCCCCACTTACTAAGCTTTAGTGCTTAATATATCCTTACAAATTAACCAAGCACAAAACTTGTGCTTTGGCATACTCCATTTATGCCACACCACACTATACCATTTTGTTTTCTCGACCCCTTACGTCATACATAACATCTGAGGCCTTAAACCCTTTATCTCCCCATCTTATAGTGTCAATTTCTTCATTAAGCACCACACCTCATACACCTTATTGAGCCTAGGTGGAAATCTCCACCTCTTCCCAATATAATAATCCATCACCTTTTTATTAATATTGTAATTCCTTAGAGAAATAGCATCCTTATGTTCACAAATATCACCAACACACTTTCCTTTTATCCACCTATCATTTAACATATAGATTCTTTCCCCATTTCCAACATCATGTATAATATATTTAAAAGCAAGGTACCTCACATTAAGCATAGCTCTCCATGTCTAGGAAGTTTACTATCATATGTAATGCTCCATATACTCTTATTCCTTAGCCAATTTGAGTAGACCCATTGAGACCAAATATTCTCTTTATAACCATACATTCTCGAAAAAGCTTTAAGAATAGCAACTTGATTAATTTGGAGAAGATTTGGTATGCCTAGACCTCCATTTTCTTTACTTTGACATAATTCATTCCAAGCCACTTTAGCTCCATGAAAGTCAGTAGTATTACCCTTCCAAAGAAATCTACTCAAGAGTGATTCTATCTCATGAATGACTCCCATTGGAAGAATCATTACATTACACCAATATCTAGCTTTACTTTACAAAACACTCTTGATTAAATGAAGCCTTCCTGCAAATGTAAGAAATCTATGCATCCACCCTTCAACACTTCCAACTATATTATTAATAAGGGTAGCACACATTAAACTATTAGGACCTTTTGTAGTTAAAGGAGCCCCAAGACATCTAACAGGAATTTTACCCTTCTTAACATTGAGAATACTACTCAAATCATCATGAAGCTCTTTGTTTAGGGATTAGCGTTTCTGGTTACGGCTTATTGTTAGTGTTTATTGTTAGTATGTAGGACTTATGGTGATGGATTAGGTGTAGGTTATATAGTTAAGGTTTTGTGTTTATGGATTAGTGTATAATGTTATAGATATTAGAAATTAGGGTTTAATGTTACGGTTGGTAAACCCTAATGGACCCAAAAGACAAAACTTTAAAATAGAATATTTAAAACGACCGAAAAGTCAACTAAATAAATCTCAAAACGTAAAATAGACGATTTTAGATGGCGAAGCGGTCTGTTTGTCCCAGAAGACCCAACGCACTCGAAAAGTATACATTATATGCCCCACTCTTAGAAAGTATGCGAAAGTTAGCAAAAACGCTCCCAGAAACTTCAAAAATCTTGAAAACGGGTTTTAGAGTGTTCGGATGATACAAACGAGCCAAAATCTACACGTTATTATCCTTTCCATGGTTAGGGTTTAGTGATTAGGGTATAGGGCTTAGTGTTTTTTTTTATCAAACCTACCATTTTATATCCACAAAATGACAAGTACAAATCAATCCCTTACTTGTTTTTGACTCAAAAACAAGCATGGCTAAGAAAACAAACTCTATACAACATTTACTATGAAGGTAAACCTATCAACTTGCAAACAACCTATACAACCATTGCTAGAAAGAAATAAATCAAATTAAGAGCAACCTATACAACCATTTCTAGGAAATTAAACCTTATACAACAATTACTAAAATCTATTACTAGGTACAAGGTCCAAGTTCCAAGCTAGCTTCCTTGTTCTTCTTGCTCACCTCCCTTGAGTACTCCATGTAGCTTTCATCTTGCCACCAATCTCATATTCTCAATACTCCTTTTAAATAATCTTATATTACGAAGTGTGTATTGAACATCTTTCACAACTATTTTCAAAATATCCTCATATTTAGGGTGCATCTTCTTAAACTCCTTTTTATTCCTCAAATCCCAAATACAATAAAAAAAGCTAAGAAATGTAATGTTTGATATGGTATCTTTTAAGGAGTTGCCATCAAATTGAACCATAAAATCTAGTCTTCCTCCCAAGTATTACCCGAGTTATGCCAATTATGAAGAGCACAAATCTCCTTCCAAGCCAAAGTTGTAAATTTGCAATCCACAAATAAGTGATCTCTAGATTCATGTTCCTCAAAGCAAAGGTAGCATAACTTGTCTACTTCCATTCCCCACTTACTAAGCTTTAGTGCTTAATATATCCTTACAAATTAACCAAGCACAAAACTTGTGCTTTGGCATACTCCATTTATGCCACACCACACTATACCATTTTGTTTTCTCGACCCCTTACGTCATACATAACATCTGAGGCCTTAAACCCTTTATCTCCCCATCTTATAGTGTCAATTTCTTCATTAAGCACCACACCTCATACACCTTATTGAGCCTAGGTGGAAATCTCCACCTCTTCCCAATATAATAATCCATCACCTTTTTATTAATATTGTAATTCCTTAGAGAAATAGCATCCTTATGTTCACAAATATCACCAACACACTTTCCTTTTATCCACCTATCATTTAACATATAGATTCTTTCCCCATTTCCAACATCATGTATAATATATTTAAAAGCAAGGTACCTCACATTAAGCATAGCTCTCCATGTCTAGGAAGTTTACTATCATATGTAATGCTCCATATACTCTTATTCCTTAGCCAATTTGAGTAGACCCATTGAGACCAAATATTCTCTTTATAACCATACATTCTCCAAAAAGCTTTAAGAATAGCAACTTGATTAATTTGGAGAAGATTTGGTATGCCTAGACCTCCATTTTCTTTACTTTGACATAATTCATTCCAAGCCACTTTAGCTCCATGAAAGTCAGTAGTATTACCCTTCCAAAGAAATCTACTCAAGAGTGATTCTATCTCATGAATGACTCCCATTGGAAGAATCATTACATTACACCAATATCTAGCTTTACTTTACAAAACACTCTTGATTAAATGAAGCCTTCCTGCAAATGTAAGAAATCTATGCATCCACCCTTCAACACTTCCAACTATATTATTAATAAGGGTAGCACACATTAAACTATTAGGACCTTTTGTAGTTAAAGGAGCCCCAAGACATCTAACAGGAATTTTACCCTTCTTAACATTGAGAATACTACTCAAATCATCATGAAGCTCTTTGTTTAGGGATTAGCGTTTCTGGTTACGGCTTATTGTTAGTGTTTATTGTTAGTATGTAGGACTTATGGTGATGGATTAGGTGTAGGTTATATAGTTAAGGTTTTGTGTTTATGGATTAGTGTATAATGTTATAGATATTAGAAATTAGGGTTTAATGTTACGGTTGGTAAACCCTAATGGACCCAAAAGACAAAACTTTAAAATAGAATATTTAAAACGACCGAAAAGTCAACTAAATAAATCTCAAAACGTAAAATAGACGATTTTAGATGGCGAAGCGGTCTGTTTGTCCCAGAAGACCCAACGCACTCGAAAAGTATACATTATATGCCCCACTCTTAGAAAGTATGCGAAAGTTAGCAAAAACGCTCCCAGAAACTTCAAAAATCTTGAAAACGGGTTTTAGAGTGTTCGGATGATACAAACGAGCCAAAATCTACACGTTATTATCCTTTCCATGGTTAGGGTTTAGTGATTAGGGTATAGGGCTTAGTGTTTTTTTTTATCAAACCTACCATTTTATATCCACAAAATGACAAGTACAAATCAATCCCCTACTTGTTTTTGACTCAAAAACAAGCATGGCTAAGAAAACAAACTCTATACAACATTTACTATGAAGGTAAACCTATCAACTTGCAAACAACCTATACAACCATTGCTAGAAAGAAATAAATCAAATTAAGAGCAACCTATACAACCATTTCTAGGAAATTAAACCTTATACAACAATTACTAAAATCTATTACTAGGTACAAGGTCCAAGTTCCAAGCTAGCTTCCTTGTTCTTCTTGCTCACCTCCCTTGAGTACTCCATGTAGCTTTCATCTTGCCACCAATCTCATATTCTCAATACTCCTTTTAAATAATCTTATATTACGAAGTGTGTATTGAACATCTTTCACAACTATTTTCAAAATATCCTCATATTTAGGGTGCATCTTCTTAAACTCCTTTTTATTCCTCAAATCCCAAATACAATAAAAAAAGCTAAGAAATGTAATGTTTGATATGGTATCTTTTAAGGAGTTGCCATCAAATTGAACCATAAAATCTAGTCTTCCTCCCAAGTATTACCCGAGTTATGCCAATTATGAAGAGCACAAATCTCCTTCCAAGCCAAAGTTGTAAATTTGCAATCCACAAATAAGTGATCTCTAGATTCATGTTCCTCAAAGCAAAGGTAGCATAACTTGTCTACTTCCATTCCCCACTTACTAAGCTTTAGTGCTTAATATATCCTTACAAATTAACCAAGCACAAAACTTGTGCTTTGGCATACTCCATTTATGCCACACCACACTATACCATTTTGTTTTCTCGACCCCTTACGTCATACATAACATCTGAGGCCTTAAACCCTTTATCTCCCCATCTTATAGTGTCAATTTCTTCATTAAGCACCACACCTCATACACCTTATTGAGCCTAGGTGGAAATCTCCACCTCTTCCCAATATAATAATCCATCACCTTTTTATTAATATTGTAATTCCTTAGAGAAATAGCATCCTTATGTTCACAAATATCACCAACACACTTTCCTTTTATCCACCTATCATTTAACATATAGATTCTTTCCCCATTTCCAACATCATGTATAATATATTTAAAAGCAAGGTACCTCACATTAAGCATAGCTCTCCATGTCTAGGAAATTTACTATCATATGTAATGCTCCATATACTCTTATTCCTTTTCCAATTTGAGTAGACCCATTGAGACCAAATATTCTCTTTATAACCATACATTCTCCAAAAAGCTTTAAGAATAGCAACTTGATTAATTTGGAGAAGATTTGGTATGCCTAGACCTCCATTTTCTTTACTTTGACATAATTCATTCCAAGCCACTTTAGCTCCATGAAAGTCAGTAGTATTACCCTTCCAAAGAAATCTACTCAAGAGTGATTCTATCTCATGAATGACTCCCATTGGAAGAATCATTACATTACACCAATATCTAGCTTTACTTTACAAAACACTCTTGATTAAATGAAGCCTTCCTGCAAATGTAAGAAATCTATGCATCCACCCTTCAACACTTCCAACTATATTATTAATAAGGGTAGCACACATTAAACTATTAGGACCTTTTGTAGTTAAAGGAGCCCCAAGACATCTAACAGGAATTTTACCCTTCTTAACATTAGGAATACTACTCAAATCATCATGAAGCTCTTTGTTTAGGGATTAGCGTTTCTGGTTACGGCTTATTGTTAGTGTTTATTGTTAGTATGTAGGACTTATGGTGATGGATTAGGTGTAGGTTATATAGTTAAGGTTTTGTGTTTATGGATTAGTGTATAATGTTATAGATATTAGAAATTAGGGTTTAATGTTACGGTTGGTAAACCCTAATGGACCCAAAAGACAAAACTTTAAAATAGAATATTTAAAACGACCGAAAAGTCAACTAAATAAATCTCAAAACGTAAAATAGACGATTTTAGATGGCGAAGCGGTCTGTTTGTCCCAGAAGACCCAACGCACTCGAAAAGTATATATTATATGCCCCACTCTTAGAAAGTATGCGAAAGTTAGCAAAAACGCTCCCAGAAACTTCAAAAATCTTGAAAACGGGTTTTAGAGTGTTCGGATGATACAAACGAGCCAAAATCTACACGTTATTATCCTTTCCATAGTTAGGGTTTTAAGATAGGGTATATGGCTAATTATTTTGGGATTAGGGTTTCTAGTTACGGTCTACTGTAGTGTTTATGGGTAATATTTAGGGCTTATGGTGGTGGATTAGGTGTAGGTTATATGGTTAAGGTTTTGTGTTTATGGTTTAGGGTATAATGTTATATATTTTAGAATTAAGGGTTTAATGTTACGATTGGTAAAACAGTAACGGACCCAAAATACAAAACTTTAAAATAGAATATTAAAAACGACCGAAAAGTCAACTAAATAAATCTCAAGACGTAAAACAAAAGATCTTAGATGGCGAAGCAATATGTTGGTCCTAGAAGGCCCAACGCACTCAAAAAGTATATATTATGTGCCTCACTCTTAGAAAGTATGCGAAAGTTAGCAAAAACGCACCCGGAAACTTCAAAAATCTTGAAAACGGGTTTCAAAGTGTTCGGATGATACAAACGAGCCAAAATCTACACGTTATTATCCTTTCCATGGTTAGGGTTTAGTGATTAGGGTATAGGGCTTAGTGTTTTTTTTTATCAAACCTACCATTTTATATCCACAAAATGACAAGTACAAATCAATCCCCTACTTGTTTTTGACTCAAAAACAAGCATGGCTAAGAAAACAAACTCTATACAACATTTACTAGGAAGGTAAACCTATCAACTTGCAAACAACCTATACAACCATTGCTAGAAAGAAATAAATCAAATTAAGAGCAACCTATACAACCATTTCTAGGAAATTAAACCCTATACAACAATTGCCAAAGTCTATTACTAGGTCCAAGCTCCAAGCTAGCTTCCTTGTTCTTCTTGCTCACCTCCCTTGAGTACTCCATGTAGCTTCCATCTTGCCACCAATCTCATATTCTCAACACTCCTTTTAAATAACCTTCTATTACAAAGTGTGTATTGAACATCTTTAACAACTATTTTCACAATATCTCATATTTAGGGTGCATCTTCTTAAACTCCTTTTTATTCCTCAAATCCCAAATACTATAAAGAAAGCTAAGAAATGTAATGTTTGATATGGTATCTCTTAAGGAGTTACAATCAAATTGAACCATAAAATCTAGTCTTTCCTCCCATGTATTACCCGAGTAATGCCAATTATGAAGAGCACAAATCTCCTTCCAAGCCAAAGTTGTAAATTTGCAATCCACAAATAAGTGATCTCTAGATTCATGTTCCTCAAAGCAAAGGTAGCATAACTTGTCTACTTCCATTCCCCACTTACTAAGCTTTAGTGCTTAATCTATCCTTACAAATTAACCAAGCACAAAACTTGTGCTTTGGCATACTCCATTTATGCCACACCACACTATACCATTTTGTTTTCTCGACCCCTTACGTCATACATAACATCCGAGGCCTTAAACCCTTTATCTCCCCATCTTATAGTGTCAATTTCTTCATTAAGCACCACACCTCATACACCTTATTGAGCCTAGGTGGAAATCTCCACCTCTTCCCAATATAATAATCCATCACCTTTTTATTAATATTGTAATTCCTTAGAGAAATAGCATCCTTATGTTCACAAATATCACCAACACACTTTCCTTTTATCCACCTATCATTTAACATATAGATTCTTTCCCCATTTCCAACATCATGTATAATATATTTAAAAGCAAGGTACCTCACATTAAGCATAGCTCTCCATGTCTAGGAAGTTTACTATCATATGTAATGCTCCATATACTCTTATTCCTTTTCCAATTTGAGTAGACCCATTGAGACCAAATATTCTCTTTATAACCATACATTCTCCAAAAAGCTTTAAGAATAGCAACTTGATTAATTTGGAGAAGATTTGGTATGCCTAGACCTCCATTTTCTTTACTTTGACATAATTCATTCCAAGCCACTTTAGCTCCATGAAAGTCAGTAGTATTACCCTTCCAAAGAAATCTACTCAAGAGTGATTCTATCTCATGAATGACTCCCATTGGAAGAATCATTACATTACACCAATATCTAGCTTTACTTTACAAAACACTCTTGATTAAATGAAGCCTTCCTGCAAATGTAAGAAATATATGCATCCACCCTTCAACACTTCCAACTATATTATTAATAAGGGTAGCACACATTAAACTATTAGGACCTTTTGTAGTTAAAGGAGCCCCAAGACATCTAACAGGAATTTTACCCTTCTTAAAATTGAGAATACTACTCAAATCATCATGAAGCTCTTTGTTTAGGGATTAGCGTTTCTGGTTACGGCTTATTGTTAGTGTTTATTGTTAGTATGTAGGACTTATGGTGATGGATTAGGTGTAGGTTATATAGTTAAGGTTTTGTGTTTATGGATTAGTGTATAATGTTATAGATATTAGAAATTAGGGTTTAATGTTACGGTTGGTAAACCCTAATGGACCCAAAAGACAAAACTTTAAAATAGAATATTTAAAACGACCGAAAAGTCAACTAAATAAATCTCAAAACGTAAAATAGACGATTTTAGATGGCGAAGCGGTCTGTTTGTCCCAGAAGACCCAACGCACTCGAAAAGTATATATTATATGCCCCACTCTTAGAAAGTATGCGAAAGTTAGCAAAAACGCTCCCAGAAACTTCAAAAACCTTGAAAACGGGTTTTAGAGTGTTCGGATGATACAAACGAGCCAAAATCTACACGTTATTATCCTTTCCATAGTTAGGGTTTTAAGATAGGGTATATGGCTTATTATTTTGGGATTAGGGTTTCTGGTTACGGTTTACTGTAGTGTTTATGGGTAATATTTAGGGCTTATGGTGGTGGATTAGGTGTAGGTTATATGGTTAAGGTTTTGTGTTTATGGTTTAGGGTATAATGTTATATATTTTAGAATTAAGGGTTTAATGTTACGATTGGTAAAACAGTAACGGACCCAAAATACAAACTTTAAAATAGAATATTAAAAACGACCGAAAAGTCAACTAAATAAATCTCAAGACGTAAAACAAAAGATCTTAGATGGCGAAGCAATATGTTGGTCCTAGAAGGCCCAACGCACTCAAAAAGTATATATTATGTGCCTCACTCTTAGAAAGTATGCGAAAGTTAGCAAAAACGCACCCGGAAACTTCAAAAATCTTGAAAACGGGTTTCAAAATGTTCGGATGATACAAACGAGCCAAAATCTACACGTTATTATCCTTTCCATGGTTAGGGTTTAGTGATTAGGGTATAGGGCTTAGTGTTTTTTTTTTATCAAACCGACCATTTTATATCCACAAAATGACAAGTACAAATCAATCCCCTGCTTGTTTTTTACTCAAAAACAAGCATTGCTAAGAAAACAAACGCTATACAACATTTACTAGGAAAGTAGACCTATCAACATTTACTAGAAAGAAAGAAATCAAATTAAGAGCAACCTATACAACCATTTCTAGGAAATTAAACCTTATACAACAATTACTAAAATCTATTACTAGGTACAAGGTCCAAGTTCCAAGCTAGCTTCCTTGTTCTTCTTGCTCACCTCCCTTGAGTACTCCATGTAGCTTTCATCTTGCCACCAATCTCATATTCTCAATACTCCTTTTAAATAATCTTATATTACGAAGTGTGTATTGAACATCTTTCACAACTATTTTCAAAATATCCTCATATTTAGGGTGCATCTTCTTAAACTCCTTTTTATTCCTCAAATCCCAAATACAATAAAAAAAGCTAAGAAATGTAATGTTTGATATGGTATCTTTTAAGGAGTTGCCATCAAATTGAACCATAAAATCTAGTCTTCCTCCCAAGTATTACCCGAGTTATGCCAATTATGAAGAGCACAAATCTCCTTCCAAGCCAAAGTTGTAAATTTGCAATCCACAAATAAGTGATCTCTAGATTCATGTTCCTCAAAGCAAAGGTAGCATAACTTGTCTACTTCCATTCCCCACTTACTAAGCCTATCTTTAGTGCTTAATCTATCCTTACAAATTAACCAAGCACAAAACTTGTGCTTTGGCATACTCCATTTATGCCACACCACACTATATCATTTTGTTTTCTCGACCCCTTACGTCATACATAACATCTGAGGCCTTAAACCCTTTATATCCCCATCTTATAGTGTCAATTTCTTAATTAAGCACCACACCTCATACACCTTATTGAGCCTAGGTGGAAATCTCCACCTCTTCCCAATATAATAATCCATCACCTTTTTATTAATATTGTAATTCCGTAGAGAAACAACATCCTTCTGTTCACAAATATCACCAACACACTTTCCTTTTATCCACCTATCATTTAACATATAGGTTCTTTCCCCATTTCCAACATCATGTATAATATATTTAAAAGCAAGGTTCCTCACATTAAGCATAGCTCTCCATGTCTAAGGAAGTTTACTATCATATGTAATGCTCCATATACTCTTATTCCTTAGCCAATTTGAGTAGACCCATTGAGACAAAATATTCTCTTTATAACCATACATTCTCCAAAAAGCTTTAAGAATAGCAACTTGATTAATTTGGAGAAGATTAGGTATGCCTAGACCTCCATTTTCTTAATTTTGACATAATTAATTCCAAGCCACTTTAGCTCCATGAAAGTCATTAGTATTACCCTTCCAAAGAAATCTCCCCAAGAGTGATTCTATCTCATGAATAACTCCCATTGTAAGAATCATTACATTACACCAATATCTAGCTTTACTTTACAAAACACTCTTGATTAAATGAAGCCTTCCTGCAAGTGTAAGGAATCTATGCATCCACCCTTCAACACTTCCAACTATATTATTAATAAGGGTAGCACACATTAAACTATTAGGACCTTTTGTAGTTAAAGGAGCCCCAAGATATTTAACATGAAATTTACCCTTCTTAACATTGAGAATAGTACTCAAATCATCATGAAGGTCCTTGTTACATCCTCCTATATAAGGCCAGAAAGTCTAGAGAAGAGATCAAGGCCTTGTTTTAGTCTCATGGCAGAATCCTTATCACAATTAAAGAATAATAAACAATCATCAGCAAATATAAGATGGTTCAACCCCATTCTGGCACAATTCGGGTGATAAGTAAAAGCTTTATTATGAGCCACTTTCTCAATAATATAGTGAAACCTTGCATACATACAACACATAAATAAGGAGATAAAGGATCACCTTGTCTTAATCCTCTTTCTCCTTTGAAATAACCACACACACTTCCATTAATAAATAAAGAGAACATAGGTGTAGAAATACACATCTTGATCCAAGAGATAAACTTTTTATGAAATCCCATAATTTGAAGTAGTTGAATAAGGTACCTCCAATTAATTGTATCAAATACCTTTTGAAGATCAATGTTTAAAGTACACCTTGGACTCAAATCCTTTCTATCATAACCTGCCACCACACTTTGAGCAACCAATATATTATCAGAAATGTTTCTTCCTCCCACAAAAGCAGCTTGATTTTTAGATATAAGCTCCTCAAGGATTTTCTTCATCCTATTAGCAATGATTTAAGATATAGCTTTATATAGGATATTACAACAAGCAATGGGCCTGAAACTCTTCACTGAAGTGGGATTTTAAACGTTGGGAATAAGAACAAGGTTAGTAGCATTAATTTGCTTTAAGATTTGTCTATTCTTGAAAGTTTCCTATATAGCATTACAAACATCCTCCCCAATAATATTCCAAGTAGCTTTGAAGAAAGCACTATTAAATCCATCTGGACCAGGAGCCTTTGAGATATCTATAGAAAATATAGCTTCTTTAATCTCCTTAGTAGTAATGTTTGCACCATTTCTTTAGCTTCTTCATTAGTAATAGCTTTATCAACAAGATTTTTTACGCAACTAGAGCTAACATTTTCTTCATAAACATCATTAGTACCAATTAAACTAGTGTAGTACTTGATAAATTCATCATGAATAGCCTCATCTTCAACAACAATATCACCATTTTCATTCACAATTGAGGCAACTCGGTTTTGGGTGATTCTAGCCTTAATGCTTTTATGATAAAGGGAAGTACTACAATCACCCTTTTGAGCCCAAGTAATCCCAGATTTTTGCTTTAAAATCTCCTCTTGAATATTAAGAAGATGCATAAGTTTGTCCCTAAGCTCCTTCTCAATGGTAAGCATAGATTGATCACCATTCATAAGCATAATTTGTACCTTCTCAAGCTCCTCCTTAAGCTCCATTATTTCTTGTGTAGAGTGATGAAAATATTTTCTATTGAAGATCTTTAAAGCTTTCTTAACTTCCTTCAATTTATTCACCACTTTATACATAATACTCCCTTTAACTTCAATTTTCCACACCTTTTCAATTAAAGGCATAAATTCATCATGATCAATCCAAACATTAAAAAATTTAAAAGATGAAGGTTTAGTATTTGAACTCCCTTGTATTTTGAGGATAAGGTTTGAGTGATCTGAAATTCCAGGAGCTTCAATCATTAAATGAGACTTGAAACAAGTGAACCAAGAATCATTTATAAATTTTTTTATCAATTTTACTAGATACAAAACCATCCATTCTTCTATTAGTCCAAGTGTAGTAACACCCTTGGCTAGAATGTTCAACCATCCCATTATCATTAATACAATCCACAAATTCATGAAAGCTCTTATGAAGGCTAGTAAATCCCATTCTTTCATCAACTTTAGTAATTTCATTATAGTCCCCGCACCAAATACAAGGAGAGTCCCCATTAATAACCATCCATTCACTAAGTGTTTCCCAAAGAAGAACCCTTTTATCTTCATCATTATCTGCATATACCATCACACAATTGAATGTTTTCTTATTAAATATATCATGTGCCTCAAGGAAGATGGCTTGGCTAGTTGAATCAAGACACTTTACACCCAAAACATTCTTATTCCACTTTATACATATTCTTCCCCTTTCATCCTTATCATGATTAGTACTAGTACCCCAAGTACTCAAATAAGTATTGTGAAACTTGTTGTAACTTTGTAAAGTCATTTTAGTCTCCAATAAATCCATAAGATCAACTTTTTTTATCTTGTATAACATGAATAACTTTTTTTGTTTAAGGTTTAGATTCAAACCTCTTACATTTCAAGAGCTAATTATCATTTAGGTCAGGAGGTTTTCCTTCCCAATGAGTACTTCCCACAAACCTATTTAAAGCCTCTTCAAGGTTTTCATTAGCCATGTTTTCAAAGATATTAGAATTATAAGCACTTTCTCTAGGTGTACTAGGGGTTTTTCCTTTCCCCTTTTCACTACTACTTCCCACATTTTTAGGTGGAGTTGTAGTTGTGTCATTAGTGTTAGGAATCTGAACTTCATCATCCTTTTTCTCCTTTTGCTTTCTTTGCACAACTCTCCATTCTTCAACCTTCTTTTGACCTTTATATTGGGTGGTTGGGGATTATCTTGGTTAGGTTTAGGTTGGTGGTTAAATTTGTTTGGTTTAGGTTGGTTATAGGCTTTTGATCTCTCCTTCATAGGTTCATTCCTTCCTTGTCTACAATTAATCTCCTTATGCCCCAAAGCCGTGCAATTAGAGCATCTTGGAGGTAACCACTCATAGTAAGCTTCCACCACATGAATTCCATCCTCTTCAAGATCAACCTTCACCCTTTTAACAAGCTCCTTTGTCATATCCACTTCCACACACACACTAGGAAAGCTTAGCCTATTCCTTGATTTAGTCGTAGGGTCCATTTGAATTGGGATACCCAAAGCACTACATATGTAGCTTAATCCATAATTAGTCCACAATTGTAAAGGTACCTTTCTCAATTTAACCCATAGTGGAACCTTAGTCATATCAAGTTTATCAAATTTCATATTAGTTTCCCACTTTCTTAGTAGCATAATTCTACCATTAACATGCCAAACTTGCTCTAAAATATTGTTTCATTCTTGCTCACCTTGAAATTTGAAAATAAATACCCCCATATCAGTAGACGTGATCTCCACATGACCACAATTTCTCCATTGAGCATTAACCATACTTCTAACCATGTGGTATTCAGGAGCTTCTCAAAAGAATTTTCCAACTAAGCAGTTTTCCCATCCCTCAATTCCACTCTTCACTATATCCCTAGGAGGTTTAACCATGAGTTCATCTTCTACTTGACTAGGAGCAAAGTATTTTAGCTTCAATTCTTGATCACTCTTCTTGAATAATTCAGTCCACTTACCTTGCTTCCAATTGTTTTCCTCAATTATTTCCACCTCAGATTCTTCCTCATCTTCCACATTCTAACCTTGTGCTACTCCCAAGAGGGTACTTTCACTAGGTGGAGAAATTCCTCCAATTCCTGCACCTAAGGTGGAGTAATCCTCCTTGTGACTCACATCCAAGCTATTCTCGAGGGAATTAGGAGCCTCACCCTCAAATAGGGCTCCATCTCGGCCGTTCATTCCCTCAGTTATTGTACACTCAATATCTTGAGTAGCTTTGATGCTTTCACTGGAGCAAATTAAGGTTTTATCTATTAAATTCTCTACTTCAGTTTCTGTTCCTCTCTTGGAACTTTCGTCGAACAGTTTATCCCCACTCCTTGTTCATACTAGAATCGTATTCCACACACTCCTCTGCACTTTTGTTCATCAGATTAATGCGCTTAGCAGCAGAAAAGTTATTGCTTACTTGTATTACGGGAGTTGCAGGTACATATTTGCCTTTGATAGGCATAAGTTTCGCTCCAGCATCCTTTGTTTCAGCATTACCTTGATCTCCCTTGTTAACAGATTTCTTTCTCGGCGCCATTGAATCAGACTTGAAAAAATAAATTCAGCAAAAAAAGAATCACTAAAAACGATGAAGAAACCAGCAAGAACACCCAGAAAATCGAACTTCAGTCGCAAATAAAAGCTCAGAAATCGGAGATGATTTTGCAGGGAAATTATTGTTGATTCTAACTCGGAAATTAATGATGATTCACTTTGTTATTACCTAATTATTACTCAATTTACACAACTTTCAAAACTAAATCAGAAAAAACTAAAACCCGTCTTCACGTTTCAAACCACGCCCAATCTCGCAGTGCGTTTCTTCCTCTCACCCCCTTACCGTCACAAAGCCGACAACACTCTCCAACTCAACTTTCCACTATCCCTTCTCTTGAATTAATTTTAAGCTACAAATACAATTAAACCAAAGAAAATCAAAACTTTAGGAAATGAAGAATTTTCAACTCTGGTCAAACTGAGGTCAACGCTCCAGTCAATCTCCGGTCAAACTCCAGCCATAGCATCGAAGAGTCATCGGTGATGGTGGGGGGTTAACTTTGGTCAACGAGAGTCAAAGCTAGGTCAAACTTTGACTAAATATTCAAACCCTAGAGAGAGAAAGAGGAGAGAAGAAGGAGCAATGTGTGTTTTAGGTGTAGTAGGTGTGTTTGGGAGGGTTTTAGGGTTTTGGATTAGGGCTTAGTGTTTAGGGATTAGGTTCCTGGTTACGGTTTATTGTTATTGTTTATGGATAGTATTTAGGGCTTATGGTGGTGGATTAGGTGTAGGTTATATGGTTAAGGTTTTGTGTTTATGGTTTAGGGTATAATGTTATAGATTTTAGAAATTAGGGTTTAATGTTACGGTTGGTAAAACACTAACGGACCCAAAACACGAAACTTTAAAGTAGAATATTAAAAACAACCGAAAAGTCAACTAAATAAATTCAAACGTAAAACAGACGATCTTAGATGGAGAAGTGGTGTGTTGGTCCCTAAAGGCCCAACGCACTCAAAACACAAATATTATGTGCCCCATTCTTAGAAAGTATACGAAAGTTAGCAAAAACGCTCCCGGAAACCTCAAAAATTTTGAAAACGGTTTTCAGAGTGTTCGGATGATACAAACGAGCCAAAACCTTCACGTGATTATCCTTTGCATGGTTAGGGTTTAGTGATTAGGGTTTTGGGATTAGGGTATAGGGCTTAGTGTTTAGGGATTAGGGTTTCTGGTTACGGTTGTTTATGGTTAGTATTTAGGGCTTATGTGATGGATTAGGAGTAGGTTATTGGGTTAAGGTTTTGTGTTTATGGTTTAGTGTATAATGTTATAGATATTAGAAATTAGGGTTTAATGTTACGGTAGGTAAACCCTAATGGACCCAAAATACAAAACTTTAAAATAGAATATTAAAAACGACAGAAAAGTCAACTAAATAAATCTCAAAACGTAAAACAGACGATCTTAAATGGCGAAGCGGTCTGTTGGTCCCAGAAGTCCCAACGCACTCAAACAACATATACTATGTGTCCCATTCTTAGAAAGTATGCAAAAGTTAGCAAAAACGCTCCTGGAAATTTCAAAAATCTTGAAAACTGTTTTCAGAGTGTTCGGATGATACAAACGAGCCAAAATTTTCACGTTATTATCCTTTCCATGGTTAAGGGTTTAGTGATTAGGGTTTTGGGATTAGGGTATAAGGCTTAGTGTTTAGGGATTAGGGTATCTGGTTTCGGCTTATTGTTAGTCTTTATGGTTAGTATTTAGGGCTTATGTGATGGATTAGGAGTAGGTTATTGGGTTAATGTTTTGTGTTTATGATTTAGGTTATTAATGGTACATATTTTGGAAATTAGGGTTTAATGTTACGGTTGGTAAAACTCTAACGGGTCCAGAATACGCAACTTTAAAATGGAATATTAAAAACAACTGAAAAGTCAACTAACTAAATTTCAAACGTAAAATAGACGATCTTAAATGGAGAAGCGGTCTGTTGGTCCCAGAGGGCCCAACACACTCAAAAAAATATATATTATGTGCCCCATTCTTAGAAAGTATGCAAAAACGCTCTCAGAAATTTAAAAAATCCTGAAAACGGTTTTCAGAGTGTTCAGATGATACAAACGAGCCAAAATCTTCAAGTGATTATCCTTTCCATGGTTAAGGTTTAGTGATTAGGGTTTTGGGATTAGGGTACATGGTTTAGTACTTAGGGATTAGGGTTTCTGGTTACGGTTTATTATAAGTGTTTATGGTTAGTATTTAGGACTTATTGTGATGGAGTAGGTGTAGGTTATATGGATAGGTTTTGTGTTTATGGTTTCGGGTATAATGTTATCGATATTAGAAATTAGGGTTTAATGTTACCGTTAAAACACTAATGGACCCAAAATACGAAACTTTAAAATAGGATATTAAAAATCGACAGAAAAGTCAACTAAATAAATCTCAAAACATAAAACCGATGATCTTAGATGGCGAAGCGGTCTATTGGTCCCAGAACGCCAAAGGCACTCAAAACACATATATATTATGAGCCCCATTCTTAGAAAGTATGCGGAAGTTGGCAAAAACGCTCTCGGAAACTTCAAAAATCTTGAAAACGGTTTTTATAGTGTTAGGATGATACAAACGAGCCAAAATATTCACGTTATTATCCTTTACATGGTTAGGGTTTAGTGATTAGGGTTTTGGGATTAGGGTATAGGGTTTAGTGTTTAGGGATTAGGGTTTCTGGTTACGGTTTATTGTTAGTGTTTATGGTTAGTATTTAGGGCTTATGGTGATGGATTAGGTGTAGGTTATATGGTTAAGGTTTTGTGTTTATGGTTTAGTGTATAATGTTATAGATATTAGAAATTAGGGTTTAATGTTACGGTTGGTAAACCCTAATGGACCCAAAATACGAAACTTTAAAATAGAATATTGAAAACGACCGATAAGTCATCTAAATAGATCTCAAAACGTAAAAAAGACGATCTTAGATGGCGAAGCAGTCTGTTGGCCCCAAAAGGCCCAACGCACTCAAAAAGTATATATTATGTGCTCCACTTAGAAATTATGTGAAAGGTAGCAAAAACGCTCCCGGAAACTTAAAAAATCTTGAAAAGGGGTTTCAGAGTGTTCAGATGATACAAACGAGCCAAAATCTACACGTTATTATCCTTTCCATGGATAGGGTTTAGTGATTAGGGTTTTGGTATTAGGGTATAGGGCTTAGTGTTTTTTTTATCAAACAAACCATTTTTTATCACAAAAATGATGAGTACAAATCAATCCCCTACTTGTTTTTTACTCAAAAACAAGCATGGCTAAGAAAACAAACCCTATACAACATTTACTAGAAATGTAACCTATCAACTTACAAACAACCTATACAACCATTGCTATGTGAAATGAAAGCCAAAATAAACAAGAAACAACTTATACAACCAATGCTAGGAAATTAAACCCTATACAACAATTGCTAAGTTCTATATCTAGGTCCAAACTCCAAGCTAGCTTCTTTGTTCTTCTTGCTCCTCTCCCTTGAGTGCTCCATGAAGCTTCCACCTTGCCACCAATATCATATTCTCAACACTCCTTTTAAATAATCTTTTATTCCAAAGTGTATTTGAATATCTTTCACAATAATTTTCACAATATCTTTACTTTAAGGATGTATCTTCTTAAACTCCTTTTTATTTCTCATATCCCAAATGCAATAAAGAAAGGTAAGGAAAGTAATGTTTGATAAGTTATCTTTTAAGGAGTTACCACCAAATTAAATCATGAAATCAAGCCATTCCTCCCAAGTTATACCCGTGCTATGCCAATAATGAAGAGCACAAATCTCTTCCCAAGCCAAAGTAGTAAACTTGCAAGCTACAAATAGATGATCTCTAGATTCAAATTCCTCAAAACAAAGAGAGCATAATTTATCCACATCCATACCCCACTTGCTAAGTCTATCCTTAGTACTCAACCTATCTTTACAAATCAACCAAGCACAAAACTTTTGTTTAGGTATACTTCATTTATGCCAAACGACACAATACCATTTTGTTTTTTCATTTGGGCCCCTTAGATCATACATAATATCCGAGGCTTTAAACCCCTTTTCACCCCCACTTAATAGTGTCCACCTCCTCATTAAGCACAGGGGCTTAGTGTTTAGGGATTAGGGTTTTTCGTTACAGTTTATTGTTAGTGTTTTTGGATAGTATTTAGGGCTTATGATGGTGGATTAGGTGTAGGTTATACGGTTAATGTTTTGTGTATATGGTTTAGGGTATAATGTTATAGATTTTAGAAATTAGGGTTTAATGTTGCGGTTGGTAAACACTAACGGACCCAAAATACAAAACTTTAAAATAGAATATTAAAAACGACCGAAAAGTCAACTAAATAAATTTCAAACGTAAAACAGACGATCATAGATGCAGAAGTGGTTTGTTGGTCCCAAACGTCCCAACGCACTCAAAACACATATATTATGTGCCCTACTCTTAGAAAGTTTGCGAAATTAGCAAAAACGCTCCCGGAAACTTCAAAAACCTTGAAAACGGGTTTCAGAGTGTTCAGATGACACAAACGAGCCAAAATCTACACGTTATTATCCTTTCCATGGTTACGGTTTACTGATTAGGGTTTTGGGATAGGGTATAGGGCTTAGTGTTTAGGGATTAGGGTTTCTGGTTACGGTTTATTGTTAGTGTTTATGGTTAGTATTTAGGGCTTATGGTGATGGATTAGGTGTAGGTTATATCGTTAAGGTTTTGTGTTTACGGTTTAGGGTATAATGTTATAGATTTTAGAAATTAGGGTTTGATGTTACGGTTGGTAAACCCTAATGGACCCAAAATACGAAACTTTAAAATAGAATATTTAAAACGACTGAAAAGTCAACAAAATAAATCTCAAAATGTAAAATAGACGATCTTAGATGGTGAAGCGGTCTGTTGGTCCCAGAAGGCCGAACGCACTCAAAAAGTATATATTATGTGCCCCATTCTTAGAAAGTATGAGAAAGTTAGAAAAAACGCTCCCGGAAACTTCAAAAATCTTGAAAACGGGTTTCAGAGTGTTCGGATGATACAAACGAGCATAAATCTACACGTTATTATCCTTTCCATGGTTAGGGTTTAGTGATTAGGGTTTTGGGATAGGGTATAGGGCTTAGTGATTTATTTTTTTATCAAACCTACCATTTTATATCCACAAAATGACAGGTAAAAATCAAACCCCTACTTGTGTTTGACTCAAAAACAAGCATGGATAGGAAAAACATTTTCACAATATCCTCATATTTAGGATGCATCTTCTTAAATTCCTTTTTATTCCTCATATCCAAGATGCAATAAAGAAAGCTAAGAAATGTAATGTTTGATACGGTATCTTTTAAGGAGTTACCATCAAATTGAAGCATAAAATCAAGTCTTTCCTCCCAAGTATTACCCGAGTTATGCCAATTATGAAGAGCACAAATCTCCTTCCAGGCCAAAGTAGTAAATTTGCAATCCACAAATATGTGATCTCTAAATTCATATTCCTCAAAGCAAAGGTAGCATAACTTGTCCACTTCCATTCCCCACTTACTAAGCCTATCTTTAGTGCTTAATCTATCCTTACAAATTAACCAAGCACAAAACTTGTGCTTTGGCATACTCCATTGATGCCACACCACACTATACCGTTTTTTCCTCATTAGGACCCCTTAGGTCATACATAACATCTGATGCCTTAAAACCTTTATCTCCCCATCTTATAGTGTCATTTTCTTCATTAAGCATCATATCCTTTACCACCTCATACACCTTATTGAGCCTAGGTGGAAATCTCCACCTCTTCCTAATATAATAATCCATCACCTTTTTGTTATATTGTAATTCCCTAAAGAAATAACATCTTTATGTTTACATATATCACCAACACATTTTTCCTTTATCCACCTTTCATTTAACATATAGGTTCTTTCCCCATTTCCAACTTCATGTATAATATATTTAAAAGCAAGGTACCTCACATTAAGCATAGCTCTCCATGTCCAAGGAAGTTTACTATCATATGTAATGCTCCATATACTCTTATTCCTTAGCCAATTTGAGTAGACCCATTGAGACCAAATATTATCTTTATAACCATACATTCTCCAAAAATCTTTAAGAATAGCAACTTGATTAATTTGGAGAAGATTAGGTATGCCTAGTCCTCCATTTTCTATATTTTGACATAACTCTTTCCAAGCCACTTTAGCTCCATGAAAGTCATTAGTATTACCCTTCCAAAGAAATCTACTCAAGAGTGACTCTATCTCATGAATATCTTCCATTGGAAGAATCATTACATTACACCAATATCTAGCTTTACTTTGCAAAACATTCTTGATTAAATGAAGCCTTCCTGCAAATGTAATGAATCTATGCATCCACCCTTCGATACTTCTAACTATATTATTTATAAGGGTAGCACACATTAAACTATTAGGACCCTTTGTAGTTATGGGATCCCCAAGATATCTAACATGAAGTTTACCCTTCTTAACATTGAGAATACTACTCAAATCATCATGAAGGTCCTTGTTACATCCTCTTATATATAGCTCACTTTTTTCAGGACTTATTTTAAGGCCAGAAAGTCTAGAGATGAATACTAAACAATCATCAGCAAATATAAGATGGTTCAACCCCATTCTGGCACAATTCGGGTGATAAGTAAAAGCTTTATTATGAGCCACTTTCTCAATAATATAGTGAAACCTTGCATACATACAACAAATAAATAAGGAGATAAAGGATCACCTTGTCTTAATCCTCTTTCTCCTTTGAAATAACCACACACACTTCCATTAATAAATAAAGAGAACATAGGTGTAGAAATACACATATTGATCCAAGAGATAAACTTTTTATGAAATCCCATAATTTGAAGTAGTTGAATAAGGTACCTCCAATTAATTGTATCAAATACCTTTTGAAGATCAATGTTTAAAGTACACCTTGGACTCAAATCCTTTCTATCATAACCTGCCACCACACTTTGAGCAACCAATATATTATCAGAAATGTTTCTTCCTCCCACAAAAGCAGCTTGATTTTTAGATATAAGCTCCTCAAGGATTTTCTTCATCCTATTAGCAATGATTTAAGATATAGCTTTATATAGGATATTACAACAAGCAATGGGCCTGAAACTCTTCACTGAAGTGGGATTTTAAACGTTGGGAATAAGAACAAGGTTAGTAGCATTAATTTGCTTTAAGATTTGTCTATTCTTGAAAGTTTCCTATATAGCATTACAAACATCCTCCCCAATAATATTCCAAGTAGCTTTGAAGAAAGCACTATTAAAACCATCTGGACCAGGAGCCTTTGAGATATCTATAGAAAAAATAGCTTCTTTAATCTCCTTACTAGTAATGTCTTTCACCATTTCTTTAGCTTCTTATTAGTAATAGCTTTGCAAAATGATTTTTTAAGCAACTTGAGCTAACATTTTCTTCATAAACATCCTTAGTACCAATTAAACTAGTGTAGTACTTGATAAAATTCATCATGAATAGCCTCATCTTCAACAACAATATCACCATTTTCAGTCACAATTGAGGCAACTCGGTTTTGGGTGATTCTAGCCTTAATGATTATATGATAAAGGGCAGTACTACAATCACCCTTTTGAGCCCAAGTAATCCCGGATTTTCGCTTTAAAACCTCCTCTTGAATATTAAGAAGACGCATAAGTTTGTCCCTAAGCTGCTTCTCAATGGTAAGCATAGATTGATCACCATTCATAAGCATAACTTTTACCTTCTCAAGCTCCTCCTTAAGCTCCATTAATTCTTGTGTAGAGTGATGAAAATATTTTCTATTGAAAATCATTAGAGCTATCTTTACTTCCTTCAATTTATTCACCACTTTATACATCATACTCCCTATAACCTCAATTTCACACCTTTTAAATCAAAGGTAGAAACTCATCATGATCAATCCAAACATTAAAAAATTTAAAAGATGAAGGTTTAGTATTTGAACTCCCCTGTATTTTGAGATAAGGTTGGAGTGATCTGTAATTCCAGGAGCTTCAATCATCAAATGAGACTTGAAACAAGTGAACCAAACATCATTTACGAAAATTTTATCAATTTTACTAGATACAAAACCATCCATTCTTCTATTAGTCCAAGTGTAGTAGCACCCTTGGCTAGGATGTTCAACCATCCCATTATCATTAATACAATCCACAAATTCATGAGAGCTCTTATGAAGGCTAGTACATCCCATTCTTTCATCAACTTTAGTAATTTCATTATCGTCCCTACACCAAATACAAGGAGAGTCCCTATTAATAACCATCCATTCACTAAGTGCTTACCAAAGAAAAACCCTTTTGTCTTCATCATTATCTGCATATACCATCACACAATTGAATGTTTTCTTGCTAAATATATCATTTACCTCAAGGAATATGGCTTGGCTAGTTGAATAAAGACACTTTACATCCAAAACATTCTTATTCCACTTTATACATATTCTTCCCCTTTCATCCTTATCATGATTAGTAATAGTACCCCAATTACTCAAATAAGTATTGTGAAACTTGTTGTAGCTTTGTAAAGTCATTTTAGTCTCCAATAAACCCATAAGATCAACTTTTTTTTATCTTGTATAACATGAATAACTTCTTTTTGTTTGAGGTTTAGATTCAAACATCTTATATTCCAAGAGCTAATTATCATTTAGGTCAGGAGGTTTTCCTTCCCTATGGGTACTTCCCACAAACCTATTTAAAGCCTCTTCAAGGTTTTCATTAGCCATGTTTAAAGCACAAAAGGAGTTACTTAACTCCCCTTCAAAGAGTAAAGAAAGCTAAGAATTGTAATGTTTAATATGGTATCTTTTAAGGTGTTACCATCAAACTTAAGCATAAAACAAAGTCTTTCCTCCCAAGTATTACCTGAGTTATGCCAATTGTGAAGAGCACAAATCTCCTTCTAAGCCAAAGTAGTAAATTTGCAATTCACAAATAGGTGATCTCTAGATTCATGTTCTTCAAAGCAAAGGTAGCACAACTTGTCCACTTCCATTTCCTACTTACTAAGCCTATCTTTAGTGCTTAATCTATCCTTACAAATTAGCCAAGCACAAAACTTGTGGTTTGGCATACTCCATTTATGCCACACCACAATATACCATTTTGTTTTCTCATTAGGACCTCTTAGGTCATACATAATATCCGAGGCCTTAAAACCTTTATCTCCCCATCTTATAGTGTCATTTTCTTCATTAAGCATCATATCCTTTA
Source organism: Nemophila menziesii (assembly GCA_029959085.1). Classification (NCBI taxonomy): domain Eukaryota; kingdom Viridiplantae; phylum Streptophyta; class Magnoliopsida; order Boraginales; family Hydrophyllaceae; genus Nemophila; species Nemophila menziesii. The sequence goes on along the minus strand of JARWIR010000011.1, from coordinate 13,120,640 downwards.
CCACCTCATACACCTTATTGAGCCTAGGTGGAAATCTCCACCTCTTCCCAATATAATAATACATCACCTTTTTGTTAATATTGTAGTTCCTTAAAGAAATATCATCCTTATGTTCACAAATATCACCAAACCACTTTCCCTTTATCCACCAATCATTTTACATATAGGTTCTCTCTCCATTTCCAACCTCATGTATAATATATTTAAAAGCAAGGTACCTCACATTAAGCATAGCTCTCCATATCCAAGGAAATTTACTATCATATGTAATGCTCCATATACTCTTATTCCTTAGCCAATTTGAGTAGACCCATTGAGACCAAATATTATTTTTATAACCATACATTCTCCAAAAATCTCTAAGATTAGCAACTAAATTTATTTGTAGAAAATTAGGTATGCCTAGTCCTCCATTTTCTTTGCTTTGACATAACTCTTTCCAAGCCACTTTAGCTCCATGAAAGTCATAAGTATTACCTTTCCAAAGAAATCTACCCAAGATTGATTCTATATCATGAATAACTCCCATTGGAAGAATCATTACATTACACCAATATCTAGCTTTACTTTGCAAAACACTCTTTTGATTAAATGAAGCCTTCCTGCAAATGTAATGAATCTATGCATCCACCCTTCAACACTTCCAACTATATTACTAATAAGGGTAGCACACATTAAACTATTCCCAAGATATCAAACAGGAAGTTTACCCTTCTTAACATTGAGAATACTACTCAAATCATCATGAAGGTCCTTGTTACAACCTCCCATATATAGCTTACTCTTTTCAGGACTTATTTTAAGGCCAGAATATCTAGAGAAGAGATCAAGGCCTTGTTTTAGTCTCATGGACGAGTCCTTATCACCATTAAAGAATACTAAACAATCATCAGCAAATATAAGATGGTTCAAATCCATTCTAGCACAATTAGGGTGATAAGTAAACGTTTTCAAGAATTTTTTTTTAGCTCGTTAAGATTACTTTTATTCAAACTCATTGAAAATACAAGCTAAAGGAATGTTAACCTTTGACCATAGTAGCCAAGATTAACTCTTCCTATACAACTATTACATGTAAACTAACTTGAAATGAAGTTACTACTTGCTAGTCTACTAAAAACATTAAAAAACGTATTACAATCACACTACAACTCTACTTTCTTCTAATTTCACTTTCAAATCCCAATTTTTGATTATCTTTTTGTTCTCTGTCGAGTTGTGTAGCTTCTCTTTGTTCCATAACCTGTTTTTTACATCATCTTTAATCTCTTTGATTACCTTTTCATAGCTGAATTTTCTGCCTTCAAACACACTTTCATTCCTAGCTATCCATAGTCTATATAAATAACTATGAAAGCTAAGTATAATCACCTCATTTCTGAATGTATGGCTCTTTGCTCTTTCTATCATCCACTTCAGCATTTCTGTCCATTCTAAGCAATGCACATTACACTCATTCAGTTTACACCACTCTCTCCATATAGATTTAGCTAACTCGCACTTCACAAAGAGATGTTCTCTACACTCTTTCTCCTTTCCACACAAACAACATAATTCTGAAATATTCATTTCCCATTTCGCCAATCTATCACTTGTAGCTAATCTATTTAGGGAAATCAACCAAGTTATAATTCTAAGCTTAGGAGTTACCTTCTTGTGCCATACTAGATCAGCCCATTCCACCTAGGTTTTTATCTTCAATATCTGTCATTGTGAGCCGAGAGTTGAAACCTGGTTTATCTCCATTTATCTAGCAAATTTCGTCCCTTCCTATACTCAAAATCACCTCATTTAATTGGCCCCTTATATCTCCATAACCTGCTGGGATTCTCCACCTATCATTACCAAAGTAAGATGCAACTTTTTTGTTCAAATTCCTCTCCCTAATCTGATTTGGGATGAGTTCATTGATACTCAAATTATTTAACCATCTATCTTCAAAAAAAAATAGGTTCCATTACCATCCTTCACATGATGAGTTATGAATTTGTAAGCTAAATTTCTGACTTTGAACATACATCTCCATACCCAAGGAATATGAGGATTATATTTTATCCCCCAAATACACTTACCTTGACTCCAATTAGCTCTTACCCATCGGGCCCACACATTGTTTTCCATTCCATATATTCTCCAAAAAGACTTTAGAATACAAGTTTGATTGATAGTTTTCAAACAAGGTATACCAAGTCCTCCCTCTTCTTTAGGCCTACACACTTTATTCCAAGCAACTTTAGCTCTATTAGGTGAATCTGAATTACCTTTCCAAAGAAATTTTGACATTTTACTTTCTATTATGTGAACAACTTTGGCTGGCAAAAACATACTATTACACCAATATCTCACTTTGCTTTGAAGAACGCTCTTGATAAGGTGAGCTCTCCCAGAATATGTAAGATGTTTATACATCCATCCCTCCATTGAAGTACATATTTTGTCCACCAAAACTTCGCAATCACCTGCCTTAAGTTTACTTGGAGTAAGAGGTGTCCCTAAGTATCTCACAAGCAGTTTTCCTTCTTTCACATTCAAGATCTTACAAATGTCGTTCTTAATCTGATTTGTCAATCCTAGGTAATATATTTTACTCTTTTCTGGACTCAATTGAAGACCGGAAAGTCTAGAAAAGATACGTAACCCCTCTTTAAGTCTCCTGGCTGAGTTAATATCTCCTCCAAAAAATAGCAAACAATCATCAGAAAATATTAGGTGTTTAAGCTTTAATATTTCACATTGGGGATGAAAAACAAATCTCTTTTTACTTGCTACTTGCTTCATGATTGCTGAAAAAGCTTCCATACATATGAAAAATAGGTATGGAGAAATAGGATCTCCTTGCCTCAATCCTCTACCTCCCTTGAAATAACCTGTTACTTCTCCATTAATACATAAAAGATATGATAGTTATACACATTTCCACCCAATCCACAAACACATCCTTGAAACCCAAAGCTAATAACATATTCTTCACAAACGTCCATTTAACTGTGTCATAAGCTTTCTGTAAATCAAGATTGAGGGTACAAGAAGGTTTACCTCTTTTTTTGTCATAACCATCCACTACACTTTGTGCCACTAGTACATTGTCCGAAATACATCTTCCTCCCACAAATGCAGCCTGATTTAATGATATAATAGATGATAGGCATTTCTTCATTCTATTAGCCAAGAGTTTTGAAATTCCTTTGTATAATATATTGCAACAAGCAATAGGCCTAAACTGTTTTACAGCTCTTGGTACTTTAACTTTAGGAATTAACACAAGATTAGTTGAATTTACTTGTCTTAATAACCTTTTGTTCTTTAACACATACTTGATTGCAACACACACGTCATCTCCTACAGTGTCCCAAGCTGCCTTATAGAAAGCACCAGTGAATCCATCTGGCCCAGAAGCTTTATTATCACCAATTGAAAATATAGCTTCTTTTATCTCCTCGTTTTGTACCTCCTCTATCATATTCATAGCTTCTCTTCCATCGATCTCTTTATTGAGTAGCCTTTTCAGACCTTCTACTGATATTTCTTCCACTGGATCCTTTTGTTCTCCTAATAATTTTTTGTAATACTCAACAAAACCTTCCTTTATCTTCTCTTCATTTTATGAAATTACTCCATCCTCCATCATAAGTGATGAAACTCGATTTCTAACTGATTTTGCTTTAATATATTGATGATAAAATCTGGATCCCACATCACTCTCTTTATCCCATTGAATTCTTGTTTTTTGTTTTAAAAATTCTTGCTCGTTCTCCAAGATGTTTCCGTATTGTTCCATGACCTCCTTTTCCTTTTCTAGTTGACTTAAATTCTCGTTTTCAAGAATTTTGAAGTTTCTGGGAAGGTTTTTGCTAACTTTCGCTTCTTCATAAGAATGGGGCACATAATATATGTTTTTTTGAGTGCGTTGGGCATTTTGGGACCAACAGATAGCTTTGCCTTTTAAGATCATCTGTTTTATGTTTTGAGATTTATTTAGTTGACTTTTAGGTTGTTTTTAATATTTTATTTAAGGGTGTCATATTTTTGGTCCGTTAGGGTTTTACCGACCGTAACATTAAACCCTAATTTCTAAAATCTCTAACATTATCCCTAAACCATAAACACAAAACCTTAAACATATAACGTACACCTAATTCAACAACATAAACCCTAAATACTAACCATAAACACTAACAATAAATTGTAACCAGAAACCCTTAACCCTAAACACTAAACCCAAAACACTCTAGCCTCCAAAAACACACATGACACCTAAAACACACAATCCTCTCCCTTCTCTCTTCTTTCTCTAACTAGGGTTTGAAGATTTAGTCAAAGTTTGACTAATCTTTTGACTCCTTATGACCGCCGTTAACCTCCCCCACCCATCACCGATGACTTTCCGACCTTATGGATGGAGTTTGACCGGAGATTGACTAGGGAGTTGACCTCGCGTTGCCTGGAGTTGAAAATATTCAAGCTTATTATTTTCATTTCGGTTTGTATTTTTAGATTGTTAGTTTGTGGAAATTAATTCAGTGAAGCCGATAGTGGAGTCTGAGCTGTAAAGTGTTGTAAAGTGTTGTCGGGTAGAAGAGTGGAGAAGTAGAGATCGTGTGAGATACGCGCGTGTACATTGGGGTGAAGGAGACAGGTTTATTGCAGATTAATTGTTTCGGTTTTTGAAGTGGATAAAGAGATAACGAATAATTGGTTAATCATTGCGTTATTATTGGTAAGAATCAACATTTATTTCAGCAACGAATTTTGTGCAAAATTTCAGCTCGTTTTTGAATTGAAATCGCGACAGTAGGATTATTTTGGTGTTTTGAGCTCATTTCTTAACCAAAAAACGTGATCCTTTTTTTGCTATTCCTCTTTTTTCATTCCTGATCTAATGGCACCTCGCAAGAAGTCTGGAATCGTGGAAATAAGGATAGTGTTGAAGCTAATGAACCTCAAGTGAAGTTTGCGCCAATGAAAGGTAGATATATTCTTGCTACCCCTGTAATTCAAGTGAGTAACAACTTCTCTGATACTAAGAGAGGTAATTTGATTAGTGGGAGTGTGGATAAAGGCATTTCTAGCAGGAAGGAAGATGGTTTATGCAGTGAGTGTAATTGTGTTTGATGAAAGTCCTGAGAGAAGGACAGTAGATAAGACATAGGAATTAATGGATGAAACCTTACTTAGCTCCAGTGAAAGCATCCAAGCTACTCAAATCATTGAGTGTACAATGGTTGAGGGGATGCACAGCCAAGATGGGGCCCTAATTGAGGGTGAGGCTCCTAATCCTCTCGAGAATAGCTTGAGTATGAGTCAAAAGGAGGATTACTCCACTTTAGGTGCAGGAATTGGGATAATTTCCCCACCTAGTGAAAGTACCCTGTTGGGAGTAACATAAGGTCAATGTGTGAAGGATGAGGATGAATCTGAGGTGGGAATTATTGAGGAAAACAATGGGAAGCAAGGTAAATGGACAGAATTATTCAAGAAAAGTGATCAAGAGTTGAAGCTAAAATACTTTGCTCCTAGTCAAGTAGAAGATGAGCTCATGGTTAAACCACGTAGAGATATAGTGAAGACTGTAATTGAGGAGTGGGATAATTTCTTAGTTGGACAATTCTTTGGAGAAGCTCCTGAATATCACATGGTTAGAAGTATGGTTAGTGCTCAAAGGAGAAATTGTGGTCAAGTTGAAATAAAGTCTATTGATATGGAAGTGTTTCTATTAAAATTCAAAGGTGAGCAAGAATGTAACAACATATTAGAGCAAGTTGGCATGTTAATGGTAGAATTATGATTTTGAGAAAGTGGGGACCTAACATGAAATTTGATAAGCTTGATTCGACTAAGGTTCCACTATGGGTTAAATTGAGAAAGGTACCATTACAATTGTGGACAAATGATGGGTTAAGCTACATTAGTAGTGATTTGGGTATTCCACTCCAAATGGACCCTATTACTAAGACAAAAAATAGGCTAAGATTTGCTAGAGTATGTGTTGAAGTAGATATGACAAAGGAGCTTGTTAAAAGGGTGAAGGTTGATCTTGAGGAGGATGGGATTCATGTGGTGGAGGCTTACTATGAGTGGTTACCTCCAAGATGCTCTAATTGTAAGGCTTTGGGGGCATAAGGAGACTAATTGTAGCCAAGGAAGGAAAGAACCTATCAAGGAGAGACCTAAACCAAACCAAGTAAACCACCAACCTAAACCAAAATAAGCTAATCACCAACCAAACCAATACAAAGTTCAAAAGAGGGTTGAAGAATGGAGGGTAGTGCAAAGAAAGCAAAAGGAGAAGAAGGATGATGAAGTTCAGATTCCTAACACCAAAAACACTACTACACCTTCACCTCAAAATGTGGGAAGTAGTAGTGCAAAGGGGAAAGAAATAACCCCTAGTACACCTAGAGAAAGTTCTTACAATTCTAATATTTTTGTAGGGGAGTTAAGTAACTTTTGTTGTGCTTTAAATATGGCTAATGAAAACCTTGAAGAGGCTTTGAATAGGTTTGTGGGAAGTACCCATAGTGAAGGAGAACCTCCTGATTTAAATGATAATTAGCTCTTGGAATGTGAGAGGTTTGAATCTAAGCCTCAAACAAAAAGAAGTTATTCATGTTATACAAGATAAAAAAGTTGATTTAGGTGGTTTATTGGAGACTAAAATGACTCTAAAAAGCTACAATAAGTTTCACAACACTTATTTGAGTAATTGGGTTACTATAACTAATCATGATAAAGATGATAGGGGAAGAATATGTATAAAGTGGAATAAGAATGTTTTGGATGTTAGGTGTCTTGATTCAACTAGCCAAGCCATCCTCCTTGAGGTACATGATATATACAATAAGAAAAAATTAAATTGTGTGATGGTATATGCAGAAAATGATGATGACAAGAGGGTTATTTTATGGGAAACACTTTGTGAATGGATGGTTAATAATGGGGATTCTCCATGTATTTGGTGTGGGACTTTAATGAAATTACTAAAGTTGAGGAAATAATGGGTTGTACTAGCCTTCATAACAGCTCTCATCAATTTGTGGAATGTATTAATGATAATGGGATGGTGGAACATCCTAGCCAAGGGTGTTATTACACTTGGACTAATAAAAGAATGGATGGGTTTGTATCTAGTAAAATTGACAAAATCTTCATAAATGATGCCTGGTTCACTTGTTTCAAGTCTCATTTGATGATTGAAGCTCCTGGAATTTCAGATCACTCTATTCTTATTCTTAAAATTCAGGGGAGTTCAAACACTAAACCTTCAACTTTTAAATTTTTTAATGTTTGGATTGACCATGATGAATTTCTGCCTTTGATTGAAAAGGTGTGGAAAGTAGACGTCAAAGGAAGTATGATGTATAAAGTGGTGAATAAATTGAAGGAAGTAAAGAAAGCTCTCAAGATATCTAATAGGAAATATTTTCATCACTCAACACAAGAAATAATGAAGCTTAAAGAGGAGCTTGAGAAGGTACAAGTTATGCTTATGAATGGTGATCAATCTATGCTTACTATTGAGAAGGAGCTTAGGGACAAACTTATGCATCTTCTTAATATTCAAGAGGAGATTTTAAAGAAAAAATATGGAATTACTTGGGCTCAAAAGGGTGATTGTAGTACTACCCTTTATCATAAGAGCATCAAGGCTAGAATCACTCAAAACCGAGTTGCCTCTATTGTGACTGAAAATGGTGATATTGTTGTTGAAGATGAGGCTATTCATGATGAATTTATCAAGTACTACACTAGTTTAATTGGTACTAAGGATGCTTATGAAGAACGTGTTAGCTCTAGTTGTTTAAATAAGCTTGTTGATAAAGCTATTACTAATGAAGAAGCAAAAGAAATGGTGAAAGACATTACTAGTAAGGAGATTAAAGAAGCTATTTTCTCTATTGATATCTCAAAGGCTCCTGGCCTAGATGGTTTTAATAGTGCTTTCTTCAAAGCTACTTGGAATATTATTGGGGAGGATGTTTGTAATGCTATAAAGGAAACTTTCGAAAATAGACAAATCTTGAAGCAAATCAATGCTACTAATCTTGCTCTTATTCCCAAGGTTAAAAATCCCACTTCAGTAAAGAGTTTTAGGCCCATTGCTTGTTGTAATATCCTATACAAAGCTATATAAAAAATCAAGCTGCTTTTGTGGGAGGAAGAAGTATTTCTGATAATATATATTAGTTGCTCAAACTGTGGTGGCAGGTTATGATAGAAAGGACTTGAGTCCAAGGTGTACTTTAAACATTGATCTTCGAAAGGCTTTTATTACAATTAATTGGAGGTACCTTATTCAACTACTTCAAATTATGGGATTTAATAAAAAGTTTATATCTTGGATCAAGATGTGTATTTCAACACCTATGTTCTCTTTATGCATCAATGGAAGTGTGTGTGGTTATTTCAAAGGAGAAAGAGGATTAAGACAAGGTGATACTTTATCTCCTTGTCTATTTGTTGTACGTATGCATGGTTTCTCTTCTATCCTTGAGAAAGTGGCACATAATAAAGCTTTTACCTACCATCCTAATTGTGCTAGAATGGATTTGAACCATCTTATATTTGCTGATGATTGTTTAGTTTTCTTTAATGGGGATAAGGACTCATCTAAGAGTCTTAAACAAGGCCTTGATCTCTTCTCTAAGCTATCTGGCCTTAAAATAAGTCTTGAAAAGAGTGAGCTATATATGGGAGGTTGTAACAAAGATCTTCATGATGATTTGAGTAGTATCCTCAATGTTAAGAAGGGTAAACTTCCTGTTAGATATATTGGGGCTCCTTTAACTACAAAAGGCCCTAATAGTTTAATGTGTGCTACCCTTATTAATAATAATATAGTTGGCAGTGTTGAAGGGTGGATGCATAGATTTCTTACATTTGCAGGAAGGCTTCATTTAATCAAGAGTGTTTTGCAAAGTAAAGCTAGATATTGGTGTAATGTATTGATGCTTCCAATGGGAGTTATTCATGAGATAGAATCACTCTTGAGTAGGTTTCTTTGGAAGGGTAATACTAATGATTTTCATGGTGCTAAAGTGGCTTGGAAAGAGTTATGTCAAAGTAAAGAAAATGGAGGACTAGGCATACCTAATCTTCTCCAAATTAATCAAGTTGCTATTCTTAAAGCTTTTTGGAGAATGTATAGTTATAAAGATAATATTTGGTCTCAATGGGTCTGCTCAAATTGGCTAAGGAATAAAAGTATATGGAGCATTACATATGATAGTAAACTTTCTTGGACATGGAGAGCTATGCTTAATGTGAGGTACCTTGCTTTTAAATATATTATATATGATGTTGGAAATGGAGAGAGAAACTATATGTTAAATGATAGATGGATAAAAGGAAAGTGTGTTGGTGATATTTGTGAACAAAAGGATGTTATTTCTTTGGGTAATTACAATATTAATAAAAAGGTGATGGAATATTATGTGGGGAAGAGGGGGAGATTTCCACCTAGGCTTAATAAGGTGTATGAGGTGGTAAAGGATATGGTGCTTAATGAAGAAAATGACACTATAAGATGGGGAGATAAAGGCTTTAGAACCTCGAATGTTATGTATGACCTAAGGGGTCCTAATGAGAAAACAAAATGGTATAGTGTGGTGTGGCATAAATGGAGTATGCCAAAGCACAAGTTTTGTGCTTGGTTAATTTGTAAGGATAGATTAAGCAATAAAGATAGGCTTAGCAAGTGGGGAATGTAAGTGGACAAGATGTGTTATCTTTGCTTTGAAGAACATGAATCTAGAGATCACTTATTTGTGAATTGCAAATTCAATACTTTGGCTTGGAAGGAGATTTGTGCTCTTCATAATTGGCACAACTCGGGGTACCACTTTGGAGGAAAGAATTGAATTTATGCTTCAGTTTATTGGTAACACCTTAAAGGATACCATATCAAACATTGTTTTTCTTAGCTTTCTTTATTGTATTTGGGATATGAGGAATAAAAGGGAGTTTAAGAATATGCGTCCTAAGTATGAGGATATTGTGAAAATAGTTGTGAAAGATGTTCAATACACACTTTGGAATAGAAAGTTATTCAAAAGGAGTGTTGAGAATATGAGATTGGTGGCAAGATGGAAGCTACATGGAGTACTCAAGGGAGGAGAGCAAGAAGATCAAGGAAGATAGCTTGGAGCTTGAACTTAGTATTAGACTTTGGCAATTGTTGTATAGGGTTCAATTTCCTAGCAATGGTTGTATAGGGTGTTTTACTTTGATTTATTTTTTAGCAATGGTTGTATAAGTTGTTTTGCAAGTTGATAGGTTTACTTTCCTAGTAAATGTTGTATAGGGTTTGTTTTTCCTAGTCATGCTTGTTTTTTAGTAAAAAACAAGTAGGAGATTGATTTGTACTTGTCATTTTATGGATCTAAAATGGTAGGTTTGATAAAAAAAAAACAATAAACCCTAACCCCAAAACCCTAATCACTAAAGCCTAACCATGGAAGGATACTAATGTTAAGATTTTGGCTCGTTTGTATCTTCCAAAAACTATGAAAACCGTTTTCAATATTTTTGAAGTTTCTGGGAAGGGGTTTGCTAACTTTCGCATACTTTCTCAAAATGGGACACATAATATTTGTTTTAAAAGTGCAATGGGATTTTTGGGACGAACAGATTGCTTCGCCTTCTAAGATCGTCTGTTTACTTTTTGAGATTTTTTAGTTGACTTTTAGATTGTTTTTAATATTCTATTTTAGGGTGTCATATTTTGGGACCGTTAGGGTTTTACCAACCGTAACATTAAACCCTAATTTCTAAAATCTCAAACATAATACCCTAAACCATAAACACAAAACCTTAAACCTATAACCTACACCTAATACATCACCATAGGCCCTAAAATACTAACCATAAACACTAACTTGGTTTGGTTTAGGTCTACGCTTAAGAGTGTTTGGATGATATAAACGAGCTAAAATCTTCACGTTGTTATCCTATCAATTGTTAGTGGTTTAATGATTAGGGTTTTGGGATTAAGGTATAGGGTTTGGGGTTTCTGGTTACGGTTTATTGATAGTGTTTATGGTTAGTAATTAGGGCTTATTGTGATGGATTAGGTGTAATGTCAGAGATTTTAGAAATTAGGGTTTAATGTTACGGTTGGTAAAACCCTAACAGACATAAAGCACGAAACCCTAAAATAGAATATTAAAAATAACCTACAAGACAACCAAATAAACCACAAAACGTAAAACAGACTATCTTAGATGGCGAAGCATCTGTTGGTCCCAGAAGGCCCAACGCACTCAAAAAACATATATTATGTTCCCTATTCTAAGAAAGTATGAGAAAGTCAGCAAAATCCCATTTGGGAACTTCAAAAATCATAAAACCCGTTTTTAGAGTGTTTGGATAATAAAAACGAGCTAAAATCTTAACTGTGTTATACTTTCTAAGGTTAGGGCTTTATGATTAGGGTTTAGTCTTTAGGGTTTGGGGTTTCTGGTTATGGTATATTGTTAGGCTTTATGGTTAGTATTTAGGGCTTATGGTGATGGATTAGTTCTAATGTTAGAGATTTTAGAAATTAGGGTTTAATTTTACGGTTGGTAAAACCCTAACGGACCCAAAATACGAAACCCTACATTAGAATATTAAAAACAACCTAAAAGGCATCTAAATAAATCTCAAGCGTATAATAGACGATCTTAGATGGCGAAGCAATCTGTTTGTCCCAAAAGGCACAACGCACTCAAGTAACATAAATTTTGTGCCCCATTCTGAAAAAGTATGCGTAAGTTTGCAAATACCCTCCTGGGAACTTCAAAAGTCATAAAAACGGTTTTCAGAGTGTTTGGATGATACAAACGAGCCAAAATGTCCACGTTATTATCCTTTCCATGGTTAGGGTTTAGTGATTAGGGTTTTGGGATTAGTGTTTAGGGTTTATTGTTTAGGGTTTAGGGTTTCTGGTTACGGTTTATTGATAGTGCTTATGGTGATGGATTAGGTGTAGCTTATAGGGTTAAGTATTTGTATTTATGGTTTGGGCTATAATATTAGAGATTTTAGAAATTAGGGTTTAATGTTACGGATGGTAAAACCCTAACGGACTCAAAATACGAAAGCCTAAAATAAAATAATAAAAACGACCTAAAAGTCAACTAAATAAATCTCAAAATGTAAAACATGTTATTTTAGATGGCGAAGCTATTTGTTGGTCCCAAAAGTCTCAACACCTCAAAAGATATATATTATGTGCCACATTCTGAGATATTACGCCGAAAGTTAGCAAAAACCCTCTCGGAAACTTCAAAAATATTGAAAACGGTTTTCAGAGTGTTTGGATGATACAAACGAGCTAAAATCTTCACGTTGTTATCCTATCCATGGTTAGGGTTTAATGATTAGGGTTTCAGGATTAGGGTATAGGGTTTAGTGTTTAAGGTTTGGGGTTTCTAATTACGATTTATTGTTAGTGTTTATGGTTAGTATTTAGGGCTTATGGTGATAGATTAGGTGTAATGTTAGAGATTTTAGAAATTAGGGTTTAATGTTACGGTTGGTAAAACCCTAACAGACCCAAAATTCAAAACTCTAAAATAGAATATTAAAAACAACCTAGAGGTCAACTAAATAAATCTCAAAACGTAAAACAAACGATCTTAGATGGCGAAGCGATTTGTTTGTCCCCCAGAAGGCCCAACTCACTCAAAAAACATATATTATGTGCTCCATTCTGAGATAGCTAAAACACTCCCGGGAACTTCAAAAATCTTTAAAACAGTTATCAGAGTGTTTGGATGATACAAACGAGCCAAAATCTTCACGTTATTATTCTTTACGTGATTAGGGTTTTGGGATTAGTGTTTTTATGATCAAACAAACCATTTTATATCTCAAAATGATGAGTACAAATCAATCCCCTACCTTTTTTTACTCAAAAACAAGCATGGCTAAGAAATCAAACCCTATACAACATTTACTAGAAAAGTAAACCTATTAACCTGCAAACAACCTATACAAACATTGCTATTATGTAATGAAAACCAAAATAAACAAGAAACAACTTATATAACCATTGCTAGGTGTGAGACCCCGAATAATTATTTTTTATATATATGATTTGAATGATTAAAATTTTTATTAAACAAGATTAAGAATTGATTTTTGATTATAATTAGTAATTTTATTGTATAAATCATTTTAGAGATGAAAACAAAATATTAACAAATAAAATAACCAAATATCAACACTAATAGTTACCACTCTCGAGACATACCAATACACTTTCAATATCGATTACTACAATTTGTGCAGCTCTAATACATACGATCGAATATGTTTCCTTCAAAAACTAAGAATTTGACCTTTCAAATTAGCATATATTACATAACTAATATATTGATGACTCAAAAGTATAACACAACGTGCCAAGCTGAACATACTTATTCTATTGCATTGCCACCTTACTAATGACTAAACAAAATTGTTGAAATCTAGTAATGACTAAGCTTTAAGTAATTCTTGTATAAATAATCACTAAGTTGCACATATCACTTATAATATTAATCCACCCAATCCTATATATATACTTCTCACTCGAGCCTCCCATATTACTACAAAAATATTAAATTAGTTATAATATTATTATCTACTATAAGAAATATGAAATTAAATAATTAAATAGAAGATTCTATCATAAATTAGCGAGACTCGTAAGAAGATGGGAAACTATGGCTATCTCGGTTAGAAGGGTGACCACCTGATAAATTATTCACAACTAGCCTCTTTTTAAGGTGAGGGTCTAAATTAATTTAATATGTTTATCTTTAACCCTATTTTCAATTACCCAGTAACATATTTAATTCAATGATTTTGGACTCTATGTGTTATTATTTATCTGAATTGTATTGTCTCGTTATTATTGGATTAATTGTATTATTTCGTTATCGATTAATTGTATAATTGGGGTAGCACGACCTACTTTATCGTCTATTTATTAATTGTTATCGTTGTTGAATCGACCTACTTAGTCTTCTCATATTTGATATCTGATATATCTATCGATCGATCGTTCGACATGATACAATCGTGTTGCACTGGGCGACAGCGGGCTTGCCAGGGTTAACACGATTATCATGATCTATTTTCACCTGGCGCATGAGACGGAGAGTTCCTTGGTCAGTGGGTCGTAGGTTCGGTTTACCCGGAGTATTACCAGTGGGAGTGAGATCGAGTGTTGCGGCGGGAGTCATAAGGGCAAGACCACAGTATCCTTTGCAACGTGTTTATTACTTGCTAGTGTATATAGTCTGCTGGGTAGTATGGGCTGCCTAGTTTGATATATACACTTATCTGATTTATTTATTTATCGCTTTATGAATGTTAGATTTATGTTCAAACCTTCAAACCTTTACCAGTTCAATGACAACGTCTTAAATATAATTACTGCCCCTAGGTTAAAGTCTACATATGACCATTATGTACTTTCTCACTGAGCTAGTGGAAGCTCACCCCTCTTCCCCCCACCCTTTCAGGTGCTAGATAACTTAAGGATTTGGGTAGTGGTCAGTAGCCTAAGAGCAAGTTGAAGAAGAAGAATAGATTTTTGTATTTAACTTGTAATTATTTATTTTAAATTATGTAATGTAATAAATATTCAATTATTGTAATAAAATGTACATTTATTTATTATAAATTAGATAGATAGTCGCGTTTTTTCGGACGTGACAAGTTGGTATCAGAGCATAGAGTTTTCTCTAGGCGTACCCGGGGATAGGATTCTCAGATTGTGGTAAATGGGTAGAAACTAAAATAAAACCGATAAAAAAATAGGAATTAATTTGGTTAAGGGTTGTCATTGAACCAACCCCAAGATATCTCTTGAGGTTGATCCCTCGTCTAGTTCTAAAATTGATGGATTTTTCTTGAGTCTGGCCAGCTCGAGGAGGTGTCATTTCTTTTGGTTATTAGATTGACCTATATTTGGACATTTAGAATCTTAGAAATAATTTAATCAAAGGATTAATCATGTTATTTTGGTTAAGTGTTTGAATTTTTCAATATTTGTACTTGATAATCTATCATGATTTATTAGGATTTGTAATTATGTGTTATATTTTAATTGCATAATTTTGGTATTTGAGTTTAGTTTAAAACGAAAAATCAAAAATTTCATAAATTGAAAAAAAAATTTAATAATAAGATGAATTTCGAGGGCGAAATTCTTATAAGGTGGAGATAATGTGAGACACCATATAATTATTTTTTAATATATATGATTTGAATGATTAAAATTTTTATTAAACAAGATTAAGAAGGTTCAAGTTTTTGTTATGAATGGTGATCAAACCTTGCTCACTATTGAGAAGGAGCTAAGGGATAAACTCATGCACCTTTTAGACATTCAAGAAGAGATGTTAATGCAAAAATCTGGGATTACTTGGGCTCACAAAGGAGATTGTAGTACTACCCTTTATCACAAAAGCATCAAGGCTAGAATCACTCAAAACCGAGTATCTTCTATTGTGACTGAAAAGGGTGACATTATTGTTGTAGAGGAAGCTATTCATGATGAATTTATTAAGTACTATAAATATTCTCAAGAAGAAAAGGTTAGCTCTAAATGCTTTAAAAAACTTGTTGATAAAGCTATTACTAATGAAGAAGCTAAAGATATGGTGAAGAATATTACTAATAGGAGATTAAGGAAGCTATATTCTCTATAGATAATTAAAAATCTCCTGGTCTAGATGATTTTACTAGTGCTTTCTTCAAAGCTACTTGGAGTATTATTGGGAATGATATATGTAATGCTATAAAGGAAACTTTCATAAATGGGCATATCTTGAAGCAAATTAATGCTACAAACCTTGTACTTATTCCTAAGGTTAAGAATCCTACTTCAGTGAAGAGTTTTAGATATATAGCTTGTTGTAATATCTTATACAAAGCTATATCAAAAATCATTGCAAATAGGATGAAACAATGCCTTGAAGAGCTTATATCTAAAAATTAGGCTGCCTTTGTAGGAGGAAGGAGTATTTCTGATAATACATTGGTGGCTCAAAGTGTTGTGGCAAGTTATGATAGGAAAGATTTGAGTGCAAGGTGTACTTTGAACATTGATCTTCAAATGGCATTTGATACAATCAATTGGAGGTACCTTATTCAATTGTTACAAATAATGGGATTTCATGATAAATTTATATCTTGGGATCAATATGTGCATCTCTACACCTATGTTTCTCTTTGTGTATTAATGGGAGTGTGTGTGAATTTTTCAAAGGAGACCGAGGATCAAGACAAGGTGATCCTTTATCTCCTTATCTATTTGTTATATGTATGCAAGGATTTACTTCCATTATTGATAAAGTATCTCAAAATAAAGCTTTTACCTATCACCCTAATTGTGCTAGAATGGGTTTGAATCACCTTATATTTTTTGATGATTGTCTAGTATTCTTTAATGGCGATAAAGTTTCTGCCATGAGACTAAAACAAGGTCTTGACCTCTTCCCTAGACTTTTTGGTCTCAAAATCAGTCCTGAAAAAAGTGAGCTTTATATAGGAGGATGTAACAAGGACCTTCATGATGAATTGAGTTGTATTCTTAATGTAAAAAGGGTAAACTTCCTTTTAGGTATCTTGGTGCTCCATTAACTACAAAGGTACCTAATAGCTTAATGTGTGCTACCCTTATTAATAATATAGTTGGGAGTGTGGATAGTTGGATGCATAGGTTTCTCACTTTTGCAGGAAGGCTTCATCTTATTAAGAGTGTTTTGCAAAGTAAGGCTAGATATTGGTGTAATGTTATGATTCTTCCAATGGGAGTTATTCATGAGATTGAATCACTCTTGAGTAGGTTTTTTTTGGAAGGGTAATACTAATGATTTTCATGGAGAAAAGGTGGCTTGGAAGGAGCTTTGTCAAAGTAAAGAAAATGGGGAGGGGTTAGGCATACCTAATCTCCTTCAAATTAATCAAGTTGCTACTCTTAAAGCTATTTGGAGGATGTATGGGTATAAAGATAACATTTGGTCTCAATGGGTCTATTCAAATTGGCTTAGGAACAAGAGTATTTGGAGCATTGTTTATGATAGTAAACTTCCTTGGACTTGGAGAGCTATGCTAAATGTGAGGTATATTGCTTTTGATTATATAGTACATGATGTTGGTAATGGGGAAAGAACCTATATGTTAAATGATTAATGGATAAATGGTAAATGTGTTGGTGATATTTGTGAACAAAAGGATGCTATTTCTTTAGGTAATTACAATATCAACAAAAAGGTGATGGATTACGATATTGGGAAAAGGTGGAGATTTCCACCCAATCTCAATAAGGTGTATGATGTAGTGAAGGATATGGTTCTAAATGAGGAAGATGACACTATAAAGTGGGGTGAAAAGGGGTTTAAAGCCTCGGATATTATGTATGGTGGTATAGCGTTGTTTGGCATAAATCGAGTATACCTAAACATAAGTTTTGTGCTTGGTTGATTTGTAAAGATAGGTTGAGTACTAAGGATTTACTTAGTAAGTGAGGAATGGATATGGATAAAAAATTATGCTCTCTTTGTTTTGAGGAACATGAATCTAGAGATCATCTATTTGTTGCTTGCAAGTTTACTAATTTGGCTTGGGAAGAGGTTTGTGCTCTTCATAATTGGCATAACACAGGTATTACTTGGGAGGAAAGGCTTGATTTCATGATTCAATTTGGTGGTAACTCCTTACAAGATACCTTATCTAACATCACTTTCCTTAGCTTTCTGTATTGTATTTGGGATATGAGGAATAAAAAGGAGTTTAAGAAGATACATCCTTGAAGAGAAGATATTGTGAAAATAGTTGTGAAAGATGTTCAATACACACTTTGGAATAGAAGGTTATTTAAAAGGATTGTTGAGAATATGATATTGGTGGCAAGGTGGAAGCTTCATGGTGCACTCAAGGGAAAGGAGCAAGAAGATCAAGGAAGCTAGCTTGGAGCTTGGACCTAGATATAGTACTTAGCAATTGTTGTATAGGATTTAATTTCCTAGCAATGGTTGTATAAGTTTTGTTTCTTTGTTTATTTGAATTTCATTTTATATAGAAATGGTTGTATAGGTTGATTGCAAGTTCGTAGGTTTACTTTTCTTACTAAATGTTGTATAGGGTTTGTTTTCTTAGCCATGCTTGTTTTTTAGTCAAAAACAAGTAGGGGATTGATTTGTACTCGTCATTTTTGTGATATAAAATGGTTTGTTTGATAAAAAAAACACTAAACCCTAACCATGGAATGGATAATAACGTGAAGATTTTGGCTCGTTTGTATCATCCAAATAATCTGAAAACCATTTTTTAGATTTTTGAAATTCCTGGGAGGGTTTTTGCTAACTTACGCATACTTTTTCAGGATGGGGTACATAATATATGTTTTTTGAGTGCGTTGGGTCTTTTGGGACCAATACATAGCTTCGCCTTCTAGGATCGTTTGTTTTACGTTTTGAGATTTATTTAGTACACTTTTAGGTTGTTTTTAATATTTTATTTCCGGGTGTCGAATTTTGCGCCTGTTAGGTTTATACCAACCGTAACATTAAACCCTAATTTCTAAAATCTCTAACATTATACCAACAACCATAAACACAAGACCTTAAACCTATAACCTATACCTAATCCATCACCATAGGCCCTAAATACTAACCATAAACACTAACAATTAACTATAACCAGAAACCATAAACCCTATACCCTAATCCCAAAACCCTAACCATGGAAAGGATAATAACGTGAAGATTTTGGCTCGTTTGTATTATCCAAACACTGTGAAAACAGTTTTTAAGATTTTTGAAGTTCCCGGGAGGGTTTTGCTAACTTTCACATACATTCTGAGAATGGGGCACATAATATATGTTTTTTGAGTGCATTGGGCGCCTTCTGAGACCAATAGATAGCTTCGCCATCTAAAATCATTTGTTTTAAGTTTTGAGATTTATTTAGTTGACTTTTAGGGCGTTTTTAATATATTATCTTAGGGTTTCGTATTTTGGTTCCGTTAGTGTTTTACCAACCGTAACACTAAACCTTAATTTCTTAAACATTATACCCTAAACCCTAAATACAAAACCTTAACCCTATAACCTACACCTAATCCATCACCATAAGCCCTAAACACTAACCATAAACACTAACAATAAACCGTAACCAGAAACCCTAAACCCTAAACACTAAAACCTTTACCCTAATCACAAAACCCTAATAATTAAACCCTAACACCGGAAAGGATAATAACGTGAAATTTTTGGCTCGTTTGTATCATCCAAACACTCTGAAAACCGTTTTCGAGATTTTTGAAGTTTCTGGGAGGGTTTTTGCTAATTTTCGCTTACTTCTTAAGAATGGAGCACATAATATATGTTTTTTAAGTGCATTGGGCCTTTTGGGACCAACAAATCGCTTCGCCTTATAAAATCATTTGTTTTACGTTTTGAGATTTATTTAGTTAACTTTTAGGTTGATTTTAATATTTTATTTAAAGGTGTCGTATTTTTGGTCTGTTAGTGTTTTACCGACCGTAACATTAAGCGCTTTAGAAACCATAAACACAAAACATTAAACATATAACCTACGCCTAATTCAACAACATAAGTCCTAAATACTAACCATAAACACTACCAATAAACCGTTACCAGAAACCCTTAACCCTAAACACTAAACCCTAATCCCAAAACCTTAATCACTAAACCCTAACCATGGAAAGGATACTAACTTGAAGATTTTGGCTCGTTTGTATCTTCCAAAAACTATGAAAACCGTTTTCAAGATTTTTGAAGTTTCTGGGAAGGGGTTTGCTAACTTTTGCTTACTTTCTCAAAATGGGACACATAATATTTTTTTTAAAAGTGCGCTGGGCCTTTTGGGACCAACAGATCGCTTCGCCTCCTAAGATCGTCTGTTTAACGTTTTAAGATTTTTTAGTTGATTTTTAGGTTGTTTTTAATATTCTATTTTAGTGTCATATTTTGGGTCCGTTAGTGTTTTACCAACCGTAACATTAAACCATAATTTCTAAATTCTCTAACATTATACCCTGAACCATAAACACAAAACCTTAAACATATAACCTACACCTAATTCAACAACATAAGCCCTGAATACTAACCATAAACACTAACAATAAACCGTAACCAGAAACCCTTAACCCTAAACACTAAACCTAGGAAAGTGTGTTGGTGATATTTGTGAACATAAGGATGTTATTTCTTTAGGGAATTACAATATTAATAAAAAGGTGATGGGCCCACTTGGTTAATCTTCCTGAAAGTTCAGGCTTCTGTAATACCGATTTTAGGGGATGTTCGGTTACCACAATGATTGGATGACACTGAAAGTAGGGTCTGAGCTTCCGCGCCGCTGTCAATAGAGCTAATGCGAGTTTCTCTAAGTGGTTGTATCTTGTTTCGGCGTCTAGAAACGACTTGCTGGTGTAATAGACTGGAAACTGGCGCTTTCCTTCTTTGCGAACCAATACAGAGCTAACAGCTGTCTCGGAAACTGCCAAGTAAATAAATAGTGTTTCTCCTAGCCTATGCTGTAGATATCGGCTTTGCGGCCTAGGCGGTCGACCGGGGCCTAGCGCCTAGGCAGGATTACACGTGCCTAGGCGGAATTATACGGTTTTGTATCTTGATGTGTAATTTTGTATATTTAGTAATATATATGTAGTAATTATAGCAATTTTAAATATTTAAGTCATAAAATTCATCTAACAACACTATAGTAAATATAAAAATACTAAGATTTGAGTTATAATATCAATTAAACAATTCTCGAGAATAAGAAAAATAACAAGAAGGTCTATGCGGTCATGTTTTGCCATTAATCGGCGCCTAGGCGGCCATTTTTTGCCATTAATCGGCGCCTAGATGGGTTAGGCGCCTATTACACGGCGACTAAGACGCTAGGCTAAAATGCCTAGACATTTGACTAGGCGTAAGCGGTTGAGGGGGGAGTTGACGCCTAGGCGGCGCCTAGACGCGCCTAGGCGGGGAGATCTACAACATAGCTCCTAGCGTGGGTTTGGAGAGGAGCGGTGGGTTTGTTAGGTGTTGTTTTAGTTGTCGTAGGGCTTCCTCGCATTCCTCTGTCCATTCAAATCTTATGTTCTTTCGTAAAATCTCAAAGAAGGAATGGCATCTTTCGGATGAGCTAGAGATGAATCTGCTCAGCGCCGCAATTCTCCCTGTTAGCTTTTGTACTTCTTTGGTGCTAGATGGTGAAGGTATGTCAAGTATGGATCTTATTTGTTCAGGGTGGGCTTCAATCCCTCGCTTTGTTACCAAGTAACCCAAGAACTTCCCAGATGTTACTCCGAACGAACACTTATTTGGATTGAGTTTCATGTTGTACTTTCTCAATATCGTAAACGCTTGCCCTAGATGTGATAGATGTTGTTCAGCGACCAGTGATTTTACTAGCATATCATCGATATATTCTTCCATTGTGTTGTCGAGTAGCTTAGAGAACATCTTATTTACGAGACATTGATATGTGGCTCCTGCATTTTTCAATCCGAATGGCATTACTTTGTAACAAAAGATTCCTTGCTGTGTGACAAACGCCGTATTATCTTGGTCATCTGGGTGCATTAATATTTGGTTGTACCCTGAGAAAGAGTCCATGAAGCTGAGCAGTTCATGTCCCGCTGTAGCATCTACCATTGTATCAATGTGTGGTAATGGGAAAGAATCCTTTGGGCAAGCTTTGTTTAAGTCTGAGAAGTCGATACACACCCTCCATTTTCCATTTTTCTTTTTCACTACGACGACGTTGGCTAGCCAATCTGGATAATTTACCTCTCTAATGGATCCTATGTCGATCAACTTTTGTACCTCTTCGTTGATTATCTGATTTCTCTCTGTCGCAAACTTCCTTCTTTTTTGTTTGACTGGTGGGTAGGCCGGATCAACTTGTAACCTATGCACCATTACGTTAGGATCAATTCCTGTCATATCTTCGTGAGACCATGCAAAGCAATCGTGATGCTCCTTGAGTAAGGCGATTAACTCACGATGTATCTCCCTGCTTAGCATTGACCCGATTTGTACTCTATGGTCAGGGTTGTCCGCATGTATTTGCACTTCATCTAACTTTTCCATGCTAGGCGTGTCAGGGATACTTTTTGCTATGATTCCCTACATGTTGAATATACTTCCCTGTGGTTTTTGCCTGAGGGTAGTGTGGTAACAGTCGCGTGATACCTTTTGTTCGCCTTTGATTTCCCTAATACCCCATCTAGTGGGGAATTTGATCGTCTGGTGGTAGGTTGACGAAACTGCCTTCATTTCATGGATCTAGGGTCTTCCTAAAATAATGTTGTACGCAGAGCGACAATCTACTACCAAATATTTCGTTTGCAAATTTACCCCTTCTGCGTAGGTTGGGAGGGTAATTTCGCCAACGGTATACTTCTGCTCTCCGCTGAATCCCACAAGAAGGCTCGGACTTCACGTGATGTTTGATACGGTGTGTATCATGAGTACGTTGTCTGAGCTACCACCGTCGACCAATATGCGCTTTACTTGACAATTAGCGACTGACAAAGAGATTACTAACGCGTCGTGGTGTGGCGCGTCTAGTTGAGTTAACTCGTACCCGGAGAAGATGATAGACTGACCCTCTTCTTGTCTGCTTGATGGTTTGATCTCTGGGTCGTGTTGGTTCGCTTGCCGAATGTGCCTTCGGGCTGCCGATAGTGTTATGCCGCTTACTTCTGAGCCTCCTATGATAACGTTGACCGTGCACTCTATCAACGGTGGTTTGGGAGGTGTTGGTTCTCTCTCCTTGCGCTGGTCACGTTGATTTATCGTGCGTTGTCCTTTATCTGACAGTAAGTGCCTCAAATGCCCTTTTCGTAATAGCTCGGCTACCTCTACTCTAATACCTATACAGTTTTCGACTGTATGCCCATAATCTCCATGAAAAGTACACCACTTGGACTTGTCTTTCTTGTCTAAAGGTCCCGTCGGTTTAGCTGGCCATCTTACCATATTACCCATTTGTTTCAGTGTGTGGATGAGTTCCGCCGGTGGAATGGCGAGACTGTACTCTGGAGCTTTGAAGTTGTTGCTACGACGAGGTGCTGCACCTAATTCAAGTGGGTGTCTATTATCACGAACGCGGTTGGAGTGACGATCTTCCCTAAAGTAGGGTTCCGGCCTTCTGTAATGTTCACGTCGCTCGGGTTGGCCGGTTCGTCTCTCGTCCCTATAAGCATGTTGATGATGGGCTTGAGCACGTTGATTGGCCTCGTCTTCTTCCCATTTGATTTGAGCCCAAGTATTAGCCAGGACCTCTTCCATGGACTTACATTGATACTTTGTCAATTCTTTGTAAAGGTCAGACTGGGGTAGCAATCCTTTACGAAAGGCGGAGATCGCGGTGGCGACATTGCATTGAGGAACAACTATCTTTTCCCTATTGAACCTTCCCACATAACTTCGGAGTCGTTCGTTCTTTCCTTGAGTGATGAGGTATAGATCGTCTGACTGTTTTTCCAACTTGCGAGTACTCACGAATTGTTCCACGAACACGTTCGTTAGTTGCGCAAAGGACTCAATGGATCTGTTTTGAAGGTTGGTGTACCATTGGAGTGTTGGGCCTGTCAGACTCGACCTGAATCCCTTGCACATACACGCTTCTCTCAGCTCTTGAGGAATAGACACCATAAACATACGTTGGCGATATCGCGCTATGTGTTTCTCCGGGTCTGTCATACCGTCGAATGAACTTAGGATAGGGAAGTTAAACCTGGGTGGCATCTCTGCAAGAGAGATTTCATCCGAGAACGGGCAGTCTGCATAACTATTAGTCGCGCTTCTCCTCAGGGGAGGGGGAGCTCCTGGTATTCTTCGAATAAGCGATTCCATCTCTCTGAACCGTTTTATCAAGTCCAGTTCAGAACCTAACTCTTGGTACTCATCTAATTGTTCGGTGTTTTCTCGGTGCGGGAGTCCTTCTCGACAGGATATTTGGAAGGTACCTTGTTGCTGGTTTGTCGGAGGGGTCACCTGCTGCCGGGTAGTTTATCGAGGACGGGTACCCTGAAGGGGCGAGTCCCTGGTAGGTTCCTTCCTTCTGGGTAGCATGTCGGGGGCTGGTACCCTAGAGGGCGAGTCCCTGGTAGGTTCCTTCCTTCTGGGTAGTGTGTCGGGGGCTGGTACCCTGGAGGGCAAGTCCCTGGTCAGTTTCTTCTGGGTCGATCTCCACGACGTCACCCTCTTTCTCCTTCGTATAGTTCCTATCAGTTTGGAAAGACACTTCGTTTGCGAGGTTTCTAGGAGTTATTTCACCACAAAGGGTTCCCTTTCCTCGGATTTGTGGCATGGCTGAGGCTTCCATACTTTGTATTTTCTGGAGGAGTTGGTTGTGTTGCGCCATCAACTGATCACACATCGTCTTTATCTGTTTCATCGCGTCGGCGTTCGACACGTCTTGGGCTGTCGACTCGTTCTCTCGATTCTCCATCACCTCCGTATCGTTGAGGGTCTTGGTAACGTCACTTCCTGTCGCTATTACGAAGGCGGCAAGATTCAAGTAAGTCACTGAGTCAGATACTGTCGCTAGTGCCCCTCGGTGGGCGCCAAATTGTAGGAGTGAGATTCTACAATATGGATCAAGGGTCGGGGTCCTCGATCCTTTCGACTGGGTACTTGCTACATGTATGAATTCAGCGATCGGAGTAAGGGATTTTCCACACCTAGGAAGGGTGAAGAAGCAAGGGGCGTAACCTGAAGGGTTAGAGTATCTTGTGGGAGTCGGAGGCTTAGGGTTTTGTTCGTTTGAATACCTTATACCTTTGATGTCTAGGAATATATATAGGCGCGACTTACTTGTCCTCCAAGTAACTTTCTAGTAACCCTAAAAGGGCTCTTTCTTAGAGGCCCAAGTCATAAGGTCCTTGGATAGACTTTCCAGGATCCACAAGTAACCTACCACTAGCCCATATAGAAGGGTGATATCTTGTACTTACCGGACCAGACTCCTCTATGGGCTTGTCCACGTCCATTATCACTACCCTTATTAGGAGTCAAAGACTTCTTCGGTTAGGACCGCGCCAATCCCACATGGGATTCTTGGTCCTAGCCGTATTTTTCCCACTACAATCTCAAACATATTAAATCTCACAATCTGAGCTTTATGTTCTTCCCCAAATTTAGCCACACGATACGTCTGTTCTGGTTTCATCGATTTTTGTAGCTAAATTCGCAAGAGTTTCAACAAGTTCTTCTTGGAATTTTCGTAAATATTCTCTTAGTGTAAACATTAGCCGCTTGTTTTTCCATAGGACAGCGCCAATCCCACATGGGATTCTTGTAAATATTCTCTTTGGTAGGACCGCGCCAATCCCACATGGGATTCTTGGTCCTAGCCGTATTTTTCCCACTACAATCTCAAACTTATTAAATCTCACAATCTGAGCTTTATGTTCTTCCCTACATTTTGCCACACGATACGTCTGTTCCGGTTTCATCGATTTTTTTAGCTAAATTTGCAAGAGTTTCAACAAGTTCTTCTTGGAATTTTCGTAAATATTCTCTTAGTGTAAACGTTAGCCACTTGTTTTTCCTTAGGAGAAGGTGTTTAAAAGCAGATTTGAATTTGTAGTTTAAAGGTGTAGCTTTTTCAACTTTAACATGAACTAGCGAGTTATCAAACATGGATGAATCAACAAATTATCAGAGCGCGTATTGTACAATGATTAAAGCCATTCCTTATTTAACAAGTAATATTTCTCGAGTATTATTCCCCAATGTGACTCAATATGATTTATTGTTTCAGACTCATTGACACTGTTTTGAAATTCAATTTTGAAAGTACGATCAACATGAGTTAATTTCTCTTTAATTTGAGTGAAACTGGTGTTTCTTCAGAAGCGAAGGCCTGTTTCAAGGAGAATTTGAGATACAGAATGCTGAACAAAGGGGATTGGGAAAGTCGTTAATGGTGATAGAAAGAGGAGGTTTCCCAGCCATAGCGTGAAGCCATGTGTGGAGGAGCCAAGTCAACGTGGAATGATCTGATCGGTTGAAACGTAATTGACATGTTCACTTTTGATTTCACTTTCGGTTTAAATTGCATAGAAGAAAGAAGGAATTTAAGCTTTCATGCGTTTTAGATAATCTAATACACCCATGAGGATCTTCTGTTTGTTGCCACTATTCATCATATACTTTGTAATTTGTGTGAGTTGTAATGCAAAACTAATTCTTACCCACCTTCAAAATCAGATTTTTGGATTGGAAAGGGAAATATTTCAGTTCAGTAAGTCTTTAACATTCCTAATCATTATCATATATTCTTAACAAACGAAGTGAAGAAGACGAATATATATATATATATATATATATATATATATATATATATATATATATATATATATATATATATTTGCTAAGCCAGAAAGAATAGTTTTATATCAAAACAAATAAAGTTTTACACCTCAGCCTAGTTAAACTTTGACTAGACATAATAAAACAAAATAAACAACATAATACGGACTAAAAGCTACCATTACAAGCCACTAGTACACTAGGAAGTACAAAGTAAATGTAATTACACCAAACCCTATTTCTCTCTTCACCTTCTCATCGCAGCTTCGATGCCCTCTTTGTCGAAACCCTTCAACTTCACCATATTCTTAATCACTCGATCAACAATCTTCTCCATAATAGCTTCCTCTGAATTGAAGATTTGGTTAAAGATTCTATTATTCCTCTCTTCCCAAACCGTATGAACAGCTATTGGAAACATTAAACAGGTAATCTCATCCTCTAATCTTTTAGTATTCTTCTTCTCGAAAGCTTTGATTATAGCTCTCCAATCATTCGTCTGAATCTGTAATTTTGTTTTCTTTTTGCCAAATTCCCAAATCCGATTCGTACTAGGGCAAGCCCAGAAGAGGTGGTCCCTACCTTCACTGTTCAATTTACAGAACTCGCAGATAGGGTTTGAAATCATACCCCAGCTCATTAATCTCTGTTTGGTTGGAAGTCTATCTAACTACAACGCCAGAGCAAGAATTTGTATTTAGGTAATGCTCTCGATTTCCAAACTATACGGTGCCAACTATTCGTATTTCCTTTATCTCTCTTCGTATATTTCTGCAAATTTAAATTTTCCTTTTCTTGTGCAGGTACAACTAATAGTGTCCTTATCCTCAGAGATAGCTATATTTTTCGTAAGGTCATTCATAAATCTCAGTTTTGCTGGCCATTTCCAGTTCTGTTTATAAATAAACTAAGCTACCTTGTATTAACATAGTAGCCTGAAGCCATATTGCTACAATTCATTTCATTCAGACTTTTGTTATTAGGTTACCAATAATCCTACCAAAGTGATATATCTTTACCATTACCCATTTTATACCTGAATAAACCTTTAGCAATTTTCCTGACCTTCAAAATTTTTCTCCAACCCCATGAACAATCTATATGAATATCAATTTGCCATACAGATTTTCCTTTTAGGTGGTTAAGTTGCAACCATTGAGACCATAGTGTCTCTTTAGGAAGGCAACAACCCCAAAGTAATTTTAAGGACCATACCTTATTCTGTATGTCCAAATCTCTTATACCCAGTCCACCTTCATCAGTTGGATTACAAATAGTACTCCATGAGACCTTTGCACCACCCTCATATAAACTCTTACTACACCACAGAAAGGCCATTACTTTAATTTGAAGTACCTTTATTATCTTCTTAGGGAGGGTAAAGACACTACACCAGTGACTAGCAATTCCTCCAAGCACTAATTTAATGAGCAGTACTCTTCCTGCATATGAAAGATGTCTTGAGCTTCAATGATCAATCCTTTTAGTCATTTTATCAACCAATGGTTTACAATCATAAAGGCTGAGTCTTCATGTAATTAAGGAAAGTCCAAGGTATTTCATGGGAAGAGAGCCTTCTGGTATGTTAAGGTTGAGACTAATTTCATCCTTTATTACATCAGAACTCCCTCATAAAAGATATTACTTTTACTATCACTTATCTTGAGTCCAGATAGATTGTAAAACAAGTTCAGTCCTTTTTTTATCCATTTAGCTGATTCTATAGTTGGGGTGAAGAAAACTAAAAGATCATCAGCAAACATCAGATTATTGATCTTTAACTTTCCACATTTTGGGTGCCAGCTGAAATCTTCCTTATGTCCCACATGTATAAGTATTTGAGAGAGTACTTCCATTCCAATAACAAAAAGGTAAGGGGAGTGGGGGTCCCCTGGTCTGAGACCTATCTCACCTCTAAAGAAACCTTGAGGAGCTCCATTAATAATAATTGAGTAAGAAGTGCTTGTGAGGCACATGGCTACCCACTTAATGAATATAGTAGGGTAGCCTAGAGCTTCCATAGTCTTCAAGATGAAGTCCCAATCTACAGAGTCATATGCTTTCATAAGATCAAGTTTTAAAGTACATCTTTTTGATACGTTAGCTCTTGAATAACCTCTGACAATGTCTTGGGCTATCAATATATTTTCTCCAATAAGTCTTCCAGGATCAAAGGCAGACTGATTTAGAGAGATTATTCCTTGAAGTTTCCCTTTCAATCTGTTAGCAATAATCTCAGAGATGATCTTATATAAGATATTACAACAGGCTATAGGCCTGAAGTCTTTTGTTACACTCGGATTTATGATCTTGGGTACAAGTGATATATTAGCTGAGTTAATTTCCCCAAGAATTTGACAGTCCATAAATGAACTTCTGATAGCTAATATTAAATCATCTTTGATGATGTCCCAACACTTCTTAAAGAAACCTGATGAGAAACCATCAGGACCAGGGCTTTTGTTACTATCAATAGACCATAAAACCTCTTTAATCTCAGCTTCAGTTATTGGCTTGATCAGGTATTGGATTTCCTCTTGACTTATACTTTTACCCAATATAGTTTTTAATGTATTGACATTATATTGACCACCATCTACTCTTTTTTTGCCCAGGATATCAGTGAAGTGACCAATAAAAACATCTGAGATGTCCTTTTCTTCAGTTTTACAAACACCCTGGTTATCTATGATATTATAGATGCTATTTTGGGTCCTTCTACCTCTCATAAATTTTTGAAAATAGGTGGTATTGAGGTCACCATTTTCCACCCATTGATCTCGAGATCTTTGTTTGGATATAGCTTCCTCAGTTAATAATTCCTTGGTAATGTCTTGAACTAAATCATTTTCTTTAACTAATAGTTCCATATCAGTATTACCCTGTAGTCTATTAATTTGTACTATTTTCAAGTCATTCTAAAGTTTGATGATTTTATCTCTAGAGTTCTTAAAGAATTTCTCATTAAATAACTTGAGTTTTTCTTTGAGGAGCTTTAGTTTCCTAGTGATTATATACATCTGAGTACCCTGAAACTTAACTTGCCAAACCTCTTGAACAAGAGGGATAAAGTCAGGATGGTCCATCCAAATATTGTAGAACATGAATGGATATTTCCTTCTTTTTTCAATATTCATAAATTTTAATATTTGGCTACAATGATCTGAGAGGTAGGGGTATTCCAATATAAGAGAGGTATTTGGGTAAGTTTTAAGCCAACCTTCATTAAGCAAGGTTCTATCTATTCTACTTGCTCTCATATCCCCCTCAGTTGATTTGTTTGTCCAGGTATACTTTGGTCCCACATATTTGAGGTCTGTGAGCTCTAAGTCATTGACACAGTTTCTCATATCCATTGCCCCTTCAGATAGAATAACTCCATTAATCTCTCATTGATATGCATTACTTCATTAAAATCACCTTGGATAACCCAAGGAGTATTATCAACTGTCCCTACCCATTTTCTCAAAGTATCCCATAAAATAAGTCTTTCCTCAGGTTTATTTCAGGCATATACTGGAGAGTAGAAAAAAACAGATTGGTTTTGAATATTCACTACCTTGCATAGTAGTGCTTGGTTAGTGCTATCCAATACTGTAACATTAAACATATTCTCATTCCAAAATGTCCGAATTCTTCTTAATTCATTGGTGGTTGTAATTGTGAGCTATCTTTCACTTATTAAAAACCGAGTCCCAAATTTTCTTGGCTTTATGAGGCTTAACTTTAGTTTCAATTAAACTGAAAAGACTAATATTGAAATTACTAACATACTTCAAACAGTTAACCTGTTTGAGTTTATTATTGATCCCTCTTACATTCCATGTAATTATCATGTAAGATGTGGATCAGGAGGCTTTTCCTGCATAACCTCTGTATTGGTAACTGAAATCAACTCCTTAACCATATGATCAATAGTTTCACTTTGTTGATTTAGAATGTTGAATGTATTAGAAGTTGATGTTACATTATTACCCCCATTAATTTGGGTAGGAGGTGATGTTGCCCTTCTATTTACCACTTGTGTCCAGGTTTCTTCAGTACAATTTGTCTCCTTCTGACTTGTAACTTGAGGTGACTTAATTTTACTTATTTCCAACTCACTTGCTTTTTGCTTCTCAACCCAAATTTGTTTCTTGTTTCTACAGGTACTATCTAAATGTCCAAGTATATTACAAGTCTTGCATAACACTGGTTTCCAACTATATTACACCTCTACAGTTTCTATATGATTATCTCCCATATCAATATCAAAATTCTCTATTATATCAGCATTAAGGTACATTTCAACACACACGCTGGCATAACTTAGCCTAGTGTGGTTAGTTGTGATATCATCCATTTGGAGAGGTTTCCCAAGAGCACTGGCTATAACACTCAAACCAGCTTTATTCCAAAGTTCACCTGGTACTTTTTTAAGCTTAACCCAAACTGGGACCTTATCTATTCTAAACTTTTCAAAGTGAGTGTTAGGTTTCCACCTTCTTAAGATAAGTGGTTTGTTGTTAACATGCCACAATTCTCCCGTAACATTGAAACATGCCTCTTCACTCTCTATTTTGAAGACATATAGACCCTGTTTAGAGGTACTGATCTGTACTTTACCATATTTTTTCCATAAAGTGTCTACCATGTATTTAATTATATAAAATGGTGGGGGTTTGTCTAAAAACTGACCCACCAAGCTTGTTTTCCAGCCCTTACAACCATATTCCTTAATTTGAGTGGAAGGAGTAACAGTTATCCTCCCATTTCTCAGATATGGCTTAACATATTCTAGTTGGACGGCTTCTCTGATTTCACCATCGAAAAAAGTGGCCCAATTCTTACGAGGAGACACTGTATCAGTTGTAACCGTGGCTGGGGTCCCACCTGGCAATGATGAAGGTGAAACACCAATTTCTGAGCTAGGGTTTGGTACAAACTCTTCTGTTATTACTTCAGATCTCTTAGAGGTGCTTTTTTGTTGTTGTAATGTAGAAAAAGCCCCCATGTGTGTAACTATAGCAACTTGATTTTGTGTAACTCTTTGAGAACTTGAATTTTGGTTTGTAATAAATCCACCATTTCCAGATCTAACTGGTGTGACACTAATTTTAGCTTTATCATTCATAGTTTTTGGACCATATCCTGAACTTTGGGCTTTAGAGGACCCAAAATCTCTGTAACCTCCTCTAAACTAGATGTTTCTTTTTATTTGCTTTTTTTGGTGCCATTTATTCAATCTCGTGAGGTAGATTGAATTCGTAGGTAAAGTGTTTGGGTAAATGTCTAATTCAGAAACAGATTGTGGAGATGAGAAAAGAAAGTGTAGCAAAGAAAATAAAAAGAACAATCAACCTTACCAGTGAAACCGGCGTGGAATCACGGTGAGATTGACGGCAAGAGAGAGAAGAAGCGGTAGGGAAAAGTATGTAAAAGCTGCCGGAAAACTAAAAGAGAAACCTAGAGAGAGAAACTAAAGGGACTCCTAGAGAGAAGGCAGAGAACGTTGACTCTCATTTGACTTGTTATAATTATCTTTTTGTAAAGACGAATATATATTATATATACAACATTGAACTATATGAATGATTAGCTAGAGAGATTAAAGGATGTAAATCAGTAACCCTTGATTAATTCATTTTCATATGAATAATTAAAATTGCTGCCCAGAAAAATAAAATTAAAATCGGAAAAAACTCACCTACTCGCTTCAACCGTTAGTGTCTTTTTCTACCAACTTCTTTGGTTTTCTTATTCCTTTAATATCCCCCTTTTCATCTTCGATTCCTTTTTTCTTCCTCTCTTCTTCTTATATAGGATTTTGAATATTTTTAGTTTATGGGTTAGGAATGGCAATGGTTTAAATACTAACCGATATCCGATCCAATAAAAATCCGTTAGTGGAATCGATGGTACATCATAAGGGTTTGTTTCTTACAAAAATAACGCGTGGATTATCCGTTAGAATTTGGTCTTCTACAATAATCCGACGGATTATCCGAAATACGAATGAAAATATAAAAAAATAATATATATATAAAATAGCTAATTGATTATTATCTATTTTATTGCCTAATATCATTTTATGATCTTCCAATAATTTTATATTTAATTTTAGAATTTTAAAAGTATTTAATAAACTAGTTTATATAAATCATTTTAAACGATTGCGGATAAGGATTAACCGCGGATAAACCACATCCGTCGCGGATGCGGATTTGGTAATTAATTCTAAAATCCGATGGTTAATGGATACATAAGTGGTTATCGTTTTTCCTAATGGATGTAGATGTGGTTATGCAATTTTTCGACGATATCCAACCTGTTGTCATCCCTATACGGGTATCCTTTTCTTACATATAAAAATATATTTACCACGAAATATTGGATATTTTTTAAATGGGTAAGACTTCCATCCAATATTGGATGGTCCAATATTTATATCATTGTCATTATTATTATTATAACAAAACACATGTCATTAGATTAACAAGTTGGTTACTTTTGTAAGTTTAAAACATGGGTATTTGTATTAATATAATTGGTATAGGATCATCCTATATTGGATGGAAGAATTTTCTTTTTTAAATACATATGATAATCGTTTTGGATTTGAAATTATTTTGACTCCAATAAAATTCAATCTGAAGACCTTTTAAGCTCTATCTCTGCAAAGTAGATATTATATCGCAAATATAGCACAAAGTTTACATATTTTGAGAAAGATTCATCTAATAATTAATTTATAAATATAATACTTTTATGAGTTAAAGTCTTAAAAAAGTCCAGAAACATGTTTATTTTCAAAACCGATTGTAAGTGGTTATCGTTTTTCCTAATGGATGTAGATGTGGTTATGCAATTTTTCGACGATATCCAACCTGTTGTCATCCCTATACGGGTATCCTTTTCTTACATATAAAAATATATTTACCACAAAATATTGGATATTTTATAAATGGGTAAGACTTCCATCCAATATTGGATGGTCCAATATTTATATCATTGTCATTATTATTATAACAAAACATATGTCATTAGATTAACAAGTTGGTTACTTTTGTAAGTTTAAAACATGGGGTATTTGTATTAATATAATTGGTATAGGATCATCCTATATTGGATGGAAGAATTTTCTTTTTTAAATACATATGATAATCGTTTTGGATTTGAAATTATTTTGACTCCAATAAAATTCAATCTGAAGACCTTTTAAGCTCTATCTCTACAAAGTAGATATAATATCGCAAATATAGCACAAAGTTTACATATTTTGAGAAAGATTCATCTAATAATTAATTTATAAATATAATACTTTTATGAGTTAAAGTCTTAAAAAAGTCCAGAAACATGTTTATTTTCAAAACCGACTGTAGTGAGAAAAAGAATAATTTTTTAAGACAAAAAACTTAGTAAAAATAGTTAATTTCCCTAACAAAAATTTTTGTCCACCAGAATAAATATCTTTAATCCTCCCTTAGGTACATTAATATAACTTAAACTCCATTTAAAAATAAATAGAGAGTAAAGCTCTATTGGTTTTATGCATGATAGTATAAAAGAACGTGGTATAATGTTGACCTGTAGGTCCTTAGATTATGCAAAAGGTTCACTTTAGGTCATTATATTTTGCAAAGGTTTTACTATACTTCCGTATATTATGAAAAAAATCACATTAATAGTCCGTACATTATACAAAATAGTCTATATTTTATTATTAGAAAAAAAAATCAAATTATAAAAAAACGTTAAAGCTTGATAAGGTAACTTTTACAAGTTGGGGGTCCAAGTACTATATTTTTAAATATTATCAAATATTTATTATTAAAAAAGTGTTAATAATCAAAATATGATGGCTTTCTAATCATACTTTTTGTGTAAAATTGTATGAGCTTCCCAAAATGTCTTGAGCTTATAATAAGGAAGTCTGTCAAGGTACTTTTGCTTACTTAATAAAAAATCCCTTACTTGGATTCCCTTCCATTTTACTTTCTTGCTAAAAGATTGTGTGACTAATGGGTGGAATATTTTATCGAATGTGCCCTTTACCAAGTTAAATGTTCCCACTAAATGTGCATAATTGTAGTCAATTTGAATTTTGTAAGTTGCGAGCCGAAAAAAGGCATGTTTATCAGTAAAACGTCGTCAAAACTATATGTAAGGTAATTAGGCTTTTCTTGTGCGAATGAGTCAAAATAGATCGTTACTACAACAATACTTCTAGAAGAAGGTGTGGCCATATATTAGGTGAACAATAATTTTATCTTATTTCATTGCATGAGGGTCCAAACGTCAACTTCATTTTGGTCATGGCTCTATACATTCACTAATGAAAAATAGTCCTTTTGAATACCTTCCTTTGGGAAATACTTATTTTTTCACCCAAAATGTGAAATTATGCAATAAAAAAACTAATTTATATCTCTTTTAAAATTGAAAAATTAGTATAAAGAAGCATCATTATCAAAGATTGACCCAAATTAAAAATATTCTAAACCAAGAATGTTCAAGAATCAATTCACATTTAAATCTATAAGGTGAACCATGTTTTTTTTCTAAAACCTTATAATCACTAAAAACACAAAATTAGGATAGGAATACACTCACTACTATTCCATCAAGCTTGTCAACACAAAAAATGAGTTAAAGGTGATTAATCCAAAGGGTCCAGACCTCAAATTTTAGTGAAGAGAAACAACCGATTAAAAACTACACTTATAAATTAGATAATATAATCGGGGAATTTAAAAATACAAACAAAGCTATCCATTTATAACTTCACCTATTGGGGACAAAGAAGAAGCGAACATATGGAGCCCGAGAAAACATGTTTTTGACCTTGCAAGAAGTTCACTCATCACTTAAATAGTTAGGAAGTCTTACCCCTTAATTATTAATTGTTTGGTAAATTCTTTTGATACTAATAATTATCTTTGAATTTTTAATTTTCAAAAATAATATTGAAGAATGGTGGTCTTTTATCATAAAAAAAGGTGAACCCTCATTGACTAGTGTATATCGGACTACATAGTAGATAATATTTTTCATTCTCAAATTTTCAACTATTTATCTCAATCTATGTTCCCATTCTACGTGCTAGTAAAAGTTTAACTAGAAAAAATGATTACACCATAAGTTCTTTCTAATAATATTCAGATACTTATATTATTGTATCAAAATATTTTACGACTTATTCTCTATTTTTAATTAGGTAATAATATTTTTTGGTATTTTATTCATACCTTTTATCCTAATATTGTAATTCCTACATACTATCTTTTTATTTATGTTTGTAGAACTATATGTGTAAAATATATTGTAACTAAGTGTATATATTTCCTTCTATTGCAAGTATTACAGACAATAATTATTTATATCAGATTTATGATTTAAGGATATGTAATTTATAATCTATTTTTTGTAAAGATTTTCCTAAACTAGGTCTATAAGTATTTTAGAGGTTTTAAGTTGTTGTTATGATTGTAAAAAATGAATGTATTTAGTATTAAAAATACTAAATAAAATGAAATATCATTAAAACAACTATTCTATTAAATCTCTAACATAAATTTAATTCAAAGGGAAAATATAATTTTATATTTATTGGGAAGAGAACAAACTTCGTATCTTGATTTTAGTATTAAGTTAAAGGTATTACATATATTAACAACTTTAACAAAATATATTTTATAATTGTTGAAGAGACATGTTTCAGATTTTATGTCAGAACTAATATATATATATGTACCCATTTGAAAAATTTAGGTTGTATTTCAATAGTAAAGTTAAATTAGTTTGTGTCTTTTTAATTTTCTAAAATTATAAATTTTAGTCAAATATAAATTTACATTGTCAAATAATATTTGGTTATAAATATTACAAGTATTTTCAAATATTAGATAAAATGAGTTCGATTATATTCATGTACATTACTTTATTTTTATCAACATATATAATATTTTATGTAAATACACTTTACAATAAGTGAAGGTTAAAGTATACACTTGATTTTTTAAATACATCTATTATCTAATTATGTAGGATAAAACGTTAATGCAGGAAAATGAAGTACCAAAATAGATGGAAAGCTTCCTCCATACGCGTTTCTTCGGCTTGTGTCATGTACATGAGCTTAAGGAAATACTGTTTCGCCAAAAGATTACATGAAAATCACCATATACTTAAGGTGTACAAACACGTCTATCATCCAATTACTTCATAAAGAGATGTAATATCACTTCAAATTCTTCAAATATTCGGGTAAGTATTTTTATATTTGCTTTCCTTAGTTTCAAAATTAAGTCATAACTTCTTAGTTAAAGTGAATACAAGTATTAACGAATATTTTGATAAAACTTAATTACATAATTAATCAACCATAGTGCAAAACTTTGAATTTAGTATTATTTTCTGAGTTTAGAGAATTAAAATAAACAATTGGTATAAATTAATCGTTCGTTGTTGTTTGGTTTTAATTCTTTTGGTTTATTTGTATAGTGTTATGTTATTAGTTGTTTATTGTACTACATTTATTTTTACAATTACATGTTTTATTGTGAACTGGGTTTATTTTCTTGTTAGTTTGTCCCTTGAATAAATTTTATCTTTTTGAAAAGAAAAAGATAAATATAATTCGTTTCTACTTTCCATTGAAAGTGAGTAATATTAAAATACACTTTTTAGTTTAACCTATATTAGTCCTTAAAATATTTTTTAGAATTTTTTGATCAATTAAAAACCTAATTATAATTTTTTAATTTGGAGTTATTAATTTTTAATTACAAGAAGGTGGTAATATCTGTAGATCCCCTACCACATTGTGATTCAAGCTTTCAACTAGACGAAGACTCATACTGTGGGAATTGCCAACAAAGGATATATATATAAGCCCTCTCAATTCCTCTTTTGTTGTATCACTTGTAAGGTATGCAAATGATAATATGACATCTATATAATAAAACACAACGATACACAACAAACGACTAGGATTTGTTTAGAAAAAATAAATAAAGAGTGGCCTTGATTTAGCCAAATGTTTTTATTTATTTGAATTTGAACCTGTTAACTTCTTTATCCATAATTTCTTTCCCATTTCTTGAAATTGAATTTCACCTACTTATCCGAGTTTTTAATTTTTTTTATCTTCATACAATCTATCTATGTTTTCTCATTTACTCCCTTTGTAATTTATAAAAATTGTAGTGGTTAATTGATCATTTTTATAATATTAAATTACTTCTTTTGTTCACTTTATTAAATCAGTGTTTAAATTTTTCTTTCCAAAGTTGATTGGGTGCAATTTTTAAAAATTATAGTAGTTAACTGATATTTTTTTTATATTAAACCAATATTTGAATAGTCTTGTTGCTAAAGGCACAAATTATACCTAGTACCCTATAAAGTGTAATATTATTCTCCTAAATTTGTTACTTAAGGTAGGGAAAATAATGTTTTAATGATCTCGTCACGATTAGGTGTATTGTTGACTGATCAATTTTCAAAAAAAAGTTATTGAAATACTATTTCATAATTTTGGTTGAGAAATTAATGGGATATATGAGTTCTAATTGATTTTAATGACGGACTAACAATTATATTTTTCTACTATGTTATGTTACATTTATCAACCTGAATCATCGTTTAGATCCTTTGACTTAAGAAAAATTCATCTTTGTAAATGAATTTATCTTCTGTCTTCTTTAACTTTGTGTATTACTCTTTTCAAAGTTATTAAAAAAAGTTAAAGACTAGGACTGATATAAATAAATATTTACTCTGCATTAGTCCTATAATTAATTTTATATTTCTTTATAGATAATGGATAATTTTAATGAGTCCGCAAGCACTTTCGAACAATGTTTCTAATCCCTTTTCTACTTTAAATGGTGTCCCAAACCGGTATATTAGGTCTTTGTTTAAATTTATTATGAATTACAAATCGAATGATATACGTTTCATAAAGAATGACATATTTTTTTAAATAATATTTTGTTTTCCTCTTCATATAGCTATTATGAAATTATCATCCATAACTAATAAAATACTTAGTATTTCTTGTGAGTATTATATGTACGAGGTAGTACAGAAACATTAAATTGTTATTATTATTTATTTCCGTTAATATAACTTTGTGTTTTATATTAGCATAAAATAAAATGTGACTTAATCAAGTTCCACATATTTTTTCAGTTGAAAGCATTATTAAAAAAAAACTAATGACGATAAGTAGCACAAGCATAGAAATGAAAAGGGTTCCTTTTAGGGCTCCGTTTTAGTAAATTCA
The DNA here is from genome assembly GCA_029959085.1 of Nemophila menziesii. Lineage (NCBI taxonomy): Eukaryota > Viridiplantae > Streptophyta > Magnoliopsida > Boraginales > Hydrophyllaceae > Nemophila > Nemophila menziesii. The sequence goes on along the minus strand of JARWIR010000011.1, from coordinate 13,082,033 downwards.
TGATTGTGCAAGTGTTTTTATCTTATGAATATAAACAATGTACAAAAATATAATATTTATGTAAAAATTCATATTTGATTTTAATGTCTTACTATACAATTAAAATTTGAGTATATATTTTACCATACATACTATAAAAATTGTTTGACATACATCATTTTACAAAGTAGATATATTATTTATAATATATTACCTATATAATAAACAATTGTCAATCTATATCGCTAATTAAGTCAAATATCATATAAGTTTTAATAAATATATCTTTACCCAATTACTAAAATTGGAGAATTAATACTAACTTAAAATATAACTTGGAAAAAATAGTAAAGAAAGAAATGGTTTTATCTTATTTTATCAAAATATTACTTGGAATCAATAATAAACAAAGTAAAAACCAAGAAAAAAAATGATAATATCGATATTAAATCAACCATATAGAATGCAATGTCCAAATAACCCAAAAATTAAAAATAGAAAGGATTTTAAGAAAAGGGTATCCTTTATCCCCTTTCTTAGTTGCTTGACAGAATCTGTTATAAGTTTAGTAGAGATGAAAGTGAGACAACAACAAATAAAAAGTTTTTAAGGTAACAAGGATTGCCCGATTATTACACATTTCCTATTTGCAGATGACTTATTATTCTTTCTTACTATAGATGGCAATGTAATGAACAATTATGAGAATGTCCTTGTATATATTGTACAAGATTCAGATAGAGGATAAACTATACAAAGTCGGTAGTTTGTTTTAGTAAGAATAAAAATGAGGAACACAGAGCACAAGTAAGAAATTCTTTAGGGATTGAGGAGAAGCATGATTTGGGAAAATACTTGGGTATACAACTATTTCATAAAAGATCTAAGATACAATCATTATAATGGATTGCTGAAAAACTATTCAAAAAGACAGAGGGTTGGAAGGCACATTTACTATCTGATTGGAGTATAGAAGTGCTAATCAAAGCACTCCCGCAAGCACTTCCCACACATTCTATGTCTATTTTATCATTTTCTATTACATTTTTAACAAATTAATATCCGCAATCTCAAATTTTTTATCGAATTCAGGAGAAAAAATCATGAATACGTTGGCTGGTATGGGAAAAGATAGCAGTTAGTAAACTTATCAAAGGAATGGGGTTCAAAGACTTTAAATGGATTAATAAGGTAGCACAAACTTGGCGAATCCTAAATAATCTGGAACCATTAGCAGCGCGCTAATTAAAATGTATTTATTTTCCAAAAACTATTTTTCTCGATGTTAAAGTACGATAGTCTCAAAGTTGGTCATGACTAGCCTTTTAGTAGGAAGAGATATGTTAAAAAATATGGCAGATACCAAATAGGAAATGGTGAAAGCATTAACATTTGGACAGATAAATGGTTAGATACACAATGGAAGTTGGAAAATCCTATAGGATGTAATATACAAAAAGTCAGATAATTATGGATAGAATAATCGACACAATGGAATACAGATTTACTAAAAAATTCTAGAGCCAATCATACCGACTGTAATTAGGGAAAACATATTCTCAATTGATACAGAAGATGAGTTTATATGACCACGTGCAAACAACGGGGAACATGTAACAAAAACGGGATATGAAATACCTACCAAAAATGAAGTTGTTCAATAACCTCGACAATCGTCAAATACAACGACCAAAGGTACATTGTAGAAGACAATATGTAGATCAAATGTAACTACTAAAGTTAGAATCTTCAACTGGAAAGCATGCAAGAATGCGATACCAACCGAATGAAATCAAGAAATACAAAAATGTAATATCGAAGTAGAGTGCAGATGGTGTAACATGGAAAAAGAAATATTGGAACACCTACTTCTTACATGTGTAATAACAAAGATGGTTTGGGCATGATTGGCATTACAAATTCATATTCAGGATACTGAGATGGATTTGGGATAATGGCTCCTACATATCGTCAAGTCTTTTGTTAATGGAGGATGAGAAAGAGGGAAAGTCATTTCATACGTTCTACTTATGATTTAGAATCTATTGAAAACAAAGATTAAAAATAGACATAATTATATCGTGATAGAACTAGATGAGATAATTCAGATTACCACCAAGAACATGTCAGAATATTATCGAGAAAACTGGTTTATGATTGATTTGAATCAAGATATGCATAAAGAGGAACGAATTTCCACACCAAAGAATCCCGATTTTCATACTGATATCGTGTATATGTATGATGAATCTTTTGATCAGGCACATTGACCCACAAGAGTGCGGGTGGTTTGATAAAAAAAGAGGTGGATCCAGAACTGATCATAGCTCGATCATATCATGCAATACAATATTATAAGGAGAAGCAAAAACAATTATAACGACATTGGAATTAGGAAGATAATACCTACATGAAGAGAAGACTATCTTCTCGGTCAACCTTGAAATAATTCAAGGTATCAAACAAGTGTCGGTTGCTAGCTGAAAGCTCAGACCATGGATTCGACATATTCATAGACTTGATACGGAAGTAGGGCTCGTCTATTTCAAACATATTCCACGTCGCCTCAATGGCAGAGCAGATTAACAGTAAAACAAGGTAGACACAGGGCAATGGAGGTTCGACAATTATTGGGCAATGTTCTAGGTCAATTCTCTAGGTTAGGTATAGGTTAAATTTCCAATTTATATTTAATTTCCTTACATGTCCAAATTTTTTTTGGTAAGATATTAACTATATAACTTTACACTCAATTATATTACTTTTGCGTGGTAAATATCAAATATGAATTTGCTCAAATTATATATATTAATATTCATAAACGTATTTGATTAATAATTATTGTATCATTTTTACTCAATCTTGAACTCAGATTATTCTATGTATCTTGGTCAATATTAATAAGATATGATTCCTCATCGAGTTTTAAAGATTCATGTTCAAGACTCAAAGGTAATGGATTTTTTTACTTATTAAACACCATGTACTTATAAAAACTAATAAAAACACGTTAAAAATACATTCAAAAATTTCATACACTGAAATAATCCTATATATAAAAAACATAACACACACCAAAATGCTAAACCTGAATTACACACAAACCTCACAATTATTGAAATCTCTCTCATCGTCCAACTGGTTAGAAATCTTTCATGGTTAGGAGGCTGAGTTCGGACAAAAATGGCATGTAGTAGTGGTGCAAAAGATCTAGGGTTCGTGGTGGCCATAACTGTTTTGGTTTTGAATTCGTGGTGGACACAACAATGGTGGAGACTAAGATAGGGTTTATAGCAACGGTGGTGGCTTTGTGTTGGTTTAGCATGGAGCTAAGGTTTTTGGTGGCTTCAAAAGATCGAGCCATGGTTCATGGCGGTGTTGAGATCGTATGTTCAATACAATGACTTCATACTTAGTGAGTACATATATAAAATATAAATAAAATCATTTTGATTAATACCATGAGCACTTGATGCAAATAATTATTATCACTAATAACATAGTGTAAGGCCAGTTGATATTCAGAGTGCAAGGATATGATAGGCTATCATGATGATAACACGCATGTCGTAGGTCGGTACCTCGAGCTACTCACATCATAAGACTTCTTAACTAAATAGTTCTTGTTTTCCACTTTGATTGCATGGAGGTCATGGTGGAAGTTGTTCATAATATTAGGTGTTAGTTTTATGGTCACTGCCGTCCCCCGATGTGTGATAAAATAAATTATTTATATAATTGGGGTGATAACTCTGCAGTGAACGAATTAGAGACAAGTATACGTGATAAGTAGGTTTTTCGTTTTCCTTAGAGGATTAATTACAATTAATGGTGTTTATTCTAGTGCAAATGCGTGAAGCTTGTAATAAAAGTAACATAAAAATTTTAATTCAAATATGAGAATGTTTGTTTGTTTTTTCAAATCTGATTAAACAACTAATGACTTAAGTAGATTTAATTTCATAGTTGGTGCCGGTAATATATTGTGGGCTTACCTCCACAATATTATTTAATGATATGTTTGAGTAGTATTGCATTTTTAGGTATTTAACAACACTATTGGCAGACTCCGCCATAGGATTTTGCAGCTCCCAGGAGAAAAGATACCAATATATACCATTTAATTATATGTAATCATTTAAAGCATAAATTCATGGTAACTCAACGAAAAATATGATAATGTAAGAAAGTTGGGTGAGCTTCTAATCAAGCAAAGAGTATACGATAAAGAGTCCATTTCATCTAAGCAAATTAGCACAACATATTTTAGAGAAGATAGATGCCTGGTTGAGGACCCACCTGCAACAAAGTACTTATAACCAAATGAACAACATTAGTAATAACATCACATGAAAGTATAATTCAATACAAAATACTGATGTCTCCTCATTTGTGATAATTTAATATTAAGATGAGACATCATTTTTAGTGATTTAGAAGTCTTTCTAGTCGATTTTCTTGAGAATTATTACATTTTCCTATTTCTAGTCTTGATTTAGTAAATTATTATTTTTAAAGCATATTGGGTTTAATTATTTATTTAGTGTGAAGCTTTAAACATAATTATGGAGATTAATTAGAGTCCAAGTCAAAGACTAAGAGATAAGGAAAGAAGATAAGCATGTAAATTGGAGATAAGGAAACAAAAGCTAAAATATGGAAAAGGAAAAGCTACCATAAATCTGAATTTCACCACCACGACCACAAATAAGCTTATATCTCAAAATCGGTGAGTAATTTGGGAACACGGTCAAGAGCAAAGTTAAAGATCTTTCCGATACGATGAATTTCAACTACTCATACGCGTCAAACGGATAAGAACTGAAGCTGTTAGGACCAAACCAAAAACAATTCTGATTTCATATTTTAGGGTAACGAATTTGAGTTGGGCTAGGAGTCCAATACTTTCCTTCTCCTTCAAGAAAACGAATTAGGGCTTCTCTACACCCATAAATACACCCTTATATCACTTGTAAATCATCCTTTCTCATCCTTGCCTCATAGATTAGTCTTTAGGTTTATTATCATCAGAATTATTGTAGAGAGCAAGATGAAGTCTTTCATTATTTCTTTTAGTCTATTTCCTTCAGGTATGAACTAATTTTCTCATAGCTTGGGTTTTGCATCATGTATAATCTATGAATTCTATTTTCTTTCTATCTAAGTTTCTTTGGGAATTATATGTTTTCATCTGATATTAGCTTCTTACCTATATATTTGTTTATGTCTTTTAAATTAATGTCTGTTTTCCTTGCTAGTGCACGAGTATAGGATTACCTTAATAGTAGTTAGATGATCACCTTAGTTGGGTATCTAATTATTGAAACACCACATAACGTCTAGTGTCTATATTGGTCTTGACAACACTAATTCTAGCTAGATAGTCATTAGGGTATATTTTAACTACTATCACCATGTTTGGAATTGATTGCTTAGGGCCTTGGTAGCGCTTGTTAACCCTATTTAAACCAGACTCGTGGTGTGTCCGTATCCCCTTTAGTCGCTCTCAAGGTCTAAGGTATGGGAATTTAGAATCCTGACTAAGTATCTAAGAGCTAATTATCTCCCTTATTAACTAGAATTGATAGAAAGAATTAGAAGGATTAGTGCATACTAGCAAAACCTAAGCTATACTTCTCATCTCATATTTCTTATCTTTTATTTAATTGTCTTTAATTTTCCTTAGTTCAATTAATTATCTCGAATTTATTCTCTTTTATTTTCTGTCTATTAATTAATTACACTCTACTCGTTATTATTACCCATTCGTATAACACACTAAGTCCCTGAGAACTAATCTAACTTATCATTAAAACTTGCATACGTCCTGTAATACTTGCAGTATCGTGCTTGTATAAGGTGAAAGTGCATTGTTTTCTGGCTTATATTTATCTTATTTTTATCACGCCCTAGGCGACACCAAGTTTTTGGCGCCGCTACCGGGGACTTGTGTCTCGTTAGCGTGTGGGCTATCTATTTCGAGTAATATTTTTTAGTTAAATTTTTATTTTCCAGTTTTTAGTTTTACTTTTCCAGATTTACGCTTGTGGTTTGCTTTAGTCTTTACAGGTTTTAGCCGTGTTTAATTCTTGGCCTCCGTTACTGGAGCCTGAGAGAAGCTTCAGAGGTTATAACAGACGTCTTCGTGAAGAAAGAGCCTTAAGAAGAGCTATGGCAGACGTACGAGACCACGTAGATCCACCCGTATATCCGAGAGTCCTAGGTCTATTAGGACATTTACAACCACCACCGGCAGGAGGTAACAGAAACAACAATAATCAGATCAGAGTTGAGCAAGACCTTCCAGGCTTGAGAGTGCCGTTTCTTGTTCAACCAATAGGTTACCGTCCTCCAGAGATCCAAAATATTAAATTTAGACCCGATCCGGGTATGCTCAGTCAGTTTAAAAGTGTTGGGCTCTACAGTGGTACAACAATTCAAGATCAGGTAAGAGCGATTCAGAAGTTTATGCAGATTTGTGATGCCTATGTTACTCCAGGCATTACACGTGAGCCGCTGTATTGTCATATGTTTTCGTTCTTTCTGATCGATAGAGCTGGTGAGTGTCTAGATAGGTAACCACTAGGTACAATCAACACATGGACAAAACTTCAAGCCGCATTCTTTAACCGTTTTTATCCGCAGAGAATGAGACTCAAAGACCAAAGCGAGCTTGCAAAGTTTTGTCAAGAAGATGGAGAAGAAGTAGGAGAAGCATGGACAAGGTTTCAACATAAGTGACTAGATATCTGCTCCATGGCTACACCCCCTCTCTACAGTTAGCTATATGCTATGAAGGTATCAACAGAGAAAGTAGATTGAAGGTAGATAAACTTGGAAAGGGAAATTTCGTGTCCATGGATCCTGCTGAAGCTACCGAGGTTTTAGAAAATATTATAGAACAAGAAAAGAGTTGGACATCTTTGCGAGCTCCTATTACAAAAGCCCGAGGTACGCTTTGATTAGACGCAGAAACTGCAAACTCAGCTTAATTATCCACATTAGAAAATCAAATCAAAGAACTTAAGCTTGAGATGCAGAGAAATTTAGCCGCAGCGAATGTAGTGTAAGAAGCACAAGGTTGTCCACAATGTGGGATTATGAATCATACATGGGAAGAGTGCGAAGGAAATCCTTAATCTGTTTATTTCATATCCAATCGAGGAGGTTATCAATTTGTAACAGAAATCATCCGGGTATGCAGTACTCAAATCCACAAGGGGCCGCTAATCCTGGTCATTATCAACCACGTCCCCAGAATAACTCTTTCCAACCAAGAGGTCAGTATCAAAATCAATATCAAAATCAATATCAAAATAGACATGCTCCTCCACAACAACCTGTTCAAGATGCCTATACCGAATCATTAGCTCATAAAGATTTACCACAATATCCTCAAGAGGGAGCTGCGGATAATCAACAATTGACGAAATTTATGGATCTTATGACCACTAATATACATTCCCATAGCGAGACGTTACAAGAACAAGAAGCTTCAGTTCAGATTTTAGGTACTCAAGTATAACAGATGAACAAAGTTCTTACAAGCATTATAGAACAAAAAGAATTGAAGGCTATCGAAAGAGGTGATGACAATGTTGGGTTCGAAGCTTGTAAGGCAATTTTCCTTAAGAATGAAGAAAATAAGGAAGTACCATATGCTGCCGAAAGTGCCGTGAAAGTTCCGAGTACCGAAGAAGAACCAACTAAGTCTAGCCCCGTGGACTCTAACTGTTCTGAGAGTGAGGTGGAGGAAGATTCAGAAAAATCCGAATTTATTCATCTTCTGAAGGATATGCAAGAAGAGATTAGATCGGTTATGGAGTTTCAAGCTGAGCGAGCTAAAGAGAAAGAGGAAGAAGCCTCACAAGAACCAAGAGTTGAAGTTGCACCTGCTGTGCAAGAAGAGAAATAAGAAGAGAAGGTGAAATCACCACCAGTTATTCAAACAGTGTCATCAACCATTCCTGATACAAATCCGAAAGGTGACATTGAACTCAAGACATTTGTAGAGGCACACACTCCTGAGAATATCAACGCCCAAATGCTTGAGATTGCGAAGAAAGGGCTTACACCGCAGCAAGTTTTTACGCAAGTTATTCCCGAGAAAGAAAAGAGTGTAGAAGCCAAGAGAGAGAACTTGAGAGTCTAAAGAAGATATGAAAAAGAGTTACCATTGAAGTTCAAAGATCCGGGAAGCTTTAATCTTCCTATTCAAATAAATGGTATGCTCAAGGTGAAAGTTATGTACGATGTGGGTTCAGGTGTGAATCTTATGCCAAAGTCCGTGTTCGAGAGACTTGGACTTCAGAAATCAGAGAAAGCTCCAGTGAAGTTGCAGTTTGCTGAAAACTCAGTTACCAAGACATGGGGAACAGTGGAGGACGTCCTTGTCCGATCAGGTAGTATCGCCATCCCTACTGACTTTGTTATACTTGATTTCGATGCAGATAAGCAGGTTCCAATAATACGTGGACGGCCTTTCATGGCCACAAGTAAGAGCATGATCAACTTCCAAGAAGGGACCATCACCCTTCACGCTAAGAACGTATCCGAGACCTTCTATGTCTTGGGTATAAAACCAAGGAAGTTAGATCCCACCGTTCCTATCATCCACAGCCTTTCACATCACAAAGTCCCTACAGAGAAGATCCATGTAAAACCTGTGGATACTGATCCAAACATTGAGTTTGGGGTTGGCCATGAAGTTCTATGGAAAGCTCACAAACGCGAAAATAGGCCACGAAGTTACAAAGACTCGTGGATGGGACCATTCAACGTCACTAAGGTTGTTTCAGCTAAAGTGATAGAAATCAGACCCAAGAAGGGTATAAAGCGCAGATTAGTTGACGTTCATAGCCTTACTCGTTGTTGGGGAGGCTATATTCGCAAATCCTGATAGTGGTAACGCGTCTAACTTTAAAAGACTTAAATAAAAGTGTTGTACGGGAGACAACCCGCAATTTTTTATGTTTTCATGTTTTAGTTTGTGTTTAGTTTAGTTGTTTTTAGTTGATATTGCATATTTGAGAAAGGTATTAGTTTTTTCGATGTTCAGGTGTTAGAGAAATCGAGTTTTGGGAGAAAAGCAATTTTTTAGGTATATTCACGGGTGTCGTCACATGTTCAAAACAGAGACTTGATTTTTCGAAGAACAACAACACTGGCATGCCGCCTGACGCCGCTAGAGAGAGAGAGAGAGAAATCTTCGTTTTTAGGTTATAAAGGAGAAGAGGTTGGTATATTCCGAATTTTACAATCCTTAAGCCTCTCTTTCTTCTCCAAACCTCTCCCAACTCCATTGAAGATTCATCAAACCTTCCCCAAACATCAAAACACTACCCAATCACCATAAAAACACATCAAATCTTCTCTCCACATCATTACAAGAAAGATTCATTGAATGGAAGAATCAAAAGCTTAAATTTCAGAAATTCATCCTACAATTTCTTAGATCAATACCAATTCATCAAGAATTCATCTTACCCACATAGAGATTCATCATCAAAACACCTTTCCTAACCCAAATAAAGCTTGTTCAACCCATAATCAAGATTTTCAAATTTCAAGAGTGGTTAAAGCTTTGAGTTGGAGGTTAATTGAGATGATTAAGAGAACAGAAACATTATCTAACAAGAGGGAGATGAAGAAAAGCAAGTTATTGGGTCCAATTGAGAAGAAATCAAGTGAGAAAAGTTCTAGTTCCACTCCATAGGGTAAAATAGATATTGGAAAGAGAGGTAAGCTAGCTTCGTTTAATTCTATGGGAAAAAAGGTTCCGCTTTTTACCAAGAAGAAAATACAACCTCTTCAATTCAAAGGTACTACACCCGAAGATAAAGAGAAAGCTTCATAGGCCTTGATAGCTTCTGCAGAAAAAAAATTAAAGGAACTACCTTTTGCTTATGAGAAAGTATTCGATGAAGAAGTTGGTACAGGAGAATATAAGAGATTCTTGGATCTTGGTGAAAGATTGGGTTGGTTGACATTCATGGTAAGACGTTCTGATTTATGTCATGAGTTAGTTTTAGATTTCTATTTAGGCCTCTTTAGCCGAGATAGTGAAGGTTGTGTTCCGATTAGAGGAAAGTTAGTTCCTTTCACAGTTAAAGAGATTAGAAACCACTTCCAGTTTAAGAAATTGGTTGGACATGCAAGTATAGTGAAGCGGTGGCTAAACAAGAAATCTTTGATTGGGATTTACTTTTTGACCATGTTTTAGACAAAGAGAAAGTGCAATCATATAAGGGAGAATTGGAGGCACCTTGGCCTTACAAATATCTTCAACCGTATGCTAGAGTTTGGCACAATTTCCTTATCCCTAACATCTTTGGAATCACTGGAAATTTGGATGTAACTAAGAAGAACGCTTTACTTTTGGATTGTATTTTGAGAGGAGAAGAAGTGGATGTGGCACAGTTGATCTTTGAGGAGGTGATGCGATTTCCGGTCTCTCCTAAATCAGTTTATAATGTTAAATATCCTTCTATGATCACGTGTCTTGTGCGAAAAGCGAATGTAATTTTGGGTGAAGAAGAGAAACTTGAATTTAAAAAGAGTACTATTGATAATTCTTGGATCGTGAAAGTCTTGAGAGGAGCGGGTTTTACGCAAGTCTCAAAAGAAGAAAAGGAGCAAAGTTGGCAAGAGAAGATGGAGGAGCGTTTAAACAAATTCGAAGAAGCTTAAACTTCCTTAGCCGAAGATGTGGCACAAATTAAAGCCAATCAAGTGCACATAATGACACTCCTTGGGCAACTAAAGAAAGATCAAGCAAATCCTATCTTGGATGTCGATAATGCGAGGCAATAGCCTCGAGAGTATGTTGTCTTTCTTCCTTACCATTTCTGTAAATGCTTTATCTGCTAATTTTGATTTCTTTTTCGAGTCTTTTTCGAGTCGTGGGGACACGGATCATTTTTGAGTTGGGGGTGTGGGGATTCGTTGTCTCTCATCTCCATTTTTTTTCCTGTTTTTAGGTAGAAATTAAATTTTTTGATACATGGGAATAAGATGTAGAGTGTGTTTAATAGCTTGAAAGCATAAGCTCAGTGAGTTAATATGTTTATGAGCTATTTTATTTTGTATGCTTTGAGTATTTGCAGGAAAACACACATTGATAGTAAAGAAAAGATTAGTTAGCAATGCGATAGAAAGTATGTTCGATCTCAGGGAGCCTTGAGTAGTGTGTAGGCCGTGAGATCCAAGCTAGTTGACGAAACCATTTAATGAAAGTACTAAAGGTAAGAGAATAACGAAATTGCATGGTGTAGAAAATGATTAAGGCAGTTCTTTCATATTGAAGCCACTTGAAGCCTTTTTATACCTTCTCACCCTGTTATTTGATTTAATATTATATATCTTTCTCAGTCCCTTCTAGCCTTTCTAAAGCCTTTATATTTAAACACATTATAAACCATATCCCTTTAGATTATAGGACTTTTCCATATGACCCAAACTCGAATCGTGATGCATAGACAATTGTTTTAGAGCTTGAGTTTGGGGTGGTGGATCCACCATTATGGGAATTATTATCGGGTTGGGATTTTTGAGCTTATTAATCGTGCTCTGTTATTATATTGATGATGATTCACAGGATTATATTGTAACCCTTTGTCGGGGTAATAACTAATGAAAATGAAGCTACGAGCTAAATATGAAAAGAAATGAAAAAATATATATGAAAAATAGCGTGATATCTCGAACATCAAAAAGAGAGTCATAACTATACAAAAAGAAAAAAAAATGATTTGAAAAGAATATATATTTGGACCGGCAAAGAGGAATTTTTAAGTGAACATCTTATGCTTTAATTGGGTTATTGGGGATGCTAAATTGTGCATCAAAGAATTCATTGGGTTGAGTGAGAAACGTTTTATGAGAGTAACTCAAGATCTAGGGCGATTCGTTGATGGCTAGTGAGGAGAGAGCCAAAAGCACACTCTAAATTATCCAAATATACTATCATACAGTCCCTAAGCCTAAATTACAACCTTAAAAGACCTTTTGATTCTTTTCTATGTAATCGAGAAGTGATTGAGCCAATAGAGAGTAGTTAAGTGGATCTTTGGATACTAGTGAAGTTCGATGAACAATCTATAGCTTCCTTGGTGAACTGAGTAAAGTTCCTCTCCCTCTTACAGTGCGAAGCTAATCTAATCTTGAAATCAAATCGTGTTGACTGTGGATATGAGAAGTGTACAGGTATGTAGTTTGTAAATATTATTACATGAAATTTTCCGAGTAGTTGCTTTATGTCTATTCTATATATTCTGCTATGTTCTTCCCATTGTGTTAAAAGACCTTGGTGTGTATTTAGCGACTTCCCTTTGTTTTTATCTTTATTGTATCGGGACGATACAACTTTGAGTTGGGGGTCTTGATGTCTCCTCATTTATGATAATTTAATATTAAGATGAGACATCATTTTTAGTGATTTAGAAGTCTTTCTAGTCGATTTTCTTGAGAATTATTACACTTTCCTATTTCTAGTCTTGATTTAGTAAATTATTGTTTTTAGAGCATATTGGGTCTAATTATTTATTTAGTGTGAAGTTTTAAAGATAATTATGGAGATTAATTAGAGTCCAAGTAAAAGACTAAGAGATAAGGAAAGAAGATAAGCATGGAAATTTGAGATAAGGAAACTAAAGCTAAAATATGGAAAAGGAAAAGCTGCCATAAATCTGAATTTCACCACCCACGACCACAAATTAGCTTATATCTTAAAATCGGTGAGGAATTTGGAAGCACGGTCAATAGAAAAGTTAAATATATTTTTGAGACGATGAATTTCGACTAGTCATACGCGTCAAACGGATAAGAACTGAAGTTGTTAGGACCAAAACGAAAACGGGCCTAATTTCATTTTTTAGAGTTACGAATTTGAGTTGGGCTAGGAGTCCAATACTTTCCTTCTCCTTCAGGAAAACGAATTAGGGATTCTCTACACCTATAAATACACCCTTATATCTCTTGTAAATCATCCTTTCTCATCCTTGCCTCATAGTAATTAGTCTTTAGGATTATTATCATCAGAATTATTGTAGAGAGCAAGATGAAGTCTTTCATTATTTCTTTTAGTTTATTTCCTTCAGGTATGAACTAATTTTTCCATAGATTGGGTTTTGTATCATGTATAATCTATGAATTCTATTTTCTTTCTATCTAAGTTTCTTTGGGAATTATATATTTTAATCTGATATTAGCTTCTTACCTATATATTTGTTTATGTGTTTTGATTTAATGACTGTTTTCCTTGCTAGTGCAAGAATATAGGATTTTACCTTAATAGTAGTTAGATGATCACCTTAGCTGGGTGTCTAATTATTGAAACACCACATAACGTCTAGTGTCGATATTGGTCTTTACAACACTAATCTATACTTCTCATCTCATATTTCTTATCTTTTATTTCATTGTCTTTAATTTTCCTTACTTCAATTAATTATCTCGAATTTATTCTCTTTTATTTTCTAGTCTTTTAATTAATTACTCTCTACTCGTTATTATTACCCATTCGTATAACACACTAAGTCCCTGAGAACGAATCTATCTTATCATTAAAACTTGCATACGTCCTGTAATACTTGCAGTACCGTGCTTGTCTAGGGTGAAAGTGCATTGTTTTCTGGCTTATATTTATCTTATTTTTATCACACCCTAGGCGACACACCCCTCAGGTATTTCAATAGACGGCAAAGTGCAACCCAGCGGTCACTACTCGGGTTATGAGTATAGAGACTAAGTCTACTCACGGCATATGCAATATCGGGTCGAGTATAGTTCATCAAGAACATCAAACTCCCTATGATCTTAGCATATTCATTTTGGGATACAGCATCCCCGACGTGTTTGGATAAATGAATGCTGGAATCATAAGGAGTGTTTATGATGTCTCCTCATTTGTGATAATAAAATCTATTTCTGAGACATCATTTTAGGCGTATTTATTAGTTTATAGGTCGAATTCCTCATGATTTAGTACATTTTCCTATTTTGGGGCTTGAATTGATTAATTATTATTTTTAGAGCATATTGGTTTTAATTATTTATTTAGTGTGAAGCTTTAGAGATATATGGTAATTAATTAGAGTCCAAGTTGGTTCAAAGAGCTAAAGGAAAGAAGATAAACATGGAAATTGAAGATAAGGAAGTAAAGGCTAAAAACATGGAAAAGGAAAAGCACTCTTAAATCTGAATTTCTGCACCTACGACCACAAATCAGATTATATCTTAATAACGGTGAGGAATCTGGAGAAACGGTCAAGAGCAAAGTTAGAGATCTTTCCGAGACGATGAATTTCGACTACTCATACGCATCAAATGGATAAGTATTGAAACTGTTAGGACCAAAACAAAAACGGGGCTGATTGCATGTTTTTGGGCTACGAATTTGAGTTGGGCTAGGAGCCCAATGTTTACCTTTTCCTTCAAGAAAACTATTAGGTCAACCTATACACTATAGATACAGCCTCTTAACACTAGAAAATCATCCTTGGTAAAACCCTAAGCCAAGAGGAAGCTTACAACACAAGAAAAGAAGTCTGGAAGGAGCTGTGCATCAATAATGTCATCTTCAACCTTTGAATTTGTAATTTCTTTCTTTTCCTCCATTAGTATGAACTAAATTTCCATTAGCTTGAGTTTTAGCATATAAGTATGAACCCTAGTTTTGATTGACATCTATCTGATTTTGGAATTCTATGTTTTAAATTGAATTATTGTTTTTATTCTCTGTTTATGTGTTTGAGTTTATATTCTGTGTTCTTGTGGATCGCGACCATATAGAATTACCATCTAGTAGTTAGGTCACCATTGACAACGGTGTTTAATTACTTGTTTAGCACATAATGTCTAGTATTCGGTTTAGATCTGACAAATCAACCTAACCAGATAATCACCATGGTTTAGTGTATTGCTATTTACCAATTGCAGGAACAGTTTGCTTAGGACTCCTTATTGACACAGGTAATCCTATTTAGAACTACCTAGCGCAATTGGAACCGATTATTGAAATACTACATAATTCACCCTTACATGTTTAGAACGGAAAAACTAGTGGGGATTACATGCTATTTACTCAAGCTAAACTCTCATACTAACTTTTTCTCTTGCATTTAATTTTCTGTCTTTACTTTATTAGTTTAATTTAGTTAATTGTAGTTTAATTTAGTTAATTGAAAACCAAATAAAAATCTATTTGTCTTTAATTTTTCTGCGTTTTATTTGTTCTAGCTTTTAATATTTGCACTTGATTTTTGCATAAGATTCCCCTAACCTTCGTAGTCTCTGCGGAACGAATCTTACTTATTTATTAAAACTTGCATACGATCTGTATACTTGCAGAACCATGCTCAGCTTAGGGTGTTTATTTGCATCTAATTATTATATCTTTTTATCACACCCTAGGCAACACCAAGTTTTTGGCGCCGCTGCCGGGGACTACATCGTTTGTTCTTGTGCATATATCTTGTGCTTTTGTTTCAGTTAGTTCTATTTTACGCTTTTGTCTTTTAGTTTTTTTTTATAGATAGTTACAGATGGAGAATCCAAGGAAACTTCAATTACCCGTCACGTTTAGAGTGCAACCACGCGGAATCCGCGCACCAGAAATCCAAGCCACTAAATTTAGGCCAGATCCAGGGATGTAAACACAATTTGCAACTCATGGACTGTTTAGCGGTGATGCACAACAAGATCCGATCCGATATATTCAGAAATTCATGCAAATCTGTGATGCTTATATCGTAAGAGGAGTTACTAGGGAGCAGGTGTATTACGTGATGTTCCAATTCTTCTTGACTGGAGGTGCAAGCAATTTGTACGATACCCAATATCCTCATGTCATTCCAGATTGGGACAAGCTTCAAGCAAGATTCCTAGACCAATTCTATCAGGTTAGTAGACGATTAAAGGATATGTTGGAGCTTGAACAATTTATACAGGAAGACAGAGAAAGTTTGGGTGAAGCATGGTTACGATTTAATGAAAAGAAGGCGAGATGTCCATACCATAAATCATCGCCGGAATATAATTTAACCTTGTTCTATGGAGGACTTAATAGCAAGCCAAGGGCAAAAGCTGATTCGTTAGGAAACAAAGGTTTTGTGTTGCTAGATCCTGAAGAAGCCGGAATTTGTATGGAGAGAATTCTTGAGAACGAGAGAAGTTGGCCAAAGAAACCAGAAAAAGAAGACACTTCAGAGTCTCTGAAGCTCAAAGAATTGGCTCAACAACTTGAAGAACTACAAGAACAAGCTCGAACAATTGCTCAGGTAAATGTAGTACGTGCAATACCTTCGCGTCCTGGTTGTGGATCAAGAAATCATGTGTGGGAAAGGTGTATGAATAATCCAGCCTCAGCTTCCATTACATATCCTCAAGATAACTATTATCCTAATGGTTATGATTATCCGCAAGAAAGCTACGCTAATTATCAACAACCTCCACAACAAAGAAGTTGGGCCAGAAATCAAGAGACTTATCATCAACCCAACCTTAACCTTGCTATCCACCACAACCTATTCATAAAAAGGTGCCCGTTGTTGAAAAATCTTATCAAGAACCACCAGAACAATCAACGCAACTGGCAAAGAAAGAACAAACCTTGAGCTTGAATTCGAGTGTGGCTAAACTGATGCAAGCAATTGAAAACAATATGAGTCGTAGCCAACAGAAAATTCAAGTCCATCAAAAGGTAATCAATAAACTCGAGCATACTTTATCACATATGGCGAGTACCTTGCAAAACAGGCCGAAAGGGCAACTACCAAGTGATACTATTGCTCCTCGAGATGATTCTTGTCATGCAGTTGAATTGCGAAGTGGAAAACAACTACCTCCACCAAGACCAGAACCAGAACCAATCCCTATTCCAGACAAGGGGGGAGAAGAAACAATAGAAGATATGGTAGAAGAGGTAGTTGAACCAAAGAGTGTCCAAGCCAAGACACCTAAAAAAACGAAAAATTCAGTGGAACTTAATACACGCCCTCCACCACCATACCCTTCACGTGTCAGAAAAAAGGACAATGACCTGGAATTCAAGAAGTTCGTTGACATGGTGAGCAAGTTAGAAATTAATATGCCGTTTGTTGAAGCTCTCAAGAGAATGCCGAAATATCTAAAATTCATGAAGGACATTCTTTCTAACAAACGAAGTATAGAAACTGGGGAAACAAATGGATTGCCAGAGGAGTGTAATGCTACAAATAAAATAGAGTTACCACCAGACACCCCTCTACCCACGAATTCTTGGATGGAACCATCCATGATTATAAAGAATCGAGCTGAAAGATTCGTGGGAATTAGAGGAAAGGGGTAGAAATTTTGTCATTCTTAATCAAGTTAATTTTAGTTGAACGAGTTGGAGGAGTTTCGCTATCTTGCCTATGAAAATTCACGCCTCTACAAGGAGAAAACAAAGAGATGGCATGATAGGCGACTCCGTCCAAAGCATTTCGAGAGAGGACAAAAGGTACTATTATACAACTCTCGATTCTCAAACTAGCCAGGAAAGCTTAAATCCCGTTGGGGAGGACCTTACATTGTTACGAAAGTCACACCTCATGGAGCGATTGAAATTGAACATCCAACCGAGCAAAGGACATTCATGGTGAATGGCCAGTGTTTGAAAAGATACCATGACAGTAAAGACTTTGGACGAGAGGAGACAATCCATCTCGTAGAAAACGATTAGCCTGAGGTACACGTCTAACTCAAAGACGTTAAACAAAAGTGCTCTTGGGAGACACCCCTTGTTTTAATTGCTTTTTAGATTAGTTTATTGCTTTGTTGTGTATAATTTTAAGTTAGTGTAGATTTTTAATTGTGTTTACAAGCTGATAGGAGAGAAAGGTAGTGTGTTACTGTGCAGGAAATGAGTTTGGGGTCAAAAGGAAAAATCTCGGAAAAATTCGCAGGGCAGCCCGGTATACCGCGCCTCACGTCCGGTATACCGTGCCAGGAAAAACCGTAACACGGGTACACTGACTCGGGTTTTATGCCGAGAGTTTCAAAATCGAAGGATCACAGGTCCGGTATACCGCGCCATATGTCCGGTATACCGCAGGAGGAAAAACCCGTTATACGGGTTGGAGACTCGGGTTTTTTGACGAGAAGCGAAAAATTGGAAGATGCATGGTCTGGTATACCGCGCCATATGTCCGGTATACTGCGCTATGTCGGTTTTGAGGAATTTTATTCCTATTCAAACTCTTACCTTATCAAAATCAAACCTAGTCTCCTCTACACGAAATTTTCAGACCTAAACACTATAAATACACCTTGAAATTTGTGCAAACCTCCACAATTAACATAACAACATCAATAATTCTCTCCTCCATCCTTTATAAACACAATTTCCTCATCAAATTCATCACACTACACCATTAAACACCATCAAGAACATCAAGCTTTCAAGAATTTCTTCCACGATTCATCAAGAAACCTTGCTCTTTCATTAATTCCAAGCAACAACCTCAAGCTACACCAATTTCTCTTAAACTTTTAATTCATCCTTGGTATAACTTGAGTTTTGGGTAAATCAAACATGACTAATGGATCTGATGCTATGGAATACAAGAGAAAGTGTACCATCTTAGGGAAGAATAAGAAATTGACTGGAGCCACCATTGAAAAGCCTATCAACCTTGATGAGGCTACTGAAGAATCAAAAGAAAAGGCACCAACACAACCACTACCAAAGAAATTAACTGCTAGAATGTCTGTACCAGCAAGGCCTATGAAAAAGAAGAAGATTCATGATCAAGGTTCTTCTACTTCTTCCTCTAAAGTTGATTCCGATATTCCCCCATGGGCTCTTAAATTACAACATGAAGTTGAACGTTTACAAGAAGAAAACAGAGAACTCTGGGTGGAAATTACACAGATGAATTCACAGCTGGAAGACATAACAATGGACCGGGATATTGATAATTATTCTTCTCCATCTTCTTCGGAGGAGGAGGACATAATGGATCTATATGGCCAGCCGGGTACGCCACTCTATTTCTCTTTCTTAATAGCTTGTATGCATTAGGTAGTTTTAATTTTAAATTTTATTTCGTTCTTGAGTCTTTTTCGAGTCGTGGGGACACGGCTCACTTTTGAGTTGGGGGTGGGGATTCGTTGTCCTCATCTTCTTTTCGTTTTTGCATAAAATTTAAATTTTTTAGGTTGAAATAGGCATAGAATATGTTGAATGTACCTATTTGAGCATGATTTTAATTAGGTCAATGATAGTAAGTAGTATTTTTTTGAAAGATGTCACAAATTTGTTTAGCATGCATGTATGAAAACAGGAAATAAAAGATAGGAAAGTTAATGAGCAATGCTAAGAATTCACGTTGAAACTTAGGGAGAGTTATTTGGTGTGTAGAACGTGAGGTTTAAAATTAGTTGAAAACCCACTTGTCTATGAACTAATAATGAAAACGTAACAAAATCCGGTAGTTAGAAAAATGAATAAGGCAGTTTTTTAATGTTAAAGCCACTTGAAGCCTTTTATACCTTCTCACCCTTTTTATTTGATTATTGTTATTATTTATCCATCTTAGCCCCTCTCAGCCTTTCTAAAGCCTTTTATTGAACCAAATTATAATCCATACCCTTAGTTTGTAGGACTATATGACCTGCACTCGAATCGCAAAACCTGAGACAAGTCGTTTTTAGAGCTTGAGTTTGGGGTGGTGGGTTTCATCATTAGGGAGCATTGGGATTTGGAAATTGTAATTGTGATTTTATTGATGATGAAAAGTTATTATTGGAACCCTTTGCCGGGGTAATAGTGAATGAAAAAGAAGCTACGAGCTAAAATTGCCAACAAGGGCATAAAAAGAAAAAAATATATATATGAAAAAAATAGCATGATATCTCAAAATTAAAAAGAGAGTCATAGCTATACAAAATAAAAAAATTGATATGAAACGTATATATATTCGCACCGGCAAAGTGGATTGTGTATATCATCATGAAAAAGGTTTTAATTTTGATTAATTCGGGATGCACATCAAAAGCATCAATAAATTGGGTTGAGTGAGAACATCTTCGAGTGAAACTCAAGCTCTAGGGCGATTCGTTGATGGCTAGTGAAAAGAGAGCCAAAAGCTCACTTTCATTTATCCAAATATACCACACCGTCCCTAAGCCAAGTTGTAACAAAAGACCTTAGGATTTCTAACTACTTGGTGGAGAAACAATTGAGCTATTAGGTAGTAGGTAAGGGGACCATTGGATTCTAGATTAGGACCTATGAACAACCTATAGCCATTAGCATGAACTGAGTTATCAACCTCTCCTTCTGGCATTGCGAAATTAATCTTGATTTGAATTTATGGATTGTTGATTATGTGTATATTAATCATACGTGTGCATTATTTCTTGAGCATTACTACATGAGACTTTTTAGGTATTTTGCTCTAGGATCATTCATTATGTTCTGTTCTTATTCTCCTCCGACTTCTTCTTCTTATTTGTTTGACTACCCTACTGTTCTTTATTTTTATTGTATCGGGACGATACAACTTTGAGTTGGGGGTCTTGATGTCTCCTCATTTGTGATAATAAAATCTATTTCTGAGACATCATTTTAGGCGTATTTATTAGTTTATAGGTCGAATTCCTCATGATTTAGTACTCTTTCCTATTTTGGGTCTTGAATTGATTAATTATTATTTTTAGAGCATATTGGGTTTAATTATTTATTTAGTGTGAAACTTTAGAGATATATGGTAATTAATTAGAGTCCAAGTTGGTTCAAAGACCTAAAGGAAAGAAGATAAACTTGGAAATTGAAGATAAGGAAGTAAAAGCTAAAAACATGGAAAAGCAAAAGCTGCCTTAAATCTGAATTTATGCACCTACGACCACAAATCAGCTTATATCTTAAAAACGGTGAGGAATCTGGAGAAACTGTCAAGAGAAACGTTAAATATCTTTCCGAGACGATGAATTTCAACTATTCATACGTGTCAAACGGTTAAGTATTGAAGCTACTAGGACCAAAACAAAAACGGGGCTGATTGCATGTTTTTGGGCTACGAATTTGAGTTGGGCTAGGATCCCAATGTTTACCTTTTCCTTCAAGAAAACGATTAGGTCAACCTATACACTATAAATACAGCCTCTTAACACTATAAAATCATCCTTGGTAAAACCCTAAGCCAAGAGGAAGCTTACAACACAAGAAAAGAAGTCTGGAAGGAGTTGTGGATCAATAATATCATCTTCAACCGTTGAATTTGTAATTTCTTTCTTTTCCTCCATTAGTATGAACTAAATTTCCATTAGCTTGAGTTTTAGCATATATGTATGAACCCTAGTTTTGATTGACATCTATCTAATTTTGGAATTCTATGTTTTAAATTGAATTATTGTTTTTATTCTCTGTTTATGTGTTTGAGTTTATATTCTGTGTTCTTGTGGATCGCGACCATATAGAATTACCATCTAGTAGTTAGGTCACCATTGACAACGGTGTTTAATTACTTGTTTAGCACATAATGTCTAGTATTCGGTTTAGATTTGACAAATCAACCTAACCAGATAATCACCATGGTTTAGTGTATTGCTATTTACCAATTGCAGGAACAGTTTGCTTAGGACTCCTTATTGACACAGGTAACCCTATTTAAAACTACCTAGCGCAGTTGGAACCGATTATTGAAATACTACATAATTCACCCTTACATACGGCAAAACTAGTGGGGATTACATGCTATTTACTCAAGCTAAACTCTCATACTAACTTCTTCTCTTGCATTTAATTTTCTGTCTTTACTTTATTAGTTTAATTTAGTTAATTGTAGTTTAATTTAGTTAATTGAAAACCAAATAAAAATCTATTTGTCTTTACTTTTTCTGCGTTTTATTTGTTCTAGCTTTTAATATTTGCACTTGATTTTTGCATAAGATTCCCCTAACCTTCGTAGTCTCTGCGGAACGAATCTTACTTATTTATTAAAACTTGCATACGATATGTATACTTGCAGAACCGTGCTCAGCTTAGGGTGTTTATTTGTATCTAATTATTATATCTTTTTATCACACCCTAGGCAACACCAGTTTACAAGCGTTGCCTCAAAGGAATTGAACTTCTTCATCATCCTTTCTACGCAATGAGACTGATTCAGGGTAATACCATTACTGCTCCTAATGATTTTTACCCAAAGTATTACATCAGCTTCTCCCATATCTTTCATCTCGAATCTGGAAGACACGAAGAGTTTAGTCTCATTTATAATATGAATAGTAGTACCAAAGATGAGCATGTAATCTACATAGAGGCAGATGATAACACACTCTGAATTTGTTACCTTGGAGTAAACACATGAATCAGAAGTGTTAACTACAAAACCATCTGAAATGAGAGTACTATCTAGTTTTTCATACCATTTTTTCGGTGCCTGTTTCAAACCATACAAGGATTTTTTCAACTTACACACTTTTTGTTGTCTCCCCGGTCTTATAGAGGATAAACTGATTATCGATGCGATTATTAGGTTAACTAACGTGTTTAGAGTCGTTTGTAACAAGAATCTGAGTAGGAAAGAGTTGGAAGGCGGTAAGGCAGGTGTTGTTGAAGGGATGTGCAAACATTCAATGATCTTACCTCCCGCGTTTTTTGATATAATGATACACTTATACGATGAAGCATTGCTAAGGGGCCCAGTTCAAATGCGGTGGATGTACCCATTTGAAATGTATTTGAAAAAGTTGAAAGAGTATATTCGAAACCCGGCTAGACTAGAGGGTCCAATAGCCGAGGGTTACGTGGCAGAAGAGACGTTGACTTTCATATCACGGTATCTTAGTGAAGAAAAAACAAAGTTCAACGATCCAGGTAGATACAACGAACCACTGCAAGAACCAAAAGACCTATCCGTTTTCAAGTCTCAGTGTACTCCAGTTGGCAAGAAAGAGTTTCGTCCTTTACCATTTAAGGAGAAGGAGCACATCAGTTGGTATATTTTGAATAATTGTGACGAACTCGAAACGTACAGGACGTAAGTATTGTTTACTTATTTATATTTATATTTATATTTATATTCATATTCATATTTATACTTATATTTATACCTATATTTATATTTATTCTTATATTTATACTTATATTTATGTTTATATTTATATTTATATTTATGTTTATATTTATATTTATACTTATATTTATATTTATACTTATATTTATATTTATGGGTGATTAATGCAAAAGGTCCACAGTCAAAATAACTTTCTTTAGCAAGTCCAACCCATTTCTATAATATTCGTAGTCAGTAATACCCTTGGTGGGCTCTGTACACACGTTTAGTGGGCTATGAACACAGAGTTGATGGGCTCTATACCCACGTTTTGGTGGGCTCTGTACCCACGTTTTGTGTTTAGTGGGCTATGTACACGCGTTTGGTGGGCTCTTTACACGCGTTTGGTGGGCTCTTGTGCAGGTTAGCAACTTTAGTAGTAAATTACTTGCACCTTTCCAATGTTTAGAAATTATTTGCAACACTTACGAGGAATACAGAGGTTGATTGGCGTCAATTCACCAATTAGATGGCCTTAGATTTTTGTTCCATTAACACCCTTTTTCCTTTTTATCATTTAGAGGAGGGTCCGAACTCAACGGTGAATAATCTAGAAAATACAAATTAATAGCAATGTTGAATAATGTTAATATATGAAATTGTGATTTACTATAGGAAAATATTTAGGAGTGATTCCTTATAATGACATATTAGGCAGTAGTTGTGCAGGAGAGCTTCTGAGTTGCGGCGGCGGTTGCTTTGCAAGAGAGCGGCTGTAGAGATTCTCAATGGACGGTCTGAGAAGCTTGCGCGGCGGAGGAAGTAGCTGTGTAGGAGAGCGGCTGCGGAGATTTTTAATGGAAGGTCTGAGAAGCTTGCGCGGCGGAGGGAATAGCTATGCAGGAGAGCGGCTTGGTTGTGGCGCCGGTTTTTTTAGGATAGCGGCTGGTGAAAATGGTGAAAGGAAGGGTTGGGGAGGGTTTGGTTCTCAAGACATTGAATATTATAAATAGATATTATAATAATTGGTATAGGGGTATAATAGGTAGTGAAATGGTAGGAATATTATTTCTGGACTTTATAAGGTTAAACTATTGGGGTGGACTTAGTTAGACAAGATATTTTGGGATGTGGACTTAATTAGAAATTATCTCTATATTTATACTTTTATTTATATTTATATTTATATTTATACTTTGATTTATACTTATATTTATATTTATATTATATTTATATTTATATTTATACTTATATTTATATTATATTATATTTATATTATATTATATTTATATTTATATTTATGTTTATGTTTATATTTATGTTTATGTTTATATATATATTTATATTTATATTTATATTTATATTTATATTTATATCTATATCTATATCTATATCTATATCTATATTTATATTTATATTTATATTTATATTTATATTTATATTTATATTTATATATATTTATATTCATTTACGTTTTTAGTGAACACAATTCCACACTTTCGTCGAAAATGATGACACTGTTTTTTCCAGTGGGTATTCGGCATTAGACCTAATTTACACACCGTGGTAACGGTCTGGCCGCAGCGGCTTACCGGGGGAATCGGCTGGCATACCGGCGGGAGGGTCTAGTTTCCGCAGGAAATTGTGTTTTCTCCCGAACCCGATTTCTCAAGTACTTACATATCAGAAACACTAATACCTTCCTCAATACTGCAATATCAATTAAAAATAACTAATATAAACATAAATTTAAAAACATAAAGACATAAAAAATGATGGTTTGTCTCCCATACAACCCTTTTATTTAACGTCTTTCAAAGTTAGACGCGTTACCTCGATTATTTTTTTATTATATAGCCTCCCCAACAGCGGGTTAGGTTTTGCACATCTACTATCCAAAATTTGTGACCTTTCTTAACTTGTATTTCAATCCGTTTTGCCGAAACCACACTTGTAACTACAAACGGACCCATCCACGATATCTTGAATCCCTGTGGTCTATTCTCTCGCTTGGGGGCTTTCTAAGTAACCTCGTCACCAACCTCAAACTCACTTTTGATCCTCTTATTTACGGGTTTATTGTGGATTTTCTTTTTAAGTTCCTTGGTCACAACATGGAGTGTTCGAACTTCACGTGGTTCCTCATGATTTTTATCCACAAAGTGGAATGTTTCAGATTCTTCTTTAATTCGTAGAGTCACAGATCCCTTATAAACATCAATTATGATGTGACTTGATGCCAAGAATGGGCGTCCAAGTATCAATGAAACATGTTGACCTGCAATGCTTTCAAGAATAACGAGATTTGTAGGTATAGCTAAAGTACCTACTTGGACAAGTATGTCTTCAATGACTCCCCATGGCTTTATCGTAGGGTTATCTAAGAGCAGTAAATTGAAATCTTTTCTTTTGGAATCTCTCATGCCTTACTTTTCAAACATATTCTTGGGCATGACATTCCATCATGAACCCAAGTCACACATCGCTTTAGATTCGAAGCTACCAGCTACAATGATTTGGAGGTATACGGCTCCTCGATCTTGTATCTTTTGTGGAAGCTTCTTTGGAATTGTTGTCAAGCTTTCTTTAGTAAGGTCCACAGTCTCGGTCTCAACCTCTACATACTTACCCTTCTTGGACGGAATATCTTTGAAGAATTTTGTTGTTGTAGGCTCTTTATCAATTACTTCGAGTACATGAACAATGATATTTTCTTGGATTGATGTTTCAGATTCAGTATCACCACTAGGATATGTAATTATTTGTAGATAAGGTGGTGATAGTAGCGGATATGTAGGCGGTATCTCTGTCTTGTTCTTATCTTTTCCAACCTTCTTAACCCTATCTTTGATTATTACTTTTTCTAAATTAAGCTTTGTGGGTTCTTCAATTGTTGGAATTTCTACTACACTCCTCGCAGTTGTACCTTCAACCTCATCCTCACTTTCTCAATCTTCAATTCTTACCTCAATAAAATTCAATTTGATTGGTGATGATGGTTGTGTAGGTCGCAGTCCACCTTACTTTCTTCTGTTAGCACCTCTTGTGTAGTTGTCTCTTCTTCCTTAATTTCTTTATCATCTTCTCGAACCACATGCTTGGAATTTCCTTTAACCTCTTTCTCACCTTGATTCTCAACAATCACCTCATCTAAGCTAAGCTTTGTTGGTTCTTTTAGGGTTTAATCCTTGAACCCAACATTGCTATCACCCAGTTTCATATGTAATTCATGTTGTAACTATTGATCGATCGTACTTAGTTTCATTAATCTTAGCTCCATTGCTTGATATTGTTGGTGCACGAATTGCACTAAGAATGCAATAGCATCGATCCTTTCCTCATTTTGATCCACCTTATTTTTCAAAGCATTTATATCTCATGTGGCTGAGATGGAAGTGCTATTTGAGCCCGATCCTCTGTTATATCTTGGATTAACTGTTGAAGCTCTTGTTGAAACTTCAGGGAGTTACTAGTTACTTGGGTGACATACGTCTTTAAGGTCTCTACTTCTGCAGCTTTCTTCATGAATCTTTCATTATTGAACTCAATGGAAGTTTGAACTAACTCACATAATTTATCTGTCATTTGTTGGTGATGGGATATGACTTCTTCTTGCGGATTATGCATGGGCTGTGGTGGAGCTCGAGCTTGATAACTCAAACCTTTTTGATAGATATTTTGACTTTGGAGCCCATGCATATTTATATTACTTGGTGTGTAATATTTTTCCATACCTAAGAAACCTGAGAAAAGACTAAAAAGAAAACGCATAAAATTAAAAAAATAAAAACTTTTACACTATATAAACACAAATAAAACTAACTTAAAGATAAGTCCCTGGTAGAGGCGCCAAAAATTTGGTCGAGGAAAAGGTGTGATAAATAAACAGATAAATAAAGATAATAATAAAGGACACACCCTTGACTGGCAGGAGAAACTCATTCCAAGTATTACATATCGTTTGCAAGTTTAATTCGTAAGTAAAAGTTCGTTCGCTGGATTTGATCTGTTATATCTACTTATGTATATAAAGAAGTGTAGGAGAAATTACTTGTTAAATAAAAAGACAATAAATTTAAATATATTTATTTGTTTTTCAGATTTGGAAGATAATAATGCACATAAATAAATACTAATAGAATGGAGATGAGAAATATACCTTAGGGTTTCTAGCATACACTTATCCTTCTATTTATATTTATTTATACTTTGATTTATACTTATATTTATATGGGGCAATGCCCAATTAATTACACGGAGAGTGTAAAAATTTCCAATTAATTACAACTTCAACTTAATTCCTACTTAAACACAAAATGTATGATAGATTACAAAAATACCCATAGACAATTAATTAATTACTTTAATTATAATATTATTTATTTATATTCTTTTTTTATTTTTCGGAAAATTTTTTATTTTTCTTTCGGAAAATTTTTTTAATTTTTTTTCGGAATTTTTTTTTTCCGGAATTTTTTTTTCAAAAACTAAAATTTTACGAAAAAAAAACTTTCGAATTTTTTTTTTTTTTGAAATTTTTTTCCCCAAAATTTATTTTATGTGTTCCATGAACACACTATTCTGAGATTTGTGTGTTGTAGGAACACACAAAAATGGAACAACCAAAATCAAGTTTTTTGTATTAAAAAAATATATAAATTTGAGTTTTATGTGTTCAATGGATACACAAATCTCAAATTTGTGTGTTGCAGTAATACACAATTTTGCGATTTGTGTGTTCAAGAATACACAAAATTGGAACAAACAAAATCAAGTTTTGTGAATTTGATTTATATGTGTTCCAAGAACGCACAACCCTGAGACTTGTGTGTTCCAGGAACGCACAAATCAGAGACTTGTGTGTTCCAGGCACAAATCAGAGATGTGTGTGTTCTAAGAACGCACAAGTCAGAGACTTGTGTGTTCCAGGAACACACATATCAGAGACTTGTGTGTTCCAGGAACGCACAAATCTGAGACTTGTGTGTTCCAGGCACAAATCTGAGAATTGTGTGATCCAGGCACAAATTAGAGACTTGTGTGTTCCAATAACGCACAAATCAGAGACTTGTGTGTTCCAGGAACACACATATTAGAGACTTGTGTGTTCCGGGAACGACAAATCTGAGACTTGTGTGTTCCAGGAACACACAAATATGAGAATTGTGTGTTCCAAGAATACACTGAATTGGAACAAACAAAATCAAGTTTTGTGTATTC
The DNA here is from genome assembly GCA_029959085.1 of Nemophila menziesii. NCBI lineage: Eukaryota > Viridiplantae > Streptophyta > Magnoliopsida > Boraginales > Hydrophyllaceae > Nemophila > Nemophila menziesii. The sequence continues at coordinate 13,053,813 of JARWIR010000011.1, read as the reverse complement.
TAGTAATACATAAATTCAATTTTTGTGTGTTCCATGGATATACAAATCTTATATTTGTGCGTTCTAAGAATACACGGTTCTGAGATTTGTGTGTTCCAGGAATACACAGAATTGGAATAACAAAAAAGAGTTGGACAAAAATATAATATATCAAGATAGTTAAAGACGAATAAAAATAAGGTATATGTGATTAATAAATATAAAAAAACAATATTGTTAAACAAAAAGAATCATTTAAATCTATTTTATGACTTTGTGTGTTACAGGAACACATAAATCTATATTTGTGTGTTACACCAACACATAACCTGAAATTCTGATTTTTTAAAAAAAAACTGGGAAAAATAAAAATAAAAAATTGAATTTTTATTTTCGAAAAAAGAATTTCTGAAAAAAATAGAAAAAAAATTTTTAAAAAAAAAATTTAAAAAAAATCGAAAAAATATAATTCAAAAAAAATTCGAAATTTTTTTTTAATCTGAACAAAAATTTAAAAAAAAAATTCGAAAAAAAAAATTTAAAAAAAAAATCTGAAAAAAATATTAAATAATAAAATAAAAACAATAAAAATATAAAAAATCACATAAGGGTAACATTGGAAGGTAAATATGACAATGTGTTCAATTGGGAATTAAGTTGAAAATTTGTGAGTAAGTAAGAAGTAATTTCCTCCTTCCTTTTTGTTGAGAATTAAAAGTGAAGAAGTGTAATTAATTGAGAATTATCTCTATTTATATTTATATTATATTTATATTTATATTTATACTTATATTTATACTTATACTTTTATTTATACTTATATTTATATTTGTATTTATACTTATATTTGTATTATATTTATATTTATATTTATATTTATATTTATATTTATACTAATTTATTTATATTCATTTACGTTTTTAGTGAACTCATATCCACACTTTCGGGAACGAGTAGTGAAATAGATGATATGCACCGTCAAATGTTTAAGGGATGATTTTTGGAAAATGTATGTAACTTTAGGCATTGGTTTAAATATTATCTATTTATTTTCAAAGTAATAAGTATTATGTTTGTATGACAGATTTATGGAATGAAATCCCGTAGTGATGCATTAGCTACCCCTGAGATGGTGTCCTTGGCAAACATGTCTTATGGCGCGGTGCATAAATACGATTCATGTGTTGTGAATGGTGTCAAGTGGATAACTAAGGATAAAGGAGAAAAAAGAGTGACGCAGGATTACGAAGTTTGTACCATGTACGATGGGTCACCTTATTATGGTGAATTACTGAAATTCTTGGAGGTTATGTACACTAGAGGTTGCTCGGTTGTGTTATTTGTTTGTAAGTGGTACAGAAGGGGCGATGCGAGGACAGAACACAGGGTGACCTTTATCACCACATCAAACTTTGATTGGGCCAACGAACCATACATTTTAGCATCACAGGCCAAGAAAGTGTTTTACATTGACGAGATTAATGCAAAAAAAAACAATGAAAGGTTGGAAAGCCGTTTAGGAAATAAACGATCGTCATGGATGGAGTCCCGAGTTATGGGGTTCAGAGTCACTACCTACTAGCAACGAGAGCATCAAGATACCTTTGGTAAACACTGGGAGGGTTTCTGAACTGGTGAACTTGGCAACTATAGAGGAGATCGAGATTAACCCAACTCATTTTCGTATTGATTTGTTTATTGAGGAAAACGATGAGATTGAGGATGACACGTGGGAGGAATATGTAGATGAAGATACTATACAGGTTGGTAGTGATGATGAACCTATAGCTAATAGTGGATATGAAACTGATTAGGGAAAAAATTTATTTCGGATATGAGTTTTGAATTTAATTGAATGTTTTTCGGATTCAAGTTTTGAATTTATTTGAATGTTTTCTGAATAGTTGACTAAATACCCATAACATTCACATTTGATTCTAATAGTTGACTAAGTACCCCTAAAATTCACAGTTGACTCTAATAATTGACGAAATATCCCTAACGACCATATTTGACTCTAATAGTTGACTAAATACCCCTAACATTCACATTTGACTCTAATAGTTGACAAAATACCCCTAACGACTACATTTGACTCTAATAGTTTACTAAATACCCCTAACGACCACATTTGACTCTAATAGTTGACTAAATACCCCTAACGACCACATTTGACTCTAATAGTTGACGAAATACTGCATTCACATTTGACTCTAATAGTTGACTAAATACACCTAACATTCACATTTGGCTCCAATAGTTAACGAAATAATTCTAACGACTACATTTGACTCTAATAGTTGACTAAGTACCCCTAACAACCACATTTGACTGTAATAGTTGACTAAATACCCCTAACATTCACATTTGACTCTAATAGTTGACAAAATACCCCTAACGACTACATTTGACTCTAATAGTTGACTAAATACCCCTAACGGCCACATTTGTCTCTAATTGTCGACTAAATACCCCTAACAACCACATTTGACTCTAATAGTTAACGAAAGACCACTAACATTCACATTTGACTCTAATAGTTGACGAAATACCCCTAACGAATACACTTGACTCTAATAGTTGACTTAATACCCTTAACGACCACATTTGACTCTAATAGTTGACTAAATACCCCCAACGACCACATTTGACTCTAATAGTTGACGAAATACCCCTAACATTCACATTTGACTCTAATAGTTAACTAAATACCCCTAACATTCACATTTGACTCTAATAGTAGACTAAATACCCCTAACGACCACATTTGACTCTGATAGTTGACGAAATACCGCTAATATTCACATTTGACTCTAATAGTTAACTAAATACCCCTAACATTCATATTTGACTCTAATAGTTGAAGATATACCCCTAACGACCACATTTGACTCCAATAGTTGACAAAATACCCCTAACATTCACATTTGACTCTAATAGTTGACGGAATACCCCTAACAATTACATTTGACTCTAATAGTTGACTAAATACCCCTAACGACCACATTTGACTCTAATAGTTGACTAAATACCCCTAACATTCACATTTGGCTCTAATAGTTTACGAAATACCCCTAACGACTACATTTGACACTAATAGTTGACTAAATACCCGTCACGACCATATTTGACTCTAATAGTTGACTAAATACCCCTAACGACCACATTTGACTCTAATAGTTGACTAAATACCCCTAACATTCACATTTGACTCTAATAGTTGACGAAATACCCCTAACGATTATATTTGACCTCTATCACATTTCTTCAATGGAAATAAAGGGGGAAAAAAGCATGGGAAAAAAGAAAGGGAAAAAAGGGAAAAAAAGAAAGAAAAAAGAAAGAAAAAAAGGATTACTAATGATATTCAATTTTGTAGCGACTACATGCTTCATATGAATGTCGTCGCTAATAAAATGCTGACAACATTCATACAGTTTGTCGTCGCTAATATTTCGTCAAAACTCGATTGGTCAGTTTGGGCGGTCAACTTTCCCGCTCATGAAAATTACCGACGATTTTTTGAATTACCGACGCCACGTTTCGTCAGTAAACAACGACATGCAAGGGTCGTGTGTACGGAGTGTGATGCGTGTCGTTATTACCGACGCGTGCCCCTTGGTTACCGACGACATGCGTGTCGTCGGTAAACAAAAATTCTATAAAGCCCTAAACCGAGCTCATTTCAGCAATATAAAACACAAAAATTCTCTCCAAAAAACGCCAATTCCTCCCTTCCCAAGCAATTCAGAGGCAATCCAGCACCAAATCCAACATCAAGGTAATCGATTTCAATCCAAAAACACCATCTAATTACTATTTTTTGATTTTGATTTTTTATTTCTAATATCTTTTTGTTTTTTTTTGAATTCCTTCTTCTTGGCATGGATTCATGGATCAATTCTTCACCATTTCCACGTAACATGTAACAATTTTCTGATTGAAATTGCAATTTTTTTTGTATTGAAAAATTTCATGCTTGTTATTACTATATTATGATTTCCGAATGAGTAATGCTGGGTATCACCCAAAAAGTGATCACCCAAATATCACCTTCTTAGGTGGTCCAATTAAATTGTTTCATATAGGAGAGAGAAAAAAGTAATCGGGAAAGAGAAACAGTTTAATTGGACCACCTAGGAAGGTGATATTTGGGTGATCACTTTTTGGGTGATACCCAGCATTACTCTTTCCGAATTATGTATAAGTAATTTAGGTTGTTTAAATTTTTTATTGAGTTAAAAAACAACATGTAATTGGAATTTATTGAAAATTATAGAAAAATAGGGTTTTTCTTATGATTTGTGTATTTTTTGATATATAGGTACCTATTTGCAATTTAAATAAAATTGTATGTATTTTATAAAATTAATTAGGGAATTGTGAAGAATATAAAAAATATAAGGACCTAGTTTTTGCATTTTTGGAAATATAGGGACCTATTTGAAAGTCCTAGAGGGGGGGTGAATAGGATTACTAATAAGATTAATGCCTAATTAAAAATCTTTTGGACAATTATGTTTAAGAAAGAAACTTCTAAGTCAACTAATATATCAAACTCCTAAGGGATCATACAATGGATAAGCTAAGAGGTTCGATATATAAGTGATACAAGTAAAACGAGTTTCTAATCTCTTACTACTCTAGATGACAATATGTTAGATAAACTAGATAATCAATATCACAATATTCATGCTAGCATATTATCAAACATATAAAGTGCGGAAAGTAAATAGAGTAGGGATAGAAAGATACACACGATTTATAGTGGTTCGGTTTCCCTACATCCACTACCTAAGGAAGCCTCCTTAGGATTTCAAGCTTTTCACTAAGCTCCCGTGTCTCTCTTAACCGGGTCGAGAACACAATAACCCTTACAACCTCTTCGATAACACGAAGGACAAACACTTGTGCTATCGCAACACAAGGACAACCTCTTCGAAACCACGAAGGAAACTCTTGTGTAATCACAACACAAGGACACCGAGTATACTCCCGATACTCAAATTCTCTCTTAATCTATCTATTACAAGAACTAGACTTAAGAGGATAAATACAAAGAGTTTAAAGGGTGAAACTACTTTGCTAACAATCTCCTAATGAGTAGATATAACACTTAAGCATGAAAGACTCCTTTTGAGTAGATAGAACTTTGTGGCTTATTGGATTAACTCCTTAATTGAGTAGATAAGACTTTTTAAGCTCTTGACACCTTCTTGGATGATAACAATTAAGCCCCTAAGTGTATATGGGTTGAAGGTGTAATTGTAGCCTTGAAAGACCTTCAATTTATAGCTGCAAAATGCTCCCAACGGTCATAAGAATTGTCTCCAACGGATATATTAATATCCCCAACGGATATATGCATTTTTGTCTTCATTTTGCTGCAGAAAACCCTAATCTGCGGTGCACCGCGGGTCTCGTGCGGTGTACCGCATGAACCTTCGCTTAATTCACTTGCTTCGGGCGGTATACCGCTCAATCCGCCGGTATACCTCTCCGGCTACCACACCAAAGGTCTAAAACACCTTCTTCTCAATGTATAGAGAATATCTTTTACTGTGATGCTCGGATGGAAAAGTTTTCTTCACGAGAGTTGTAGGAAACATCATTTTAAGAAACTTTGTAGTTGATCACTAAAGCTAATTCTCAATGTACACAAAGATAAGGTTAATAGCATTTGTATGAGAATTAGTTTCTTAAGATAAAACAATAAAGCTTTGATCTAAATGATAAAGAATGAGCTTTTTGATGAATTAGAGTGCAAGATAGAATGTATATAACAATAGAAATTAGCACACTAAACACAAGAGGATTTGTCACATTAAAACAACCTATTAAGGGAGGCTATATGCCAACAATCTCCCCCTTTTTGATGATGACAAATCCTTCACTAAAACACCCTAGGAATGATATGAAAGTATAAGCTCTTATCAAATTTAGCTCCCCCTCACAATAAGCATTTAAGTAAAAATGAATATAAGATATGAAATGCATTTGTGAGTATTAAAAAGTGCAATTTTGAAAAGTTTTAGTGCACATATTTCTCCCCCTTTGTCTTCATCAAAAAGACGGGATAATAAAATAAAACCAAAACAACTAAACATAGAAGAGCTAAAAACTCAAGTGAATAGATTTTGAAAAAACAACATAGAGAGATCAAGGGTTAAGAGCATTTAAAACATTTTAATTTTGAAATGCATAAAGATTAACAATGTAAAGCATGAAACAAGATGAAGGAAAGATATAAGGGATAAGAACGTTTTACCAACTTCTAGATCGGAAGATTATCATCTTTTAAGCTTTCTATAAACGCAAACGATTAGTGCAATTATGAGATAAACAATTAACCAAGCATTTAAGTTTTTTTAAAGATAATTTAAGAAAAACTCCCCCTCACAAAATGCATAGAGTGTTTGTTTCAATTTTGAAAAGTTTGACCAATAATTTCTCCCCTTTTTACTAATAAGAATATTTGAACCGATTTTAGAAAATCAAGGGGTAAATTTTCATTTTTGAAAAATATAGGGGTCAATATGCATTTTTCAAAAGTTTAGGAACTAAATGCAATTTTGAAAAACTTCAAGGACCTAAGTATAACTTTCTCAAGACAATAGGGACCTAGGTCTAATTTTCAATCATAAGAAAGCTAAATGCAACTTGTTCAAACTATAGGGACCTCAAATCAATATTTTTCAACCTATAGGAAACATAATGCAATTTGAATAAGATCAAGGACTAAGAGTGCAATAACACCTATATCATCAAGAATATTGTTAGCAATATTAACACAACAATATAAAATACGAAATAAATAATTTAAGCAACTCAAAAACCAAAAATCCAATTTAAGAACTTAGCAAACGAAATAGAGCAATCACGAGATATAGAAAGTAGGCAATTTGCATAAACACCCGAAACTAATACGCAGACTCCCCAATAGTTTAGAAATATTTTAAAACTACTAAAAACGCTTTTGTTTTGAAAAGATACAACAAGAAAATCCCGAAAACAAATAAAACGATTTATTTCACAAATACCCCTATATATTCTAAAAATACGAAAAGACCCAAAATCAAAGTTAAGGAATTTTAAGTATGAAAAGGTCAAGTCATACAAGATATTTGCACAATAGGGAATAAACCATATAAGCACATAATGAAGCACAACATATAGATAGTAAGGCTAAACAATTTCATGCAAATGAGTTAATGACCAATAATGGATTAACTTCCCATAATTCTATGCATAAAAACAATTTTGAAATGCTATGGGAAATTCACAAGATTATCGGAAAAATATTTTGAAAAGCAATTTCTTTAAAACTCACCCTTACTAAAAGACGAATGAAAATGCAAATTTGTGTTCAAAGATAAATAAAGATTTGAAAGTGAAAACTAGTATCTTTGATCTTTCTTCCCTTTTTGTCAACGATAAAAAGAATCAATAGGCACTTTTGAAAGATATAAAAACTTGTAAGAATAAAAAGTGCAATTTATAATCGTTGAGGGACTAAAAAGCAATTTCACATAGTAGGGACTAAAAATGCAATTTTTCAAAAATATGAACTAAAATGGCAAATTTTACAAGTGAAAGATTATGAAGTCCAAACTATGACACTTTGGAAATTTTAATAAATATGAGGGGTCAAAGTGCAATTTTGAAAATTGTGGGGACTAAAATGCAATTACCAAAATTCTAAGAGATAAAGTGCAATAACATGATTCAAGAGATTTTGATGCAATATCATTTATAACATAGAAACAATGATTAGTAACACAAGATAATATCCAAGGATAAAACATGATAAACACAACTAATCAAATCAAAACCAAATCATAATCATAAACACAAGCCATAAGGAGGAACGCAAAATTATATACGAGATAAAGAAAAGAAACCACCGGATTTTCCTTTTTCGAGATTTGAGTGTTCTTTCGTATATTAATTCTTCCATTTGTTTCCTCCAAGCAAAGTAACGATCACCTACAAGAAAATGGAGGTTGTGTAGAAAACAACTCTTCCAAAAGATTAAATTCCAAATCGTTTACTCTACTAACGGTTAAGCTATTCACGTAGAGTTAGGCTCTGATACCAATTGAAAGTCCTAGAGGGGGGGTGAATAGGATTACTAATAAGATTAATGCCTAATTAAAAATCTTTTGGACAATTATGTTTAAGAAAGAAACTTCTAAGTCAACTAATATATCAAACTCCTAAGGGATCATACAATGGATAAGCTAAGAGGTTCGATATATAAGTGATACAAGTAAAACGAGTTTCTAATCTCTTACTACTCTAGATGACAATATGTTAGATAAACTAGATAATCAATATCACAATATTCATGCTAGCATATTATCAAACATATAAAGTGCGGAAAGTAAATAGAGTAGGGATAGAAAGATACACACGATTTATAGTGGTTCGGTTTCCCTACATCCACTACCTAAGGAAGCCTCCTTAGGATTTCAAGCTTTTCACTAAGCTCCCGTGTCTCTCTTAACCGGGTCGAGAACACAATAACCCTTACAACCTCTTCGATAACACGAAGGACAAACACTTGTGCTATCGCAACACAAGGACAACCTCTTCGAAACCACGAAGGAAACTCTTGTGTAATCACAACACAAGGACACCGAGTATACTCCCGATACTCAAATTCTCTCTTAATCTATCTATTACAAGAACTAGACTTAAGAGGATAAATACAAAGAGTTTAAAGGGTGAAACTACTTTGCTAACAATCTCCTAATGAGTAGATATAACACTTAAGCATGAAAGACTCCTTTTGAGTAGATAGAACTTTGTGGCTTATTGGATTAACTCCTTAATTGAGTAGATAAGACTTTTTAAGCTCTTGACACCTTCTTGGATGATAACAATTAAGCCCCTAAGTGTATATGGGTTGAAGGTGTAATTGTAGCCTTGAAAGACCTTCAATTTATAGCTGCAAAATGCTCCCAACGGTCATAAGAATTGTCTCCAACGGATATATTAATATCCCCAACGGATATATGCATTTTTGTCTTCATTTTGCTGCAGAAAACCCTAATCTGCGGTGCACCGCGGGTCTCGTGCGGTGTACCGCATGAACCTTCGCTTAATTCACTTGCTTCGGGCGGTATACCGCTCAATCCGCCGGTATACCTCTCCGGCTACCACACCAAAGGTCTAAAACACCTTCTTCTCAATGTATAGAGAATATCTTTTACTGTGATGCTCGGATGGAAAAGTTTTCTTCACGAGAGTTGTAGGAAACATCATTTTAAGAAACTTTGTAGTTGATCACTAAAGCTAATTCTCAATGTACACAAAGATAAGGTTAATAGCATTTGTATGAGAATTAGTTTCTTAAGATAAAACAATAAAGCTTTGATCTAAATGATAAAGAATGAGCTTTTTGATGAATTAGAGTGCAAGATAGAATGTATATAACAATAGAAATTAGCACACTAAACACAAGAGGATTTGTCACATTAAAACAACCTATTAAGGGAGGCTATATGCCAACACTATTTGCAATTTAAATAAAATTATATAGATTTTATAAAATATATTAGGGAAATTTTTAATAATGTAAAAAATATAAGGATCTAATTGCAAATTAGAAAAAAATATAATGAAAAGAAAATATAAGGACCAAAGTGCAAATTATTTTTTGGATTTTTTGATATATAGGGACCTATTTAAAATTTAAATGAAATTATATTTTCTATAAATAGTATAAGGACCTATTTGCAATATAAGGATTAAATTATAATATTTAAAAAATTATAAGGACTAAATAATAATATTTTCAAAATATAATGACTAAATTGTAATATTTTAAAATTATAAGGAATAAAAAATTATAATTTCAAAATATGAGGACTAAATTGTACTATTTTAAAATTATAAGGACTAAATAATAATATTTTCAAAATATAAGGACTAAATTGTACTATTTTTAAAATTATAAGGACTAAATTATGATATTTTTAATAGCGGATAATATAGGGGCCTTTATGTAATATTTATTTTATTTGTACTAATTTATTATTTTATTGTTACAGATTATATCCGATAAATTTATCATTTTTATCAAATATTGTAATAATTAATTAATTATTTATTTAATTGTAATATTTATTTATTTATTTATTCAATTTGTAATAATTTATTTATTTATTCAATTTGTAATAATTTATTTATTTACTAAATTTGTAATAATTTATTTATTTATTCAATTTGTAATAATTTAGTATTTAATTCGTAAAGAATGTAATATTTGTTTTTTTCCTTTAAATTATAGATGACAGATGTAATGCCCCGTAGCCATGGCAGAGATGGAGATTGTTGCGATCCTCCTAGGGGTCCGATCTGTCCTTTAGCCGACTGTAACCAACCATCCGCTAATAAAAAATACTCAAACAATTTCAATCGATATAATTTCAATTTATATAAGTAAATAATTAATGAATATTATCAATTTAACAGCTCCTCGAAAAAGACGCCCCCGAGGCGTCACGTCTTTGAAATCGGCCCAAGCCACTTTACAAAAAGTTGGGTGGCCTATACCTGTTCAGTTTTCTATTATTGATGACACGTTGAACTTAGTGGGTGAGTACGACAAACACGTGTCCCAAGTGGTGGGGTCCGCAGTTCGAGAATCGGTGTCTCCATGCTACAAAACATGGGCAGATGTCCCCGACCCTGCTAAAGGGGCTATTTTAGTACGACTGCAAGAGTTTTTTGACTTGGAGGAGTGGAGGCAACGAGCGGATTGGGGTGAGATTACACACGATGCAATCTACGAGCTACATGCGATGGAAGTCAGATATAAAGGTCGACTACTACAACACGAATACTACACCCCCAGATGTTCTTCCAGAGTTTTGGGCACAAGTGAGAAAGATGTGGGATGATGTTCAGGTACAAAAGTTAAATGTTTTCTTAGCTAAAATAATAGTTTGTAAGTCTTTATTTATTAATTTTCTGAAATAAAATTGTAACAGAGACAGGCGGAGATAAATAAGAAAAATCGGGAGTTGCAGACAATTCCGAGTAAGATGGGGTCGAGAAACTTATCCTAGACTCGGGAAGTTATTATAGAGGTATAATTTATAATAATACAAGTATAATTTATTATTTTATTAATTTGATTTTTAATAAATTATTATTTATTATTGTATAGGGGGAGCTGAAGACCGTGACGAAGGGGCCGTTGACTTTTTTCAACGAGCAAACCCAAGAGGAGATGGAGCTTCCTCCTTTAAGTGTCTACTCCGACCACCTTTCTTATGATGCGGCTACAGATACGTGGCATGACGAGCGTTTACAAAGAGCTAGCGTAAGTTTATTTTATAATTGCTTTAAATTAAATATTTATTTGTTTATTATTCTAATTTATTTTTAAATTGAAATCTAGTTACAGGGTGTTAATCGAGAGAAGTTGAAAAAGAGGGTTGTCGAGGCCGGATCAGAGGCTGCCGATGTTTCTATGCAGGAACAGATCGATTCCATGCTGGAGACTATTAGGGAGGTCATTGCCCCACCGAAGATGAAATAATGGGTGCCTACAATTGGTCTGGTCCGAAAAAGAGTTTGGACTTCTACACAGCAGGACCCTTCGATTAGGCAGAACGAGCAGCTACTCCAGGCGATGCTGAAGGGTATGAACGAGCTTCTTGCAGCTCAAGGCCTCGACCCTATACCGGATCCGGCCACCACATCGACCCCCCTCACAGCATCTTCGAGTCAGCCGAGTCAGCCGCCGAGCATAGTGTACACACTTCTCGAAGCGTTGAAAAGCATGAGAGCCGCCCAAGGTCTTCACCTGATCACTCCCCCCCCCCCCCCCCACCCCCCGATGCCCCATCCACTGAAGAGAGAGCGGGTGAAGATGAAGATGAGGATTTGAATGATCCTAATTGTTTGTGTTTTTTTTGTTTGTGTTGGTTGGAGATGATTTGACTTTTTATTTACTTTGTGTTGACTTTTTATTCAGTTTATGTTGACTTTTATAATCGGATGTTAGAATTTGGTTTGACTTTTATATTTCTATGTTTGACTCAAATTTAATTTTATTATGGTATTTTTGTTTAATTTGAATTTGATTTTTATTTATTTATGAATTTTATTTGCATTATAATTAAAAATAATTAAATCAAAACAAATTTTTAAAAAAATTATTTAAAATGTAATTTTAAAAAAATACTTAACGATGAATCTTTCGTCGCTAAGTATCGTCGCTAATATTATATACGAAATAAAAGAAAAATTAAACATTGTTGCTGGATTAAAAAAAAATTAGTGACGACACGTTCGTCGCTAAACAAATAAAAAAGAAAATCAATAATCCACTAATTAAAAAAAGAATAATTAAATTATTACCGACGAGACACGTCGTCGCTAATGTATAAACTTTGCGACGACGCGCGTTGTCGTTAAGCGCTTGAACAATTAGGGACGAAATCATCACTTTTCGTCGATAAGGAACAATTTACCGACAGATTTCTAGCGACGAATATTTACCGACGAAATATCGTCGGTAATCACGGATACCGACGAAATACAGGTTATTACTGACGAAGGCTGTCGTCGGTATACAACTAAATTGTTGTAGTGTTTATACCACCATATAAGTTTTTTTTATAGACAACCATTAATATTAATGGTTTATCATGTGAAGTGGTTTTTTGTAATCAAGACCTATATATATTCATTCCAACCTTTAGTTTAAAAAAATAACATAATGAAGAATTTATGGGGTATAGTTAGGGATGCCTCTATGGGGGAAGGGGTCGTAGCCCTCTTAGTCCCTGTTGTGGTGAAAAATTGCATATTTTTTTATACAAAAAACATAGTAAAAATAGATAATTTCCCCAACCAAACTTTTGTCCCCTAATAAATATACTTAATTCTCCTTTGGTATACATTGAATGTAAGCATGATAGTATACAAGAACATGGTATAAAGTTGCAGTTTAAGTCCTTATATTTTGCAAATGATGCACTTAGGTCTCTATATTCTGCAAAGGTTGGACTATACTTTCGTATTTTGTAAACAAGATGACATCAATAGTCCCTACATTATACTAAATAGTCTATATATTTTAATTGAAAAAATAAAATTAAATCATCATATAGAAAATGTTAAAGCCTGATAAGGTAAGTTTTCAAGTTGGGGGACCAAGTACTAGATTTTGAAAACTTGGAATGGGAAAAAAAGTCACTAATATAATTTTTTATACATTACAAAAAATGAATTTTCCCATAGTAGTTGTTGATCTTATGACATTTATCTTACAACGTAATATTTAGAGAGAAAAATACTTTTTTTCCTTTTCTATTTTTCTAAATAAATAATTTGATAAGGTATTTAATTGTGCTTGTTAAAATCGTATTTATTTTTTAGGTTTAGTTCTTAACTATTAAGTAATAATAGTATAAATGTTTTTTATGTACATCCATTAATCTATGTGGTTTATCATATGAAGTTATTTTTATAATCAACACCTAAATATTATGCATTCAAACTATTAAATAAAGAAAGAATAACATAAAGAAGAAATTACTCCCCCTCCCATTCCTAAGTTGTAGTGAGAAAAATGACCATTTTTTTCATTAAAATGTTCAATAAAAGAAGACAATATCCATCCACGAGAAAGATCATGTATCTACCCATGAATTTAAAAAATGAATCTTCAACTCTTTTTTTAGCAAAAAAAACAAGAACTCTCTTTAAAAACAAATAAAGTCACAACCTCTGTTAAATATATGATGGATAGTACAAAAGAGCATGATATAAAATTGTCCTCTCTATGTCTCTATATTATGGAAAAGTTCCACCATAGGTTCCTATGTTATAAAAAAGTTGCATTATAAGTCCCTATATTTTGTAAAAGTTGAACTATAAGAACTCATTTGGAACTATTTTTTTATAAAAATACTTAAAGTGCTTCTAGACTCTTGAAAGTGATTTAGACCATTGAAAACATTTTTAGAAAAAACAATCGATAGGAATTTCCTACCTAAGGACTGAAAGCAATTCTAGTTAACAAGATATATTTTACAACACGTTTTTTTTCTAAAATAAACAATCTCAAACGATTAAAAAAAATTATAGTATAAAAAAAGCCTGACATATCAGGTTACTTATAAACAATTTAGGTTAGGTGTCAGATTCTGAAAATTTGGAGGGATCTAAAGATATCTAAAATTAATTTTTTTTTAAATACATGGTTAAAAATGAATTTCCAAACTGAGCCTCCGCCCTTCCTAAGTGGCGTTGCCACTGTTAACATATTTTTACTTTGTTTTAATTGGTTGTTTATGGCTGATATCTAGAGGCATGTCATGTGAATCTAAAGATACAAATGCATATTAATATATATTAGAATTTTTTGTGCAAATTAATGTTGTTGTTATTATATACTAGAGTTTGTTTCCGTTAGCAATCAAAGTTTAATTGTACTGTTAAAAAATATATCGAACTACACCAATATTTAATAAGTATAAATTATTTAACTGTGCACTATTTCTTAACATCCCTTCAATCTTCATTATGACCAAGCAACTAGTCGTTTTATGCAAGACAATATAGTGCTTCAAGAAGCTGATCAGGATATACTCAGAAGACTTCTGATAAAAAGAAGGAAAAATGCAAAGACATGATACCAGACCCTAAACCTAGAGTAAAGAGAGTAATCAGAAACATAGAAACAAGAAATTACAATCCTTTTACAATTATAGAAAACGAAGCTTTAATAAACGAGACTTATAAACATTACAAACATCATAATAAGTAAGTTGTTTGATTGCGAATTTTATTTAAAAAGTGTCAATCTTACCTCACTAATATTTTTTTACATGTGGGAAAAGATTAATGTAAGTCCATCATTTAAATATTTGTTAAAAGATAAGACTACAGTTGACTTGAAAGACACAATACACAACATCAAAACGACTTTAGGCCTAGACATATGATACAAGAATGAGAATAATAAGCGTCTCACCAAGACACTTATCAAAACATAAAGAAATGTTGAACGACTACAAGGCAAAGAAAGAAGAGAGGAAAATTGCAAAAGCTAGGAAGAAACGGTAGTTAGGCGACTAATAATTGAAATTTTCTTATTGTACATATTAGTCAAATGTAAATTTTGAGAAACTCTCAAAAGGAAGATATTTTGATGATACATTTTACATTATCTATGGTATCATCAGTTGGATGTTTTTCCGGTGAAATGAACAGATATTGAGTATCCAGATGAGTTTCCTCTAGATAGGGTAAGGAAGGACGAGAGAGTTTCCCCTAATTTAGAGGGTAACCCTTCACATGAAGAAATGGATTTCTAATATTCACATTCTTATTAGCCCATTAGAAAGGCAATGCAAAACAGTTCAGCACCTCCCCTAGATGTAGATGTAGGGAGCTGGTGATGGTGACATGAACTGTAATACCCTCAAATTCTATTTTTATAACAATTTGTTTATCTAGAATTTTCTAGAATATGTTATAGTGTATCTTGCTATGATTCTATTAACTATGTAAGAATTTATTTGATGAAATTGTTTCAATTCCCCATTATACAAATCTCCCAAATGATGAACATGTCTATCTCATATCTCTTTTTCTTACTTAAATTTATTTATAATTTGATAAGTCCAAGAATCATTTTGACTCGGTATCTTTTTGATTTGGTAAGATTCAACATCAGGTTCTCTTGGATACTGAATAATCTAACCACTAGAGAAACTATCAAATATAAAAAATTGTCATATTAGTGCATAACAAAACATTTTAAATTAGTTACATAGTAAATTTTGTAAATACATGCAATAACATAAAAACTAATTGTTTGGATAAGGGCAAAATAATTTAGCACAACCAAAATCCTGTATACACAGTGTGAAGAATTTTGATATTTCTTTTAAAAAATATTAGTATATCACAAACATAAATTCTAAAATCACGAATTTCTTGAAAACCTGGACTTTTATCCTCTTTATAAATTTTATTTTAGCAAGTATAAAATATCACTTAACTTCTTGGAGGAGGCAAAGGTGTGATAAATAAACAGATAAATAAAAAAGGGCACACCCTTGACTACCACGAGAAACTCACTGCAAATATTACAGGTCGTTTGCAAATTTAGTTAGTAAGTTCGCAAGGATTTTATCTGTTAGATTTACTTATGTATATAAAGAAGTGTATGAGAAATTACTTGTTAAGTAAAAAGACAATAAAAGTAATAATATTTATTTGGTTTTAAGATCTGGAAGATAATAATGCAAATAAATAAATACTAAAAGAATGGAGATGAAAAATATAGTTTATGGTTGCTAACATGCACTTATCCTTCTAAGTTAATATTCTAGTTATAAGGACATATAAATCTCTTTGATAAATAGTCAGGATTCTATATTCCTCATTACCCCTTTCCGGGTAGAATTAGGTGGCGACATAAAAATTACTAGGGGACTTGGATAAGGGGACCCTACGCAATAATCGGTGGTTAAATCTCAAACCCTAATGACTATCTAGTTAAGCAAGCCCTTCCGGATCACTACCACACACTAGACACTTATGTGATGTTTTTAATAATTAGACACCCCTTCCACGTGACCATCTAACTACTATCAATGGGGTAGTCTATACGCATGCATTCGCAAGAACCACAGTCAATAAATCAAATAACATAAAACAGATATGGTTAAGAAGCTAGAATCAATTTAAAAAGGGTTTTTCCAAAATAACATAAAAGAAAATAAAGAATTGGAAATCAAAGATTATACATATGCAAACCCCAACTATGGATAATTAGTTCAAATCTAAAGACATAGAAACAAACCGCAGATAAAAGTAATTAGAAACAAAGATAAGCTAAATAATCTAATACAAATTACCGTAATGATAGCCGGAGATGATGGAGAAGAGGAGTTTGCTACTTCCCAACTTCCTGTCTTCCTCTTTACAGGTTTTGTTGCTTCTCTTGAATGACTAAGGATTGATCTAAGGTTTAAAACTGAGCAAGGACTTGTTTACAATTGTTAGAGAGTTTATTTATAGGTGTTAAGAATACCCTAGGTCAAAATATTGGAGTATAAGGAAAGTAATAGGACTTCTTTTCCAATTCAAATTTGTTTCCTAATATATAGGAGAGAGGATAAAACACTGCATTCTTGTTTTGGTCGTATCTCCTTCTTTATTGGTTCGATATTTTTCTATTTTATATCGAAACAACCACAGAGAGAAAATCTACACTTTTCCTTTGGATTTCTAAACCAAATTATTAGCCGATTTAAAGTTATATTCACTTTAGCGGACGTGGTTGTAGAATTTCAGATTTACTTGGCAACTTTTTCTTTTTTTATTTTATCTCTACTTCTTTTTATCTCTTAATTTCTTCCATATATTATTTCCTTATCTCTTTAGAATTAATTTGGCATCTAATATTTTTTCATATATATTTAAAGCTTCACATTAACACACATATTAAACTAAATATGCTCAATCATCAAATCAAGACAAGAAATAAGAATTTATCAAAATATGAAAATAATAATAATATTTCACTAACCATAAACACCTAAAATGATGTCTCTAACCTATATTATTATATAAAAATAGGGAGACATCAAGACCCCCAACTGAAAGTTGTATCGTCTCTAAATACACACCTAAGTCAATTAAGCACAATAAGAATAAGATAGCAGAATATATAAAATAAACTCAAATAAAATACTTATAAAATTTTATATAATATTATTCACAAACTAGATTAGTTGTACACTTGTCATACTCACAATCAACACGGTTCAAATTCAATATCAGATTAGCTTTGCAATGCACGAAGGAGAGGTTCTTCACTTAGATTACCAAGGAGGCTATAGATTGTTCACCGAACTTCACTAGTATCCAAAGATCCACCTAACTACTCTCTAATGGCTCAATAACTTCTAGATTAAATAGCAAAAGATCAAAAGATCTTTAAGGTTGTAATGTTAGCTTAAGAACGGTATGAGAGTATATTTGGATAATTTAGAGTGAGTTTTTGGCTCTCACCTCACTAGTCATCAACGAATCGCCCTAAAGCTTGAGTTACTCTCATAAAATATCCTCACTCAACCCAATGAATGATGCACTAATTAGCATCCCCAATAACCTAATACTAAAGCAGTAAGATGATCACATAAAAATTCCACTTTGCTGGTCCAAATATGTTCAATCTTTTCATATCAATTTTTTCTTTTCTTTTGTAGTATAGGTATTATTCTCTTTTTGATGTGAAATATCATGCTATCTCTTTTCTCATATTTTCTCTTTTCATACTTTTTTTCATTTAATTTTACCCTGGAAAAGGGTTACAATATAATAAATTTGTGAATCATCATCAAAATATAGAACATATTACAATTAATAAGCTAAAAAATTCCCAACCCAATGATATTTCCCATACTGGTCGACCCACCACCCAAAACGCAAGCTCTAAAACATATGTCTATGCATCACGATTCGAGTGCGAGTCATATGGAAAAGTCCTACAATCTAAAAGGATATGGCTTATAACATGACTAAATAGAAAGGCTTTAGAAAGGCTAAAAGGTGTTGAGAATGATATAAATCTAATAAATGGACAACAAACTACAAGGAAACAAGGGGCATATCAAAGAACCACCTTAATCACTTTCTAGACTATGCAATTTTGTTATTCTATTACCTTTAGCACATTTATCAAATGGGTTGATCAACTAGTTCGGATCTCACGGCCTACACACCTCTCAAGGTTCCCTATGATCAAACATACTTCTACCACATTTCTCACTAATCTTTTCTTTACTACTAATGTCTGTTTCCTACAAATACTCAAAGCATACAAAATAAAACAGCTCAAAAACATATTATTTTCTATCATTAACTCACTAAGCTTATGCTTTCAAGCCATTAAACACACTATACATCTAATCACCTCTATCAAAATTTTTATTTTATTCCAAAAAATAATAAAACACATAAAAATGGAGATGAGAGACATCGAATCCCCACACCCCCAACTCAAAAATGAGTCGTGTCCCCACGACTTAAAAAGACTCAATAAAGAAATTAAAATCAAGTAAATTTTGCATAAATAGAGAGATGGTAGGGAAGAAAGAAAACTTACTCTTCGAGACTATTGCCTCGCATGATCAATACACAGAATAGGTTGCAGTGCTTTTCTTGTATGTAACCTTTTAGTATCACCAATTTTTGCATTTCCCAACCTCTTATTGATTTATACAAATCAATCATACAACTCTAGAAATATCATTTTATTACTCTTCTCCACCTTCTACTTCACATATTCTCTTATGAGCTAAAGGTAAGTCTAGTAAATACATTTTTGCGAAAGCTAACAAGGCCTTTGAAGCTTCATCAATCTCGGGTATATGACTCTTGATTTGTAGAGGTTTTGGTGTCTTCTCCTTGAAATTTGTAACCTTTTAGTTCTTTGAATTTACCACAACTAGCTTTCCTCTATTCTCTTGACCTGTTTTACCCTTTTTCTTTACACTAGAACTTGCACTTTTCTCAATTGATTTCTTTTCAATAGAACCCAATACCTTATTCTGATTCTTCTTCATCTCCCTAATAGTAGATAATGTTTCCGTTCTTTTTGTCATCTCAATTGACCTCCAACTCAAAGCTTTGAATACTCTTGAAATTTGTAACCCCTGATTTTAGGTTGTGAAAGTGTTGTTTGGGTTAAGAAAGGTGTATGGATGATGAATCTCTAGGTGGGTAAGATGAACTCTTGCTTGATTAGTATGGATCTAAGAAATTTTTGAGTATGATTTGGAAATTTTGGGTCTTGATTCTCGCATTCTAGGTGGTTTGATATGATATGGGTGGTTGAATCTTTTTTATAATGACATGGGGAATGATTTGGATGTGAATTTATGGTGATTAGTTAGTGTTTTGATGCATGGTGAAGGGTTGTTGAAGCTTTAATGGAATTTTGAGAGTATTGGGAAAGAAAATAGGTGTAGCGATTGTAAAATTTGTAGCTATACTAACCTCTCTCTTCAAAAACCCTTTTAATAATTTTTCTCGTGGCGGCCGCCGGCTTACCGTGGAATTGACAGGCTAGCCAGTCCTATACTGTCGTCGAAAATGATGACACTGTTTTTTCTAGTGGGTATTCGGCATTAGAACAAATTTACACACCGTGGTAACGGTCTGGCCGCAGCGGCTTACCGGGGGAATCGGCTGGCATACCGGCGGGAGGGTCTGGTTTCTGCCGAAAATTTTGTGTTTTCTCCTGAACCCGATTTCTCAAGTACTTACACATCAGAAACACTAATACCTTCCTTAATACTGCAATATCAACTAAAAATAACTAATATAAACGTAAATTTAAAAACATAAAGACATAAAAAATGATGGTTTGTCTCCCATACAACACTTTTATTTAACGTCTTTCAAAGTTAGACGCGTTACCTCTATTAATTTTTTATTATATAGCCTCCCCAACAGCGGGTTAGGTTTTGCACATCTACTATCCAAAATTTGTGACCTTTCTTAACTTGTGTTTCAATCCTTTTTGCCGAAACCACTCTTGTAACTACAAACGGACCCATCCACGATATCTTGAATCCCTGTGGTCTATTCTCTCGCTTGGGGGCTTTCTAAGTAACCTCGTCACCAACCCTAAACTCACTTTTGATCCTCTTCTTTAGGGGTTTATTGTGGATTTTCTTTTTAAGTTCCTTGGTCACAACTTGGAGTGTTCGAACTTCACGTGGTTCCTCATGATTTTTATCCACAAAGTGGAATGTTTCAGATTCTTCTATAATTCGTAGAGCCATAGTTCCCTTATAAACATCAATTATGATGTGACTTGTTGCCAAGAATGGGCGTCCAAGTATCAATGGAACATGTTGACCTACAATGCTTTCAAGAATAACGAGATTTGTAGGTATAACTAAAGTACCTACTTGGAGAAGTATGTCTTCAATGACTCCCCATGGCTTTATCGTGGGGTTATCTAGGAGCAGCAAATTGAAATCTTTCTTTTGGAATCTCTCATGCCTTACTTTTCAAACATATTCTTGGGCATGACATTCCATCCTGAACCTTAGTCACACATCGCTTTAGATTTGAAGCTACCAGCTACAATGATTTGGAGGTATACAGCTCCTCGATCTTGTATCTTTTGTGGAAGCTTCTTTGGAATTGTTGTCAAGCTTTCTTTAGTAAGGTCCACAGTCTCGATCTCAACCTCTACACACTTACTCTTCTTGGACGGAATATCTTTGAAGAATTTTGTTGTTGTAGGCTCTTTATCAATTACTTCGAGTACATGAACAATGATATTTTCTTGGATTGATGTTTCAGATTCAGTATCACCACTAGGATATGTAATTCTTTGTAGATAAGGTGGTGATAGTAGCGGATAGGTAGGCGGTATCTCCGCCTTGTTCTTTTCTTTTCCAACCTTCTTAACCCTATCTTTGATTATTACTTTTTCTAAATTAAGCTTTGTGGGTTCTTCAATTGTTGGAATTTCTACTTCACTCCTCGCAGTTGTACCTTCAACCTCATCCTCACTTTCTCAATCTTCAATTCTTACCTCAATAAAATTCAATATGATTGGTGATGATCGTTGTGTAGGTCGCAGTCCACCTTACTTTCTTCTGTTAGCACCTCTTGTGCAGTTGTCTCTTCTTCCTTAGTTTCTTTATCATCTTCTCGAACCACATGCTTGGAATTTCCTTTAACCTCTTTCTCACCTTGATTCTCAACAATCACCTCATCTAAGCTAAGCTTTGTTGGTTCTTTTAGGGTTGAATCCTTGAACCCAACATTGCTATCACCCAGTTTCATATGTAATTCATGTTGTAACTATTGATTGATCGTACTGAGTTTCATTAATCTTAGCTCCATTGCTTGATATTGTCGGTGCACGAATTGCACTAAGAATGCAGTGGCATCGATCCTTTCCTCATTTTGATCCACCTTATTTTTCAAAGCATTTATATCTTCATGTGGTTGAGATGGAAGTGCTAGTTGAGCCCGATACTCTGTTATATCTTGGATTAACTGTTGAAGCTTTTGTTGAAACTTCAGGGAGTTACTAGTTACTTGGGTGACATGCGTCTTTAAGGTCTCTGCTTCTGCAGCTTTCTTCATAAATCTTTCATTATTGAACTCAATGGAAGTTTGAACTAACTCACATAATTTATTTGTCATTTGTTGGTGATGGGATATGGCTTCTTCTTGCGGGTTATGCATGGACTGTGGTGGAGCTCGAGCTTGATAACTCAAACCTTTTTGATAGAAATTTTGACTTTGGAGCCCATGCATATTTGTATTACTTGGTGTGTAATATTTTTCCATACCTAATAAACCTGAGAAAAGACTAATAAGAAAACGCATAAAATTAAAAAAATAAAAACTTCTACACTAAATAAACACAAATAAAACTAACTTAAAGTTAAGTCCCTGGTAGAGGCGCCAAAAATTTGGTCGAGGAAAAGGTGTGATAAATAAACAGATAAATAAAGATAATAATAAAGGACACACCCTTGACTACCGGAGAAAATCATTGCAAGTATTACAGATAGTTTGTAAGTTTAATTCGTAAGTAAAAGTTCATTCGCAAGATTTGATTTGTTATATCAACTTATGTATATAAAGAAGTGTAGGGGAAATTACTTATTAAATAAAAAGACAATAAATGTAATTATATTTTTTTGTTTTTCAGATTTGGAAGATAATAATGCACATAAATAAATACTAATATAATGGAGATGAGAAATATAGCTTAGGGTTGCTAGCATACACTTATCCTTCTAAATCAATATTCTAGTTATAAGGGTGATTAAAGCTCTTAGATAAATAGCCATGATTCTATATTCCTCATTACCCCTTCCAGGTCGACTTAGGTGGCGACCTAACAATCACCAGGGGACTTGGGTAAGGGGACCCTACTCAATGATCGGTGGTTCAATCTCAAACCCTAATGACTATCTAGTTAGGTAAACCCTTCCGGATCACTGTCACACACTAGACGCTTATGTGATGTTTCAATAATTAGACACCCCTTCTAGGTGACCAACTAACTACTATTAATGGGCTTGACAATACGCATGCATTCGCAAGAACTACAGTCAATAAATCAAAGCACATAAAAAAATATATTGTTAAGAAGCTAGAATCAATTTAAAAAGGTTTTCCCAAATAATATAAAAGCAAATAAAGAATTAGAAATCAAAGATTATACATATGTAAACCCAAGCTATGAAAAATTAATTCATATCTAAAGACATAGAAATAAACTACGAATAAAAGTAATTAGAAACAAAGATAAGATAAGGAATCTAATACAAATTACCCTAATGATAGAGGAAGATGATGGAGAAGAGGATTTTGCTACTTCCCAACTTCTTGTCTTCCTCTTTACAAGTCTTGTTGCTTCTCTTAAATGACTAAGGATTGATCTAAGGTTTAGAATAGAGTAAGGATATGTTTACAATGATTAACGGGTGTATTAATATGTGTTAAGAAGACCCTAGGTCGAAATCTTAGAATAGAAGGCAAGTTATTGGACTCCTTTTCCAATTCTAATTTGTTTCCTAAAATATAGGAGGGGGGATAAAACAATATTGTCTTGTTCTGGTCGTATGTCCTTCGTTGGTTCAATTTTCACCTACTTTATATCAAAACGACCGCAGAGAAAAGATTTACACTTTTCCTTTTGATTGCTCAACCGAATTCTCAGCCGATTGGAAGTTATCTTCACTTTAGTGGACCTGGTGGCAGCTTTTTCTTTTCCTATTTTATATCTACTTCTTTTTATCTCTTAATTCCTTCCATATCTTCTTTCCTTATCTCTGTAGAATTAATTTGGAATTTAATTAATTTTTATATATCTTTAAATCTTCACATTATCACACAAATTAAACCAAATATGCTCTAAAAATAATTGATCATCAAATCAAGACAAGAAATAAGAATTTATAAAATTATGAATAAAAATTTATGATTTATTAACCATAAACACCTAAATTGAGGTCTCTAACCTAGATTATTATATCACAAATAGGGAGACATCACTTTCCAATTTTTACAATTTAGAAAAACTTCATCCTTGCAAAATATTGAAATATATTAACTAAAGAATATTAAAAAGTTGTTAGCCATCACTCTATCTATAAGTAAAAGTACATTACATGTTAAACTAAATTACAAGAAATAATAATGGTTGGTGATCTTTGCTTCTAAATCCATAATAATGACTTGCGTATTTCGTGATGCACATTGAAAATTGATCCACTCTAGTTTTAG
Source organism: Nemophila menziesii (assembly GCA_029959085.1). NCBI lineage: Eukaryota > Viridiplantae > Streptophyta > Magnoliopsida > Boraginales > Hydrophyllaceae > Nemophila > Nemophila menziesii. Next base: position 13,029,522 of record JARWIR010000011.1, on the reverse strand, counting down.
TCCCTTGCCAAAATGTACAAGGGTATTGAACTTAATTAACATTTTCTTCGAAGTTGGTGATTTTACTAACTAGAGCTTAATTAACATTGTTACATTATCTATCATTAGGGGCATTTTGCTCGAAATAAGTTGTTTTTAATAATAGGATAAGTCGTCGCTTTTAACTAGCACTTGTCTTCAGTGTCGACATTATCGTCGTTGATGTGTCGTCACTGAAGTTTAGTCACTAAAGATTATCAATTTCCGTAACAGACCAAAATTCGTCACTAATGTATGACAGACCTTCAGCGACCATATATCTTGATCCTTATCACCGACGTCTTGGTTACTAGAGACGTTGGAAGGTGTCACTAAAGACACTTTCAATACGAATGACAAATGTCGTCGCTGGATATATTATCAGTAGCGACAAATTTTGTGTTGATAATAAGAAAAGTCTATAGCGACTACACTTGTTGTCGCCAATGCCCAAGGCATTCAAAAAGACATTTGTTTTGGTTGAAGACTTTTGTTATTAACGACGAAAATTTAGGTAAAAATAATGACAACTCTGTCGTTGTTATATCTTCTTCTTTTTGTTTAAAATGTATTTAAACTATAAATAAAAATTGGATTATTTTGGTTTTTTATATTAATATATTAGGAATAGAATTTAAATTGTCCAAAATACAAATACATATACGAATAACAATTATAAAAAATAAAATACTACTAAAATTAATGATATTAAAAAGTGTAAAAGTTATAAAAATAAAGTCGGTTATTACCTAACTTCGAACTAATCCAAATATTAAAGTCGGTATTACCAACAAGACAAAAAAGACTTAAAAGTCTAATGATGATTTAATAAATTTTCTTAATCATCTTCTTATTCTTCATCTCTAGGAAGACTAAGATTCAAATTTGGAATCATATTCAAGATTTTGATTCAGAGGAGGACACTTTGGAGAAAGATCTGTTGAAGTGGAGCCTACAGTAGGAGAAACTTCCAGCTGAGCAAACAATCGGTGGTCGGGAGTCCTCGACTAGCCTGTTGTGCGTCGAACCAGTTCCTAAAATAGGTCATCTTATCCGGATGGTTCAGATATAGCTACGTGTTGACGGTAAATGGTGATCATTCACTGGGTAGAAAAAAATTGCTCAAAACCGTAATGAACCATGCACTAGTCCGTGAATTTGATCATGTAGATTTACTTAGTTGCATCCACCAGTGCCTGGATCGTTCGAGGAACTTCTCTTGTCTATTTTTGTTTGCTAGGCCAACACCAGGCAACCACCCCTGCCCCCTTCACCATTCCTTTCTCAACGACACTCACCATGAATTTTATCCAACCAGTCTGAGAAATGGTGGTTGTGGAACGAGGATGTCCTTGAGACACTCTGTGAGGATCTTTCTTGAGTGTATAATGACTACAACTGCTGACTTAATGCTTCCAGTTGAATTATAAATACATGTTAGTTAATAATGTATATAATTGTATAGAAAAATAAAATGAGATTATAGAAGAACTCTTACGTTTGAGTGAGGATATCTATTGACCCTCCCCTCCTCGCTTCTTTGTCGAAACTGACTTTGTAGAAGAACTTGTGAATCAGTGGTAGTGGTAAATCCCACTCTCCTCCCTCAATTTGTCTTGGGTCAACTTTTGGCATCGGCTCATGTTTCAGGCATTAACACGTCATTTAAAAGTAATCTAATAAAATTTGTGAAATTTATTACCAATTCAAATAAGAAACACCTCAAGTAATATTTCCTAGTCTTGGAGTAATTCCTCAATTCTCCTCCGCTCGGACGACTTTGTTTTGCCTGGTTTATTTCCGCCACTCGGTTATGTATTTTTTAATTTACAAAATAAATTAAAAATTCCACTAAAATTTAAATAATTTTACATGAATATACTAAGGTAGTACATGTGTTTCTTCACAACCCTAATACTCACAACCCAACTTCCAATCCACATCCAACATATTATCCAGTTTTTTGTGAATTCTTTCTTATCGCGTTTTTGTTCGCGCGATATCTTTGGAAACAATCCTTCATGTTTGTTAAAATCTCTCATAAGTCCACCTCCTCTTGCAACCTTGTAAGTAAAATAAACCTTGAATAAAAAAAATCTTTAGTTTACAACAATTATATTTTCTAAGTGTATTAGATTTAAATAAAAATATAGTTGGTAGAATTTGTATAGTCTATTAATAACCCAATGTTGGCTTTCGGGAACGTTCGTCCATGATTTATAGTATGGTGGGACCGGCTTCCGGATGGTTAATTCGATGATTTGTGTCACGTGTTTCATGTACTTAGAAGTCGGGTTCCAAGTTCCATCTAGTGCGCACATGGTAACAATCCTCCCGCCTTCTCCATGGAACTCGCTGCTAACCCTAGGTTGGCCTTACCTAGAGGGTTTCTCTTAGTCGTACCTGTATTCAATGATAAAATTTTAATAGTTCTTTTCTGTTAGCAGATTTCAAATTTTACAATGCCGGTAGAAGAACCACAAACAGTGAGACAAATATTGTTTAGGAGTGGTTGATCATTTCCATCCTTTCCAACCTTCTAGTTGGTAGGAACTAAAATTTTAAATTATGTCCATAGATGTTTAAAAAGTACACTAATGGTCCAATATTATTAAAAATTATAGTAAAGCCCCTATATTTTAAAAATTACCTAAGACCCCCATATTTTCAAAAGGTTCACTAAGAATCCTATATTTGTAAAACTTACACTAAGGAACCTATATTTTTTAAAATTACACTAAGTCCCCTGTATATTTTAAAATTACACTAAGGTACATATATTTTAGTAAATTACACTAAAGGTCCTATATTATTATAAATTGCATTAAATTCCTTATAATTATATTAAAGTGCATTAACGTCCCTATCATTTAATAAATTACATAAAGCTAATCTTGGGAAGTTTATTTGTTTCAGCAAAGGCACACCGGCTTAGTTAGCATCCAAAGCTCCCATTTATCTTGGTATCCCACAAGTAGACTTCAATTGCGAAGTATCTAGGTATATATTCCTTTAAATTACACTAGAAAAAAACATAAGATTATAATGGGTAAAGAATACGTTGATCAAAAAACAAGCGAACGAAAGGAAAATCTACTCTTGGATGGTGGTAAAGAAGTTCTTATAAAATATGTTCTACAGTCAATCCCGAACTACACCATGTTTATCTTGATGGTCCATTCTAGCAGGGTGAAACTTTCTCCTTAAATGTATATACTTCTATTCTTAGTCATTCTAGGAGTGTAAACCAAAATCTGTTAAATCTTGGGTGTGGACAAGTATACTAGCAGGGAGAGACGTTCTCCTTAAAGGTTGCTCCAAGCAAATTGGTAATGGTGGCAACACTAATATATAGAATGATAAATGGATGCAAGCACACAATGTCATATCTAAACCTAGCGGGTGTAGTCTCAAACTCTTTAAGGACGTAGGACAGATGAGTTGGAATGTGAGTCATATTTCTAACACCCTTCTTTTTTTGCTAAATGATTTTATTTGCAGGATACCTCTATACAACACGGACGAAGGGGAAAAACTCATATGGGGTCACAAAAAAAGGGCATTATACTAAAAAGTTAGGCCACAATGCCATTCACGCGTTGGAACAAGCTACTAGCAATGAACCCTCATTTTCTAAATCTTACAAGAATCCAAAGACCTGGAAAATTGTATGGAACACAAGGGTACGACCAACGTTAAAGCTTTTACCTAGAAATGTTATAACAAAGCTATCCATTTAGGTGTTTCTCGTCTTAAAAATATGTGCGCGTATAGTGCAAGATGTAGATTCTGCAACGACACCATTAAATGTACTGAACACATCTTCTTCGCCTGCAACCAAAGTGTTGAAGTTTGGAAACACATGAACACATGATAAGGAAAGAGGTCTTGATGAAATTTTAAGATACGGTTATCCACCGTATCAAGGGAGGAAGCAAGAACGAGTAAAGCACTTAAATCTCTACTACCTTCGCCTTTCCAAATATCAGAAGTATTAGGACTACAAGGATAAAATGTTTATTTGAAGGTACACCATTGATGTCTCCCTATTTGTCATGAATTAATCCTAGTTGGAGACATCATTTTAGGTGTATTTATTAGTGTATAGGTCGATTTTCTTATGATTTAGTACACTTTCGTATTTTGTGTCTTGAATTAATTATTTATTAATCTTAGAGCATATTGGGTTTAATTATTTATTTAGTGTGAAGCTTTAAAGATAAATGGTAATTAATTAGAGTCCAAGTCAATTCTAAGAGCTAAAGGAAAGAAGATAAACATGGAAAAACTAGTGGGGATTACTTGCTAATATCTCGAGCTAAACTCTCATACTACTTGCTTCTCTCTTTTATTTAATTTTCTGTCTTTACTTTCTTAGTTTAATTTTCGAGTTTTTCAAGCAAACACAAATCTCTTTTCTTTTATTTTCTTGCGTATTATTTATTCTAGCTTTTTTATATTTGCACTTGAATATTTGCATAAGTTTTTCTTAACCTTCGTAGTCTCTGAGGAATGAATTCTACGTATTCATAAAAACTTGCATACGTCATGTATACTTGCAGAACCGTGATAGCCTAGGGGGTTTATTTGCATTTAGGCGACACCAAGTTTTTGGAGCCGCTGCCGGGGACTACATCGTTAGTCCTTGTGCATATATCTAGTGCTTTTATTTCAGTTAGTTCTATTTTACGCTTTTGTCTTTTAGTTTTTGTTTTACAGATTTTTACAGATGGAGAACCCAAGGAGACTTGAATTACCCGTTTAATTTAGAGTGCAACCACGCAGAATTCGCACTCCAAAAATCGAAGCCGCTAAATTTAGGCCAGATCCAGGGATGATAGCGCAGTTTGCAAATCATGGACAATTTAGCGGTGCAGCACAACAAGATCTGATCCGATATATTCAAAAAATCATGCAGATCTGTGATGCTTATATCGTAAGAGGAGTTACAAAGGAGCATATGTATTACATAATGTTCCAGTTCTTCTTGACCGGAGGTGCAAGCGATTGGTACGATACCCAATATCCTCACGTTATTCCAGATTGGGATAAGCTTCAATAGAAATTCCTAGATCGATTCTATCCGGTTAGTAGATGATTAAAAGATATGTTGGAGCTCGAACAATTTATACAGGAAGACGGAGAAAGTTTGGGTGAAGCATGGTTACGATACAATGAGAAAAAGGAGAGATGTCCGTACAATATATCATCGCAAGAATATTCATTAACCATGTTCTATGGAGGACTTAATAATGAGTCCAGGGCAAGAGCAGATTTGTTAGGAAACAAAGGTTTTGTGTTACTAGACCCTGTAGAAGCCAAAAATTGCATGGAAAAAGTTCTTGAGACCGAGAGAAGTTGGCCAAGTGAACCAGAAGAACAAGAAGAGACATCAGAGTCTCTGAAGATCAAAGAATTGAACCAAAAACTTGAGGAACTACAAGAACAAGCTCGAACAATTGCTCAGGTAAATCTAGTACATACTATACCTTCGTGTCCTGGTTGTGGATCAAGAAATCATGTGTGGGAAAAGTGTATGAATAATCTAGCTGCAACTCCCTTAATATCTCCTCAAAGAAACCATTATTCTAATGGTAATTATCATCCACAAGAGAGTTACGCTAGATATTAGCCTCCACAAAAGAGAAGTTGGGTTAGAAAATCAAGAGACTTATCATCAAATCCAACCTCAATCCTATTATCCACCACAACCTGTACATCAGAAAGCGCCAACTATTGAGAAAGCTTATCAAGAACCACCGAAACAATCAATGCAACAAGCAAAGCAAGAACAACCTTTAAGTTGAATTCAAGTATGGCTAAGATGATGCAAGTAGTTGAAGAGAATATGAAGATGAGCCAGCGAAGACTCCGAACCCAGCAGAAGGTGATTAAAAATCTCGAGCATACGTTATCACACATGGCGAGTACATTGCAAAATAAGCCGAAAGGACAACTCCCAAGTGATACTATTGCTCCTCAAGATGATGCTTGTCACGTAGTTGAATTGCGAAGTGGAAAACAACTACCTCCACCTAGAAGAGATCCAGAACCAACCTCTATTTCTGAAAAAGTGGTTGAAGAAACAGTAAAGATACAGTTGAAGAGGTAGTTGAACCAAAGAGTATCCAAGAGAAGACACCAGAATAGAAGAAAAGCTCAGTGGAAACTAATACACGCCCTCCACCACCATACCCTTCACGTGTCAAGAAAAAGGACAATGAACAAGAATTAAAGAAGTTCCTTGACATGGTGAGCAAGTTAGATATTAATATGCCGTTTGTAGAAGCTCTCAAAAGAATGCCGAAATATCTGAAATTCATGAAGGACATTCTGTCTAACAAACGAAGTTTAGAAACTAGGGAAACAATTGGATTGCCAATGGAGTGCAGTGCTATTTGTCAAAACAAGTTACCACCGAAGCTACAAGATCCCGGAAGTTTTACGATTCCTATTGGTATTGGAGACAGTTGGACCGGGAAAGCATTATGTGATTTAGGCACGAGTATCAATCTCATGCCAAGATCCCTGTTCGAGAAGCATAATATAGGAGAGGTAGGACCCACTTCTGTGGTATTACAAATGGCAGATCGCTCCCTCTCCCGACCAGTAGTTAAAATTATAGATGTTTTAGTTAAAGCTGGTACCTTTATTTTTCCTTGTGATTTTATTATTCTTGACTACGACGCGGATAAGAATGTCCCCATAATCTTGGGTAGACCATTCTTAGCCACGGGGCGTACACTAATAGATGTTGAGAATGGTGAGTTGATCATGAGGGTCCAAGACGAACATGTACGATTCAATGTGTTTAAGGCTATGAAATTACCAGATTCGAAAAATGAATGTTTCAAAATAGATGTCATCGGAAAAATTACACAAGAAATCTTCAATGAAGAAAGCATATATGATGATCTTGATTAAGCCTTAGCACTTGAATCGCAAAAGAAAGACGATAATACCACTGACGAAGATGCTGCATTAGGATCAGGTATACGAGAACAACTTCGAGAATCAGGTGACATTGAGCCAATAAAGCAACCATCCATAATATGTCCACCTGTTCTCGAAGAAAAACCACTACCCGACCATCTACGGTATGCATATTTAGGTAGGAACAAAACTTTACCTGTTATTATTTCTGCTAACGTTTCAGGTCCTCAATAAGATAAGCTACTTCATGTGCTTTGCGCTAACAAATAAGCAATTGGATGGACTATTGCTGACATCAAGGGAATTAGTCCTTCCGTTTGCAAACATAAAATTATTCTTGAGAACGAAGGTGGGCGATCTGTAGAGGGACAAAGAAGACTCATGCCAGCTATGAAAGAAGTGGTCAGGAGGGAGGTAATCAAGTTACTAGATGCGGGAATTATCTATCCGATAGCGAGCAGTGATTGGGTTAGTCCAGTGCAATGTGTTCTAAAGAAAGAAGGTATTACTATTGTCCTTAATGATCAAGGTGAAGCCATACCATCAAGAACAGTTGTGGGGTGGCGAGTGTGCATGGATTACCGAAGGCTCAACAAAGCTACAAAGAAAGATCACTTCCCTTTACCATTCATTGATTAGATGCTAGATAAACTCGTAGGGAGAGAGTATTATTTCTTTCTTGATGGATTTTCAGGTTATAATCAGATTTATGTGGATCCCCTTTATCAACACAAAACAAGTTTTACTTGTCCGTTTGGCACCTTTGCTTATAGAAGGATGTCGTTTGGTTTATGCAATGCACCTGCCACGTTCCAGAGGTGCATGATGGCTATATTTTGGGACATGAATGATAAATACTTGGAGGTTTTTATGGATGATTTTTCGGTGTTTGAAGATAGTTTTGATGATTGTTTAAATAATATTGAGAAAGTCCTTGTGAGATGTAGAGAAAAAGATCTTGTGCTCAATTGGGAAAAGTGACACTTCATGGTTCAAGAAGGAATTGTGTTGGGACACAAAGTTTTGAAAGCAGGGATGGAGGTTGATCGTGCTAAAATTGAAGTTATCAAAACACTACCACCTCCCGTTTCTGTAAAAGGAGTGAGAAGTTTCTTGGGTCACGCAGGATTTTATCGAAGATTTATTAAAGATTTCTCCAAAATTGCCAAACCGCTTTGTTCTTTACTTGAAAAGGATACTCCTTTTAATTTTACTGACGAATGTCTTCAAGCGTTTGTGACGATTAAAGAGAAGCTAGTCTCCACACCTATTGTTATACCTCCAGACTGGAAAGCTCTGTTTGAACTTATGTGCGATGCTAGTGATCACGCAATGGGTGTTGTTCTGGGAAAGAGGAAATACAAGATCTTCCACACGATTTACTACGCAAGTAAGACCTTTAACACTGCCCAAATGAATTATACAGTAAAGGAGAAAGAGATGTTGGCCGTAGTATATGTTTTTGACAAATTTCGTTCCTACTTGATTGGGAAGAAAACTATTGTATACACGGACCATTTAGCTATCAGATACCTCATGGAGAAAAAGGACGCTAAGCCGCGCCTAATTAGATGGGTACTGTTGCTACAAGAATTTGACATAGATATTCGAGACCGATAGGGATGGAAAATCAAGTTGCTGATTATCTATCCAGGCTCGAAGGATCTGATGCTAATAAAGAACCATTATTGGTCAAAGAGGTATTCCCTGATGAACAACTTTTTACTATTAAAAAAGTGTTTGTCCTTGGTATGCAGATGTAGTCAACTTCATCGTGAGTGGTGTTTTCCCTACGGATTTCGATTCACAACAACGAAAGAGGTTAGTTCACAAGGCCAAACAATTCTTTTGGGATGAACCATACCTCTGGAAAATTTGCAGTGACTAAGTAGTTCGAAGATGTGTCCATGAGAGCGAAATTGACAAGATTATAGAAAGTTGTCATGGTTCACCATATGGAGGTCAGTTTAAAGGCAATAGAATTGCAGCTAAAATTCTTCAATCTGGTTTCTATTGGCCTACACTAGACAAAGATTGTCATAATTTCGTCTAGTCATGTCAAAGATGCCAGTTCACTGGTAATATATCAAAAAGAGACGAGATGCCGCTCAACAATATTTTAGAAGTCGAAATCTTTGATGTATGTGGAATAGATTTCATGGAATCTTTCATCACTTCCCATGGTAATCTTTATATCTTGCTAGCAGTAGATTATGTGTCTAAATGGGTGGAAGCAGTGGCAACACCAAAGAACGATACTCTAACAGTAATAAATTCTTAAAATCACATCTTTACGAGACATGGTACGCCACGTGTTCTAATTAGGGATAAAGGTACCCATTTTATCAATGTTCAGTTGAGAGCCCTCCTTCGTAACTTTGGAGTGAGACACCGCACTTCAACCGGTTATCATCCACAAACTAACGGTCTAGCTGAAGTTCCTAACCGAGAAATCAAATCTATTCTAGAGAAGACCGTGAATAAAACAAGGAAGGACTGGTCATTAAAGCTAGATGATGCTCTATGGGCTTACAGAACAACATTTAAAACACTTGTTGGGGGCATCTCCTTACCGCATGGTCTACGGCAAAGCATGTCATCTACCTATTGAGATTGAAGCTCGACCCTTCCGGGCTATTAAAACTCTGAATCTAAACCCAGAATTGGCTGGGAAACAGAGGTTGATGCAGTTGAATGAGTTGGAGGAGTTTCGCTACCATGCCTATGAAAATTCGCGTCTCTACAAGGACAAAACAAAGAGATGGCATGATAATTGAATCCGTCCAAAGGATTTCGAGAGAGGACAAAAAGTACTATTATACAACTCCCGATTCTCGAACTACCCAGGAAAGCTTAAATCCCGTTGGGGAGGACCTTACATTGTAGCAAGAGTCACACCTCATGGAGCAATTGAAATTAAACATCCAACCGAGCAAAGGACATTCATGGTGAATGAACAGCGTTTGAAACGATACCATGACAGAGAAGACTTTGGTCGAGAGGAGACAGTCCATCTCGAGGAACATGCTTAGCCTGAGGTAAGCGTCTAACTCAAAGACGTTAAACAAAAGTGCTCTTGGGAGACACCCCTTGATTTAATTGCTTTTTAGATTAGTTTTATGTTTTGTAGTGTATATATCTAAGTTAGTGTATATTTAATTCTGTTTATAAACTAATAGGAGAGAAAGGTAGTGTGTTATTGTGCAGGAAATGAGTTTGGGGTCAAAAGGAAATACTTGGGAAAAATCCGTTTCACTGGTCGGTAGGCCCGTCAAACCACCAGCATGCCGGTGGGAAGTCACGTGCCCACGGGTTGGTGACTCGGGTTCTTGACAGAAAGTGGATCTAAGAAACGCCAAACGCACCGGCGTGCCGCTCAGGGAACCGGTATGCCGGCCAGAGGAAAACACGTGCCCACGGGTTTCAAGACTCGGATATTTTGACAGAGTTCGCTTCTGGACAAAAAGTAGCACCGGCATGCCGGTGGATACCTCCGGTATGCCGGCGAACCAAAAACACGTGGCCACGGGTATCGATTCGGGTCCAAGGCAGAAAATTGCAAGAATTAATCATGTCCAGCACCGGTATATCGGTGGTCTGGCCGGTATGCCGGCCCTAGGTCGGTTTTGAATAATGACCTTGAAGCTTGTATAAACCTCCACAATAAACACAACAACATCAACAATCCTCTCCTCCATCCTCCATAAACACAAATTCTTCATCAAATTCATCACACTACACCATAAAACACCATCAAGAACATCAAGCTTTCAAGAATTCTTCCAAGATTCATCAAGAAACCTTCTTCTTTCATCAAATCCAAGCAACAAACTCAAGCCACACCAATCTTTCTTAACTTTAATCCATCCTTGGTGTAACTTGAGTTGTGGGTCAATTAAACATGACAAACAGAACAGATGCTATGGATTACAAGAGGAAGTGTTCCATCCTAGGGAAGAACAAAAATTTGCCTGGAGCCACCATTGAAAAGCCTATCAATCTTGATGAGGCTATTGAAAAGAAGATAGATGCACCAGCACAACAACTACCAAAGAGATTAACAGCTAGGATGTCTGTACCATCAAATCCTAAAGAAAAGACACAAATTCAAGATCAAGGTTCTTCTTCTTCCTCTTCATCTCAGGATAATTCGGGTATTCCCCCATGGGCCATCAAATTGCAACATGAAGTCAAATTTTTAAGAAAAGAAAACAAGACACTTTGGGTGGAAATTGCACATATTAATTTACAATTTGGAGAGGTAACTGAGATCATGGATATTGACAATTATTCTTCTTTTTCGGAGGAGGACATGATAGATCTTTATGGCCAGCCAGGTACACCGGTCTAATTCTCCTTCTTAATTGCTTGTATGCATTAGGTAGTTAGTTACTTTTAATTTTAAATTCTATTGCTTTTTGAGTCTTTTTCGAGTCGTGGGGACATGACTCACTTTTGAGTTGGGGGTGGGGATTCGTTGTCCTTATCTTCCCTTTCTGTTTTTGCATAAAATTTAAATTTTTTAGGATTGAAATAGGCATAGAATATGTTGAATGTACCTATTTGAGCATGATTTTATTAGGCCAATAATAGTACGTAGTATGTTTTTGAAAGATGTTACAAAGATGTTTAGCATGCATGTATGAAAACATGAAATAAAAGATAGAAAAGTTAATGAGCAATGCTAAGAAGTCACGTTGAAACTTAGGGAGAGTGGTGGGTCTTGGTGTGTTTATAAATTAAGAACTGAAAATAAAGGAACCACTTAACCGCAAGTGCACGATTGTCCAATTAATATATGATAAACAAGTTCGTTCACAGGGACGGATTAGGCACAACTCAGGTATTAATCGAAAAGTAAGAATAATTGCTTGACAAAAAAATAATATAAGATTTTTGTTTGGGTTTTATAAATTAAAAGATGCAAGAAAGTAAACTACGGAAATAAAAGAAAGCAAATAAAAGAGACTTGAAACTTCAGATGAGAAAAAGTATTTGATCCTCGCAAGGGTTTCACCTAACATATCCAATCCATGCTTCTGTTTAAGGGCTAAACTGGTATTATTGTGCTAGTCGGGACTCTAATATCTCCTAGCCCCCGTCAGGGTGGACCTAAGAGCTATCCTACAGTATTACAAACCCCGTCAGGGTGAACATAATCTACCTTCAGAGGAATATTAATTTACCTCATTGGATTCATGGCTAATTAAGCCCGTCAGGGTGAATAACAGATACTATGCGTCTATTATCTAAATCTGTAATTAAACCTCCCGTCAAGGTGATCCATACGCCACTATATGGAATAGCCTAATTATTATGAGCTAAGTTTGATTTATGACTTCAAAATTAGTGATTAAAACAAAATAATAGTCAACACAGAATACCTAGTCTAATTTAAACCATTAAATCCCAAATTCAGAAAACATAAATTAAACAGAATTAAGTTCAACCCATATAGCGATTTTCAAGTACTATAGAAATTAGTTCATAACGGAATGTAAAACTAAATAAAAGGAATTCATGTTCAAATACAAAAGATAAATTGATAACCTAAAGGGTAAGATGACTGACGATGGAAGAACAGGACTCCTCCAGCACTAGCTTCTCCTTGCCTTCTTGCTCTGACTTGAAAACCTTAAGCCTCTTATGTAATTCTTTGAAGTGTGTCAAAAGAGGAGGCTAAGGGGTGTATTTATAGGTGTTAGCAAGCCCTAGGTCGAATTTACTTGGAGTGGAAGACAAGTTAAGAACTCTTAAATTCGTAGCCCTAAAATCTAGGAAAGGTAAGATTCTGCTGCTGATTTGTTTTGGTCATATCTCATTCAGTACTTATCCGTTTGACGCATTTCAATATTTGAAACCGCTTGTCTCGGAAAGCTCTTTCCATTGGTGCAGACCACTCGTCCATATTCGTAGCCAATCTTAAGTTATGGACTCGTCTTGAAACGTGGCTGGATTTTCAGATTTATAAGGCAGCTTTATCTTTTTCTTCTTTGCATATATCCTTCCTTAATCTTCTTATTTCTATGTAAATCTTCTTTCCATTATTTCTTTGACTTGACTTGGTATCTAATTAACTACCATATATCTTTTAAAACTTCACAATAAATAAATAATTAAACCGCATATGCTTTAAAAAGAATAAATCAATAATTCAAGACTAGAAATAGGAAAGTGCACTCTAATAATAAAAACTCGAGTAAAAGTACTTCCTAACACACTAAAATACCCTAAGACTTTAATTCTCACTTCTCCTCCTTGGATTGGTCTTTCATGAAATTCAAGAACCTACTAACTTTGCACTAAAAAAATCAAAGTAACGCACAAGAGCTCTAAAAACGCAAATAGTCAATTTCCAAGGGGAGAAAGTGCAATCTGATCAATTCTAGTAATATTCCCAAAGCACAACTTAAAAAAAATCTCATATAGTATCATCTAAGAATTAATATACACATACACATATCATGCAAAATCAAACACAAAAATAATATCATTCAAAAATTAATTTCACAATGCTAGAAGGTTACGCTTATTACTTATCTCAAGATGGTGGTTATAGGGTGTTCCTCGATCTTTACTTGCTTTGAACGCTCCACTTAGCATACTCCCTATTAAGTCACTGTGTATCTAGGAATCACGAGGTCTTTACGGTTTTAGCGTAGGCTTAAGGACGGTTTTAGCGTAGGCTCCAAGAGCTTGAGTTTACACTCGAATAGCATTCTCACTCAACCCATTTGACGCACTAATTTAGCATCCCCAAATTAACCCAATAAGCACTAAGGATGATTCGCCTAAAATTTTCCACTTTGCCGGTCCAAATATATTTTCTTTTCATATAAATTTTTTCTTTTCTTTATAGCTATGACTCCCTTTTTGATGTTGAGATATCATGCTATTTTTTCATAAATTATGCCTATTCATAACTTTAGCTCGTAGCTTCTTTTTCATTTACTATTACCCCGGCAAAGGGTTACAATATAATAAACATGTGAATCGTCATCAAAATATAGCACAGAGCACAATTGATAAGCTCAAGGATCCCAACCCAATGTAAATTCCCATATAGTGGACCCACCACCCCGAACTCAAGCTCAAGACCGGAAGTCTCAGGATCGTGATTTAAGTGCGGGTCATATGGTCATACCTAACAATCTAAATGGATATTGGCTTATAATGTGGCGACAAAAGAAAGGCTTAACGGCTAAAAATTTGGCTAAGACGGATATAATTAATTCAGGGATAGAAGGCCAAAAAGGATCAAAAGGCCAATAAAGAACTGCCCCTATCATCTTCCTATTTACACAACTTGCCTCTAGTTCATACCTAAGTGGGTTCTCTACTCATTTAGATCTCACGTTCTACAAACCACCCATTATCCTTAAGCACAAGTTTACTTCTTTTGCATTGTTCATTAATTCTTCCTATCTATTACTTCATATTTGCATGCAAATCTAAGTGCAGTCTATACTAACTCCTAAAGTGAACCATTTTCTATCATAAATTCATGAAAAACATGCTTGATGGGGGCATTTAAAATACTTTACAGTCAACGCAACCCTAAGATCAATTTTATTGAAAGCAAGTAAAACACAAAAAAATTGGGATGAGGCAACGAACCCCACCCCAAACTCAAAAGTGAGTCGTGTCCCCACAACACGAAAAAGACTCAATAAAGCAATAAAATTAAACTAAACTACCTACCTAGTGCCTAGCATCAATTAAGAAGAAGAATTAGAACAGGGTACCTGGCTGGCCATAAAGATCCATTATGTCCTCCTCCTTCGAAGAAGAATAATTATCAATATCCATGTTCGTAGTTACCTCTTCCAATGTTGAATTAATCTGTGTAATTTCTGCCCAAAGTACTCTGTTTTCTTCTCTTAAAAGCTCGACTTCATGTTGCAATTTGATAGCCCATGGGGGTATACAAGAATTATTCTGAGAGGAGGAAGAAGAACCTTGATCTTGAATTTGTGTCTTTTCTTTAGGCTTTGATGATACCCTCATCCTAGCTGTTAATTTCTTGTGTAGTGGTTGTGCAGGTGCCTCTTCATGTTGTTTCTCTTCATTAGGCTCATCAAGTTTGATGGCCTTTTCAATTGTAGAACCAGGCACATTTTTGTTCTTCCCTAAGATACAACACTTCCTCTTATAATTCATAACATCTGTTCTGTTTGTCATGTTTGATTTGACCCCAAACTCAAGTTACACCAAGACTAGAATAAAGTTAAGAGAGATTGGTGTAGATTGAGTTTCTTGCTTGGATTTGATGAAAGAAGAAGGTTTCTTGATGAATCTTGGAATAATTCGTGAAAGCTTGATGCTCTTGATGGTGTTTAATGGTGTATTGTGATGAATTTAACGAAGAGGATGTGTTTATGAAGGATGGAGGAGAGAATTATTGATGTTATTGTGTTTATTGTAGAGGTTTAATCAAGCTTCAAGGTATATTTATAAGGTTGGGAGCTAGAAAATTCGTATGGGAGAGGCTAGGGTTTGCTCTTGATAAGGTAAGAAGTGTATAAAGCAACAATCTCTTCCAAACCGACCTTCTGGCCGGCATACCGGGGATAATGGCCGGCATACCGGTGTTGGACGTGTGTCTTTTCATTACATTCTGCCTTGAACCCGAGTCGCTACCCGAGGCCACGTGTTTTCTTTTCGCCGGCATACCAGAGATATCCACCGACATGCAGGTGCTGCTTTTTGTCCAGGGGCGAACTCCGTCAAAATACCCGAGCCGAGGTACCCGAGGACACGGGTTTTCCAACTGGCTGGCATACCAGAAATATCGACGGTATGGCAGTGCGACACTTCAAATTTTCTCTACCTCTCGGCAAACAACCCGAGCCATGATCCCGTGGGCACGTGTTTCTGCTTCGCCGGGATGCCGGCGGTCTGGCCTTCTAGCCGGTCAGAGCAGCAGATTTTTCCTTTTCGTTCCTTAGCACCCCAAACTCAATGCCTGCACCATTTACACACTACCTTTCTCATTTCTTTTAAAAGTAGACACTAAAATTCGACACTAACTTAGAATTATACAGTAGGAATTGAAAAACATAAAGCAATAAACTAATATCCAATGAACTGGCTTTTGTTTAACGTCGTTAAGCTCGACGGGTTACCTCTCGCAACTATTCAGCTTCAAGGAGGTACATGACCTTCCCAGGATGTGGATCCACCATGCGATTAGTATCCTCGCCTCCATGATAGATTTTCAGACGATGACCATTCACCATAAAGGTGCGGTGTTCAGTTGGATGCTCAATCTCTATAGCTCCATGAGGCGTAACTTTGGTCACAATGTAAGGACCAGACCACTTCGATCTCAACTTTCCCGGATAATTGCTGAACTTGGATTTGTATTTTAGGACCCTCTGTCCCACTTCAAATGTCTTTGCACGGATGCAATTATCATGCCACCTCTTCGTGTTTTCTTTGTAAAGTTTCACGTTTACATAGGCATGTAATCGAAACTCATCAAGTTCATTCAGCTTCATCATACGATTCTCACCGGCCAAAGTAGGATCCAAATTCAACTGCGCTATCGCCCAATATGCACCTAATTCAAGTTCAAGAGGTAAGTGACAAGCCTTACCAAACACTATAGGATACGGAGATGCACCAACTGGATTTTTGAACGCAGTACGATAAGCCCACAACGCATCATCTAGTTTCATAGACCAATCTTTTCGTGTGGGGCCAACAGTCTTTTCCAGAATAGATTTGACCTCTCGATTAGAGACCTCAGCTTGACCATTGGCTTGTGGATGATACTCGGTAGATACACGATGCCTCACACCATACTTCTCTAGATCTGTCTTCAGATATTTGTTCACAAAGTGTGAACCTCCATCACTGATAATAACTCTAGGTGTACCATGTCTAGTGAAGATGTGTGACTTTAAGAATTTAATCACTACTCGCGAATCATTAGTTGGTAGAGCTACAGCCTCTACCCATTTAGACACGTAATAAACAACTAGTAGGATGTATAGATTCCCGTTAGATGGTACAAAAGGACCCATGAAATCAATACCCCATACATCGAATATCTCAACTTCAAGAACATTATTATGCGGCATCTCATCCCTCTTGGATATATTTTTAGTAAACTGGCAACTATAACATTTCTGAACGTACTCATGACAATCCTTATGTAAAGTAGGCCAATAAAAACCGTATTGTAGTACCTTAGCAGCTGTGCGGTCACCTTTGAAGTGTCCTCCGTATGGCGAATCATGACAACTCGCAACCACAACCCAAACATCTTTTTCAGGTATGTATCTTCTCACCATTTGATCACTACACACTTTATAGAGGAAGGGATCCTCCCAAAATAACTGTTTAGCACGATGGATCAATCTTTTCTTGTCTTGTGATTGGTGGTCCTTGTGTGTTCTAAAATAAATGCAAATGTAATCGAACCACAACCGCAAGTGTACGGTTGTCCCAAGTAGTAATAAGTGATTCTAGGATCGTTCGCAGGGACGGTTTGATTAACTACAATGCTTATCGAATAATGAATGGTTGCACTTTTGAAAGCAAATAAAGATAATATAATTGATGGCTTGTTTTTATTATTTCTAAGTAATGAAAGACTAAATGGAAAATTTAATTAAATACTAAAACGCAAGTAAATAAGTGTAAAACGCAAGTATGAGAAGGTAGCACTTGAGAACGCAAGGGATCCTCCTAATTCTATTTCATAACTTGTTCTGTTTAAGGGTTAAATAGGTCAATTACAATGGTCGGGATTCTAATTTCCTTATACCCCCGTCAGGGTGGACTATAAGGCTATCCTAGAGTGTCACTAGTCCCGTCAGGGTAAATATGATCCACTTTTAGATGATTAAGCAATTTTACCACATTGGCCCTAAAATTAGCTAAGTTCGTCAGAATCAATAGCTTCTATTTTAGATTGAATAATTAATTCTATATCTAAACCCTCCGTCAGGATGATCCACACGCCATATATGTGGAATAGCCTAGATACTAATACCTGTTCTTAGTTCGCGACTCTAAAAACAGTAAACAATCACAAATTATCGAAAAGAGTAAAAGACCCAATTTAATTTAATTTAACAGAAACCCAAATTCAGGACATGAAATTCAATAGCATTGGGATTTACCCATAAAGCATTCTCAAGCACTAAAATGTGCTTAGCTCATACTAATTAAAAAGAAAACTAAATTAATTGAAATGGAATTCATAGTGTATTACAGAATTAAAAATAAAGAAAACCTAATTTCCAGAATTGGAATGGCTGAGAACGGAGATATAGACCCTCTCCAGCTCTTGACAGCTTCTTCTTTCTTCCTTCTGTTGCTTCTCTCTGATGTTTATATTTGTAAAAAGTGAATTCTATGAAAAATAGAAGTCAAGAGCTCCTTTTATAAGCTAAAATTCGGAATAGGCCTTGGACCTAATAACAAAACACTGATTAAATGTCCAAGCCCAATTTCTAAGCCCAAAATTCTGTAACTGCTGCACCACCTCCACTAAAACGGCTCTTACCGCTTCGTTATAACTCCGATTGACCTGAAATCACTTGCAAAAGTTCCGTAACTCGATAAGGAATAGATTCTATTCAAAGGTCAGCGGCTAAATCATCTCTTAAGCGCCTCGAAATCAGTAATCCTTGGCCTGTTTTCCAGATTTGCAGCTCTAAAATCAATTTCTTTCGGGATTTATCTTCAAGTCTTGACTCCATATCACGATCTTTGACTCTCTTCTCGGATTCCATTCCTAGCTAATATTCAAAACCTACAAACTTTTCACTAAAATACACAAGATTACGCGCAAAAGTTTAATAAATCAAAAATACAAGAAATAAAATAGAAATTCCGGATTATTGCATTTTTAACTCAAAAGTCTATCAAAATATTTAATTAAACATAAAAAATGATGTCTCCCAAGGGTCGAAAATAAGAACAATTAGGGAGACATCAAGACCCCCAACTCAAACCTTTGTCGTCCCGACAAAGTAAAAACAAAACAAAGGGGTAGAAGTAAACATAAGAATAAATAGAAGCTAGCAAATACACCTAAAGCAAGTCTTAAGATAAATCTCATATAGCAAACTCTAGAAACTAATATACACATACATCTATAATGCAAAATCAAACACAGATAATCTCAATCATAAAATTAAAGTCACAATGCTTGAAGATTACACTTGTACTCATCTCTGTATGATGGCTATAGGGTGGTCATTAATCCTAAATCGCTTTGAACGCTCCACCTAGTATATTCCCTATCAACAGAATCATAAATTTACTATGCACTTAGGAATCACGAGGTCTTTATGGTTATAATATTGGCTTAAGGACGGGTGTGGATGTATATTTGGTAAATTTGAAGTGAGCTTTTGGCTCTCTCCTCACTTACCATCAACAAATGTCCTCGAGCTTGAGTTTACGCTAAAAAATGTTCTCACTCACCCATTTACGCAACAATTTAGCGTCCCATGTCTACCCACTATAAACAAGATGATTTTCAGAAAAATTCCACTTTGCCGGATGTTTTATTCATACTTATTTTTCTTTTTCTTTTATGTTCTTTTTTTTTCTTTTTTTTTGGTACAGACGCAAACCGGGTTCCCGGTTTTGTGAAATCCGGGTACCCGGTTTCTACTGTATGATTTTTTGAAATTTTTCATTTTTTCTTTCTTTTTCATTTTTTTCTCATTCCCGGCAAGGGTTACAAGTATATATCATCTTCAATTGTGCTACAATACAAATCCTATGAATCCCAACCCATTAAATCCCCATAAGTGGACCCACCACCCCAAACTCAAGCTCGAGACATGTCTCAGGATTGTGATTCAAGTGCGGGTCATATGGTCATGCCTAATAATCTAAGGGATAATGGCTTATATCGTGGCTACAAATAAAAGGCTAAAGGCTCAAAGTGGGCTAAGACGGATAATAATTAATACAAGGGATAGAAAGCTAAAAGGTTACAAAATGGCTAACAAAGAACTGCCCCTATCATTTTCCTAAGTACATAGCTTGTCTTTAGTTCATATATAGGTGGGTTCTCTACTAATTAAGATTTCACGTTCTACACACCAAACATATTCCTTAAGTACAAGCTTACTTCATTTGCATTGTTCATTAATTTTTCCTATCAATTACCTATGTTTGCATGCAATTCTGAATGCGTTTTATATCAATCCCTAAAGTCCACTATTTACTATCATTGATTCATCAAAAGTATGCTTAAAGGGATATTTAAAATTTTCTACAGTCAAACGCAACTCCGTAAATTCTTTTATTGAAAGCAAATAAAACAAATAACACATAAAAACTGGGATGAGGCAACGAACCCCACCCCAAACTCAAAAATGAGCCGTGTCCCCACGACTCGAAAAGACTCAATAAAGCAATTAAACTAATCTACACTAAAAGGAAGGATTAGAAAACGTATCTTAACCAGCGCGTGGCTGGTTACCGGTGTTGTGTTCTGGACCTTTATCTCGCGTAACAGCATCATAAATCGCGTTTTGAAGTGTGTTTACGCCTAAGATTAAAGGTCGAAGAAGGTCCAACTCTTTTGTAACGTTTCCCAAGGTAGCAATCATCTTCTCTTGATTCTCTTCCAACACCCTAATCTTCGATTCCAACTCAGGAACACTCTTCACTTTCTTTGATAGAGGAGTTCTCGTAGTTCGTGTTGCTTCCTCATGGAGATTCAGAATCGTACTCAATGCTATGCTCATACCAACTGAAACACCGTCAATATCTGCGTTCCTACGCGGAATCTTTGCGTCTAAACACAACTTAGTAATAGTACAAGGGAATTTGAGATTTTGTTGTTTCATTGGGGATTTCGCGAACTCCATGATTGTATCATAAATAATTTTAGAAACATCTATTGGTTTCTCCTCCAAAACACACTTAATAACAATGATATGCTCTTTCTTCAACTCGGACGTGTGTTTAATACCAAAGAAAGTAGGTATTATGAAACGAGACCAAACCTTCACATGAGGTGTCAAACTACTGCTGTAAAACTGTCCAGGATACCTTTCTCCTTCAAGAATTGGGCTAGCCTCATTAAGAAGCACGGTCCCCCAAAGGGATTCAAAATCGAAAGAAGGGTCATGAAGAGTGTCTTGGAATGGACATGATCCAGAAAAGTTGGGTAATTTCAAAGATTTCCGAATAAGTTCAATAGATAAAGGAACTACCTTTTTGCGAATTTCAATTGCCTCACGGGAAGTAGCTAAACCTTCATACAATTCTCGCACAAAAGTAGGAATAAACTCAAGCTTCATTTCTCTCAATTCTTTCCAACCAAACTTGTCACAAGCCACATCATATTCTTTGTGAACACTACTCATAATACCATTAGGAAAAGTTGTCTCCTCACCAAACTTCAAAAATTCAATTCTTTCACGAACCTGAGTATTCCAAGAAGTATAAACCCTCTTAGGCTTGTGGGCCCACATCTTCATACGCGGGGGGTTCTGTTGAACTGGTACTTCCGAAACTTCTTGTTCAGTTTCATCCTCAATGTTCTTCTCAATCTCATCTTCATGTTTTTCCTCACTTTCTGGCTCATCAATTAATCTTCTCTTTTGACCTGTGATTTCTTTTCTCTTGTGATCAAGCTTAACTTCATCAAATTTTCGTTTAGGACGCGAATCAGGAATCTCAATAGCTTGTTCTTGGGAACCACCAACGGTGGTTTTCTTTCTAGGAGCAGTTCTTCAGAAATCACCAGTTCTATTAGTCATCTCTTTCCACCCCAAACTCAAAACTTCAAGTAGTGAGAAACTTAGAGAAAAGTTTAGAAATTTGATGTTTTGAGACTTAGGAATTGAAGAACTAGGTGGAATATGAGATGGGTTTTGTTCAATTTGAATGGGAGAAGAAAGAATTGGGTTTAATTTAAGGATTGTGTGAAGAAAAATCTTGGGAAAAACTAAGGATTTGATGTTATTTTGGAGAGGAGGTGAGTTGTTTTTGTGTTTTTGTGGTGAAAGAGGGTAGGATTTGATGATATATAAGGGTTTAGTTGATGATTTTCGGAGGTGGGGAGGCCATTGGTGCGTTTTAGGTAAAAACTTGCAGAAGAGGCTAAGAAAACTAGGTTAAAAAGCACAAAACCGCCATCACAGTATCAAAACCGGGTTCCCGGTTTCGAAAATCCGGGTACCCGGTTTCGCGTCGCTGTGTCGGCGCGAAAACAAATACTAATTAATTTTTTTTTCATACCTCAAAACGCAGCCAAAACGCTGGACCCCAAGACGCCGGGTCAGAACTTTTACTCGTCGAAACCGGGTTCCCGCATTTGTGAAATGCGGGTTCCCGGTTTGTAACGCTGATTGGGTGGACACGCAGGATGGTGACGCAGCAAAACGCGGGACCCAGGACGCTTGGTCAGAAAAGTCAAAAATCTTAGCTCCGAAACCGGGTACCCGGTTTTGATGAATGCGGATTCCCGGTTTTTCGTCGATGGCGCGAATGAAAACGCTACTTCCCAAGACGCTGGGTCAGAGAAGTTGAAAAAGTGCAGCTCCAAAACCGGGTACCCGCATTTGTGAAATGCGGGGCCCTGGTTTCCATCGATGGCGCGAATGAAAACGCGTCTTGTTGCATTTTGGTGGGTTGGTTACAGCGTCAGAACCGGGTTCCCGGTTCTTGCGAAACCGGGTACCCGGTTTCCCCTGGACACCAACCTCTTTTTCTTTTAGTTTTCGCCTTTTCGACCCCAAACTCGTGACATTTTTACCCCTGAAATCATCAAAAATTACTACCCTTCCTCATTTCTTAATAATAAACACTAAAATTACGAAAATCAAACTATTTTACATTGCGAAAATTTAAAAACTCAGCCAATATACAAGGAATTGGCTTTTGTTTGACGTCGTTAAGCTCGACGGGTTACCTCATGATCCTAAGGATTCTCGAGGAGATACATGACCTCCCCGGGATGTGGATCTTCCAAGCGGTTGGTATCTTCACCTCCATGGTATATCTTCAATCTGTGACCGTTCACCATAAAGGTACGGTTCTCTAGCGGATGTTCTATTTCTATCGCCCCATGAGGTGTAACTTTGGTCACAATGTATGGACCTGACCACTTAGACCTTAACTTACCCGGATAATTGCTGAACTTTGAATTATACTTCAATACTCTTTGCCCCACTTCAAAGTTCTTTGTACGAATCCGATTGTCATGCCATTTCTTCGTGTTTTCTTTGTAAAGTTTGGCATTTTCATAGGCATTCAATCGAAATTCGTCAAGTTCGTTAAGCTTCATCATACGATTTTTTCCGGCTAAGATAGGATCTAAGTTCAACTGCGCAATCGCCCAATAGGCACCCATTTCAAGCTCAAGAGGTAAGTGACAAGCCTTACCATACACCATACGATAGGGAGATGTACCAACTGGAGTCTTAAACGCAGTACGATAGGCCCACAACGCATCATCTAACTTCATTGACCAATCTTTTCTTGTAGGACCAACGGTTTTCTCTAGGATTGACTTGACTTCACGATTCGAAACTTCAGCTTGATCATTGGATTGTGGATGATATGTAGTAGATACACGGTGTCTTACTCCGTATTTCTCTAGAACGGTCTTCAGATACTTATTAATGAAATGAGATCCTCCATTGCTAATAATCACTCTAGGTGTGCCATGTCTAGTGAAAATATGTGACTTCAAGAACTTAATCACCACTCGTGAATCATTGGTGGGTAAAGACACCGCTTCTACCCACTTAGACACGTAATCAACAACTAATAAGATGTAGAGGTTACCATTTGAAAGAACGAAAGCACCCATAAAGTCTATACCCCAAACATCGAATATTTCAACTTCTAACACATTATTACGTGGCATCTCATCCCTCTTGGATATGTTTCCGGTAAACTGGCATCTCGTACATCTCTTAACATATTCATGACAATCTTTAACAAGAGAAGGTCAGTAAAAACCTGATTGGAATACCTTAGCAGCAGTTCTATCTCCCTTGAAATGTTCTCCATAGAGTGAATCATGGCATCCAGCTACAATGGCTTCAGTTTCCTCCCTTTCTACACATCTTCGTATCATTTGGTCAACACAAACTTTGTAGAGGAAAGGATCCTCCCAAAAGAACTGTCTAGCACGGTGAGCTAACCTCTTTCTTTCTTGATAAGTAGACCCTTCAGGAAAAACACCACTCACCACTAAATTCGCAATATCTGCTTACCAAGGAGCTTCATAATCACGAACAACGAATAAACTCTCATCAGGAAATTCTTCTCTAACTGCTTCAGTACCACTATTCATCTCTGAACCTTCTAGACGCGATAGATGATCTGCAACCTGATTTTCACAACCCTTTTGATCTTTGATCTCTAAATCGAACTCTTGAAGCAATAAAACCCATCTGATTAACCTCGGTTTAGCGTCCATCTTTTCCATAATATATCTAATCGTGGAATGATCTGTATAAACAATAACTTTCGCTCCAAGAAGATAAGAGCGAAATTTATCAAATGAATATACAACTGCTAGCAACTCTTTTTCTGTAACTGTGTAATTAATTTGAGCACCATTAAAAGTTTTACTAGCATAGTAAATCGAATGAAAAACTTTCTCTTTTCTTTTTCCTAATACAGCTCCCATACACAAATCACTCGCATCACACATAACCTCAAATGGTAAATTCCAATCTGGAGGTAATACGATAGGAGCCGAAATAAGTTTTCTTTGATTGCTTGGAAGGCCGCTAAACAAGCTTCATCAAAAAGGAATTTGGAATCCTTTTCGAGTAAGTTGCATAACGGTTTAGCAATCTTAGAAAAATCTTTAATAAAACGCCTATAAAAGCCAGCATGGCCAAGAAAACTCCTTACCCCTTTAACAGAAACAGGAGGGGGAAGAGTTTTAATTACCTCTATCTTCGCTATATCAACCTCTAACCCAGCACTCGAAACTTCGTGACCTAGAACGATACCTTCGCGAACCATGAAGTGACACTTCTCCCAGTTTAAGACCAAATCTGTTTCCTTGCATCTGATTAACACCTTCTCCAAGTTATCTAAACATCTATCGAAATCATCACCAAACACGGAGAAATCGTCCATAAAAACTTCAAGAAAATTGTCGATCATATCCCAGAAGATGGCCATCATGCATCTTTGAAAGGTAGCAGGAGCATTACACAACCCAAATGGCATTCTGCGATATGCAAAAGTACCAAAGGGGCATGTAAACGTAGTTTTATGTCGATCTTCTGGAGCCACGTAAATTTGATTATACCCGGGGTAACCATCCAAGAAACAGTAGTATTCTCTTCCGGCTAATTTATCTAACATTTGATCAATGAAGGGCAAAGGTAAGTGATCTTTTCTGGTGGCTTTGTTCAGCTTTCTGTAATCCATGCAAAATCTCCAACCAACTACCGTTCTTGAAGGAATTGCTTCATTTTTATCATTAAGAACTGTTGTCATTCCTCCTTTCTTCGGTACACACTGAACTGGGCTCACCCATTCACTACTCGAAATGGGATAAATAATTCCCGCATCTAAAAGCTTGATAACCTCCTTCGTCACTACATCCTTCATAACGGGCATTAATCTCCTTTGACCTTCAACTGAGCGTGCGTTATCATCTTCAAGTATGATTTTGTGTTGACAATAGGAGGGACTAATGCCTTTGATGTCAGCAATTGTCCAACCTATTGCCTCTTTGTTGGCTCTCAACACACGCAATAGCTTATCTTCTTGAGTACCTGTTAAATTCGCTGAAACAATAACAGGTAGAGTTTCATTAGTACCTAAATACGCATACCTCAAGTGTGCTGGCAAAGGCTTTTCTTCCAATTCCGGAGGAGATTCAATTGAAGGCTTCTTTTTAGGAATAATCGCCCCCGGTTCTCTCACAGGTTCATAGGCAAGACTCCTATACTTCGGATTTTCAGGAATGAGAGCTGCCACTGTTTCGGCAAGCTCTTCCATCATCTCAGGTATGTCTAATGTTAAAGCGGCCTGCAAAATATCATCATAATTTAAACAATCAAATACCTCTTGCGATGCCTGCTCAACTACATCCATTCGGAAGCAATCTTCTTGAGAATCTGGAAATTTCATAGCTCGGAACACATTAAATTTGACCTCCTCGTCTTGTATCCTCATCGTTAATTCGCCATTTTCTACATCAATCAATGTACGCCCCGTGGCTAGAAATGGTCTACCCAAAATAATGGGGACATTTCTATCCGTGTCGTATTCAAGTATAATGAAATCAACGGGAAATATAAGTGTACCTGCCTTAACAAGGACATCTTCAATTCGGCCTTCCGCCATTTGCAAGACCATAGAGGTAGGTCTTGCTTCTCCAATTTTTAGCTTATCAAAGATCGATTTGGGCATCACATTAATGCTCGCACCCAAATCGCAGAGTGCTTTACCTTTCCATTCTTCTGCAATCGATATCGGAATAGTGAAACTCCCCGGATCAACTAACTTTGGAGGCAATTTACTCTGACCAATAGCACTACACTCTTCGGGAAGACCAATCATTTCATTGTCACATTATGACCTTTTATTAGTAAGGGCCCTTTTCAGGAATTTCGTATACTTAGGAATATCTCGAATCGCCTCTAACAATGGAATATTAATGCTAAGGCCCTTCACTCTGTTAAAGAACTTCTGAAAATCGGCCAAGTCACCCTTTTTCTGAACTCGAGACATAAACGGTGGAGGAGGGCGATTACTCATAACTTCATCTCTTATCTTTGGAATCTCACTTGGCTTCTCTATTTCTTCAACCTCACTATCTTTCTCTTTCTCACCCACTTCCTTCTCTTTCCTTGGAACTTCTTTCTCTTTCATAACATGAAAAGGAGGTGGAGGTGGAGGGAGGTTCTTGCCACTTCTTAATGTAATGGCTTTGCAATCTTCATGTTGTCTCGGATTTTCTGTGTCACTAGGGAGTTGCCCTTGTGGACGCTGATTTAGCTGTTTTGCGAATTGATCCATTTGATTCTGTAATAGCTTCATGTTTGCGTCAGACGCTTGTTGACGTTCCATAGCTTGTGTCTGAAGAGCAATTAAACTTTCTATGGTTTTCTGAAGGGTAACTACACCTTCTTGTGGATGGGCAGGTAAGGCTTTTTGGTTCATGGTTTCATTGTAAGTTTCTTGAGGAGCTTGTCTTGGTACATAATTCCCTTGACTCTGTCCTCCTTGATAATTATTGTGTGGTCTTGGATTGTAGTTGTTACTTTGGGGACGCGGCTGATACGCATATGTAGGATTGGCTGCCCCATTAGGATTTGAGTATTGAAACCCAGGATGGTTTCTGTTAGGCTGATATCCATTACCACTTGAATTAAATTTACCTCTATTGGACACAAACATCACAGGTTCTTGATTATTCGGACAATTTTCCTCATCATGATCATCTACCCTGCAAATCGAACACATATAAACCTCTTGTGCAGCTTGAACAGCTACCTTCTTACCCGAAAATCCCTCTTTTACAGCTAGTGTAAGTTGTTTCAATTGTTGCTCTATGGTGGTTTGAATCTTATTCTCAAGCGTAGCAAACTTTTCTTCTATATTAACATTATTCATTCCTTTAACCGGGGTTCTTACCGAAGTCCACCCAACTTCATTCTTTACTGTTCTTTCCAAGATGATTTTTGCATGAACGGTTTGAACTTGAAGAAATCCCGCACCACATAGCAAATCCAATTTTTCTCTTGAAGTCCCATCAAGGCCTTTGTAAAATATTTTTAGCTGTTGTTGTTCTGTAAAACCATGATCGGGAACTCTTCGTAAGCACATTTGAAATCTTGTCCAGCTCTTACCCAAAGTTTCATCATATTCTTGACGGAAATGTGTTAATTCAAGTTGATCATCTAACCTCATGTTACTTGGGTAATATCTCTCAAAGAAAGCAGTTTCTAATTGGTCCCAGTTTGTTATCTTCGTAGGTTCTTGCGAATCGTGCCATTCACTTGCTCCATCAATAACAAAAAATCGAAACGCAGCAAAATACATCTGTTCTCTTGAAACCCCTTGTGTGATGTAAGAATCACATATCTGCTTGAATTTATGTACTGCTCAAATAGGATCTTCTCCAGCTTTACCACGAAAATTTCCAAAATTTTGGAATTGAGCTAACATACCCAAATCTGGACGAAATCTTTGAACATTTATATTTGGAGCACCTACTCCTAGAGCAGGAGTACGAAAAGGTACTTCTTCCGGACCATTAACGAACCATGGATCTTGATTAATCACTATCTGAGCTTGGACTTGAGGATTAGGAATGCCAGGTGGAGCCAAAGGATTAAGAACTTGTGGTGCTATGGGTTGGCCATTCGCATGTAGTTGAACTTGTCCGTTATTGTTTTGTTGATTCTGAATATTAACGTTCTCCATTCTGTTAATTAATTCTTCTACTTCTAAGGCTTCTTATTCTCTCCTTCTCTTGTTAGCAAGTCTGATTAACGAATCTGGATTATTACGGATCGGAGGTGTTGGCTCTAGATCCTTAAAGAGTCTCCTTCGCATACACCAAACCTAAAAACCTGAGAAAAATGAACAAACGAAAAGCGTAAAATTGATAAACAAAAATAAAAATAAATGCATCTATCACTAAAGGATAAACACCGTGGTCACACGCAACTGTCCCCGGCAGCGGCGCTAAAAACTTGGTGGTCCTTTGTGTGTTCTAAAATAAATGCAAATGTAATCGAACCATAACCGCAAGTGTACGGTTGTCCCAAGTAGTAATAAGTGATTCTAGGATCGTTCGCAGGGACGGTTTGGTTAACTACAATGCTTATCGAATAATGAATGGTTGCACTTTTGAAAGAAAATAAAGATAATATAATTGATGGTTTGTTTTTATTATTTCTAAGTAATGAAAGACTAAATGGAAAATTTAATTAAATACTAAAACGCAAGTATGAGAAGGTAGCACTTGAGAACGCAAGGGATCCTCCTAATTCTATTTCATAACTTGTTCTGTTTAAGGGTTAAATCGGTTAATTACAATGGTCGGGATTCTAATTTCCTTATACCCCCGTCAGGGTGGACTATAAAACTATCCTAGAGTGTCACTAGTCCCGTCAGGGTAAATATGATCCACTTTTAGATGATTAAGCAATTTTACCACATTGGCCCTAAAATTAGCTAAGTTCGTCAGAATCAATAGCTTCTATTTTAGATTGAATAATTAATTCTATATCTAAACCCTCCGTCAGGATGATCCACACGCCACATATATGGAATAGCCTAGATACTAATACCTGTTCTTAGTTCGCGACTCTAGAAACAGTAAACAATCACAAATTACAAATTATCGAAAAGAGTAAAAGACCCAATTTAATTTAATTTAACAGAAACCCAAATTCGGGACATGAAACCCTAAACCCATAAAGCATTCTCAAGCACTAAAATGTGTTTAGCTCATACTAATTAAAAAGAAAACTAAATTAATTGAAATGGAATTCATAGTGTATTACAGAATTAAAAATAAAGAAAACCTAATTTCCAGAATTGGAATGGCTGAGAACGGAGATATAGACCCTCTCCAGCTCTTGACACCTTCTTCTTTCTTCCTTCTGTTGCTTCTCTATGATGTTTTAATTTGTAAAAAGTGAATTCTGTGAAAAATAGAAGTCAGGAGCTCCTTTTATAAGCTAAAATTCGGAATAGGCCTTGGACCTAATAATAAAACACTAATTAAATGTCCAAGCCCAATTTCTAAGCCCAAAATCCCGTAACTGCTGCACCACCTCCACTAAAACGGCTCTAACCGCTTCGTTATAACTCCGATTGACCTGAAATCACTTGCAAAAGTTCTGTAACTCGATAAGGAATAGATTCTCTTCAAAGGTCAGCGGCTAAATCATCTCTTAAGCGCCTCGAAATCAGCAATATTTGGCCTGTTTTCCAGATTTGCAGCTCTAAAATCAAATTCTTTCGGGATTTATCTTCATGTCTTGACTCCATATCACGATCTTTGACTCTCTTCTCGGATTCCATTCCTAGCTAATATTCAAAACCTACAAACTTTTCACTAAAATACACAAGATTATGCGCAAAAGTTTAATAAATAAAAAATACTAGAAATAAAATGGAAATTCCTGATTATTGCATTTTTAACTCAAAAGTCTATCAAAATATTTAATTAAACATAAAAAATGATGTCTCCCAAGGGTCGAAAATAAGAACAATTAGGGAAACATCAGTGATGTAGCTCCTTGAGGAAAGTTACCACTCACAATAAGATTAGCAATGTCTGCATACCAAGAAGTACCATCATATAAAGCAAATAAACTCTCATCAGGAAACTCCTCTCGAACCAACTCAGGATCATTATTAAGCTCTGAACCTTCAAGACGTGACAAATGATCTGCAACCTGATTATCACAACCCTTTCGATCTCGGATTTCTAAGTCAAACTCTTGTAACAATAACACCCATCTGATTAAGTGCGACTTAGCATCTTTCTTTTCCATAAGGTATTTAATCGCAGAATGATCAGTAAACACAACTTTCGCCCCAAGAAGATAGGAACGGAATTTTTCGAATGCATACACTACAGCTAGTAACTCCTTCTCAGTTACGGTATAATTAATTTGAGCACTTGTAAAGACCTTACTAGCGTAGTAGATGAAATGAAATACCTTATCTTTTCTCTGACCCAGAACAACACCCATAGCAAGATCACTAGCATCACACATAACTTCAAACTGAATCTTCCAATCAGGAGGTAATACAATAGGTGCAGAAATAAGCTTCTCCTTAATCTTTTGGAAGGCCACCATGCAAGCTTCATCAAAAAGGAATTTGGCGTCCTTTTCAAGTAAGTTACACACAATGGCATAAAGATCTTGGAGAAGTTGTTGATGAAACGTCGGTAACCAGCATGACCTAAAAAACTTCTTACCCCTTTAACAGAAATCGGAGGGGGAAGAGTTTTAATTACCTCAATCTTAGCGCAATCAACTTCCAAACCCGAACTCAAAACCTTGTGTCCCAACACTATACCTTCACGAACCATAAAGTGACATTTTTCCCAGTTCAAAACCAGATCAGTTTCCTTGCATCTAATCAACACCTTCTCAAAGTTCCGTAAACACTCTTCAAAGTTATCACCAAACACAGAGAAATCATCCATAAATACCTCAAGGAAATCATCGATCATGTCCCAGAAAATTGCCATCATACATCTTTGAAAAGTAGAAGGTGCATTACATAATCCAAATGGCATCCTTCGAAAGGCAAAGGTACCAAAAGGACATGTAAAAGTAGTCTTGTGTTGGTCGTTTGGATCTACATAAATTTGATTGTAACCTGAATACCCATCCAAAAAACAATAATATTCTCGTCCAGCTAACTTGTCTAACATCTGATCAATAAACGGAAGAGGGAAGTGATCTTTTCTGGTGGCCTTGTTCAACTTACGGTAATCCATACACACTCTCCAACCAACAATGGTCCTTGAGGGTATGGCTTCATTCTGTTCATTCAAGATGGTAGTAATACCACCCTTCTTTGGTATACATTGAACTGGACTCACCCATTCGCTGCTAGCAATAGGATAGATGATTGTTGCGTCTAGCAAATTGATAACCTCTTTCTTCACCACCTCCTTCATAGCTGGCATCAATCTTCTTCGTCCTTCAATTGAGCATGCATTTTCATCGTCCAGAATGATTTTGTGTTGGAAATAGGAAGGACTAATACCTTTGATGTCAGCAATAGTCCAACCAATCGCCTCTTTGTTAGCTCGTAGTATGCGCAACAGTTTTTCTTCTTGAAGACCTGTTAAAGTAGCTGAAATAATAACAGGCAGAGTTTTGTTAGTACCTAATTACGCATACCTCAAGTGTGTCGGAAGCGGCTTTTCTTCTAACTTCGGGGGAGCTTCGATGGATGGCATATTTTTAAGAACTATCTCCCTCGGTTCTCGGACAGGTTCATAAGTGAGACGTTTCTGCTTCGGATATCCAGAGTTAAGAGCTGCCACTGTCTCGGCTAACTCTTCTATTGGTTTTGGTAAGTCAAGTGTTAGGGCCGCTTGCAAGATATCTTCAAAATTCATGTATTCCCATACTTCTCGTGTAGCTAGGTCAATTACGTCCAATCGGAAACAATCCTCTCTAGAATCTGGAAACTTCATAGCCCTAAACACGTTGAACTTTACCTCCTCGTCTTGTATTCACATTGTTAATTCTCCATTTTCTACATCAATAACAGTACGCCCCGTGGCTAGGAATGGTCGTCCCAAGATGATGGGGACATTCTTATCCGCGTCGTATTCAAGTATAACAAAATCAACAGGAAAAATTAAAGTACTTTGCTTTACGAGGACATCTTCTATGCGTCCCTCTGGATGTGCGAGGGATCTGTCAGCCATTTGCAAGACCATGGATGTCGGACTTGCTTCTCCTATCTTCAACATCTCAAAAATGATTTGGGCATGAGATTGATACGCGCTCCCAAATCACACAAAGCTTTACCTATCCACTTATTGCCAATGGAAATAGGAATCGTAAAACTCCCAGGATCAAGTAGTTTTGGTAGCAATTTGCTTTGGCATATGGCGCTACATTCTTCAGGCAAACCTATCATCTCATTCTCAAGGTGTGGTCTTTTGTTGGCGATGGCTCTCTTCAGGAATGTGACATATTTTGCACATATCTAATGGCATCTAAGAATGAAATGTTAAAATTAAGACCACGTACCACATTCAAGAACTTCTGATAGTCAGGCATATCGCCTTTCTTCTGAACTCTCGAGGGAAAAGGTGGAGGAGGACGGGATACTGTAGTATCTTGCTTCTTTGGCGTTTTTGGAATCTTCTCCACTTCCACTACTTTAGGTTCATCTTCTTTCTCCGCCACATCTTTTACCGGATTTTCTTTCACAGTTGTTTCTTTTTCTTTCATCACGGGAAAAGGAGGTGGTGGGAGATTCTTACCACTTCTAAGTGTCACTGCATTACAATCTTCTCTTTGCTTGGGTTCTTCAGTGTCACTTGGCAGATGTCCTTGTTGACGTTGATTCAATTGTTTTGACACTTGAGCTAGCTGGTTTTCTAACATCTTCAATGCTGTGGCTGTAGCTTGTTCTTCTCCGCTAGATTTTGTTTGAATGTTGATTAATGTCAACAAGGTTTGCTGAACATCTAGTGCACCTTCTAACCCTAGGGTGGCCTTACCTAGAGGGTTTCTCTTAGACGTACCTGCATTTAATGATAAAATTATAATAGTTTTTTTCCAGTTAGCAGATTTCAAATTTTGCAATGCCTGTAGAAGAACCACAAACAGTGAGACACCTATTGTTTAGGAGTGGTTGATCATTTCCATCCTTTACAACCTTCTAGTTGATAGGAACTAAAATTTTAAATTATGTCCATAGATGTTGATGTCTCCCTATATCCACCATATTGAGATAAGTACCAAGCGTAACCTTCTAGCATTGTGAAATTAATTTTGGATTGATATTATTTTGTGTTTGATTTTGCATGATATGTGTATGTGTACATTAATTCCTAGATCATACTATATGATATTTGTTTTAAGTTGTGCTTTGGGAATATTTACTAGATTCTACCTTCTGCGTTCACCTAAAAGGTCTTTGTTTTTAATTTACTTTGTCGGGACGACAAAGGTTTGAGTTTGGGGTCTTGATGTCTCCCTATTTTTTCTAATTATTAGCCTTAGGAGATATCATTTTAGGTGAATATTTGACTTGTTTAATAGACTTTTATGCTTATTTCATCATATTACACTTTCTCCCCTTGGAATTAGACTATTTGCATTTTTAGAGCTTTAGTGCGTTAGTTTGGTTATTTTTAGTGCAAAGTAGTAGGTTCTTGAATTTCATGGAAAACCAATACAAGGAGGAGAAGTGAGAATTAAAGTCTTAGATTATTTTTAGTGTGTTAGGAAGTATTTTATTCGAGGTTCTAATTTTAGAGTGCACTTTCTTATTTCTAGTCTGGATTTAATGATTTATTAATTTGTATAGCATATGCGGTTTAATTATTTATTTATTATGAAGATTTAAAAGATATATGGTAATTAATTAGAGACCAAGTCAAGTCTAAGAAGTAAAGGAAAGAAGATATACATGGAACTTGGAAGATTAATGAAGTAAATATGCAAAGAAGGAAAAGATAAAGGTATCAAATAAATCTGAAATTCCAGCCACGTTCAAAGATGAGCTCATAACTCAAGATTTGCTAGTAATCTGGAAGAATAGTCTGGACCAACGGATAGAGATTTCCGAGACAAGTGATTTCGATATAAAGATCGCGTCAAACGGATAAGTACTGAAGGAGATATGACCAAAACAAATTAGCAACAAAATCTTACATTTCCTATATTTTAGGGTTGCGAATTAAAGAGTTCTTAACTTGTCTTCCACTCCAAGAAAAAACGAATTAGGGCTTACTAACACCTATAAATACACCCCTTAGCCTCCTCTTTACATACACTTTAGAGAATTACACAAGAGACTTAAGGTTTTCAAGTCAGAGCAAGAAGGCAAGGAGAATCTAGAGCTGGGAGAATTTTGTTCTTCCATCAACAGTCATCCAACCCTTTAGGCTATCAATTTATTTCCTGTACTTCAATATGAATTCCTTTTATTTATTTTCAGTTTTTAATTCCGTTATGAACTAATTTCTTTAGTACTTGAGAATCGATATATGGGTTGAACCCAATTCTATTTAATTCATGTTTTCTGAATTTGAGATTTAATTGTTTAAATTAGACTAGGCATTTTGTGTTGACTATTATTTTGTTTTAATCACTAACTTTGAAGTCATGAATCAAACTTAGCTCATAGTAATTAAGAGAAGTGATCGCCTTGACGGGGGGGGGGGGGGGGGGGGGTTAATTACAGACTTAGATAATAGACGCGTAGTATTCGTTATTGACCCTGACGGGCTTAACTGACCATGCAACCAATGAGGTAAAATATTATTCATCTGAAAGTAGCTTATAATCGCCATGACGGGGTTTGTAATAACGTAGGATAGTTCCTAAGTCCACCCTAATGGGGGTTAGGAGATATGAGAGTCCCGACTACCACAATAATACCAGTTTAGCCCTTAAACAGAAGAATTAGTTAGATAGGTTAGATGAAACCCTTGCGAGGATCAAGTACTCTTTCTCTTCTGAAGTTTAATTCTTATTTATTTTCTTTAGTTTATTTTAGTAATTTATTTTCTTGAATCTTAAATTTAAAAACAAAACAAAAATATTTTATTTTATTTTTCTGTTAAGCAATTATTACTACTATCTGATTAATACTAGAGTTGTACCTAATCCGTCCCTGAGAACGAAACTCGATTTATCGGATGTTACTTGGACAACCGTACACTTGCGGTATTGTGGTTCCTCTATTTTTAGTTTTTAATTTTATAACACACCAGGACCCACAAAGTTTTTGGCACCGCTGGCGGGGACGGTAGCGTGTGACCCCGGTGTTAATCTTTAGTAGTTTAATTGTTATTTTTTATTTTATCTTTCGGTTTTACGCTTTTCTTTGTCGAGTTTCT